>CM065591.1:367080943-368280943 GCA_033119425.1 Bufotes viridis | reverse complement strand
TGAGTAATCAGCGCTATATGTGGGGTAAACTCGGCGCGAGGAGCGGAGCTCAGGGGAACACGTCCGCCATGCGAGCTTCACGCATGCGCCTTCCAGCAATTGTATTTTAACACCTTGTGTAATATACCCTTTAACAGACAGAAATACAATGGGAGATGCATGGTAGCGTGTGAAGTTATTGAGGATGACCCTCTCAGCACTTGTATATACACCTTGAGTGTAATATACCATTTTACGGACTGATTAACACTTGGCCTGCAACAGCTGGAACACCAGATTCAGTGTATTGCTATTTTGGCAATTGAATTTCACCCCAGAACAAAATATATCCTTTGCTGGACACTATTAAACTTGGCCAGCCACAGCTGAAACCACTGATTTATGGTATTGCTATTTTGGCAATTAATTTTCACCCCAGAACAAAATATATCCTTTGCAGGACACTATTAAACTTGGCCAGCCAGAGCTTAAACCACTGATTTATGGTATTGCTATTTTGGCAATTGAATTTCACCCCAGAAAAAAAATATCCTTTGCCGTACACTATTAAACTTGGCCAGCCACAGCTGAAACCACTGATATATGGTATTGCTATTTTGGCAATTGAATTTCACACCAGAACAAAATATATCCTTTGCCGGACACTATTAAACTTGGCCAGCCACAGCTGAAACCACTGATTTACGGTATTGCTATTTTGGCAATTGAATTTCACCCCCAGAACAAAATATATCATTTGCCCGACACTATTATACTTTTCCAGCGACTGCTGGGGACACCAGATTTTGGGGATTGCTATTTTGGCAATTGAATTTCACCACAAAAAAATTATCTATCCTTTGCCAGACAGCAGACAGTATTACACTTGGCTAGCCACAGCTGGGACACCAGATTCAGGGTATTGCTATTTTGGCAATTGTATTTAACCCCTTAATAAAGTATAGAAATTGATATCCTGAGTTTCTAGGGGTGACAATGGGCACAGCCAAGTCCCTGATGTAGGTGATAGCAAAAAAAAAAAAAAAAACTAGCATTTATAGATTGATGGACTTGGTGGCAGCTTGTGCTGGTGCAACACAAGTCACAAATTGTTCGCCGATCACCCCAGAAAAAAGTGACAGAAAAACGTTCTGTGCAGCCTAAAAACCAGTGAGCAATTAACTAGCAGAAGTTGAATCATTCACAGATGTAGATCGATCACTTCATTAGGTGTTTTTGCTGACTTTTCCCTGCCTAATCTCACCCTCACAGAAGCTGCGTCCTCTCCCTACACTAATCAGAGCAGTGTGACGTGCGGCGCTACTTGTCTCCAGCTTAAATAGAGGCTGGGTCACATGCTGCACTTGGCCAATGACAGCCATGCCATTAGTAGGCATGGCTGTGATGGCTTCTTAGGTCAAGAAGTAAAACGCTAGCTGATTGGTTACTGTGCAGCCCTTCTGAAAGCGGGAAGAAATCGCCGAACAACGGACCCGAACCCGAACTTTTTGAAAATGTTCGGGTCCGTGTTCCGAACACCCCAAAATTCGGTACTAACCCGAACTATGCTCGAACTGTTCGCTCAACACTAGTACCATATTTGTGGTACGACTTTTTAATTACTGTTATTCATTTTTTTTTTTGGGGGGGGGAATATGGCAAATCGTGTCGTTTTCATTTTTTTCTGTTACTGCGTTCACCGCACAGAAATTTTGTTTAATATATTTTAATAGTTTGGACATTTTTGGATGCCTCGATACCTGATATGTTAATTTTTTATTGTTAATATATTTTTGTATGTAAATTTGAGAAAGGGTGGTGATTTAAACTTTTAATATGTTTTTTTTTTTTTTTTCTTTTAACCTGCTTAGGGGGCTAGAACCTAGGATATTTTAACTTCCTTAGGGGGCTAGAACCTTGAACCCTAAGGGCTCATGCACACACCCGTGGCCCAACCGTGGCCGTATTGCGACCCGCAAACAGTAGGTCCGCAACACACGGGCACCAGCCGTGTGCACCCCGCATCACGGATGAGGTCCCATTCAGTTGAATGGGTCCCCAATCCGGGAGATGTGGAGTAGAACAGAGGCATGGATCGGAAGGCCACGGAAGTAGTACGGAGTGCTTCAATGGGTTTTCTGTCTGTGCCTTCGTACCGCAAAAAAGTAATGCATGCGGGGAGGACAGTCAGATGCAGATTCCGGAGCCCATTCAAGTGCATGAGGCCTAATAGAGATATATTAGGGTGAATAGGATCAGAAAACAGTGTCTGTATTGCAAATTCCAATAATCTGGGCCTAATATAGTGTCCATAATCTGTGGTGTTCTGTAACCAATACTGTACTACACCTGCAAACCGTGTTGTCTTTATTTCAAATTCCAATAATTTGGGCCTAATATAGTGTCCATAATCTGTGGTGTTCTGTAACCATTACTGTACTACGTCTGCAAACAGTGTCTGTACTGCAAATTCCAATAATCTGGGCCTAAAATAGTGTCCACAATCTGTCTTGTTCTGTAAGCAATAATATACTACATCAGAAAACAGTGTCTGTATTACAAATTCCAATAATCTGGGCCTAATATAGTGTCCATAATCTGTAGTGTTCTGTAACCAATACTGTTCTACATCTGCAAAAAATGTCTGTATTACAAATTTCAATTATATGGGCCTAATATAGTGTCCATAATCAATGGAGTTCTGTAACCAATACTGTACTACATCAGAAAACAGTGTCTGTATTACAAATTCCAATAATTTGGGCCTAATATAGTGTCCATAATCTGTGGTGTTCTGTAACCAATACTGTACTACATCTGCAAACAGTGTCTGTATTACAAATTCCAATAATTTGGGCCTAATATAGTGTCCATAATCTGTGGTGTTCTGTAACCAATACTATACTACAACAGAAAACAGTGTCTGTATTACAAATTCCAATAATCTGGGCATAATTTAGTGTCTATAATCTGTAGTGTTCTGTAACCAATACTGTTCTATATCTGCAAAAAGTGTCTGTATTACAAATTCCAATAATCTGGGCCTAATATAGTGTCCATAATCTATGGTGTTCTTTAACCAATACTGTACTACATCAGAAAACAGTGTCTGTATTGCAAATTCCAATAATCTGGGCCTAATATAGTGTTCATAATCTGTGGTATTCTGTAACCAATACTATACTACAACAGAAAACAGTGTCTGTATTACAAATTCCAATAATCTGGGCATAATTTAGTGTCTATAATCTGTAGTGTTCTGTAACCAATACTGTTCTATATCTGCAAAAAGTGTCTGTATTACAAATTCCAATAATCTGGGCCTAATATAGTGTCCATAATCTATGGTGTTCTTTAACCAATACTGTACTACATCTGCAAACTGTGTCTGTATTGCAAATTCCAATAATCTGTGCCTAATATAGTGTCCACTATCTGTCTTGTTCTGTAACCAATACTGTTGTACATCTGCAAACAGTGTCTGTATTACAAATTCCAATAATCTGGGCCTAATATGGTGTCCATAATTTGTGGTGTTCTGTAACCAATACTGTACTACACCTGCAAACCGTGTCTGTATTACAAATTCCAATAATTTGGGCCTGATATAGTGTCCATAATCTGTAGTGTTCTGTATCCAATACTGTACTACATCTGAAAACAGTGTATGTACTGCAAATTCCAATAATCTGGGCCTAATATATTGTGCATAATCTGTTTTGTTCTGTAACCAATACTGTTCTACATCTGCAAACAGTGTCTGTATTACAAATTCCAATCATCTGGGCCTAATATAGTGTCCATAATTGGTGGTGTTCTGTAACCAATACTGTACTACATCTGCGAACAGTGTCTGTATTACAAATTCCAATAATATGGGCCTAATATAGTGTCCATAATCTGTTGAGTTCTATAAACAATACTATACTACATCAGAAAACAGTGTCTGCATTGCAAATTCCAATAATCTGGGCCTAATATAGGTTCCTTTTTCTGTGGGTTTCTGTGACATACACTGTCCTCCGTCCGAAAACTGTGTCTTTAGTGGACAGTAAAACAATCTGTGCCAAATCTAGTGACAAAACCATTAATATGAAAAAGGCGAGCACTAAGGGATGGAGAAGTGGGCTTGATGCTGCTTGTGTACGCAGAGGTCGTGGCCCTGGGTGCAATGAAACTGTGCCTGCTGCCAGTGCACCAGAAAAAAAAAAAAAAACATCCATCGTACCCAGCTTCATGTCTAACCTAGCTGGGCGGCGCAGGACAACACTGTCCAAGTCGGACCAGTGTGAACAGTTGATCGGTTGGATTGCTGAAGATAATGCTTCCAGTCGGTTAAACACCACACTCTCGTCCTGTCTCTGTAGCCAAGAGCCTGGTCAACCGAATCCTCATTCTGATCATCACTGGGTGAATGTTGTAGAGGCCTGGAGTGAGTCGTAACCTTGGATGGCACAGGTGCTACCCACGCCCAGGATTGCAGGCCCTACATCCATCACGGTCTTTGCCAGCAGCTGTTACTGGCCCCAACCCCCACTTCTCCTCCTCCACCGCCTCCATCTCCACTTCCACCTCCAGCAGCAGTCAGCCATCACTTGCTAGCTGAAAGCAGTGTAGCACTGCTGTGGGTAAGCGTCAACAGGCCGTGCTGAAGCTGATCTGCTTAGGTAATAAACAGCACACCACCCCAGAGCTATGGCAGGGTATAAGGGACCAGACCGAGCTGTGGCTCTCTCTCCACTCAACCTACAACCAGGCATGGTTATGTCTGACAATGGCTGAAACTTGGTGGCGGCTTTG
Source organism: Bufotes viridis (assembly GCA_033119425.1). Lineage (NCBI taxonomy): Eukaryota > Metazoa > Chordata > Amphibia > Anura > Bufonidae > Bufotes > Bufotes viridis. The sequence goes on along the minus strand of CM065591.1, from coordinate 368,276,164 downwards.
GAACTCGGCGAACTGACACACATCCCATGCCTAGCCTACGTCTTAAACTTAGTGGTTCAGCGGTTTATCAAAACCTACCCCAATTTGCAAGAGCTACTAGTGAAGACGCAGGGAAGCACCTGTGCGTGTGTGCCTATTTCCGCAAGTCATCCACAGCTTCAGCCTGTCTGTCAATGTTGACGCAGCGCTTGTGGCTTCCAGCTCACCGACTGCTATGCGACGTGAGTGCGTGCTGGAACTCTACATTCTGCATATTGGCCAGGCTTTGTGAGCACCAGAGGGAAGTTGTGGAATACCAGCTGCAACATGGTCGTCGCATTTCAAGTCAACTGCCACTATTCACAAGCGAGGAGTGGCATTGATGTCAGACCTCTGTGAGGTTTTAAAAAGCTTTGATGAATCCACACAGATGGTTAGTGGCGATAATGCTATTATCAGCATAACCATCCCACTGCTGTGTCTACTCAAATGATCGCTGCTCACAATTAAGGATGACGCTCTGAATGTGGCAGATGAGGAAATGGGAGAGGACATTACACAGGGTGAAAGCAAGACCACCCACAGTTCATCTTCTCAGCGCAAATTGGTGTCACGACCGCTATCCCAGCAGCAGTCGTGTCGCACCAGACAGAGGGGGAGGGGGACCCTTATCTACTGATGGGAAATAGAACGGCCACCCCTGACTAACCCTAAGCTGGCACCTGTCTGCCCTGATACCCTAGACGGGGTGTGAACCCGTACGGCAAGCAGTATGCCTAAACCCTCAGTCACCCTAAGAAGACTAGACTGCGGAAAGGGAGATGGGAGCACTAGTCACCATCACTCATGTCTAGGAGAACAACAGGGGAGGACAGCAACAAACAAACAATCTCCAGCATACTGTAGATAGACTTATCCTGTCACAAGCAGAGAAGATGATCCCAATAACGACAGTCCACGCCAGACAAGAGCTCCACAGCAATACAGTCAAATGATCTCCTTCAAAGGTCAGAATAGCACTGGAAGTAAGGACTATATCTGGCAATGACTGCAAGTGAAACTGAAACTAATATAGTAGCTGGGAGTGGCAGACAGGACTCACCTGAGAAGGATGCCTACAAACTCCCAGTCAGGACAAAAAGGTTCACAAGGCAAAACCCGGATGACATACCCTGAACCACGGAGCAAACTCACAAGCTATCGCGAGTAGCAAGTCGCTGCGACCTTCTCCTCCCAGACCTGTCTGGATCAGTCACAGTCGTGACAGTACCCCTCTTTCTACGAGGGGCCACCGGACCCTCAAGACCAGGCCTCTCCGGATGGGACCTAGGAAAAGCCCGAATGAGTCTGTCCGCCTTTATCTCTGATGCTGGCACCCACATTCTCTCTTCGGAACCATAACCTCTCCAGTGCACCAGGTACTGAAGAGAGCGGCGAACATATCGTGAATCAACAATCTTTTCTACCTGAAACTCAAGACTGCCATCAACAACAACCGGTGGAGGCGGTAGTGGCAATGGTTCAGGAGGTTCTACATATCTCTTAAGCAGAGATCTGTGGAAGACATTATGGATCCTTAGAGTCTGAGGTAGCTCCAGACGAAAAGCCACCTGGTTAATGATTTTAATTACCCTATAAGGACCAATAAATCTCGGACCTAATTTCCACAAGGGAACCTTCAACTTGATATTTCTGGTAGACCACCACACCAAGTCATTCACCTCAAGGTCCGGACCTTCAGAGCGCTTCTTATCAGCCACACGTTTGTATCTACCACCAATTCTCTTTAAACTTTCTTGCACATTCTGCCAGACTGATGAAAGTGAAGACGCAAATCGTTCCTCCTCGGGAATCCCAGACGGCCCCCCCTCACTAAACGTACAAAACTGAGGATGGAAACCATACGCACCAAAAAATGGTGACTTATCGGTGGATTCTTGACGACGATTATTAATGGCAAACTCGGCTAACGGTAAATAAGATGACCACTCCTCCTGATTTTCGGAAACAAAGCATCTCAAATACGTCTCTAGGTTTTGATTGGTACGTTCAGTCTGACCGTTGGACTGTGGATGGAAAGATGAAGAAAACGACAGATGAACCCCTAAACGAGACCAAAAAGCTTTCCAAAATTTAGAAACAAATTGGGTACCCCGATCCGAAACAATATCGGAAGGGACCCCGTGAAGCTTCACGATGTGGTCAATAAAAACCTGAGCCAGTGTGTTAGCATTAGGCAATGCGGTAAGAGCAATAAAGTGCACCATTTTACTGAATCTGTCAACAACTACAAGAATAACAGTCTTCCCTGCTGATACTGGTAGATCTGTAATGAAATCCATTGATAGGTGCGTCCAAGGCCTGTTGGGGATGGCCAGAGGTAAAAGACGCCCTGCTGGACGAGTATGATCCACCTTGCACAGGTAGCACATGCAGACACAAAATTCAACACCTCCTGGCGCCACTTAGGCCACCAGAACCGACGAGACACTAATTCAGAGGTTGCCTTACTACCTGGGCTTCCTGCCAGTGTGGATTTATGGTGTTCTTTTAGTATCTCCAGGCGTAAATTTTCTGGCACAAACAGTTTACCCGAGGGGCAGGAGGCCGGGGCTTTCCCCTGAGCTTCCAACACCCTCCCCTCTAAATCCCGTGACGGGATGAACTGCCCCCTCCAGAAAATGACGCCACTCCTCTAAGGCCAACTTAATAGCCAAAGGTTCCCTGTTGCCAATATCATAGTTCCTTTCTGCAGTAGACAATTTCTTAGAAAAGAAAGCACACGGACGCCATTCACCAGGGAACGGGCCCTGAGATAGTAGCGCTCCCACCCCCACCTCTGAAGAGTCAACCTCTACAATAAAAGGAAGCGAGACATCTGGCTTACGAGAATAGGGGCCAAGGTGAATCTCTCCTTGAGAGATGTAAAGGCAGTTTTGGCTGCATGTGACCATTTGGAAAAATCGGATCCCTTTCGGGTCATGTCCGTCAGTGGTTTGACAACCAAGGAATAGTTCTTTATAAACTTTCTATAAAAATTGGCAAACCCCAGGAAGGGTTGCAATGCCTTCAGGTTCTCAGGCAGATCCCAGTCCATAATTGCCCGGACTTTCTCTGGATCCATGCGGAAACCTGAATCTGACACCACATACCCCAGAAATGGCAGTTCTTTCAATGCCAACACACATTTCTCTAATTTAGCAAACAATTTGTTGGCCCTTAATATCTGCAGCACTTATCTCACATGGATCTTATGTGTATCTAGATCCGGAGAATAGACCAAGATGTCATCAAGATATATCACAACAAATCTCCCGATAAGGTGACTAAAAATATCGTTGACAAAATGTTGGAACACCGCAGGCGCATTAGTAACACCAAATGGCATGACCAGATTTTCATAATGCCCTTCCGGAGTATTAAAAGCCGTCTTCCACTCATCCCCCTCTTTGATGCGAACCAGGTTATAGGCTCCCCTGAGATCCATTTTGGAGAACCATTTAGCACCAGCAACCTGATTAAAGAGGTCGGGAATGAGAGGAAGAGGATAGGGATCACGGATAGTTATCCGGTTTAATTCCCTGAAATCCAGGCAAGGACGCAGGCCCCCATCTTTCTTTTTAATGAAAAAGAACCCTGCAGCCACGGGTGAAGAAGAGGGTCTGATGTGTCCCTTAGCCAAACTCTCCGAAATATAATCTTGCATAGCCTTCCTCTCCGGGCCGGAAAGATTGTATAACCGGGTTTTAGGTATTTTTGCCCCAGGTAAAAGATTAATCGGGCAATCATATGGACGATGAGGTGGTAACCCCTGACTACCCTTCTCAGAGAACACATCCATAAAAACTGACAAAAAGGCAGGTAGAGATGTTACAGAGAGTGTTGAGCACCTACTACTCAAGTAGTTGTCCTTACAATGTTCACTCCACTCCACAATCTCCCCAGCCTGCCAATCCCCCACTGGATTATGAGTCACCAGCCAGGGAAGCCCCAATACCATAGGAGCCGGAAGACCGTCCAGGACATAACAAGAGATATGCTCTTTATGGAGGTCCCCTACCTGCAGATGGATATTATGGATGATCTGAGTTAACTCTCTCTGAGTAAGAGGGGAGGAGTCGATGGCAAAAACAGGAATAGTTCTGCTTACCGGTTCCGGAGTAAAACCCAGAGCCTGAGCAAACTGTGAATCCACCAAGTTGACCACCGCCCCACTGTCCAAAAAGACGGAACAGATCTCAGTCTTATTGCCCGCCACAACGGTAGCGGACAACAAAAACTGAGACATGCGTATGGAGGAAACGAATACGCCCAGACTGTTATCCTCCGCACAATCTGGGGACTCTAGTTTTTCCAGCTGCTCCTTTGTTTGTGGTCTCTTGGGTACTGAGGGACATACCTTTACAAAATGACCCCTCCCCCAACGAAAACAAACCTCTGACCTACGGCGGACCTTAGGAGGATTCACCCGTCTGGTGGCGCCCCCTATTTGCATTGGTTCGACTGGATCATAACAAACCGATCCCTGCCCTATAGAGGCCTCTGTAGAATTTAATAGTCTCTCCCTGAGTCGTCTGTTGATTCTTATGGACAGAGACATAACAGCCTCAAGAGACCCAGGGATCTCGTATACCGCCAGCGCGTCTTTTAATTTTTCAGACAACCCCTGGCAGAACTGACTTCTAAGGGCCGAGTCGTTCCATAATGTATCAGTAGCCCACCTACGGAATTCTGAACAATATAGTTCAGCAGACCGGTTCTCTTGCCGAAGTCTACGTAGCTTAGACTCAGCCAGTGAGACCCTGTCCGGGTCATCATATACGAGACCCAGGGCTTCAAAAAACTCCTCCACTGATCGCAAGGCCGGAGAGTCTGATGGTAAGGAGAAAGCCCAAGCCTGCGGATCTCCTTGCAGGAGAGAAATTACAATGCCCACCCGTTGTTCCGCACTGCCGGAGGATCTAGGGCGTAACCTCATCCAGATTGTATATATTCCCTCCACTCTAATCTTTTTTTATAGGATCAGCTCAACTGCAGGCCCTCAACTCTAATTTTTCTATAGGGTCAGCTGAACAGCATGCACTCGCATATCATGTTTTAGAGCGTCGGCTATACAGCATGCACACGTATATAATGTTTTACAGCGTCATTTGAAAAGCATGCACTCACATATAATGTTTTAGAGCATCAGCTGAACAGCATGCACTCGCATATAATGTTCTATAGCGTCGGCTGAACAGCCTGCACTCGCATATAATGTTTTTAGAGCGTCAGCTGAACAGAATGCATTCACAAATAATGTTTTCGAGCGTCAGCTCACCTGCAGACTCTCGCATATAATGTTTTAGTGCATCAGCTGAACAGCATGCACTCATATATAATGTTTTAGAGAGTCGTTTGAACAGCATGCAATTGCATATAATGTTCTAGAGCGTCAGCTAAACAGCATGCACTCACATATAATGTTTTAGAGTGTCAGCTCACCTGCAGGCTCTCGCATATAATGTTTTAGAGCATCAGCTCCCCTGCAGGCACTAGCATATAATGTTTTAGAGTGCCAACTCACCAGCAGGCACTCGCATATAATGTTTTAGAGGGTCAGCTCAGCAGCAAGCCCTTGCGCCAAATGTTTTTGAGGGTCACCAGCAGACCACCAATGATAATTTTTCAATGGTGGTGTATTGTAGTGCCACTTCCTTGTAATTTTTGGCAGCCCTTTCACTTAGTGCATAGGCTTTATGAGTGTAGGAGTCCCACTACCTGAACAATTGTATCACAATGTGAATAAGGCCCTTCTTTATGTGACATACAGGCTGTTTTGGAGTGCCTCTTGTTTGTAATTTTTGGCAGTACTTGCACTTTATATACAATGTATTGAATATACAGGAAAGAATGTTTCCTAACAATTTTTCTTCTAAAATCGATTTTATCTTTGGTTTTGTGCGACTTTTTGTCAGTCTATAAAAGTGGCGTACAACTCGGACAACATGATACCCAGCAGCGACTTGGGAGTCCAAGATACATCCAGACATCGTCCCCATACTGTTCCCGATCCATTTCAGTGGTGTTTCTGTCACTTTTTGACCTTTTTCAATGGACCACACCCTCCAATCTTTAGGGCAGGGGGTGCCTGGTTGTCTCCCATTGACTTCCATTGTACTAGGGTGCTCGGCCAAGCACACAAATATAGCAATGTGTTCGGGCCTAACACCCGAATACTTTGGAGCTTGATCATCACTAATCACTATCTGTTTTAAAGGCAAAGAAACTGAAATTTGGAAAGTTGCAAATTTTTCCAAATTTTTGGTACGTTTTTTTATAAATAAAAATGAAATATTTTGATTCAAATTTGGGGATGCGGACATAAAAAAAGGACCAAAATCACAGGTGCAGTCTCAATGTGCGTTTTGGCAGAACTTGACTGTAGGAAAATTTGCTGGAAGGCAGACATGCAGAGAAACTGCACCACAATAGCAGAGGCAATCAGAACAGTCTCTAATACTGGAACTGCAGATATTTGCAAAACTGAACTGGAGACACTACAAGAGTTTTCAGGCACAGTAGTAGTGGATGCAGGAAGAAGGCATGCAGGAACAAAGAATGTAAAGAATGTAACAAAGACAAGACAGATTTGAAGAACTAAACCACACACTTGACCTGAAAGCTGACCTATGTCGTCAGGAGTACAAAGTCAGGATGGGTACAAGACAGGAACACCAACGGGAACACAAAAGGCATAACTAAGGTAAATCACAAGAGAAACGCTAAAGCACTGACCAAGTGTTTTTCTTCCTTTTTTCATCGTTGCTTTCCTCCAAGAGCTATAACTTTATGAGGGCGTTATTTTTGCAGGGCAAGTTGTAATCCTTAATGGCACCATTTTGGGGTACAAATAACTTTCTGATTAACTTTTTCTGGGAGGGAGATGGGAAAAAGAGCAATACTGCCACTGCGTTTTACGTCATAAATTTTACAGCGTTCATTTTTCGGTATAAATAACATAATATCTTTATTCTCTAGGTCAGTACGATTACAGTGATACCAAACACATATAGTTTTTTTTTTTTACATTTTACTACTTTTTTGTAATAAAACCCCATTTTTTAAAATAAAAAAATGTTTTTGCGTTGCCGCTTCCCAAGACCCATAACTTTTTTAATTTTCTTTCTATGGAGTTGTTTGAGGGCTTGATTTTTGTGGGACGAATTGTATTTTTCATTGATATCATTTTGGAGTAAAGAGAGCTTTTTGATCGCTTGTTATTACGTTTTTTCTAAGAATAAGAATAAATCAGCAATTCTGTCTTTTTTTATCTTATTTTTTCCGGCATTCCCCGTAGGGGATAATTTAAATGATATTTATGTAGTCCGGGTCGTTATGGACGCAGCAATACCAAACATATGGGAAAGATTTTTTTTTTTGCAATTTTTTTCATTGAAAGGCATATTTTCGATGAAAAAAAGCGCAATTTTTAATGGAATTTTTTAAATTAAATAAATGATTGTTTTAAAATTTTTTATTAACACTTAATAGTCCCACAAGGGGACTATAACATGCAGTTTTTTGATTGTTTTTAAAATGCAATGCACTATCCCTATAGTGCAGGGGTATTGAACCTCCAGCTCTCCAGCTGCTATGAAACTACAATTCCCAACATGCTTCATTCATTTCTATGGGAGTTCAGAGAAGAGCAGAGTAAGTATGCATGCTGGGAGTTGTAGTTTCACAACAGCTGGAGAGCCTTAGGTTCCCTACCCCTGCTATAATGCATTGCATTTTAATGGCAATGCTATTCTAATATTGACCAGCAGGCTGCACCAGAGAGGTGCATCCTGCTGGAAATGACTGAAGGCTGGTCTGGGGCCTACATCATACCTCAGAAGCCTTCATACACATTGGCACCTAGCGATCAGCGGGGTGCCCATGGGAGACAGAGGGAGTCCGCTCACTTTGTCAGCACATTACATTTGGCGGACGCAATTGCGCGCACCATATAAAGTGTTAAAAAGCCCAGTGCAGCACTCCTGCTGGTCTGCGCTGTTAGAGCCGGGTTCCTGCTCCCCGCTGCATGGGGGACTCGTGCAGCTCTTAGACAGCTTTTTTATGGCGGCCCAGCCTAAGGCCACATAATGACCACCATAAAACCACACATGGGTGGTCACTAAGGGGTTAAACAACTTTGGGAACAGGAAATCTTAAAGCTCAGGCAACTATCTGCCTTGAGAAGGTTTATAAATACCCAGAGACACTCAGCAAATTGGCTGGGTAAGATTTAGTAAGTGCATGTAGTGGCCTTTCAAAAGGTGCTGCATCTGCTCCCACAAGGGACAGCAGGAGAATGGTGGGAAAATTGCAAATCTAACACTCTGTATACCGTAGAAGACTATGAAATATCTTTTGTCGTTTACTTAAAAGGTAATGTACATCTTCCAGCAGCTTTGACTTTTACATGTAAGGACTTGCTTTAACTGTATCATTTATATGCTTATTTTTCTTTAATCCCTTGATACTTTAAAGGTCATACAGTAACTTTTTATTTTAACTCAGACAATCACTTTAAGTATGTACAGCTCTTTTGAAGGGGTAGACTTTGGGTATTACGTTCGATTATATTTGTATCAAGACGTTCTGACTTGGAATAATTTATTTTGAAGTTTGAGACGGCTTACAAAATTTTAATATCATGTAATAGTGCCTTAAGAGAATGATAGGGATTAGAGAGTATTATAAGCATATCATCTACAAATGCTGCTGTTTTGTTCTCTACATTACCTCAGATAAGACCTATCATTTTTTTTTTTCTTTCTCTAGTCATATGAGCTAAAGCTTCCATTGTCAGAACAAAGGGGAGGAATATATATATATATATATATATATATATATATATATATATATAAAGAAGGACTTACATATGTGTGCGTGTATGTATGTATGTTCCACGATCACTCAAAAATGCATTCTCATTATAAGAATTGTTGAGACAAAATGTCGCACGACACATGTCGTCATTTAGCCCTAGCATTAAAGGGGCAGGGCACTGCGGAGGTCACTGTTAAAGGGGTGGGCACTGTGGAGGTCACTGTTAAGGGGACACTATTAAAGGGGCACTGTGGGGGGTTCGGTGTTAAGGGATGGGGGACTGTGGAGTTCACTGTTAAAGGGGCGGGGTGCTGTAGAGGTCACTGTTATGAGGAATACTGTCAATATCTTTTAACGACACACACAAACATCAAATAAAATAGATGAAATTAAGAATCCCTGCCTAGTATCATTTCTGACTTCAAATGGATATCCATTTATTTATATTTTTGTGAAATAATTTTTATAAAGGACCATAATTGTATCCAGTATATGTTTGGGGTATGATATATCCAATCTGACTTGTTCAAGATTAGGCCTCTTTCACACTAGCGTTTTAGCTTTCCGTCCTAGAGATCCGTCCTCAGGTCTTTAGGACGGAAAGCTACTGATTAGGATTATCCCCATGCATCCTGAATGGAGAGAAATCCGTTCAGGATGCATCAGATGTCCTCAGTTCAGTACTGACACGTTTTTTGGCCGCAGCAAAATCCGCAGCATGCTGCAGATTTTGCTCCGGCCAAAAATCCTGAAAGCATGCCGGAAGGACGGATCCGGAATTAATGCCCATTGAAAGGCATTAGTCCGGATCCGGCCTTTAGCTAAACGTCGTTTCCGCGCATCGCCGGATCCGACGTTTAGCTTTTTGTCAATGGTTACTATGGCAGCCAGGACGCTAAAGTCCTGGTTGCCATAGTAAAGAGTAGGGGAAGCGGGGGAGCGGCATACTTACATCCCGTGCGGCTCCCGGGACGCTCCAGGATGACGTCAGGGCGCCACAGTGCATAGATCACGTGATCGCACTGATCACGTGATCCATGAGCGCGGGGCGCTCTGACATCATTCAGGAGCGCCCCGGGAGCCGCATGGAATGTAAGTATGCCGCTCCCCCACTCCCCACTGCTACTATGGCAACCAGGACGCTAGTAGCATCCTGGCTGCCATAGTAACACTGAAAGCATTTTGAAGACTGATCAGTCTTCAAATGCTTTCAGTTCACTTGCGTTGTGCCGGATCCGGCGTGCACTTCCGGCGACGGAAGTGCACGCCAGATCTTAACAACGCAAGTGTGAAAGAGGCCTTACTTACATTTTGCCATAATGTTTGAATCCTGTTTGCCAATATTTTATTTTAGGGTAATGATAATGACAATCAGTGAGATATGTCTGTAGTTACTGCAGATCCTGGTATTTTTACACTCTTTGGGAATTAAAAGGGTTGTCTTATCTCACTGTTATTAAGGCAAGATGGGACTAAGCCCTGACCACCAGGAGGCTGGGAAAAAGTTCACATAGGAACTCTTATGACACACCTTTCTAAGTAAATAGGCATTAATATGAAATTGGTCTTGTCTTTGTAGCTAAGATCTCTTTAACTCTTCTTAGAAGGCTTTCTATAAGATTTTGGAGTGTGTCTGTGGGACCCATTCATCAAAAAGAGCATTTGTAATGTCAGAAACTAGCGTTTAATTAGAATGTCTGGAGGTGTTGAGGTCAAGGCTCTGTGCAGGCCGGTTAAGTTTTCCACACCAAACTGATTCAACCATGTCTTTATGGACCTTACTTTGTGCACTTTTTCTACAAATATGGGATAATACAGTTTTCTACAAAGATTTCCATTTACTGGAACTAAGGCACCTAAGCCAACCAACCCATCAACCCATATAAAAAATAAAAAAAAACTTTATAGTTGGCACAATGCAGTCCAGAAGGTTATGCCTGCCTGGCATTCACTGCACCCAGACTAATCCATTTAACTGCCAGATAGTTTCAGTGTCTAGGACTCTACAACATTACATCAGACACTTGGCATTGTGCTTGATGATGTAAGGAGCAGCACACTATATGTGCAGGGCCTGCTCTCCTGAACCTAGATGCCCAACGGCATAGTTAGGTAGTTTAGAGTAGGACCTGTCTGACTGAGACCACCTTGGCCTAGGTATTAGGGTTACAGATGTGTTTTGATCAAAATATATTGGCTGAGAGTCTTGGATTTTATCATATCAGAGTGAGGGCTTAGTCTATATATATAATGTTTTCATCTATTGAGTTAGTGCATTATTAGTAACATAGTAACATAGTATATAAGACCGAAAAAAGACATTTGTCCATCCAGTTCGGCCTGTTTCCTACAAGTTGATCCAGAGGAAGGCAAAAAACCCCTGTGAGGCAGAAGCCAATTTTCCTCACTTAAGGGGAAAAAAAATTCCTTCCCGACTCCAATCAGGCAATCAGAATAACTCCCTGGATCAACGACCCCTCTCTAGTAGCTATAGCTTGTAATATTATTACAATCCAGAAATAAATACAGTCCCCTCTTGAATTCCTTTATTGTACTCACCATCACCACCTCCTCAGGCAGAGAGTTCCATAGTCTCACTGCTCTTACAGTGAAGAATCCTTTTCTATGTTTGTGTACAAACCTTCTTTCCTCTAGACGCAGAGGATGTCCCCTCGTCACAGTCACAGTCCTGGGGATAAATAGATGATGGGACAGATCTCTGTACTGACCCCTGACATATTTATACATAGTTATTAGATCTCCCCTCAGTCGTCTTTTTTCTAAAGTGAATAACCCAAATTTTGATAACCTTTCAGGGTACTGTAGATCCCTCATTCCAGTTATTACTTTAGTTGCCCTCCTCTGAACCCTCTCCAGCTCTGCTATGTCTGTCTTGTTTACAGGAGCCCAGAACTGTACACAGTACTCCATGTGTGGTCTAACCAGTGATTTGTAAAGTGGTAGGACTATGTTCTCATCACGGGCGTCTATGCCCCTTTTGATGCAACCCATTATCTTATTGGCCTTGGCAGTAGCTGCCTGACACTGGTTTTTGCAGCTTAATTTGCTGTTTATTAAAATTCCTAGATCCTTTTCCATGTCAGTGTTACCGAGTGTTTTACCATTTAATATGTACGGGTGACTTGCATTATTCCTTCCCATGTGCATAACTTTACATTTGTCAGTGTTAAACCTCATCTGCCATTTTTCTGCCCAAGCCTCCAATCTATCCAGATCCCTCTGTAGCAGAAAACTGTCCTCTTCAGTGTTAATTACTTTACACAGTTTAGTGTCATCTGCAAAAATAGATATTTTACTGTGCAGGCCTTCTACAAGATCATTGATAAATATATTGAAGAGAATAGGGCCCAATACTGAACCCTGAGGTACCCCACTAGTTACAGTGACCCAATCTGAGTATCTACCGTTAATAACCACCCTCTGTTTTCTGTCACTCAGCCAGTTACTTACCCACATACAGACATTTTCTCCCAGTCCGAGCATCCTCATTTTATATACTAACCTTTTATGAGGTACGGTGTCAAATGCTTTGTAGAAGTCCAGATATATGACATCCATTGATTCGCCGCTGTCAAGTCTAGAACTTACCTCCTCATAGAAGCTGATTAAATTTGTTTGGCATGACCGATCCCTCATGAAGCCATGCTGATATGGCGTTATTTGCCTATTTTCATTGAGATACTCCAAAATAGCATCTCTTAGAAACCCTTCAAACAGTTTACCAACAATAGATGTTAAACTTACCGGCCTATAATTTCCAGGCTCTGTTTTTGGACCCTTTTGAATATTGGCACCACATTTGCTATGCGCCAATCCTGTGGAACATTCCCTGTTATTATAGAGTCCGTAAATATCAGAAATAATGGTCTGGCTATGACATCACTTAATTCCCTTAGGATACGGGGGTGTATGCCATCAGGTCCTGGCGATTTGTCTATTTTAATCTTTTTAAGTCGCTGTTGTACTTCTTCCTGGGTCAGACAGGGCACTTTTAATGGGGATTTACTTTTACATTCTGCATTTCATCTGACAGTTTATTTTCCTCAGTGAATATAGTGGAGAAAAAATATTTAATAGTTTTGCTTTATCCTCGTTGCTCTCTGCAACACCCCCTCATTGCTATGTAGAGGGCCGACTCCTTCAGATTTATATTTTTACTATTTATATAATTGAAGAACATTTTAGGGTTAGTTTTACTCTCTTTGGCAATTAATCTCTCGGTCTCTAGTTTGGCAAATTTTATTAGTTTTTACATATTCTATTTTTTTCCTTATAGTTTATCAGTGCTTCCTGACTCCCTCCTGTTTTAGCGATTTATATGCTTTCTTTTTGTCATTTATTGCCTTCTTTACGGTTCCATTTATCCACATTGGTCTCTTATTGTTCCTTAGCCTTTTATTCCTATAAGGTATGTACCTCTCACAATTAGATGTTACAATGCTTTTAAAAATCTCCCATTTTATGGTTGTATTTTTATTTTTGAGGACTTTGTCCCAGTTAGTTAGGCCTATGGCCTCGCTTAGTTGGCTAAATTTTGCTTTTTTGAAGTTTGGTATTTTTGTTCCTCCCTTTAGAAACTCTCGTTTGAAGGATAATTGGAAGGTTATAACTTTATGGTCACTATTTCCCAGGTGTCCCCCAACCTGCACATCTGTTGTTCTATCAGGTCTATTGGTTAATACTAAGTCCAGTATGGCCGTCCCTCTAGTGGGGTCCTGAACCAGTTGGGAAAGGAAATTGTCTTTGGCTATTGCCAAGAACCTGTTTCCTTTATGGGATGTACAGCTTTCAGTTTCCCAGTCTATATCTGGGTAGTTGAAGTCCCCCATGATAACGACTTCATTATGATTTGCCGCCTCGTCTAACTCGTTTAGTAATAGATTTTCTGTGGACTCTGGTATATTAGGTGGTTTATAATACACTTCTATTAGTATTTTATTATTGTTTTTTGCTCCATGTATTTCTACCCACAGTGACTCCACATGTTCATGTTCCTCAGAGATGTATTCTCGAATTACGGGATTTAGACACGACTTCAAGTAGAGGCAGACCCCTCCACCTCTCCGGTTTTGACGATCCTTTCTAAACAGATTGTAACCTTTTATATTAACTGCCCAGTCATAGCTATCATCTAGCCATGTCTCAGTTATTCCCACTATGTCATAGTCCTCCTCACACATCACTAATTCCAGTTCCCCAGTCTTGTTAGTCAGGCTTCTGGCATTAGTATACATACATTTGACAGGTTTATGTGTATTTTTTACCCTACATCTTTCATTCTGAGCTGTTCTAGTCCACCCTTCCATTCCTCCCCCAGACACACTACCTCGCCCCTGGTCTCTATCTGCACTATCTTCCCCTCCTATAACGTAATTACCCTCCCCCCCAGTCCCTAGTTTAAACACTCCTCCAACCTTCCAGCCATCTTTCTCCCCAACACAGCTGCCCCTTCCCCATTGAGGTGCAGCCTGTCCCTACGGTAGAGCCTGTAGCCAACAGAGAAGTCGGCCCAGTTCTCCATGAACCCGAACCCCTCCTTCCTACACCAGTTCTTGAGCCACTTGTTAACCTCCCTAATCTCCCGCTGCCTTTCTTGTGTGGCTCGTGGTACAGGCAGTATTTCAGAAAATACTACTTTTGAGGTCCTTGCCCTAAGCTTTTGACCTAAATCCCTGAAATCATTTTTAAGGACTCTCCACCTTCCTCTAACTTTGTCATTGGTTCCGATATGGACCATGACCGCTGGATCTTCTCCAGCCCCTCCCAGTAATCTGTCAACCCGATCCGCGATGTGTCGAACTCTAGCGCCAGGAAGACAGCACACTGTTGGCGATCATGATCTTTGTGACAGATTGCCCTATCTGTACCCCTAATAATTGAGTCTCCCACTACCAGCACCTGTCTGGCCTGCCCTGCTCTCCTGGTCCCCTGCTTACTGGAGCTGTCATTCCCCTGACTGGCAGAGGAAGTGTCTGGCTGCAGCGGTGCCGTCCCTCAACTGTCATCCCCCTCATCTGCCAACCGTGCAAACTTGTTGGGGTGTGTCAGATCAGGGCTAGCCTCCCTGGCACTCTTCCCTCTACCCCGCTTTCTTACTGTTACCCAGCTAACTACCTCACTCTCCTCAGCCTCCTCGCTACCACCCTTCCCCACATCTACCCCATAGAGTGCTTTCTCAGTGAGCAGCAAACTCTTTTCCAAATTGTCAGTGGCTTTCAGTGTTGCAACTCGCCTGTTTAGAGACTCGATGTGCGATTCCAAACGGGTAATTTGCTCACATTTTGAACAAACATATACAACCTCGAATGGCTGTTCCAGGACTGCATACATCATACAAGATGTGCACTGGACGGCGCTGTCAATAATGGAAGTCATACTAAATGGGGATTACACAGGAAAAGAGAGGGAAAAAAATAAATAAATACAATATAGAACAGTGATATCAAGATTCTTACTTACTGTGGTCCCTTACAGCAGTAGGAAGACTAGCTAGAATCAAACCAACTGTATACAAGGATGATCCAATGAATCTCTGTTTCTTGCTCCTTTTCCTAAACTCCGGTTTCTTCAACTCCACTTATGAAAGCAGCCACTTAGTAATGCAGGCTCTGGAAGAGTTGAGTGGTCTAATTTATAGCACCTGTTAGGCCAAGCCACTCCCCCTCACCAAGCAGAGAAAAAAAAAAAACTGCTTTAAATGACACTACACTTCAGAGAGAAAAAAGCGGTTTTAAATGGCAGAACTAAACTGCAAGTACTTAACTTTCTAGGTAAGCAGCTTCACACCACACTCAGACACTTGCAGTCCCAACAAAAAGACACTCAGCAGTAGAACTCCGGTTTCTTCAACTCCACTTATGAAAGCAGCCACTTAGTAATGCAGGCCTCAGGTAGAGTTTCTGTGTTTTTTTTTTTTTTCTCCCCATAAATGTAGTCATGGACATCCACATATTTATTTATCATATCTTGCAGGATGCTTTTATCTTAGTTTTTTTCTCTGTGATTCTTGCTTAGTTTGTAGTATACACTTGAGGGAGTGGCACCTTCAAGTGTGAATGTGCTACTATTTTATCCTGGGAGTAGCGTTCTTGTGTACTTTTGCACCTCCTATCAAACATGCGTCCTTGATTAGGTGGTACACATAGCTGTGCGTGCTCCTCCTCTCATCAGTTGATGGAAGCACATAGAGGTGACTAGGAGCAGCACACTATATATGCAGGGCCTGCTCTCCTGAACATAGATGCCCAACGGCATAGATAGGTTTAGCGTAGGACCTGAATGACTTGGACAACCTTGGCGCAGGTAGGTGGGCACAGGTGTGTTTTAATCGAAATATATTGGCTGAGAGTCTTGGATTTTATCATATCAGAGTGAGGGCTTAGTCCATATATAATGCTTGTAACTATTCTATTAGTGCATTATTATCTTTTTTTCTGTGATTTTTTTTTATAAATGTAGCAATGGACATCTGCATTTATTTATCATATAGTGCAGGATGTTTTTATCTTTGCTTTTTCTCTGTGATGTTTTCTTGGTCAAGTAAGGCTTGCATACAGCTGATTGGCCATGCAAACCCATGCCATGAAGCTCTTGACGCACAGTGTTTGTGCTGATGTTAATGCCAGATGAGGTTTGGAATTCATATCAGCATATTATCCAGCCAGGAGTCTCCAAGAATGCTTGTACATGTTCTAATCATCTTCCACCTAGACTACTGTAACATCCTCCTCTATGGCCCTCAATCTAGTACCCTGGCATCCCTCTAATCTATCCTCAACTCTGTTGCCTGACTAATCCACCTCTCCCCCCGTTACTCCTCTGCCTCTCCCCTCTGCCATCCCTTCACTGGCTCCCCATTGCCCAGCAAATTCAGTTTAAAATAAAATACTAACAAATACATTTGAGGCCATCCAGAACCTGCCCCCTACATACATCTCTGAGCTACTTTCCTAATACATCCTCTCATGTAATCTCCGATCCTCATGAGACCTTCTTCTCTACTCTCCTCTTATCACTGCTTCCCACAATCACCTCCAAGATATCTCCTATGCATCCTCAATACCATGGAACTCTCTACCCCAACATATAAGACTCTTACCTACAGTGGAAACCTTTAAAAGAAACCTGAAAACCCACCTCTTCAGACAAGCCTACAACCTACAATAAGCCTGCTGCTGATATACCGTGTGACCAGCTTTACCCTTACCTAATGTGTCCTTCTCCCATACCTTGTAGATTGCAAGCCCTCATGGATAGGGTACCAGTTTGTACCAGTTTGTACCAGTTTGTACCAGTTTGTACCAGTTTGTATCTCATCTTGTTCATGCTTATTGAACTTGTTTTGTATTATGTATGTATACCCCTTTTCATGTGTACAGTGCAATGGAATAAATGGTGCTTTAATAATAAATAATAATAATAAATCTTAAGTTGAACTTTTATGTAATATGCTCATCAACACTCTGCCACCCCACTTAGTAATGTTCGATGGTGAACCACTTCATGGCTAAGATGCTGTGGTTCCTAAATGCTTCCACTTTGCAAAAATACCATTAACAGTTGATGGGTGTTTTTTTATTATGTAAGCCCTACAGTGACATCATAACTGAACTGGTCCTTTAAAAAAGTGCGTTTTGGAAATTTTCTTAAAAATTTTAAGATTTGCTTTTTAAATTCTAAGCATTCTAATGTCCCAAAAAATGAAATGGCATTTACAAAATGATCCAAACATAAAGTAGACATATGGGAAATGTAAAGTAAGAACTATTTTATGAAATATCAGTTATGTTTTAAAAGCAGAGATATAGAAATTTAGAAATTTGCAAGTTTTTCCAATTTTTTATAAATAAAATTTAAATATATTGACTCAAATTTACCACTGTCATGAAGTACAATGTGTCACAAGAAAACAGTCTCAGAATGACCTTGATAAGTAAAAGTGTTGCAAAGATATTACCATATAAAGTGACACATGTCAAATTTCCAAAAATGGCCTAATCCTTAGGGTAAAATATGGCAGGGTCCTGAAAGGGTTAATGTTTTTTTATTTATTTTTTTTAATTGGGGAATTAAGTTTTTTTTATTACGGATGCAAGTCTCGTACCACATTTGTTTAAGGGTACTACCACACGCTCATATTTTTTTATGCAGTTGTTTAGGAATGGAGTGAGAAAAAGTGCAGAAGTTATATCTGCCCTTAATACTTTCACCCCTGTTATGATCCACACCTGATTTTGGTTTCAAAAACTGCATAAAAAACCTGGACATGTGTCAGCACCCTAAGTACGAATATTGCAAAAAAGAAAAAATGTGTTTTAAATTGTCTATTACATACATCTGACATTTATGGCATATACTATGGCATATCCATAAATGTCTAAAATGAGAATAGAACATATGATTGGGATATTTGTTCCCTTAAGAAATGCACCATAAACCTCAAGCATTACCTTACAGATGATGTCATCATGTTTCTAAATATGTTTTTGTCTTATATATCTAATGCGCATGATCACAGAAAAAAAACATATTCCCCCACAGACCATATGTAAATAAGGTTCTTGAAGTCAAGCTTGGCACCCATTAGCACTTGATTGATTGCCTTCGGTATAATTTTGTGTGTGATTAAGGGTATGTTCAGACGACGACAATTGTCGCGCGACAAAAAGTCGCACTATTGTCGCGCGACAATTTTTATAATGGGAGTCTATGGTGTCGCAGTGCGACATGTAACATGCTGCGACTGCGACACGACAGTCGACAAAAATCCATCCTGGATGGACTTCTTGCGACTGTTGTGTCGCAGTCGCAACATGTTGCATGTCGCACGTGCGACACCACCATAGACACCCATTATAAAAATTGTCGCGCGACATTAATGTGACATCAATGTCGCGCTACAAATGTTGCAGTGTAGTGGGTCCCAAATTGTCGCGCGACTTTTTGTCGCGCGACAATTGTCGTCGTCTGAACATACCCTAAATCCTCACATGTCGCGCAGGCAGCGTATGATCATGTTTCCGGCGCCTGTGCATTGTTCCCCGCTGCAGAGTAATTTTCTTCACTAGGTCAATGTGAGTAGCCTGCGCAGTAATGTTTTGTGGAGCACTCACACACGTGAATCTGCACCTGAGGATTGACCTATTGAAGACAAGTACACTGCAGAGGGGAACAATGCCCAGGTGCAGGAAAAGTTATCATATGCTTTGAATTCAGAGGGTTTGTGAGTGTGCACAAAGTTGATTTTGAGGGTGTGTTTGTATTAAGTGTGTGACTTAAGATAAGTGACTTTAAATTCAGTGGCTTTAGGAAGAGACTGTATTAAGTCCATTTATTAGCATTTCATTGCATTATACTATTGTATTATTGCATGTTTCTTTTTCTCTTGTGTAATCCTCATTAGCAAGTATGTGCTTCATTATTGACAAGGCAATCCGGTGCATATCTTGTGAAATGTATGCAGTCCTGGAACAGCCATTAGAGAGTACATATTTTTTTGTATAAAATGTGAGCAAATTGCATGTTTTGAATCCCAGATCCTGTATCTAAACAAACGCATTTCAACACTGAGATACCTTGGCAATATGGAAAAAAAAATGCTGCTCACTGAGAAAACACTCTTTGGGGTAGATGAAGGGGAGGGTTGCGGTATGGAGGATCAGGAAAGAGAGGTAAGTAGTTGGATAACAGTTGGAAAGTAGGGTAGGGGGAAGAGTGCCAAGGAGGCTAGCCCTGATCTGACACACCCCAACAAATTTGCAAGGTTGGCTGATGAGGGGGATGTCAGTTCAGGAATGCCTCTGCTGCAGCAAGACACTTCCTCTGCCAGCATAGGGAATTTGAACTCCAGTAAGCAGAGGACCAGAAAAGCAGGGCAGGCCAGACAGGTGAAGGTAGTGGGAGACTTTATCATTTGGAGTACAGATAGGGTGATCTGTGTCTTCCTGGTGCTCAAGTTTTACATATTGCGGATCAGGTTCATAGATTACAGGGAGAGACTGGCAAAGACCCAGTTGTCATGGTCCACATTGGAACAAAAGACAAAGTTAGAGGTACCGTAGGTGGAACATCCTTAAAAATGATTTCAGGGACTTAGGTTGCAAGGTTCAGAAATACTAACAGTACAATGAGCCACACCCAAGCCAGAAAGGCGGCAAGAGGGGTTTTGGTTGCTGGAGAACTGGGGCAACTTCTACATGTCAATTGGGAAGGTGCAACTGTTTTGAAGAAAATGGCTAGAAAGTTGAAGGAGTGTTTAAATTATGGCCTGGTGGAGAGTAATTACATTATAGAAGGGGGATGATAGTGCAGATAGTTACTTGGAGTGAGGTAATGGAAGTGGGGTTGGAATGTAGGTAGGGTCAAAACAGTTCATAAAGAAAAGTGTATTGTAAAAAATATTTTAAAAAAACTGTTATTTGTATGTATAATTCAGAATCAAATTTTTTGGCCAAATAAGTTTGCACTTACAAGCAATTTGACTTGGCAGTTGCTTGACTGAAACAAACAAAACAATACAAGGACCGTATGTAAGTTTTAGTGGCAATAAACAGGGATAAGTGATTATTTTCAGTTCTATGCTGTAATGTTTTCAAGTCATAGCAGCTTTAGCGTGGTTCTGCATTAAGCAATGCAACTGCCTGAGGGAAAAAGCTTTTCCTGTGTCTGGAAGTTTTTAGCAGCCACTGAATGGTATCTAACTCCTGAAGGGATAGGCTGGAGTGAGCAGGGTGAGAGGGATCTGAGGCAATCTTAGCCGCTCTGTTTCTGCACCTGCTAGCGTGGAGATCCTGCAGGGAAGGTAAGCTACAGCCAATTATCCTTTCCACTGTTCTGATCATGCGCTGCAGTCTCACCTTTCCTAATACTGAGTAGGAGCCAAACCATACAGTCATAGATGATGTCATGATGGATTTGATGATCGTGGTGTAGAACTACACTATTATTTTTTGTGGTAGGCCAAACTTATTCAGCTGCCGTAGGTGGTACATCCTCTGTTACTCTTTCTTTCTGATAGTGAAAGCATTGTTGTTCCGTTTTAGGTTGTTGGAAATTGTGGTCCCAAGAAACTAGAATGACTCTACTCGAGTTACTGTAGATCTATTTATAATTAGGGGGAGGTGCTGGAGGGAGATCTCCTAAAGTCTATTATCATCTCCATGGTCTTAAGTTTCAAGTTATTGTTGCTGCACCAGGAGGAAAGCTCTCCCACTTCATGCCTATATGCAGACTCATCCCCTTTTTGTATGAGACTAACTACTGTTGTGTCATCTGCAAACTTCAGAACCTTAACAGATGGATCTGTGGAGATGCAGTCATTGGTGTGCAGTGAATAGAGCAATCAGGAAAGCACACAGCCCTCAGGAGCTTCAGTACTGACTGTCAAAGAGCTTAAAGTGTGTTTCCCAACCTGCTGTCTCCTGTCGGTTAAAAAATTGGTTATCCATTTGCAGATGGATTCAGGTATGCGCAGGTGGGATAGCTTGCTGTGTAGCAGCGATGGTATTATGGTATTAAATGCAGAGCTGAAATCCACAAATAAAATTCTGGCATAGGTTCCTAGGGAGTCTAGATGTTCTAGTACATAATGCATACACATGTTTACAGCATCATCTGCAGATATATTAGACCTGTAGGCAAATTGCAGAGAGTCCAGCAGGGGATCAGTGATGGATTTCAGAAAAGCCATTATCAGTTTTTAAAATGCTTTCACGACCAATAATGTAAGGGCAACAGGCCTATAGTCATTTAGACATGTAGGTATTGATTTTTTAGGAACTGGGACAATGGTTGAGTGTTTAAAACAGTCATGGACCATTGAGAGTTCCAGAGATGATTTAAATAGTTCTGTGAAAACAAAGGCTAGCTGATCAGCACAGAATTTCAAACATTTCACAGACACAGAGTCTGGGCTAGCTGCTTTCTTAATATTTTGTCTGAAAATATTGTTTACATCTAATTGGCATAATGATAGTGAATGCCATTTTGGGGACAGGTCAGCAGATTGTGACTGACATCCTGTGTTGTGTAGATGCTGGAAACCTTGACTGGCTGGAGTGCTCGGTTCACCTGTTGGAACAAAGGTTGCATCAAACCTACAATAGAATGTGTTCAGCTCATTTGCAAGCTGCAGGTTATCTAATGATTGTGGGGCTTTATTGTGGAAGACTCCATTGTGGAACATTTTTCTTGAGGTCTTTTTGACTAATCATTTTTTGCAGCAATGATGGCCTTCTGCAGTTTGTATCTGGCAGATTTGTAGAGGACTTTATCACCTGTTTGATACACCCTTTCTTTATCGAGGCTCAGCTTCCTAAGATGCAATGTAAACCAGGGTTTATCGTTGTTATACCTGGTGCACTTTTTGATGGGGATGCAGGACTCTTAGCAAAGGGTAATATATGATGTCAAAGCATCAGTGTATTCATTTAGGTCACTGGTGGATTTTTCGAATATATTCCATTCTGTTTAATCAATTCCAGAAGCCTGACTAATAAAACTGTTGAACTGGAATTAGTAATGTCTGAAGAGGATTATGACATAGTTGGAATAACTGAGACATGGCTATATGATATCAATGACTGGGTGGTTGATGTACAGGGTTACAGTTTGTTTAGAAAGGATTCTAGAAACTGGAGAGGGGGAAAGGGTTTACCTTTATATAAGGTCCTGCCTAAAGCCAACACTCCGGAAAGATATAAGTAAGGATAATGAACATGTGGAGTCACTATGGGTAGAAATACATAGAGGCAAATGCACTAATAAAATACTGAAAAGGGGTTTGTTACAAGCCGCCCAATATTCCACACTCCACAGAAAATCTACTACTATGGGAAATTGATGAGGTGGCAAACCAAAATAAGGCTGTTGTTATTATGGGGGACTTCAACTAATCAGATTGGGGTTATTATGGGGGACTTTAACTAACCAGATAACCAGACTGGGAAACCAAAACTTGTGTATCTCATAAAGGAAACGGGTTCTTGGCAATAGCCAAAGACCTTTCCCAACTGGTTCAGGATCCTACTAGAGGGACGGCCATGCTGGACTCAGTACTAACCAATAGACCTGACAAAACAAAAGATATGCAGGTTGGGGACACTTGGGAAATAGTGACCATAAAGAAATAACTTTCCAATTGTCATTCAAAAGAGTGTTTCTTCAAGGAGGCACAAAAACTCCAAACTTCCAAAAAGCTAAATTTGACCTGCTAAAACAGCCAATTAGCCTCACTAACTAGGACAATGTCCACAGAAATAAGGATGCAGCCACAAAATGGGATATTTTTAAAGTCATCTTAAACTCTAAGGCACTGTACATGGGAATAAAAAGGCAGAAAAAAGAAACATTATGGATAAATAAAAAATGTAAAGGGAGCAATAAATGACAAAAAGAAAACATTTAAATCACTGAAACATAAAGCATTGAAAAACTATAAGGAAAAAAATTGAATATGTAAAAGACAGAAAAAAAGCAGCCAAGCTGGAGACAGAGAGACTCATTGCCAAAGAGAGTAAAACTACCCATAGCATGTTTTTCAATTAAAAAAATGGTAAAAAGTTTACACCTGAAAGTATTGGCCCTTTACAGAAGGGAGAGTTGCAGACAGTTTTTTTCTCAACTGTATTCACTGAGAAAAATTAACTGTCAGATGAAATGCAAAGTGTCAAAGTAAACTCCTCATTAAAAGTAGCCTGTCTGACCCAGGAACAAGGGCAGCAGCATCTTAAGATTAAAATAGACAAATCACCGGTAATTAAGTAATGTAATAGAAAGTCCCTTATTTCTGATATTTAAGGACTCTATAATGACAGGGAGTGTTCCATGGGATTGGTTCCTAGCAAATGTGGTGTCATTATTCAAAAAACAGTTCAATAATAGAGCCTAGAAACTCCAAGCCGGTAAGTCTAACATCTGTTGTGGGTAAACTGTTTGAGGGCTTTCTAAAAGGTGCTGTTCTGGAGTATCTCAATGAAAATATTTATAATAATTCTGCATCTGCATGGCTTTATCAGTTAGTGAATGTTATATATCTTAACTTTTCCAAAGCATTTGAATCAGCATCACATAAAAGGTTAGTATATAAAATGAGAATGCTTGGACAGGGGGAAAATGTCCGTATATGTGTTAGTAACTGACTCAGTGATAGAAAACAAAGGGTGGTTATTAGCATTACATACTCAGACGGTGTCACTGTCATCAGTGGCACCTGTGTTTCGTCATCATCAAAGACTTGCTGTGGTGGTCTTCCCATGTTCTCATCCTCAAACATAAGTGGTTGGACATCAGGGCACTCAATCTCTTCCACTTCTTGGGCAGGGCTAGGTGAATGGCCCACGGAAACCCCACCAGCAGTGTCATCAAAAAGCATAATAGACTGTTGTATGACTTGGGACTCAGACTGCTTGGCTGATTTGCAAGGGGGAGAGGTGAAAGATAGATGCCCATGGCCTGTAGGTGCCAACTCTGAGCTTTCAGCAGTGGAGCGGGTGGGAGACAATATGAAGGTATTGGAGGCACTGTCAGCCACCCAATCTACTTGCAACTGTACTTTTTCTGGCCTCACCATTCGTAGAGCGGCATTCGGGCCTACTAAATAACACTGAATGCTCTGTCGTCTACGCGCACCTGAGGAAGGTGTTTCATTTGGGCGTGTCACTGGCACAGATCGACCACGTCCTTTCCCTGCAACAGGAGCTCCACCAACACCAGCAGCACCACAACCTGGGCCACGTCCCTTATTTGACGCTTTGCTCAGTTTTTTGCGGTCACCAACCGAAGTAACAGACGTTTTACTAAATTTAGTTCCCTGTCAGCAATGCAGAGCAAGGGTTTTTCACTGACAAAAATGGGTTAATGTCAACCACCAATGGAAAAGACGAATTTTAGAAATGTATGTCCCTGTCACCTATGCAGAGCAGGGGTTTGTACACGGCAAAAATGGGTTATTGTCACCCACCAATGGAACAGATGATTTTTAGAAATTTAGGTCCCAGTCACCTATGCAGAGCAGGGGTTTGTTTACTGCAAAAATGGTTCAATGTCAACCACCAATTTAATAGACCAATTGTAGAAATTTATTTCCCTGTCACCTATGCAGAGCAGCTTTTTTTTTTAAGTTTAATGTCACCCAACAATGTAACAGATGAATTTTTGAAAATTATTACCCTGTCTGCTATGTAAAAGCAGGGGTATAAAACAGACATAAACGGGTTAATGTAACCCACCAATGGAACAGACAAATTTTTAAAAATTATTGCCCTGTTTGCTATGCAGTGCAGGCCGCAAAGATACTTTATGGCCAAAAAAAGGTGTTTTTTTTACACACAATGAAACTAATGGATTTAAGTGTATTTCTTTCACTGTCAGAAATGCAGTGCAGGCTGCAAATGTACTATCTAGCACAAAAAGTATGCTTTTTTTTTTAAACAACAATGAAACTGCAGTATTTAGCGGTTTTATTGGACTGTCAGAAATGCAGCGCAGGCCGCAAATGAATTATCTAGTACAAAAATTGTGCTTTTTTCTGCCAACAATGTAAATGCAGTATTTAACGGTTTTATTGGACTGTCAGAAATGCAGCGCAGGCCAAAAAATGTACTTTCTAGCACAAAAAATGGGAATCTGTCAACCGACAATGAAACAGCAGTATTTACTGGTTTTATTTGACTGTCAGATATGCAGTGCCAGTGACAGAAAGAGAAAAAAATTGCTTTAGGTCACACAAATATGTCGCAGACTAATGTAATTGAATTATTTTCACTGCCAGGTATGCACTGCAAGCTGCAAGTGTACTTGACAGCCCAAAAGAGGGAATTTTCCCGCTAGAATCTAACAGATGGATTTAATGAATAGATTTTCCTTGTCAGATATTCAGCACAGGGGTAGTTCACAGAAAAAAGGGGGTATATCCCTGTCACCTATGCAGAGCAGGGGTTTATTCACGGCAAAACTAGGTTAATGTCACCCACCAATGGAACAGACGATTTTTAGAAATTTAGGTCCCTGTAACCTATGCAGAGCAGGGATTTGTATATGGCAAAAATTGTAAAATGTCACCCACCAATGGAACAGACAATTTTAAGAAATTTAGGTCCCTGTCACCTATGCAGAGCAGGGGTTTGTATACGGCAAAAATGGGTTAATGTCACCCAACAATATAACAGATGAATTTTAGAAAATTATTACCCTGTCTGCTATGTAGAGCAGGGGTAAAAAACAGCCAAAAATGGGTTAATGTCACCCAATAATGGAACAGATGAATTTTTGAAAATGATTGCCCTGTCTGCTATCCAGTGCAGGCCGTAAAAGTACTTTATGGCCCAAAAAAGGTGCTTTTTTCAGACACAATGAAACTGATGGATTTAAGTGTATTTCTTTCACTGTCAGAAATGCAGTGCAGGCTGCAAATGTACTATCTAGCACAAAAAGTATGCTTTTTTTTTTTAAACAACAATCAAACTGCAGTATTTAGCGGTTTTATTGGACTGTCAGAAATGCAGCGCAGGCCGCAAATGAACTATGTAGCACAAAAATTGTGCTTTTTTCTGCCAAAAATGTAAATGCAGTATTTAACGGTTTTATTGGACTGTCAGAAATGCAGCGCAGGCCAAAAAATGTACTTTCTAGCACAAAAAATGGGAATCTGTCAACCGACAATGAAACAGCAGTATTTACTGGTTTTATTTGACTGTCAGATATGCAGTGCCAGTGTCAGAAAGAGAAAAAAAATTGCTTTAGGTCACACAAATATGTCGCAGACTAATGTAATTGAATTATTTTCACCGCCAGGTATGCACTGCAAGCTGCAAGTGTACTTGACAGCCCAAAAGAGGGAATTTTTCCCGCTAGAATCTAACAGATGGATTTAATGAATAGATTTTCCTTGTCAGATATTCAGCACAGGGGTAGTTCACAGAAAAAAGGGGGTATATGACTTATTTAACAGTGAGCAATGTTTCTGAACAATGTTATCAAATCGTTGATTGAATATGTGAAACTTATGAATGAATGGGATACGTAAGATGTTATCCTTTTTCTTGGTCTGAAAGAAGGTTGCGAGGGGCTCGAGTTGCCCCGCCCTTACGCAAAACAAATAATCTTTATATCTTTTCCAAAATATAGCAAATTTCCAATAATCAGTATTTGGATATATATGTATCTCCTCAATTGATGACATAAATGCATTTGCATAGGGCGGGGCCACATTTGAGCCCATCGCGGTCCCACGTTGCTGCAAGTAGAAAGTGTCACCAAACTTAAAATAGTTTTTAAAAAGAACCAATTGTAAAAGCTTCAGGAAAAACTCTAGTTGTATATTCACTCTCATGTAGCAATCGTGACACTGCCGCCACACCCCCATCATGATCGATGGAGGTGTAGAGGCTCACCACATCGATAGTTACCAACTAACTATCCTTTGGAATTTGATGCAGACCTTTAATTATGTCAAGCAAGGAGGTGCGACATATCCAGCAGAAAAGAGGTGATTTGCTTTACAAGAGGTGTCAAAACTTTTTCTAATACTATTGCTAGTGGAGACGGGATAGAATTCACTGACGCTATTATCGGGCGTCCAGGTGGATCTATAAGGGTTTTATGCACCTTTGGGAGGACATAAAATACTGGAGTCATCGGTGACTGGTTTATCAGGAATTCACTCATTTTATCATCAATTACTCCCAAAGATGCATAATGATGTACCACAACAGATATTTTATTCTTGATCCGAAACATTGGATCCCTGTCCAATACCACATATGTGTCAGAATCAGAAAGCTAATGTTCAACCTCCTTGACATAATTAGTCCTTTCCATGATTACCACAGAACCCCCCTTGTCCGCATGTTTTATAACCAGGCCTTTATCATCCACCAGTGATTAAATAGCCTGTTTTTCTAGGGGTGTAGTATTACTTGTCATGTGTAGTTCTCTTCTTATTGAGTCCATTAACCCCTTAGTGACCACCCATACACCTTTTTACGACGGTCACTAAGGGGCATTAGGCTGGGCCGCGGCATTTTTACAGCGGCCCAGTCTAAGCACTATCTAAGCCCCGTGCAGCGCAGACCCAGCTCTCACATGAGAGCCGGGGCCCTGCTCTAACAGCCCGGACTGGCAGGAGTGCCAATCCGCTCTATTTAACGCTTTACATGCCGGGGCGCAATGGTGCCTGCCGCATTTAAAGCGGTGACAGAGGGAGCGGACTCCCTCTGTCACCCATCAGCAACCCGCAAATGTGATCCCGGGGTGCTGACGTGTTGTGAAGCCTTACCTGGCTTCAGATCATTAGGCCCCATCCTTCCTAAAGTAGATCCAGCAGGCTGTGCATCTCTGGTGAAGCCTGCTGGTTAATGTTAAAATAGCATTGCTCTTAAAATACAGTGCATTATATAGATAATGCATTGTATTTTAAAAGCATTCAAAATACTGTTTGTTATAGTCCCTTTGTGGGACTATTAAGTGGTAAAAAAAAAAGAAAGAAAAAAACCTTTATTAAATAAAAATATTCCATAAAATAAAAAATAAGCTTTTTTTTACATTGAAAATACACTTTTCAATGAATAAAATTGCAAAAAAAAATCTCCCCCATATGTTTGGTATTGCCACGTCCATAATGACCTAAAAAAAAAAGACGGAATTGCTAAATTATTCTTAGTTGCCACCCAAAAAAACATAAAAACAAGCGATCAAAAGCGCTATTTACTCCAAAATGATACCAATGAAGCACCGCAAAAATCAAGCCCTCACACAGCTCCATAGAATAAAAAATAAAAAAGTTATGGGTCTTGGGAAGCGGCAATGCAAAATAATTTTTTTGTTTCAAAAAAAGGGGTTTTATAGCAAAACAAGTTGTAAAACGTAAAAAAATCTATATGTATTTGGTGTCGCTATAATCGTACTGACCCAGAGAATAAAGATTTTATGTTATTTATGCCGAAAAATTAACGTCGTAAAATTTATAATGTAAAAATGAAGTGGCAGTATTGCTTTTTTTCCCATCTCCCTCCCAGAAAGAGTTAATAGAAGTTGATTGGAAAGTTATGTGTACCCCAAAATAGCACCATTAAAAACTATAGCTTGTCCCGCAAAAAATAAGCTCTCATAAAGCT
The DNA here is from genome assembly GCA_033119425.1 of Bufotes viridis. Classification (NCBI taxonomy): domain Eukaryota; kingdom Metazoa; phylum Chordata; class Amphibia; order Anura; family Bufonidae; genus Bufotes; species Bufotes viridis. Next base: position 368,247,194 of record CM065591.1, on the reverse strand, counting down.
ATATAGATGGGAAAATAAAAAAGTTATAGCTCTTGGAACGTGACAATGTAAAAAGGAAGAAAAAAGCTTGGTCATAAAGGCCCAAACAGGATTGGTCACTAAGGGGTTGAAATCTGTGTATCCCTTGTCACCAAATGTATATACAGTTGTGTTCAAAATTATTCAACCCCCAATGCTGTAAAGGGTTTTAGGAAATTTAGTGTACATTTGTAATTGTGTTCAGAATGAAATCTTACAAGGACTCCATAATTCTTTCTGGGTGGTCTCTTTTAACCCGGACCGGAACGCTGTGAGGATTCTTGCCATTTATACACTTTATTTAATGAATAATCCTTGTTATCATGCAAAAATTTAGACCTCTTCTTTTCGAAATGATACTGATAAAAACAGTGTACTACATTATACCAGTGCATATCCTGTCTCTTTAAAAAAAAGCCATTCCTAAATCCCAAATACAAATTGTTAAGCATATATTGGCTGATCAATAGGTGCAGGGGCAAAGGGTAGGAGAAATGCTGGATAGATTTAAATCAAGAGGTTATCCAGAGCGGGTCCTTGGGGAAGTGACAATGGTCTGTACACAGACCAAGAAAAAGGCTAAACATCTTACGTATCCCATTCATTCATAAGTTTCACATATTCAATAAACAATTTGGTAACATTGTTCAGAAACATTGGACACTCTTAAATTAGTCATATCCACAGATAATGGAGTTTAAAAACCCTCCATTATTTTGCAACAAGCGTGGGACTAATTATCGAGAACGGTTGGTCCATGCAGACATTGGTACAATGCAGACTACATTGCGGCAAAGAATATTGGGCAGTCAAAGAAACAGTACTTATCCATGTCTGCACTGTGCGCAATGTTCATATAGAATCAAGGGAGATTCTTTTCACCACCCCAATACTGGAAGGAAATACAAAACTAAAGGGTTTTTTACCTGCAATTCAGCTAATGTAGTGTACATGATCAAGTGCCCTTGTGGCTTGGCTTACATAGGGGAAATGATACAATCAATATGGGATTGCATATGTAAACACAACTCAAACATATGTACTGGCAACTTGCTGTTACCATTGCCAGCTCACTTCCATAAATCACTTCACTCGATCTCTCAACTCAGATTTCAGGTTTTGGAGCAAGTTGGACGACCTAGAAAAGGAAGTGATATTAAAATACAACTGTTGAGCAGGGAGGCGTTCTGGATTCATACCCTGGGGACGTTGCTACCCAGGGGATTGAATCGAGAATATGAAATTACTCATCTGATAAAAAATCTACTTTTGTTATGCCTGTGAGTTGATATGTTCATTTCTAGGTTATATTTGCATTCTCTTACAGACTGGGATTTTATGATGATTTACTACAAGCAAGTGATATTTACATCGATCTTTGTTGCACACCCGATTTTTGTATAGATGTTATTTATTTTGCTCATTTTGTAAGTTGTTCATTTGAGGTGTCGTTACAATGGTTCAGTGGAGTTATTCACTAGCATAGCAATTCATTATCACAGTCAGCTGTGGGTGTTTTATGTCAGAGAGGAGGCGGAGTTTGGATAGGTTTTTAAGACTACACATTACTTTGTTTGTAATGAGTTGATGAAGGCTGGACAGGCCGATACACGTCCTCAATATATATCTGCAGTGATGGTATAAAGAAAAATACATTTTGAAGATAAAGAGCATCCGCTGGGATGTTTTGCTATATTTCCATTGGAGTGATTCCTTTCCCATGCCGACGAAATGGAAGTCAGGTGCTGACCATTTTTGCAATTTTTTGCACAACCAAATGGTGGACAAAATCAGGGGTGCATTGAACATCGCCATCTGAGGCAAGGTCCACAAAACTACTAATACGCGGACCAGTAATCACGGTCAGGGACGTTATATCTCCCTAACGGCACACTGTGTAAATCCAGTGGTGGCTTGGCCTGAGGAGGATAGCAGTTTGGCGCTTGTCCTACTGCCACCGAGGATTGCAGGACATTTCTCCTTGCCTCCTCCTCCGCTTCCTCCTCTACCACCTCCTCATCCGGTCAGCATAACACCTTCACCACCAACTTCAGCACAGACAGGGGGAAACAACAGCAGGCTGTTTTGAAAGTCACCTGTCTGAGGGGAAAACTGCACACCGCACAGGAGCTATGGATGGGGATGGAACAACCGACCGATGAGTGGTTGTGCCACTGAGCCTCAAGCCTGGCCTGGTGGTGTGCGATAACAGGCAAAATTTCATAGCAGCTCTGGGGCTAGCCGGTTTGACACACATCCCTTGCCTGGCGCATGTGCTGAATTCAGTGGTGCAGAGGTTTCTGAAAAATTACCCCAATATGTCAGAGATGCTGCAGAAAGTGTGAGCCGTCTGTGCGTGCTTTCGTAGTTCTCACCCTGCTGCTGCTCGCCTGTCTGCAGTGCAGCATAATTTCGGCCTTCCCTCTTACCGCCTCATATGTGACGTATCCACAATGTGGAACTTCACCTTGCACATGCTGTAGAGACTGTGCAAGATGCAGCAGGCAATAGTGGAGTTTCAGCTGCATGCATGCATGGTTGAGTTGCTCTGTGGAACAGCACCACTTCCCCACCAAAGAGTGGGCCGTCATGCGGGATTTGTGTGCGTGTTGCGCTGTTTCGAGTACTACACCAACATGGCTAGTGCTGATGATGCAGTCCTCAGCGTTACTATCCATCTTCTATGTCTCCTTGAAAAAACACTTCAGGCGATGATGGAAGAGGATTTGGCAGAGGAGGAAGAGGGATCATTTCCATGGTTATAAGGCCAGTCATTCACAAGTGGCTCGGAGGGTGCGTTCCTGCACCAACAGAGGCCAGGTACACAACTGTCCAGCCAGGGCACAGTTCTGCAGGATGAGGAGGAGGAGGATGATGAGGAAGAGGAACCATGTTCACAGCAGGGTGGCACCCAAAGCAGCTCATGGGCATCACTGGAGCATGGCTGGGGCGATACAGAGGACACAAACTCCTCCCACAGAGGACAGCTTGTTGTTGCCTCTGGGCAGCCTGGCACATATGAGCGACTACATGCTGCAGTTCCTGGGCAATGACCGCCGAGTTGCCCACATTATAACCAGTGCTGATTACTGGAGGGCCACCCTGCTGGATCCCCGCTACAACGACAATGTGCCATCCTTAATTCCATCACTGAAGTGTGATCGGAATATGCGCGAGTACAAGCACACGCAGGTATACGCCCTGGACGCCACAACAACCAGCACCAGCAGCTGATACAGAACGTCTTAGAAGGAGGCAGCATTTCAACAAAATGGTGGAACAGTACGTTTGCACGTCTACAAATACTGACTGATGGGTCTGCCTCATTCAACTTTTGGGTCTCTAAATTGGGCACATGGCCTGAGCTTGCCCTTTACGCCTTGGAGGTGCTGTCCTGCCCTGCAGCAAGTGTATTGTCCGAACATGGGTTTAGCAAGGAAACATTGAAAAGTGCAGCCGCCAGTAAACAGCCAACGTGGACAAGCTTACGTTCATTAAAATGAAGCAGGATTGGATCCCACAGGATTTGTCCGTACCTTGTGCTGATTAGACAAGTATACTGGCTGCACCCAGCCATTGTTATACTCCAGCACACTTTCTCTTTGAATTCTATTTTCTATTTCCCAATGCCTTGGTGTCTTTCCAAATTGATAAAAAAATAAAAAAGGAAAAAAAATAAAAATAAAAAACACCAAAAACAGTGTTGGCTACCTCCTCCTCCTTCTGCACCGCTGCTTCCACTGACACCGCCACGTCCACAACCTTCTCAACCTCCTACTCCACTTTGATCTCTGCTTCCTCGTTTAAGATTATTCTATGTTATTTTAGGTGATTTCCCTAGCCACATTTGTTTGCAGGGCAACTGTCCTGCTCTTACCCCCATTTTGCTTCCTTTTGCAGCCCTCTAGCCCTTACTATGACTATTTCACAGCTATTTTAGTGCACCAGTTCAGGTGCCCATTGACTTCAATGGGGTTCAGGTTCGTGTTCGGGTCAAGTCCAGAACCCGAACTTTGACCTGAAGTTCGTCCGAACCCGGCGAAGCCGAACATCCACTTATCCTTATTCATTAACTATTTTATCAAGATAGTATATTATTTGTAATACTCCATAATTTGACTATTAAGGATATTCCCTCAAAATGTCATTATAGACTGCTGCATCTGAAGCGTTTGGCAGAAGGAAGGATTCAGATAAATTACTATGGAAGCCTGGGGTCTTTTGAAGACTCCTTGGCCTGACAAAGTAAGGGGCTTGCTAATCTTTGCTTGTGGCAAGGCTTAATAGAATGCCTCTCAAAATACTTTGACTGCATTATCATTCTATTGCAGTCTATGATACAAGGGATCAGAAGGTTCTATATCTAAGTTCATTAAGGGGACTAAAAATTACAGTAAAACATAATTTAAAAAAAATATAAAAAAATAAAAAATTTAAATAAGCCCACATTCAAGATTTTACAGTCTGAAAGTCTGAAAATGTCAGAACTGTTAACATATAAAAAAAATAGTGATCATGCACACACTCAACGCTGCAACAGACAATGAATTAAAATGGTAGATTTTGTGTTCTTTGGTCACACCAAAATATACCAAAAACCGCAGGTCATCTTGCAAAAAAATAAAAAAAACACGAAGAAACAAACAAACAAGCGTTCAAGCAGCTTGCATGAAATATATAAAAAAAAGTTATGAGTGTCAGAATATAGCAATGGAAAGACTTTTTTAGGGGTTTTATAAAGTAGTAAAACATAGTAAAAACTATATAAATTTGGTATCATAATTATCGTACTGATCCACAAAATAAGGTTGCCACATCATTTTTCTTTTCAAAGGTCTTTTTATTATTTTATAATAATAATCATAACAATAACAGAATTAAGGTATACAGGAAAGAATCAGTATACAGCGTACTTATGGAGAAGTGACAATATTACAGCGTAGGTAATGCAGAGAACATGTGGGCAATAGAGAATTATTCAAAATGAGGTGATGCAGCAGAGAATCTTCTCCGGGTAGCAGAACAGCATATCTGAGATCATGTATACACTAAGTATAGAAATATCAACTTAGTAACATATATACGTTTGACATCAAACAATAGGTGGGGTGGATCAGAAAAGGGGGGGGGGGAGGTAAGGAAGAGAAGGGGGGAGGGGGGGAAGGAAGCCCATCAAGAATTTGTTAAATAATGGATTTATATTATTGTGAATCAGTGTCAAAATGTCTGAAGGTCGCCCAGGGGGCCCATAGCTCGTGAAAAGCCTTATGTGTTTTTGTCTCCCAACTGGCCAGCTCTTCCAGACGATAGAGCGAATCCACTTTTTCCAGCCATAAATCATGAGGGGGGGGGGGGTGCGGAGCTTTGAACAAAGTGGGTATAAGTATGCGAGCTGCTGCAAGGAGGTGTCTGAGTAGTTTCACAGTATGTCTAGGGATTTTGTCTGGTAGCAGTTAAAAGAGGCATAACTCAGGCATAAGAGGCAAAGTCAAGTCAACTAATGTATTAATTTGTGAGATGATTTTTGTCCAATAGGGTACTATACGTGGACAGGTCCACCAAAGGTGGAAGTAGGTTCCTAAATGGTTCCCACATCTCCAACAATTGGGGTTATATTTGTGTAGTAGGACAGGGGTTAGGTGCCATCTGGTCAAAACTTTATAGCCGCTTTCTTGCATCCTAACACATCGTGAGGTCTGCTTCGGTGCAGCGAGAAGCAGCTGAACTTCCTTTTCTGAAAACATCTCAGAGAGGTCAGATTCCCAAGCCTAAATGAACGAGTGTTTCGATTGTATAGATGAGGTCATAAGCAATTTATGACATGTCAAAATTTTTTTTTTGGGAGGTGCAATAAACGACTTAAATCTAGTCATGGGTCTCTGTAAATCACCACCTTGTAGCAGAAGTTTAAATGAGTGTTTAAACTTGTTATATATCATGGGAGGTGCATGTTAGACAGTCAGCCAGCATTTCCTTAGAGGGTAATGTTTCAGATCCTAGTAGAGAGTCTACCAAGCGGTCATTGACTTTAATATCTTTAGGGATAGAACTATTGTAATTGGGGTCTGTTGTTAGAATAAGGTCTCTAATTTGCATTAGAGGTGAGGGGTAAGGGGCGAGTTGCGAGTGAATATTAGCTTCCATATCTTGCGAGTTTCGGCAGTAAGTGTGTTGTGTATTTTAAGATGAGAAGGAATCATTTGAGTTGAAAATACAATCTGTCTTAACGGGAATTGAAGAATATCTTCTTCTATTGCTATCCAGAGTTTTTGTATGGGTTTCCTTATCCAGTCACTTATTCTATGTAAGTGTACTGCGTGAACAAAGGTCTGAGGTGATGGCATATCTATTCCTCCTTGTTTCTGAGGAAGCTGAAGAATGGAGTATTTTATACTGGGTTTCTTATTATCCCATATATATCTAGAAAATATCCTATCTAGTTTGGCGTAGAAATCACTGGGAATACAAACAGTCAAGGCCTGCATTAAATAAGTTACTTTAGGCCAAATAAGACATTTTGCTATGTTTTTCCGCCAAAACCAGGACATATAAGGAGTAGGCCATTCTTCAAGCGTTTTGGATATATCTTTTAACAACGGGAGAAAGTTATTTTTAAAAAGCGCTTGCATATTAGGGGACATTTTAATACCCAGACTATGTGCAAAAACTGTCAAAAATATTTTCAATTAACGGTAGTGCAGTGGATGGGTTGGAGATTAGAAGTAACAGATCATCAACATATGCTGCCACTTTGTGTTCCCCACCCCCACAACGGATCCCGGAAATTCCAGGTTCTTGTCTCAATTTCTGTAGGAGTGTTTCCATTGTCAAAACAAAGAGTAGAGGTGACAAAGGACATCCTTGTCTGGTGCCGTTAGAGATCGGGAACACAGGCGACAGCACGCTATTAATCAGCACTCTAGCGGAAAGACGCTCATACATGGTAAATATTGCTTGGACGAATGAGGTTGGGATACCGAAGGCTAACAGTGAGGCTTTCAAATAGCTCCAGTCTACTCTGTCGAAAGCCTTTTCGGCGTCAGTACTAAGTAGAAGCAGAGGGGAGTTCGTTTGCTGGACATATGTAATTAGATGAAGTACTCAGTAAATGTTATCCTTCCCTTCCCTTCCCATCACAAAGCCTACTTGGTCAGGCGCAATAGGTTTGGGCAATAGTGTTTGTAATCTATCTATATAATCATTTTTGCGAATATTTTTAAATCAAAGTTCAAAAGCGAAATGGGGCGATAATTACCACATAGGCTAGGATCTTTTCCTTCCTTATGGATGACTGTAATTTGTGCCATCAAAGTCTGATCATGGAAGGGAGTGCCAGTTAATGCTGAATTATAGGTTGCCACATAATTTTTAACACACACTGAACACCGCAAAACTAAACTTAAAAGACCATGACAGAATTTTTTTCATATATACCCACAATTTGTTTTTCTTATTTTCCAAGACATTTGGTAATGGAGCTATTGCAAAATACAACTTGTTCTGCAAAAAGGCACTAAGGCTATAACCAAATGAAAGACACTCTCTTTGTTACCCCATTAAAGTCCCTAATACTTCTTTCAATACTAGTTTCAAATACTTTTGATAGAAGGCTCAAACATGATATGAACATGGCCTTATCATAATGTTGCTACTTCCTGACACTCATAATGAGCATGCTAGTCATACTGTAAGTCCTCAACATGTTAATAATTACCTTTATTTCTGGTGTCCTCATAATCTTACTGCATTGTTCTCATGTTAGAGGTGCTGAATAGTTTGGGGCCCTGCATGATAATCAGACAAAATATTGATAACTGGGTAATTGCATCCATTTCTGTAGACAAAGGCTTCTTTGTACAATGTTCTGGCCATATATAATCAGCAACAGGCATAGTCAAAGTTCTTAGCAGGGAACGCCCATGAGTCAGTGCTGATTGACAATCTCAGAGAATTAAAGAGAAAATATTCTATAACTACACAATTATCAAGTAATTGTGTAATCAACATATGCGGTAGTTTCCGAAACTAAAGCCACCCATAAAAGGAGTGTGTGAAATAGAAAAAAGAAAACTGCAAAAAGATTATGGGGGCACCAGATATCAAGGTAATTAAATAGAAACAGCTAACAACAGGTCCTCTTTTAGTGATTATCTCACAAAAATTGTGTTTACAGTTATACCCAGCCCAATATTGTTAACATTTTTTTATTTACAGTTAATGTTGAGCGAAGCATTTGAAGCGGAATTCGGTCTGAAGTTTAGGAAAACTTTGATTCGCAACAAATCCGAATTTCCTTGCACTTTGTGGCAACAAATCAGTTTTTCCTAAAATGGCAGCTGCATGTGTTACAAAGTGAAAGTAAGAAGCTCAGGAATGCGAGATAACCCATAATGCCATGCAGCCAGCTAATCCTGATGACATATTCTCATCAATATTAGATGGAAAAAGAGAAAAAGCAGATAGCAGAAGAAGGGCTTCCACCTATGGGGCAGGAGAGCACTCGGGTTAAAGAAGTGTCAGAGCTGATTAATATTCAGTGTTTACTGTCAAATAACCTGCATGAGATTGCAGGCAAGAACAGCAATAATATGCATATTGTCCCCCACCTAACCAGCCAAACCCCATACCAGCCACTCACAGACCTGTTTAAAGGTGTTGCATGACCATTAACAATAGAATAGTAGAAGTGCCATACGGTCTGGTCTTCATTATTAAGTAAAAGGCAGCTGGGGGCTAATTGGCCGTGCGGTTCTTCATTCCAGTAGGGCTGCTTCATGTGGCTTTACCCTAAGGCAGAGTGGCCTGGTTATATCTGATTTATAGAGGTTCCTGACTAATTCAAATTTTTTGACTAACTTCGGCGAATTTGCCAAATCAAATTTTTCAAAACTTCGCTCACCTCTATATACTGTATGGTTATTAAAATGCTTATGTCCCATAAATTCCAGGTATAATGTTAGTAGAGATAAGCAATTTTTTTTAAAAAAACGTTTCACCGGTTCGCTTAATTTTTCGGGAAAAATTTAATTCAATCTGAATATATTTGCGGCAAATTACATTAAAAAACTGATATTTCCTAGCTTTTGAGAGCCTTTATAGTGGTGTAGAACGCTGCCTTGCAGTAACACGCATAAAGAGCCTGCTTTGGTAGTGAAATAATACTCTGAGTCCTTATGACATGCAGATGAAAGGCGTCACTGCATACTTCACTTATTTGGGTTGTCACAAGGCCAAAGCTATACAAGTAAAGCCCACTCCGACAGAGTGGAGAGGGTGTCAGCAGTAAGTCTGATCTGTCAGAACAATTACCCAGAAAAAACTGATACTGTCTGTGCAGAATACGCTTTCACTCAGTTAGAATTTGCTCAATAATCCATCAATATTGCTAAAGGCAAAATAAAACTGGAGTGGATCTAAAACAGAGATGACATGTAAACAGAATATTTGCATGTCTTCTGTGTTTTCTACCCACTCCTGCTTTTGGCTACCACATCATAAGCCAAGTCTGATGGGACCAAACAGACCTTAAGGCTGTTACACAGACAGGATCTGTTGTGCATCTCATTTTTTCCTTCCTTCTGACAGATCAGAAGAAGTGTCAAATAAATAATGATGTCAGCCAGGCCGAAAGCCAAAATATTGGACCATTCATGAAATGGGGAGGGTGAGAACAACATGAGAAGTCCACAGAGTGGCCCTATGACATAGTGGTGAGGTGGAAGCAACATGAGGAGACCACAGAGTGGCCCAACGACAGGGTTTAGAGGTGGCGGCAGTAAGAGGAGGCCACAGAGCGGCTCAATGACAGAGTCTGGAGGTGGCAGCAGCATGATGAGACCACAGAGCAGCACAATGACATAGTCTAGAGGAGGCGGCAGTATGAGTAGGCCACAGAATGGCACAATGACAGAGCCTAGAGGTGGCAGCAGCATAAAGAGACCACAGAGCGGCACAATGAAAGGGTCTGGAGGTGGCGGCAGCATCAGGAGGCCACAGAGTGGCAAGGTGACATACTGTGGAGGTTGGTGGCAATACAACTACCTACTGCAGATGGTGGGTGAAAAAAGGAGCACTTGGCATCAGATGTGTGGCATCAGGTGGGTAACAGCATCAGAATAGTATCTGAGGAAGGTAGTCAGAAGAAACTGGTCTCTTTGGCAAATTGTTGGTGTGGCACTATGAATGATCTAGTCTGATGCATCAGGCATTGGTGTGTTGAAATCCTGGATGATCCACGCCTGAGTCATCTTGATGCAGTGTCCCACTATGTGCTATATGTGAACACTTTAAACTCTTGCTAAATGTCATATCAAATGTATTGTGGTATCGTGCTGTAATTCCCTTTAACAGGCTAGCAGTGTAATTTACCTTTATTTGCTCTTAGTTGGTGCTGATACCACTTATATATATAGCTGGGGGGGGGGGTAAAGTTAGTGTGTCCGATGAAAATGAGGAGATAAGGAAGTTAAATTTCCACCGAAATAATTAAAAAAAGATTTTACCGCAAAGTAGTGCAGCGCTTAATGCTGAATACAAGTTTTTTCTCCACCAAAATAACTCAAAAAATATTTTACCGCAAATAAGTGCAGCGCTTAACGCAGAATACAAGATTTTTGTTCAACGAAATTATTCAAAAAAGATTTGACCTCATATAAGTGCAGCGCTTAATGCTGAATATAGGAATTTTCTCCACCAAAATAATTCAAAAAAGATTTTACCGCATATAAGTGCTTAATGCTGAATACAAGTTTTTACTCCACCCAAAAAAATTCTAAAAATATTTTACCGCAAATAAGTGCAGAGCTTAAAGGGACACTGACAAGGCCAAAATGCGTTTTTAACCCTAAATATGTGGGCATAGATGGTCTAATGAGTATTTAAACCATATAAGGATAACCCCCGTCGACCTTATAAACAGCATAAAATCAATTTTTATTACCTCTCCAAAGCGATCTTGTTTGTGCCCAATGGGCGGTGTTTAATCTCCTGTTGTGCCCAGTCGCACCCTAACTGCCGGATTGTAGCCCCACCCAGCTCATCAATATTCAGTCTGAAGATGCCTCTGAAGATTTGTGGACGCAGGTACAGTATCGCTGCTGCCTCTGTAAGTGCCGGCATCGTAGCCCGCGCATGCCCAGAAACTGCTACTGAGGCCGAGGCCCATAGCTTTGTAATGGGCATGCGCGGGATCTAGGAGCGTCGGGGGAAAGCAGAAGCCGCCCAGCGAAGTGAATATTCATGAGCTGGGCGGCGCTACAATCCGGCAGTTAGGGTGCATCTGGGCACAACAGGGGATTAAACACACTGCCCCTTGGGCATAAACAAGATTGCTTTGGAGAGGTGATAAAACTTGATTTTATGCTATTCATAAGGTCGACAGGGGTTATCCTTATATAGTTTAAATACTCATTAGACCATCTATGTCCACATATTTAGGGTTAAAAACGCATTTTGGCCCTGTCAGTGTCCCCTTAATGCTAAATACAGGATTTTTTCCACCAAAATATTTCAATTTTTTTTTTACCGCATATAAGTGCAGCTCTTAATTCTAAATACAAGATTTTTCTCCACCGAAATATTTAAAAAAAGATTTTGCAGCATATAAGTGCAGCGCTTAATGCAGAATACAAGATTTTTGTTCAACTATATAATTTAAAAAGGATTTTACCTCATATAGGTGCAGCGCTTAATGCTGAATACAAGTTTTTACTTGACCAATATAATTAAAAAAATATTTTACCGCATATAAGTGCAGGGCTTAATGATAAATACAAGTTTTTTTTCCACTGAAATATTTCAAAAAAGATTTTGCAGCATATAAGTGCAGGGCCTAATGCAGAATACAAGATTTTTGTTCAACAAAATTATTTAATTTTTTTAACCTTATATAAGTGCAGCGCTTAATGCTGAATACAAGTATTTTCTCCACCGAAATAATTAAACAAAGATTTTACTGCATATAAGTGCAGGGCTAAATGATAAATACAAGTTGTTTTTCCCACCTAAATATTTTTTAAAAGATTTTACCGCATATAAGTGCAGCGCTTAATGCTGCATACAAGTTTTTTTTCCCACCAAAATAATTTAAAAAAGATTTTACAGCATATAACTGCAGCGCTTAATGCTGAATACAAGTTTTTTTTCAACCAAAATAATTTAAAAAAGATTTTACCACATATAAGTGCAGCGCTTAACCCTGAATACAATTTTTTTTCCCATCAAAATAAGTCACAAAATATGTTACCACATATTACAGCATCGCTGAATACAAACTCCTGGGAAGGTCATGGAGCGTCATGGTAATTCAGCATCTATGCACTCTGCTGAATAATTATTTTGAAACTGTGTAGAAGCCACACAGGGACCCCCACGCTGCAGATTTATCATAGAGACATCATGAAGATTTTACTGCATATAACTGCAGCGCTGAACGCTAAATACAAGATTTTTTTCCACCAAAATATTTAAAAAAAGACTTTACCGCATATAAGTGCAGTGCTTAATGCTGAATACTAGTGATGAGCGAGCACAAAAGTGTTCAGGTTCTCTGTCCGAACACTAGAGATGGCCCGAACTATTCGGCGGCGAACAGTTCCCGGCGAACATAGCTTGTTCGCGTCCACCGGGGCGGGCGAACATATTTGATGTTCGCGTTCGCCCCTATACTTTATCATTGAGTAAACTTTGACCCTGTACCTCACAGTCAGCAGACACATTCCAGCCAATCAGCATACCCTCCCTCCCAAACCCTCCCACCTCCTATCTAAACGCAAGGACAGCATCCATCTTAGATTCATTCTGAAGCTGCAGTGTTAGTAATTGTAAATCGCAATGCAATTAATATAACCTGTATTATTCGCATTGCAATTACAACTTAGATCTGAGTTCCTAATGGTTGTTGTATTGCTAGAATATAAAGAAGATAACAAATATAGCGCTATATGCTCAATCTTCGTTATATTCTAGCAATACAACAACCAGATCTCTGCTGTAAGGACAGCATCCTGACAGCACCCCAAAAATCCCTTTTTAGGGCTAGTACATCAGTCTCCCTCCCAGACCCTCCCACCTCCTATCAAAAAGCAAGGACGGCATCCATCTTAGATTCATTCTGAAGCTGCAGTGTTAGTTGTAATCGCAATGTGATTAATATAACCTGTATTAATCGCATTGCGAATTCAACTTAGAGCTGGGTTCCTAATGGTTGTATTGCTAGAATATATGTTATATTCTAGCAATACAACCATTAGGAACCCAGCTCTAAGTTGAATTCGCAATGCAATTAATACAGGTTATATTAATCGTATTGCATTGCGAATTAAACTTAGATCTGAGTTCCTAATGGTTGTTGCTAGAATATAACGAAGATTGAGAATATAGCGCTATATTCGTTATCTTCGTTATATTCTAGCAATACAACCATTAGGAACCCAGCTCTAAGTTGAATTCGCAATGCAATTAATATAACCTGTATTAATCACATTGCGATTACAACATACCACACTCTGCGTCAACTACGTAATTTTCCATGGGAGTTTTGCCATGGATCCCCCTCCGGCATGCCACAGTCCAAGTGTTAGTCCCCTTGAAACAACTATTCCATCACTATTGTGGCCAGAAAGAGTCCCTGTGGGTTTTAAAATTCACCTGTCTTTTGAAGTCTATGGCGGTTCGCATTGTTCGCCATTCGCGAACGGAAAAATTTATGTTTGCGACATCACTACCGAACACATAGCGATATTCGTGCACTCTGCCGAGCACCCAAGTGTAATGGAAGTCATTGGGAGACAACCAGGCAATCCCCAAGCAGGGGATGAGGGGATGGTGCATGGTCCATTGGAAAAGGTTAGAAAGTGACAGAAACACCACCTAAATTGATCTGGAACAGCATGGGGACCATGTCTGGGTGCATCTTGGACTCCAATGTCGCTGCTGGGAACCATATTGTCCCAGTTGTCCGCCACTTTTACATAGCGAAAAAATCCCGCCCCAAAACCCGCCCCTAAAAAAAAAAAGATTTTAGAGGTAAAATTGTTAGGAAACATTTTTTTCTGTATATTTAATTGTATATACAGTGCAAATGCTGCCAAAAATTACAAGGAAGAAGCACTCCGATACAGTCTGTATATCACATAAAGGAGGGTCTCAGTTACATGGTTCTACAATTGTTCAGGTGCACTGCTACACTCATAAAGCCTATGAACTAAGTGAAAGGGCTGGCAAAAATTACAAGGAATCCACACTCCAATCAATGTCCCTAGCGCCTTCTGACGTCTCTCTCTGCACTCTGAACGCTGGAAAACGTCTGACTGTAAGATGGACGCCGTATTTATAGGGCTGTGACATCACAGGGCTGGCTGGCTGATGATTGGCTGTATGCAGGCATGTCAATCTGGGTGATCCTGCCTTCCCAGAGTTCCTTGCCCCATGTCTTCAGTGCTCACATGCGATTTTAGGAAAATTGCGATTTGTTACCAAGAAACGCGAGGAAATTCGTATTCATTGCAAATCGAATTGTTCCTGAAATTCTAAACAAATTCCATTTTGTCAGCTTCGATTCGCTCATCTTTAAATGTTAGTATAGTGCCGCCTGCTGTTTGTTTTGAAAATCCAGTAAATGTGCCAAGGTGGACATATATGTTCAATCTTGTTTTTCTCTTTTCTACTTTGGGTGTGTGGGTCCCTAGTGTGGAGAGATAGTTGATTCTGAAGCTGTAGCATGGTCTGTTCACAGCAATTACATTAATCCAGTATCACTCTCTCATCAGTTACTCAGATTTTCTACTGACAAGCAGACAAGACACTGCAAGGTATATACCTTATAGGAATAAAAGGCTAAGGAACAATAAGAAACCAATGTGGATAAATGGAACCGTAAAGAAAGCAATAAATGATAAAAAGAAAGCATATAAATCACTAAAACAGGAGGGAGTCAGGAAGCACTGATAAACTATAAGGAAAAAAAAAATAGAATATTAAAAAAAACTAATAAAATTCGCCAAACTAGAGACTGAGAGATGAATTGCCAAAGAGAGTAAAACTAACCCAAAAATGTTCTTCAATTATATAAATAGTAAAAAATATAAATCTGAAGGAGTCGGCCCTCTACATAGCAATGAGGGGGGTGTTGCAGAGAGCGACGAGGAAAAAGCAAAACTATAAAATATTTTTTTCTCCACTATATTCACTGAGGAAAATAAACTATCAGATGAAATGCATGATGCAAAAGTAAATTCCCCATTAAAAGTGCCCTGTCTGACCCAGGAAGAAGTACAACAGCGACTTAAAAAGATTAAAATAGACAAATCGCCAGGACCGGATGGCATACACCCCCGTATCCTAAGGGAATTAAGTGATGTCATAGCCAGACCATTATTTCTGATATTTACGGACTCTATACTGACTGGGAATGTTCCACAGGATTGGCGCATAGCAAATGTGGTGCCAATATTCAAAAAGGGTCCAAAAACAGAGCCTGGAAATTATAGGCCAGTAGGTCTAACATCTATTGTTGGTAAACTGTTTGAAGGGTTTCTAAGAGATGCTATTTTGGAGTATCTCAATGAAAATAAGCAAATAACGCCATATCAGCATGGCTTCATGAGGGATAGGTCATGCCAAACAAATTTAATCAGCTTCTATGAGGAGGTAAGTTCTAGACTTGACAGCGGCGAATCAATGGATGTCATATATCTGGACTTCTCCAAAGCAATTGACACTGTACCTCATGAAAGGTTAGTATATAAAATGAGGATGCTCGGACTGGGAGAAAATGTCTGTATGTGGGTAAGTAACTGGCTGAGTGACAGAAAACAGAGGGTGGTTATTAACGGTAGATACTCAGATTGGGTCACTGTAACTAGTGGGGTACCTCAGGGGTCAGTATTGGGCCCTATCCTCTTCAATATATGTATTAATGATCTTGTAGAAGTCCTGCACAGTAAAATATCTATTTTTGCAGATGACACTAAACTGTGTAAAGTAATTAACACTGAAGAGGACAGTTTTCTGCTACAGAAGGATCTGGATAGATTGGTGGCTTGGGCAGAGAAATGGCAGATAAGGGTTTAACACTGACAAATATAAAGTTATATTTAATATGTACATATTAAATGGTAAAACACTCGGTAACACTGACATGGAAAAGGATCTAGGAATTTTAATAAACAGCAAATTAAGCTGCAAAAACCAGTGTCAGGCAGCTACTGCCAAGGCCAATAAGATAATGGGTTGCATCAAAAGGGGCATAGACGCCCAGGATGAGAACATAGTCCTACCACTTTACAAATCACTAGTCAGACCACACATGGAGTACTGAGTACAGTTCTGGGCTCCTGTGAACAAGGCAGACATAGCAGAGCTGAAGAGGGTTCAGAGGAGGGCAACTAAAGTAAAACCTGGAATGAGGGATCTACAGTACCCTGAAAGGTTATCAAAATTAGGGTTATTCACTTTAGAAAAAAGACGACTGAGGGGAGATCTAATAACTATGTATAAATATATCAGGGATCAGTACAGAGATCTGTCCCATCATCTATTTATCCCCAGGACTGTGACTGTGACGAGGGGACATACTCTGCGTCTGGAGGAAAGAAGGTTTGTACACAAACATAGAAAAGGATTCTTCACTGTAAGAGCAGTGAAACTATGGAACTCTCTGCCTGAGGAGGTGGTGATGGTGAGTACAATAAAGGAATTCAAGAGGGGACTGGATGTATTTTTGGAGTGTAATAATATTACAGGCTACAGCTACTAGAGAGGGGTCGTTGATCCAGGGAGTTATTCTGATTGCCTGATTGGAGTTGGGAAAATTGGCTTCTGCATCGCAGGTTTTTTTTGCCTTCCTCTGGATCAACTTGTAGGAAACAGGCCGAACTGGATGGACAAATGTCTTTTTTCGGTCTTATATACTATGTTACTATGTTACTAATTCCAGAGGCATTTGGATCACCCAGCATGGGATCCCTCTAGATAGGCCTCATGCACACGACCGTTGTTGTGATATTTTGCGTGGACCCATTCACTTCAATGGGGCTGCAAAAGATGCGGACAGCACTCCGTGCATCCATTGCTCTGTTCCGTGCCCGCGCAAAAAAAATAAAACATGTCCTATTCTTGTCCGTTTTGCGGACAAGAATAGGCATTTCTACAATGGGCCGCGTTCCGTTCCGCAAAATACCAATGGTCGTGTGCATGAGGCCGTACCCAATGGAGCAGAGAGAGAGAGGCAAGAACCTCTGATGGTTCTATCCTGACATTAAACCTGGCTGGAATAGCTGGGGATTTATTATTAAGGGCTGGATTTAACTTGAGCATTGAAGAATGTTCTTGCTATAACCCCTTTAAAATCACTAAAGTTTGAAAATCAATGCAGAACTAAGGGTACTTTCATACTTGCAGGATGCGCAGACCGGAAGGACAGATCCGTCCTTCAGGTATTTTTAATGCCGGATCTGGCACTAATACATTTCAATGTAAATCCGGCATTTCGACAACTGATCCAGCATTTTGGATGGAGATAATACCGCAGCATGCCGTGGTATTATCTCCGTTGAAAACACCGTTCAGTGACTGAACTGAAGACATCCTGACCAGATTTCTCTCCATTCAGAATGCATTATTATATAACTGATCAGTTCTTTTCCGGTATTGAGCCTCTTTGACGGAACTCAATGCCGGAAAAGAAAAACGCTAGTATGAAAGTACCCTAATTATGACACTTCTTAAAATTCGGAGGTGACCACTATAGCTGCAAATTACCTAATTATTATATTATTTTAATACTGTACATTTGTAGAAATATCACCAATAAATGTTGTGGTAAAACTTAAGATACTCTTAAAGTATATTCAGCATTTTTACTTCTCTGTTCATTAAGCTGTACAGAAGAAGTATTTCATTTGATGTACATTTTCAAAACATTTTGGTATTCATTGGCAAGCGTGTATTCAATAGCAGAAATAGATGTTTCTTCCAATATAAACTACTTTTAATTTTATTCCTGATTATATGTTGAGTAAGTTTGAAAAAAAACATATTTCATTTTTACAGCATAGTTTCTATAAATGGAATTTCTAAAACTTGTTCACTCCTTTTTTTATCTTTCATAAATGATTTTGAAGGAATATCTTTATTTTTCTACGGATGGTGCAAGCTGAGGGATTATGAAACATTATGTTGGGCTCAATGACTTTGTACTTCTCATAAATCAAAGAGAGCCTCAGGAGTAACCTAGTGTGTGGATTATACATCATTTTCTGAACTAATAGTTCACATTTGTCACTAAAAACTGTGAAGAAAGAAAGAAAGAAAGAAAGAAAGAAAGAAAGAAAGAAAGAAAGAAAGAAAGAAAGAAATTGTAAATTAAAATTTGAAGCACAATGGACAATTTGTAGTTTATTTAGATCTCTATAAAGCTTTTAAGTTTTATGACATTTTGAGCATATAACAATGACATGTTTTACACAATGCAATATCATATTTATCAAATCTAAAAAGACTTGTTTACTGTATGCATAACTTCTTTTCCATATATACACTGTAATTTTAAAATATACTATAAAAATTTTTTAGAATTCAATTAAAAAAAACAACACAAATTTGTATGGGCCCTAAAACATTACAAATTAAAACTACAACTTACTCTACTAAAAATAAGTCCTTTCACAGCTTGGACATTGGAAAAAAAAAGTTACGGGTGTCAGAATATGATATTTTTGGGGTCTGTGGCCTTTGTTTGAAAATTCAGCATTTCAAATCTCTTATATATATTTTTTTTCTAGTGTCTTGATATTTTAATTCTCTATATAGATTAACAACCATGTTCACACGGTTGTTTAGAAAAAAAACACCACTAAAAAAATACCTTAAAATGCAATCAGCTTCTATGGCTTTTTATAATGACAAAAACAAAACAGCAGAACATATTTGTGAGTGTAGGGGTCCTAAATTAAATTGGCTGAATTATAGGGTACTGTAGATTAAATTAGAGAACTAAGTTTTATACCGCTAAGGCAATTAACTAGCTGTTAAGGTTACATGATGAATGCCCCTACATCACCACTGCAGCCTTGTACACAGCAAGCAAGGATGGATGACTGGTTATAGGAATGGCAGAAGAGTTATATGCTCATTTATTTTTTTTATGACATTTAATGGTACTTGACCATTTTTATCATTTTTATTAACTCGGACACCTAACTCAAGTGTGAACTCAGCCTTCCAGGTTAATGTTAACCTCAGGTATAATGTACTTAACCATGCACCCATGACAGAGTGGAGAGGATGTCAGCAGTACATTTGTGTTGACGTCACTGTTAATTTTTAGCTTCTTCTGATCAGAAGAACAACCCCAAAAAAAATGAATCCTGTCTTTTGAGCCTTCATGCGGTCAGTATTTGGTCAGTAATTGATCAGTATTGGTAAGGCCAAAAAAAAGAAGTGGGTCCAAAACAGAGACGACACATAATGGGAATATTTGCACATCTTCTGTGTTTTGGACCCACTGCTGTTTTTGACTTTCAAATCATGATGAAATCTCTCAAACACTGCCCCTGACATGTTTCACCAGTTATAATGGCGTCTTCAGAGGAATCGGGCAGAGTATGAGTACTCTGCCCGATTCCCCTAAAGACGCCAGTATAAATGGTGAAACATGTCGGTGGGCAGTGTTTGAGAGTTTTAACAAAGAGTGTGCACATAGGTATCCATGGAGTATGTAGGATTTAGATAAGAAATGTTACAGCGCAGGAACAGTTAGCAATGAGAGGTCAATCAGGGAGCAGGTACTGACTCCTTGCTCAACTAGGTAGCGTTACTGAGAAGCGGAAAAACAATATGCATAAGAGATAAAAAAATATAAAAAATATATGACACAGCTGATAGTTTTAAACACTTTTCATTTTTATTTTGGATATTTTTAATAATGGATCTATTAAATGTTATGTTTTAGTAACTGGCACATAAAACAAAAGGACGTTATTGGTCTTAAGGACCATTTGCAGGTTAAGACTAGCTGAAGTGCCCGCACAGTCTCTTGGTCATTTTCGATATGTTTAGCTGTTGAGTGTAAGACTTCAGGAACAGGTTTGCAACCAGATTAAAAGATGTGTGCCACGCAGGGCCCATGAGCCAGCCCTCCTTGACACAGCGCCTTCTTCCCATTATCGGTGGCCGTGGTTCTGATCTTCAGTTGGCGAGGAGACACCCATGATTCGATTTTTTGGTTAATGACACTGATCAGTGTCTCCCCAGTGTGACTCAGTTCGCCCGTGCTGGCCAGGTGCAGAACAGGTTGATTCCGCCGTGCTCTGCATAGGTGGTATGCTGGAGAATTACTCCGAACTGTGCCTACAGTGAAGATTGAGGACAAGGTGGAGGATGAGGAGGACATTGGCACCACAATCACAGCATGAGAACACTGAGGCAGCATTGCCATCACCTGGCCAAGTTGCTGTTGTGCCTGGGCTGGAACTACAATTACCAGGGGTCCATAATGCACATATATTCTCTTTGACCATAGTTACAGCTCCACACGTCTGCGCTGCTGTTAACTGTACTAGACACCAACAAGCTAAAGGACTGGCCTACTTTCCGCTGTACATACTTATGCAGAGCTGGTACAGCTTTTTTAGTGAAGCAGTGACAGCTTGGGACTCTCCACCTTGGCTTGGCACAAGCCATTAGTTCTCTGAAATGGTCAGAGACAACCACGTGGAAAGGGAGGGACTGTAGTACCAGCAACTTGGCCAGGAGTAGGTTAAGCTTCTGCACTGTTGGATGAGTGCACGCATACTGTTGTCTCTTTGCAATAGCAACGGTGATCGATTGCTGGAAAAACGCGTGACGAGGAGTAGGATGAGGACCATCAGGACCAGTATACAATGAGAAGGAAATACAGCTCTCTTCTGCTGAGGTGGTGGAGCCCTTACTGCTGGAGAAGGGGTGGGGGCCATTGGGAGCTTCATCAGGCTGTACCACTACATTAGTGCCACGGTTTTCCCAGGCCACTTTATGGTCATGCTCCATGTGTTGATGCAGGACCGTAGTGCCAACATTGGCACCCCGGCCATGCTTCACCTTCTGCCCACAGATCCTACATACAGCCACAATGACGTCCTTCGGCGACTGGATGAAAAATTCCCACACCAGCAAAAATGGCTTTTGTACCCCAACCACTGTGTGCTGACTGCCTGGTGATGCTTTATGAAGCTGTGCAGTGCTATTTGTTGATAGGTAGGCTCCTGAGTAACAGACAGTCTACCCTAGGCATGTTTGGCTCCAGATCTCACCATGTTGTCACCTTGCAGGCTCACGGCCAGTTTTTCCCCCTGCTGGCTCAGCGGAATGCTGCCACCCTCGCCCTCTGATGATGAAGCCCCCTCGTCACCCAGCTCCCATGTGTGATTGGCTACATCATGATCCACTACTTTCTGCTCATCGCTTATGTCACCCTCACCAGTCTCATGTCTGGGTCCTTAACAACTATCAAAACATCCTCTCACCAGATTCTCATTGTCACTACTTGAACTCCTAAAGGAGGAAGCAGCAGACATTTTGAAATCTGTGCTTGGCAGTAGCTGCTGTCTCTCCTCAATAATATCTTACTTGCTGAAAAGGAGAGCATAGCTGGCAGCATAAATCACTTGCCTGCCAGACGGAGAAGAAAAGAAAAGAGGCTGGTTAAGGACTGGTGAGGGCACAGATCTTGTTTGTGGGCCATGCCAACTAAGTGTGGTGTCAGAGGAACACGCAGACTCCTGTCTGTGGGTGTCTGATATCAGTTGAAATGATGTTTAGTGTTGATCACGAATATTCTAATCGCAAATTTTTATCACGAATATCGACAATTCGAGAATTCGCAAAAATCTAGAATATAGTGCTATATATTCGTAATCACAAATATTCTATTTTTTTTTTTTTTCATCAGTACTACTGCTTCTTGCTTGAGAAGGCTGCAATATATTTGTCAGAGCTTAACAACATCCCTAGCAACCAATAGGAAAGTTGCCTACCCCTTTACTATATAAGAAACACCCCAGAAGCCATTTTCTGCTGTTTTTGCAGATCTGAGAGATAGAGAGAGAGCAGTGCCATTGCTGTGCTCTGTGCTTTGTAGACTCATCGGGATCCTTATTTAATTATATTAGATAGTTAGCTCATATATATAATACAGATAGTTAGTGGGAGATAGTCAGTGTAGGTTAGATAGTGATATCGTGTAGCAGATAGGTTCAAGTGCAGGGTGTTAGGTAGTGTGATAGGAATTACTGTGCTGTGATAGGGATTAGTGTTTCTGTTAGACACAGTGCTGGTATGTCACAACAATACTTAGTGCACCAATCAGTAATATCTACTCAGACCTGATAAAATGTTGCACTTATTGCGCCAAAAAAATCTGCTTCATTAGTGCCTATTTGCCCAATCGCAAAAATAATGACTGGAGATCACAAATTCTATAATTCGCAAATTTATTGGGAATATTATGCGAAAAATTTGCGAGATATTTGCGAAAATTAATATTGCCTATGCCGCTCATCACTAATGATGTTGAAGACCGAGCCAACCATTCCAGGACAGTGGGATTGGTTGTCAAAACTCAATCTCTGGATGACACTGGCAACTCTGGCCTGTTGCTGCGGCTGCTGTGACTACCACCCCTTCTTCTGCTGCTAATTCTGCTGGCTCTAGCAACACTTTTGCCACTGCTCATTCCTTTGGATGGCCCTGGCACCTCTTTGTTGGACATACTGTACGGTAAAAGTAACTGTATATGTAAAATAAGTTATTCAATGTCAATTTGGACACCTCACTAAAGGTTATATTACACAGGTTATTTACCCTAATATGAGAATCAAGGCCTAATGGAATTTCTTATCTATGAAATCAGGTGGACACCACTGTAACAGTTATATTACACAGGTTATTCACTCAAATTTTAGAAGAAAATCTTAATACAATTGCTTATCTATAGAAGAAGGTGGACACCACAATAATGGTGATATTACACAGCTTATTCACCTCAATTTGAGAATAAAGACATTATAGAATTGCTTATCTATTAAACAAGGCGGGCACCCAAATAATGGTTATATTACACAGCTTATTCATCCCAATTTGAGAATAAAGGTGTAACAGAATTGCTTATTTATTAAACAAGGTGAGCATCGTTCAATTAGAAAGCTCTGTGCCGTACACAGGGGATTAATGCAAACTGCACTGTCTCCTATGGATCCTCTGCTTACAGAGCCTGCACTGTGCTGCAGTCTCCCTATGCTCTCCTTATGCCCTCCCTACCGTGTCTGAAAACTCTCCCTATGATCTCCCTACACTATCCCTGCATTGTCCCTATCCAATATTCTACAATTAAAAGATTTCTAAAACATCGTCCTTAACACTTGCCACCTCTCCGTATGCTCAATGTTGTTGACTGGGCGAGATTATGCTTTTTATAGGGCTGTGACCTCAAAGGGGATGGCTATCTTCTGATTGGCTTGCTGATGGCATTATGGTCATATTGCATTCCTGGGCTTCTTACCTTCAGTTTGTAACACAAGTAGCAGCAATTTTAGGAAAAGACCGTGTCGTTACCACAAAGCACGAGAAAATTTGGATTTGTGATGAATAGAAGTTTTCCTGAAATTGGGATAGAATATAATTTGTTTCACTTTGATTCGATCAACACTAATTGTGACAAACAGTTTGTTACTTTTGCCTATGTGCTGCTGCCACTATTATAATGCTGTCACCCCCTTATGCCACATGCCTGCTACCTCTACTGCCATCTGCTTCTACTGTAATCTGCCACCATCATGTCCTGTTACTGCCACTGCTATTGCCCCCCCCCCCCGTTCCGAGGCCACTATTGTGACTCTGCATTCTGTCGTCGCCCTGATCACTCTGTTCTGGGGCCACTATTATGACTCTTCATGCTGTTGCCACCCTCACCAGTCTTTTTCAGGGCCGCTATTGTGACTTACCATGCTGTTGCCAACCTCCCCACTCTGTTTCGGGGCCACTTTTGTAACTCTTCATGCTGTTGCGACCCTCACCAGTCTGTTACAGGACCACTAGGGTCCCTGTTTGTCCATTTTGACATCACCTTTTATTTTTCTGTTCTTCTGAGCTGTATGTATAGACACAGTTACAAAGCTGTGTGCATAGATAAAAGTAACAGAACCAAGCTGTGTGTATAGATACAGTAACAGAAACAAGCAGCGTGTATAAATACAGTAAGAGAACCACACTATGTGCATAGATACAGTAATGTAACCAAGCTGTGTATATAGATACAGTAACAGAACCACACTATGTTAATAGATACAGTGACAGAACCAAGCTGTTTGCATAGAAACGGTAACAGAACCAAGCTGTGTGTATAGATACAGTAAGACAACCAAACTATGTGCATAGATACAGTAACGGAACCAAGCTGTGTATATACAGTAACAGAACCACACTATGTGCATAGATACAGTAACAGAACCAAGTGGAGTGCATCGATACAGCTGTGTGTATAGATACAGTAACCAAACCAATTTCTAATTATACTGTAGTTTTTGGTACTCATTTAATGTTTTTGACTTCAAAGTCGAAATATAATCCGCTGCAGGAATATTTGATCCCCGAAAAGAAAACAAACACAATACATGAGTAACATCACGGAGGAAGAGAGGAAAGCAATCACCTCTATGCAGATGAACGAACAAGTAATCATCTCCCCTGTGGATAAAGGCGGTGGGATAGTTATATTAAATAAAGAGGACTATCACAGGGAAGCTGAAAACATATTGAATTATAAAAGAACTCATAAAAAACTGAAAAATTATCCTACAACAGTTTTTACAAAAGAACTAAAACTGTTAATAAAAAGAGGAAGAGAAAAGGGCATGCTAAATAAGAAAGAAGCAGCCTTTATAAATATGGAAAACCCAAAAATAGCAGCATTCTACCACAACCCAAAGGTACATAAAAATATGCGAAACCCACCGGGAAGACCGATTGTGTTGGGCATAGAATTCTGACTAGCTCTTTGTCCAGGTATGTGGACCAGCAGTTACAACCGTATGTCAAAGCACTACCTACACACCTTAAGGACACGAAGCATACCCTACACATTTTTAATAAAGTAAAATGGAAAAAAGCGTACATAATTGGTATATTAGATGTAAAATCACTATATACGTTAATTGAAAACAAAAACGGATGTGAGGCCGTGAAATATTTCTTTTTAAAGAAAGGGAGAAATGCCAGAAACACACATAGATTACCTGGGGGACTGTTTAATGTTTATTTTACCCAAAAACTATTTTACTTAGTTACAACAATTTTTTTTACCTCCAGACGTGGGGGACCGCAATGGGGACGAGGTTTGCACCGGGGTTCACTAATGTGTATGTGGGGTGGTGGGAACACCAATACATCCACCCCAACGGCGGGCTCTGTGCGGGCCTCGTCCTCTGACAGCGTTTTATAGACAATGTCATTTTTATTTGGGAGGGAGGGGAGGATACTTTAAAACAGTTTTTAAAGGAAATTAATAAAAACGAGTTTTATTTAGAATTAACGTTAACATACAGTAAAAAAGAAATTAACTTTTTAGACTTGACTATATATGTTGAAGGAGACCAAATTAAGACTGAGACCTACAACAAGCCCACAGATGCAAACAGTTATATAGCCATGAACAGCTGTCATCTTCCCAGATGGCTAGAGAATATCCCCAGGAGCCAACATCTACGGATAAAAAGGAATTGTTCAGAGACACAGGAGTATCAAAAAGAGGCAGATGTCCTACAGAAAAAAAATTTGAATATAAGGGCTATGATAGAGAACAATTAGTGATACAACGGGCAAAGGTAGATATGGTAGACAGACAGGTACTATTGGATAAAAAGAGAGCTGGACACAAAATTCAATATAGAAGAAGGTAAAAGGTCAAATACAGAAGAAGGTCAAATTCTCCCAATAATTATACCATAAAACACTCAAGTACCTATATTCAAGAGAATAGTGAAAAAATATTGGGACTCACTTAAACAGGGCAAAATTATAGGATAATTGATTCCAGCCCAACCTTGATTTGTATTCAGTAAAGCTAGAAATATAGGTAACCTAGTGGCTTCCTCCAACAGATGTGTGGAAACCATAAATGGGGGGACAACATGTACCACTACCAAAATAGCCACTAAAAAAGATGGACCAAAGGGCAGCTTCCACCCATGCAAGAAGTGCATGGGTTGTAGAGCAGCTAATAGTAGTGGTAAGATAACCCAAATAAGCAATACTGACGGCTCATACAGACATAGTATCAAACAGACCATAACTTGTAATAACAGCGGAGTTATATATATATATATATATATATATATATATATATATAATAGTCTGCCCCTGTGAGAAGATATATGTTGGACGAACAAAAAGACAACTGAAAAAGAGGATAGGGGAACACGTATATAATATTTGTAGAAAAAATGAGGGACATCCGCTTTCACAGCATTATAAAGATAAACATAAAGGCATAGTTGCAGGTTCAAGTTTCAGTGGGATAGAAATTGTAAAAAAAAGACAAAAGGGGCAGAGACTTCATAAAACAGATGTGGAAAACAAAGGGATTTTTAACCTAAACACACTAATACCATATGGCTTAAATGTGGAGATTGAGCTTCATGCTTTTGAATAGGAGTATCCAGTGTGTATAACAGAGGTATGAAAAGGGTCAAGCAGTACCTGGGTTATGTAGGGGTGAAAGGGTTAATACAACCGCATGGTGTAAGCTCATAAATTAGGAGCACAATAGCAGCCGTGTAAGACTTCCTGATGAAGGACAGCGACAATGTCCGAAACGCATTGGCATCTGCAGCGAGTAGTAGCTGTAGTAGTGATGTCACGAGCCTACTCCTGAGTGCGCAAACACCAAACAGTAAAACCCTTCATCGCTCGCAGTACTGCACCACCGGCCGGGGCGTAAACTGTGGACTGCAAGAGAAAGACCCATGTCAGCAAGCGCTGGAACGAGAGCACGGAGGAGAATACTCTTGTTAAGAAAGCAGCAAGCTATAAGTTACAGAAATCTAATCCAGTTATATACTTCTTGGCTTTCTAGATTGATGTGGAGTTATTAGTCAATAGTGATGTCGCGAACATAAAATTTTCCGTTCGCGAACGGCGAACGCGAACTTCCGCAAATGTTCGCGAACATGCGAACAGTGCGAACCGCCATAGACTTTAATAGACAGGCGAATTTTAAAAACCAAAGGGACTCCTTCTGGCCACAATAGTGATGGAAAAGTTGTTTCAAGGGGACTAACACCTGGACTGGGGCATGCCGGAGGGGGATCCATGGCAAAACTCCCATGGAAAAATACCTAGTTGACGCAGAGTGTGGTAGTTGTAATCGCAATGCGATTAATACAGGTTATATTAATCGCATTGCAAATTCAACTTAGAGCTGGGTTCCTAATGGTTGTATTGCTAGAAATTCTATTTTATTTTGTAATGTTAAAAATACACAAATAACAGACCAATATATCTAAAATGGATCCTCATAGAGCAGGTGGACAGTAATCACACTCCACAGAGGTTTGTACCCATAAACCCTATTCACAATGTGCTAGTAGCCAATGTAATATGACTACAGCCATATGTCTGACCAGTGAATGTCACAATAGATGAATGGAAAAAGTAAATACAATCCATCCACAATATATCAACATAAGACAGGAACGCATGTCCCAATATTCAAAAGGTCGGTTACCAAAATACAAAGGGTAAAGATACAGACCGATGTGGAGGTAGTGCTTCCTCAACCCCAACGTACGTTTCGCTTCCCGCTTCTTCCGGGGGGCGTACATTAAACTCACGATTGCCGGGTATAAATATGCTGTAAACACTCCCTCCACAGCGGTCCGCAATCACATAGCATTCAACATATCGCGATACCCTCACAACAAGGCTGGGTTGCAAGGCGTGCGTCACCGGAACCGGAAATCATCCGACCGCCATATTTGTGAAGGGCAGGTATGTGATAGATAATACCATATAAGCGTCTCAGTCTATACATAACATATTATCCATCTATTAGCCTGAGAAAAGTCCCACATCATATGAAGTACAAAGATATGTATATAAATACATTCCTCTTGCGCAGAGGTGATGTGTATTCCGATATAAGCCTCTGCGCAAGAGGAATGTATTTATATACATATCTTTGTACTTCATATGATGTGGGACTTTTTTCAGGCTAATAGATGGATAATATGTTATGTATAGACTGAGACGCTTATATGGTATTATCTATCACATACCTGCCCTTCACAAATATGGCGGTCGGATGATTTCCGGTTCCGGTGACGCACGCCTTGCAACCCAGCCTTGTTGTGAGGGTATCGCGATATGTTGAATGCTATGTGATTGCGGACCGCTGTGGAGGGAGTGTTTACAGCATATTTATACCCGGCAATCGTGAGTTTAATGCACGCCCGAAGAAGCGGGAAGCGAAACGTACGTTGGGGTTGAGGAAGCACTACCTCCACATCGGTCTGTATCTTTACCCTTTGTATTTTGGTAACCGACCTTTGAATATTGGGACATGCGTTCCTGTCTTATGTTGATATATTGTGGATGGATTGTATTTACTTTTTCCATTCATCTATTGTGACATTCACTGGTCAGACATATGGCTGTAGTCATATTACATTGGCTACTAGCACATTGTGAATAGGGTTTATGGGTACAAACCTCTGTGGAGTGTGATTACTGTCCACCTGCTCTATGAGGATCCATTTTAGATATATTGGTCTGTTATTTGTGTATTTTTAACATTACAAAATAAAATTTGATTTTTTATTACTTATTTAATGTGGTGATTTATTGGGGTTTTCTTGCTAGTTGTATATTCCGCATTAATTTTGGTATTTCTGCGATGGAAGGTGTTTAATTACGGTCTTATATATATTTCGCAGGGTTCTGTGGTAACTGCCCTTATTGTGCTATTATGGATTACCGCACAAGGGACAGCACCTGGCTTACACAGGTGGATGCTTTATTTGGATCCGAATTAGGAGGTGGTGGTGATCCGGGACGGGGCTCTCTGGTTGAATTGAAGGGCACACTAAAACAATTATTGCACAAAAGAACTAAGACGTGGTGGAATCGGACTACGTTGGAGCGATATCTGAGCATGGACATGATACCACGAGGGTTGAGAGTTCAGACTTTCCCTTCATACGGTCGGGAAGATGAGGTTTTTGTCGTAAGTGGGAGGAGATTTGCAACACCTGCTCTCGGGGTTTGATTCAGGCAATAGTTGAACTTAATTCCAGAATGCTAGACTCGCTGGAAAGTGAGATTGGCATTTTGGATGAACAATTGATTGCACGACTAACTGCTGATGAGTTGGAGTCTTTTAAAAAGAAATGGATACCCAATTTGCCACATGGGAAAAACAAATTCAGATAACTAAGAGTAAAAAGTTACAGAGAGATAAGTTGGATGTGGCACAGAACCGAGTGTATAAATGGAAGATACAAACCGATCTGTCTAGATCGAGATCGACATCCTTTTCCTCGGTGGTTTCGACAGGGGTGAATCCACGGGTCCATCAGATCATAGACCCGTGTCGACCAAACGTTATATGAAGAGAAAATTTGATGGCACATCAAGACAAACCCGGAAAAACAACAGGGAAGCCAAGATGGGCTCCAGGTAATTAATTTGTCTGAACATGTATTAACTGAAGCTCAGCTGAGTATTCTTGGTTGTGGCTTAAACTTCTGTCCCACCTCTCATTTTGATACCTTTACAGCAATAAAGGATTTACATCTGTTTGCAAGAAAACTTGTTTTTAAACGATTATATGAGAAAAAAGTGGATCCGAATTTTCCCACAGTGGCTGAGAACGAGGCTCTTACAACACTGGTGTCATTGCTGGAGGAACAGGAAGATACAAAAGGTGGGTTTCCCACTACTTTGATTCCTAAATCAAAGAAATTTCCTCCTTTCTCTCTCTTTTCCGATATTGACCTCTTTGTGCAATTAGTTGAGAAGGAATTGGAGAAAATTGACACAAAGAAACATGGGGGCAACTGCAGTTGGAAAGAGAGACAAGCCTTAAAGGACCATAAAGGTTCATAAAAATTCAACTTGTCCTCCGGGACGACCCATTGTCTCGGGCATTAATGGCATTTGTGATCCTATCTGTAAATTTATAGATTATTTTTTAAATCCTGTAGTGGAAACCCTCCCATCATACCTAAAGGATACAAGTGATGTGCTACGGAAAATGGAATCTATGCAACTGGAACCGGATATGTTGATAGCAACTTGTGATGTTGAGTCGCTGTATACCTGCATTCGACATTCAGATGGATTAACAGCCGTGGAATTTTTTCTGAGATCCTCGGGCATACAGGATGGGAAATGTAAGTTTCTACTGCAACTCCTGGAATTTGTATTGACGCATAATTTTTTCCTTTTCAGGGGTGCGTTTTTCCTACAGCTCCAGGGAACGGCGATGGGGGCGTCTTGCGCGCCCTCATACGCTAATTTATTCCTGGGGCTGTGGGAGAGACGCATCTTCCTCACAGACCCCCAGCCAATGATTGAGCGTATCCTCTTTTGGGGTCGCTATATTGATGACATCCTTATCATTTGGCGGGGGTCTGTGGAAACCTTTGACAAATTTGTTGAGGGACTGAACGGGAATAATTTGAATATTAAACTGACTTCCAGGATAAATAGCAGAGAAATTGACTTCCTAGATATCCGGTTGTCGGTGGATCGAAATGGTTGGATTATGACCGATCTTTTTCGGAAAGAGACAGCTGTTAACGCATTACTACACTCAAGATCAGCACATCCGAGAAATCTGATCAAGAATATCCCAGTTGGACAATTCCTTCGTCTGAGACGCATCTGTTCAACGGAACAAGCATTTGAACATCAGGCCGATCTGTTAAGACAACGTTTCTGCCAACGGGGGTACAGACAACAGGACATCGAAAAGGCATATCAGCGAGCCAAATCCTCGAATCGGAATAACCTCCTCTTCTCCATGACGCGAAATCAACGTAGAAAACAACAGCCTGAAGAGAAGATCCGGTTTATTACGGACTGCACGGATGGAGCAGATGAGGTAAGAAATACCCTGTGCAAGTATTGGTAGGTGTTGAAACTGAATCCTACACAATCTGAAATGATAGGTAGCCAACCATCTGTGACTTTTAGGCGTACAAAAAATCTGAAAGATGTGTTGGTGAAGAGCCACTACCAAGGACCAGTGTTGGGCCGGATTTTTGGCTCAAGAGGAGAGAAGTGGGGATCTAAACCATGCGGTGGCTGTGTCGCCTGTTGTAATATGGATAGAACAACACAATTTTGGAACGCAGATAGGTCGAGAGAGTATAACATCTTACACACGATTTCTTGCAATACGATGGGAGTCGTGTATTGGGCAATGTGTCCTTGCAATAAAATTTATGTAGGGCTGACCTCTCGTCCTTTTAAAAGGAGAATTAGAGAACATGTTCTCGCGATTGAAGCATCTAGAGAAGCCCTTGATGTAAATACACTCCAACCAGTCCCAAGACATTTTCGTGAAACACACAATTCCGATGGGTCCGGCTTTAGATTTAGAGGTATCGACAGGGTGCTGATCTCCCCAAGAGGTGGCGATTGGAGACGCATCCTTGCCCAGCGGGAAACTAAATGGATATATCGTTTAAATACAATGAGACCTAATGGCCTCAATGAAGTGAATAGTTTTGTGCCTTTTCTTTAGTGAGCCTCGCCCTTTATGGTTGTGTGTCCTCAGTGTCAATTAATTTTTAATTTTTTTATTCTATTTTTATTTGGGTCTATGTACTACTCCGACTATACTTTCCGGGTTGAATATGCTGGTTATCCTCCCTCATTCATACTTATATTCTTTTGTTCCTTTTGTTATGTTCACAGGTAATATGGTGGAAGGAGATGGAGAACTTTGACCGATATCATCTATGTTATCTGTGGGCATATTATCAAAAGGAAATGATGTGGACAACTTCCCAACGACTGAATGGATATAATTTAATTAATAATTTTTAACTTGTGTCTGACATCAATCTTCCCCCTCCCCTCCTTTTTTCCTCGTTCCCATTACAATTATTAAATCAGAGTACACGATTTTATAATGGATTAACAATTTTGGTGTGATTATATTAGCACTTTTTTTCACCTTCACAGCATGCTGCACTTCACTCTGCACTTTTTGCACTATTTTCAGCACTTTAGTATTTATTAATGGCATGACGCGTATACTGTATTTTAGGGTTAATAATGTGGTAACATTATGAAATGTCTTAAGAATTTTGGGATTTTCTTAGGTAGTTATATTGTATTTATATTTTGCTACTATGTCACTTGTACTGATTTGTCATAATTATGTGTGGGGATAGACAATGGTATCCTCCTGTGTTTACAGGGGATATAGATGAGGAGAACTTGGATTGTGGGAGGTGTATGGATCGATTGAGCCCTGATGCCCTGACACCGTCCGACAGGTTGTGGGACTTGTTGTATTTAATTAGACTGACAACTGAAAAATGCTGGCTGAGATATAATGTCTATACATGTATCCTAATTTCCCTTGGATGCCCATAATGAATATGGCGACCGGATGACTCTTAGTTCCGGTGATGTGTATTCCGATATAAGCCTCTGCGCAAGAGGAATGTATTTATATACATATCTTTGTACTTCATATGATGTGGGACTTTTCTCAGGCTAATAGATGGATAATATGTTATGTATAGACTGAGACGCTTATATGGTATTATCTATCACATACCTGCCCTTCACAAATATGGCGGTCGGATGATTTCTGGTTCCGGTGACGCACGCCTTGCAACCCAGCCTTGTTGTGAGGGTATCGCGATATGTTGAATGCTATGTGATTGCGGACCGCTGTGGAGGGAGTGGTTACAGCATATTTATACCCGGAATCGTGAGTTTAATGTACGCCCCCCGGAAGAAGCGGGAAGCGAAATGTACGTTGGGGTTGAGGAAGCACTACCTCCACATCGGTCTGTATCTTTACCCTTTGTATTTTGGTAACCGACCTTTTGAATATTGGGACATGCGTTCCTGTCTTATGTTGATATATTGTGGATGGATTGTATTTACTTTTTCCATTCATCTATTGTGACATTCACTGGTCAGACATATGGCTGTAGTCATATTACATTGGCTACTAGCACATTGTGAATAGGGTTTATGGGTACAAACCTCTGTGGAGTGTGATTACTGTCCACCTGCTCTATGAGGATCCATTTTAGATATATTGGTCTGTTATTTGTGTATTTTTAACATTACAAAATAAAATTTGATTTTTTATTACTTATTTAATGTGGTGATTTATTGGGGGTTTTTTTTGCCACATTTGGTTGCATATTTACATTTGGTATAGGCAAATATGGTAGTCTAGATCATGTCTCTATACCAAAACCTAGGATCATTGTTTGACAGCATATTTTCTAAGCCATGTAGCTGAATATAGATTTGGGCAGAGTAATGATCTATACCAAATGTAAATATGCAAC
Organism: Bufotes viridis; assembly: GCA_033119425.1. Lineage (NCBI taxonomy): Eukaryota > Metazoa > Chordata > Amphibia > Anura > Bufonidae > Bufotes > Bufotes viridis. Next base: position 368,213,598 of record CM065591.1, on the reverse strand, counting down.
CAAATGTGGCAAAATACACAAAAAAATAAACTAGAAAATGAAAAAATTATAAAAACGCAGATGCGTTTTTGATGCGTTTTCTATCAAAAACGCCCAAATGGCCCCTGGGGGGTTCAGATATCTTGCTTTGGAGGCAGCAGAACATTGGTGGTAGTCATAGTCAACCGTCATATACAATCAAATAGAGGCATCAAATGGATTCGCAAAGCGATTAATAATTGTAAGTATTATTCGCATTGCGATTACAACTTGGAGCTGAGTTCCTAATGGTTGTATTGCTAGAATATAACGTATATTCTAGCAATACAACAACCATTAGGAACTCAGCTCTAAGTTGAATTCGCAATGCGATTAATGCAGGTTATATTAATCGCATTGATAATTCAACTTAGATCTGAGTTCCTAATGGTTGTTGTATTGCTAGAATATAACGAAGATTAAGAATATAGTGCTATATTTGTTATCTTCGTTATATTCTAGCAATACAACTATTAGGAACTCAGATCTAAGTTGTAATCGCAATGCGAATAATACAGGTTATATTAATCGCATTGCGATTTACAATTACTATTACTGCAGCTTCAGAATCAATCTAAGATGGATGCTGTCCTTGTGTTTAGATAGGAGGTGGGAGGGTCTGGGTATGCTGATTGGCTGGAATGTGTCTGCTGACTGTGAGGTACAGGGTCAAAGTTTGCTCAATAATAAAGTATAGGGGCGAACGCGAACATCGAATATGTTTGCCCGCCGCGGCTGACGCGAACAAGCCATGTTCGCCGGCGAATAGTTCGGGCCATCTCTATTAGTCAATTGTAGGTAGCATAAGGCAAATGGCAGGTGCAGTGTTGTTATACTTTAAGCTGTTCTATTAAACACTTATACAAGTACAGCCCCCGACAGAGTGTCAGCAGTAAATTTGTGTTGACATCACTGATTAATTTTCCCCATTCTCTGATCCATCAGAACAATTACCCAGAAAAAACAGATCCTGTCTGTGGAGCATACCCCTTCACTTGGTTAGCATTTGCTCAATAATGCATCAGTATTGCTAAAGGCAAAAATAAAACAAAGTGGATCTAAAACAGAGATGACACATGTATGGAATATTTGCATGTCTTCTGTGTTTTCTACCCACTCCTGATTTTGGCTGCCAAATAATAAGCCAATTCTGATGGGACCATACAGGCCGTAAAGCTGCTACACAGACAGGATCTGTTGTGCGTCTCGTTTTTTCCTTCCTTCTGACAGATCAGAAGAAGTGTCAAATAAATAATGATGTCAGCCAGGCCGAAAGCCAAAATAGCGGACCAGTCATGAACTAGGGAGGGTGGGAACAGCATGAGAAGTCCGCACAGTTGGCCCTATGACATAGAGGTAAGATGGAAGCAGCATGAGGAGACCACAGAGTGGCCCAATGACAGAGTATGGAGGTGGCTTCAAAATTAGGAGGATGCCACAGAATGGCACAATGACAGTGTGGAGGTGGCGGCAGCAGACCACAGAGTGGCATAATGACAGAGTATGGCGGTGGCGGAAGCAGCATCCGAAGAAGGCCACTGAGTGGCACAATGACAAAGTGTGGAGGTGTCGGCAGCAGCAGTATCAGGGGGAGGCCACAGAGTGGTGATGTAGCGGCAGCAGACGCATCACAGGGAGGCAACAGAGTGGCACAATGACCAAGTCTGGTGTTGGCAGCAGCATGAGTTGGCCACAGAGTGACACAATGACAGAGTGTGGAGGTGGCAGCAGCATGAGGAGACCACAGAGCAGCACAATGAGAGAGTCTTGAGATGGCAGCAGCATGAGTAGGCCACAAAGTGGCACAATGACAGATTTTGGAGTTGGCAGCTGCATGAGTAGGCCATAGAGAGGTACAGTGACAGAGTGTGGAGGTGGCAGCAGCATTGGTAGGCCACAGGGTGGCACAATGACAGAGTGTGGAGGTTTTAGCAGCATTGATAGGCCACAGAGTGGCACAATGACAGAGTGTGGAGGAGGCAGCAGCATGAGGAGACCACAGAGAAGCACAATGAGAGAGTCTTGAGATGGCAGCAGAATGAGTAAGCCACAAAGTGGCACAATGACCGATTTTGGAGTTGTCAGATGCATGAGTACGCCATAGAGAGGTACAGTGACAGAGTGTGGAGGTGGCAGTAGCATTGGTAGGCCACAGGGTGGCACAATGACAGAGTGTGGAGGTTTTAGCAGCATTGATAGGCCACAAAGTGGCACAATGAGAGTGTGGAGGTGGCAAAAGCATGAGGAGATCGCAGAACAGCACAATGACTAAGTGTGGAGGTGGCAGCAGCATGAGTTGGCTAAAGAGTGACACAATGAGGAAGTGTGGAGGTGGCAGTAGCATGAGTAGGCTACAAAGTGGCACAATGATAGTGTCTGGAGGTGGAACCAGCATGAGTAGGCCAGGGAGTGGCACAATGAGAGAATATGAAGGTGGCAGCAGCACGAGTAGGGAAGAAAGTGGCAAAATGACAGAGTATGGAGGTGGCAGCAGCATGAGTAGGTTATAGAGTGGCACAATGACAGAGTGTGGAGGTGGCAGCAGCATGAGTAGGCCACAGAGTGGCACAATGACAGAGTGTGGAGGTTTTAGCAGCATTGATAGGCCACAGAGTAGCAGAATGACAGAGTGTGGAGGTGGCAGCAGCATGAGGAGATCGCAGAGCAGCACAATGACGAAGTTTGGAGGTGGCAGCAGCATGAGTTGGAGTCATATCCCCTAGGCGTTTACTCGGTCACCGGTTTTTCACTTTTTTGCACTTTTTCTTTTTGCACTTTTTTCGTTTTATTTGAGTTGTCACAATCACCTTGTGTCACCTTTTTCACTTATTGTTTGATTCTTGATTTTTATATATATATGGTTCATCACTTTGCTCAAAAATTGAGGTTGCATTATGTGTCGGGCCCTCCCTCAGTCCTGGGACGGCTCCCCACCTGACGTAAAGATATATTTAAACTGGTATAATTAATTTTATCACAGATTTGTGTTCTAATTGTAAATGTGCAATCACACATGTATTTGTACACTGCTAGGGTATTTATTAGCACTGATGTAACCCTTGAATATGGGGTGCAAATGCTGGCAGCTTTCCAATACTTAATATGGTGCTTTGGGGCACTTCCGGTACCGGGGGGTTTTTCTGGTCCGGGGTTATTACTAGTAAAAATATACACTAATAGGGACTCTCCGGTGGGTATCTCCCTCGACTAGACATATTTGATATATTTTATATTTCATGGTCAAGGAATAGGTGTTTTGAGTAATTCCACAGGAATGCCGCTGCATTTGCCCTCATTCAAGATGGCGTTGATAGCACTTCCGGTTTCCGGTATGAACGCAGACACGGAATATGGCTTTTTGAGGTGAATATTAGAAGACAGGGGGGTTGCCTCTGTGCTTTTATGTGGTAGGAACTACATCAGCTGGGGATTCTCATATTATGATATATTGTTGACTGTATGATGAATATCTTGTTGTGGCCGCGTCACCAATCTCGGACGTAGAGAGGCGTGGCCACGCCCTTTATAAGCCCGCGGAGATCCATGAAAGTTACGCCCCTGTGAAAAAGCAGGTAGCGAAACGCGCGTTGGGGCTGAGGTGACGGCGTCCATCCTTGTTCGGTATTGTATCCACCCGTAAGTGCACCTTAGAGTTAGCTGTGGTTGATTAACTTCCTCATGTATTTGTACATCTGACCTTTCCCTCTCTGAACAGAGCGCATATGTCTTATTCCTCCCGGGTACCATGTGATTGACTTGGACCCCGGACGATATCCATGGGCTCAGTCTGTTGTTCAGAGTGGGCAACAGAGTAAGTGAGGAAAGCCATATATACGTTAGGTATTATACCTTTTACAATTTACGTATTATAATTTTGGCTAATATTGGCGGGAGAGATCCTTACTGATCAGGGGTGTACGCCCCTCCACTTGTTGATAGTCTATTTATCTTTATGTAATCATGGATTTTATGTATAATGTTTTAATGATTGATCAATAAAGGAACTTTTGTTATAAATCGGCGCATGACCTTTTTTTGTTGGAGGTAGCAGCATGAGTTGGCCAAAGAGTGACACAATGAGGAAGTGTGGAGGTGGCAGCAGCATGAGTAGGCCACAAAGTGGCACAATGAAAGTGTCTGGAGGTGGAAGCAGCATGAGTAGGCTAGAGAGTGGCACAATGAGAGAATATGAAGGTGGCAGCAGCACGAGTAGGGAAGAAAGTGGCAAAATGACAGAGTGTGGAGGTTGCAGCAGCATGAGTAGGCCAGAGAGTGGCACAATGACAGAGTGTGAAGGTGGCAGCAGATTGAGTAGGCCACAGAGTGGCACAATGACAAAGTGTGGAGGTGGCAGCAGCATTGGTAGGCCACAAAGTGGCACGATGACAGAGTGTGGAGATGGCTGCCGCATGAGTAGGCCAGAGAGTGGCACAATGACAAAGTCTGAAGGTGGCAGCTGCATGAGTAGGCCACAGAGTGGCACCATGACAGAGTGTGGAGGTGGCAGCAGCATGAGTAGGCCACAGAGTGGCAAAATGACAGAGTGTGGAGGTGGCAGCAGCATTGGTAGGCCACAGGGTGGCACAATAACAGAGTGTGGAGGTTTTAGCAGCATTCATAGGCCACAGAATGGCACAATGACAGTGTGGAGGTGGCAGCAGCATGAGGAGACCGCAGAGCAGCACAATGAGAGAGTCTGGAGATGGCAGCAGCATGAGTAGGCCAGAAAGTGGCACAATGACAGATTTTGGAGTTGGCAGCTGCATGAGTAGTCCATAGAGAGGTACATTGACAGAGTGTGGAGGTGGCAGCTGCGTTGGCAGGCCACAGAGTAGCACAGTGACAGTGTGGAGGTGGCAGCAGCACGAGTAGGCAACAGAGTGGCACAATGACAGAGTGTGGAGGTGGCAGTAACATGAGTAGGCCAGAGAGTGGAACAAGGACAGAGTGCAGAGGTTGCAGCAGCATGAGAAGACCACAGAGTGGCTAGGTTACATAATGTGGAGATGGCAGTAGCAGCATCAGCATCAGGAGGATACCACAGAGTGACAAGGTGACATAGCTTGGAGATGGCAGAAGAAGCTGCATCAGGAGACCACAAAGTAACCCAGTAACAGATTGGGGTGGTGGGTGGCAATACCAGTACACGCTTATTAATGTGGTTAAAATAAGGAGCACTTGTCATCAGATGTGTGGCATCAGGCCGGTTGCAGCATCAAAGTATTAGCTGAGGCAGGTAGTCTGAAGAAACCGGTCTCTTTTATCAAAGTGTTGTTTTGGTTCCATGGATGATCTTGTCTGATACATCAGGAATTGGTGGCTTGAAATCCTGGCTGATCCACACCTGATTCATCTTGACAAAGGTCAGTCTCTCCATATTTTGGGTGGACAGGCGAGTTCTTCTTGGGGTAACTGTGGTCCCCGCCACACTAAACTCCCACTCTGATGCCAGACTACTGGCCGGGCAGGACAGCTTTTCCAGGGCAAACTTTGCTAGTTGCGGCCACAAATCCAGTTTGGCTACCCAGTGGTCCAGCGGATCTTCAATGTGGGGTGGCAGGGTGCAGTCCAAGTATGCCACCACCTGCTGGTACAAGTCCTGCTGTAGGTCTACCTGCTGCTGCTTCTGGTGAGTAGTTTCTTCACTATGCTGGTGAAGATAGTTACTCATTAGAGACTGTAGACTCAGGCTACTGCCTGAGGCGGAGTGATCTGGAGTGAACGGGACGTAGCGGAGGAAGTAGGTCAGCGCTGGAAGAGCCAGACGCGGTCCTCGTGCAGTTTCTGTGCAGTCCCCATATTGTCCAGTAAGCAATACCGTAGATAGATGCGGGCTATCTTTGTTCTCATTTTTGTGCAGGGTTAGTGAATAGCTTATTCACCTGTATTGGTGCGCCACTTTTATGAATGTCGTCACGTAATCACGCAGTGTGTGCAACGTAAATACAAAATTAAAACACAACGTTTTTCAGTCCACACTGCAAAAAGGACTTTCCCACATATAACTGCAGCGCTGAATGCAAAATATATCTTGATTTTTGTACAGAAATACACCACTAAAGGCTTTACTGCATATAAATGCAACAGTAAACGCTGAAAATACTTTTATTTTTCTACTGATATACATCAATAAAGGTTTTTCTACATAGAAGTGCAGCAGCGAATGGCGAATGTATATTTCTTTTTCTACTGATATACGTCAATAAAGGTTTTTCTACATATAAGTGCACCAGCGATTTACGAATGTATATTTCTTTTTCTTCTGCAGTACGCCAGTAAAGGATTTACCAGATATGACTGCAACAGTGAACTAAGAATATATTTTTCTTGTAGTATTGAAATACGCCCTTATACGCTTTCACCAGAAATAACTGCAAAAGTGTCCTGAGAATACATGTATATATTTCTTGTTGGACTGAAATAGGCCACAATACGCTTTCACCAGAAATAACAGCAATAGTGCAGTGCGTATATAATTTTCTTATTTTACTGAAATATGCCTCTAAATGCTTTCACCAGAATTAAGTGCAGAAATGACCTGAGAATATATATTTCTTGTTGGACTGAAATAGACCACTATATGCTTTCACCAGAAATAACTGCTACTGTGCAGTGTGCATATATTTTTCTTGTATTACTGTAATAGGCCCCTATACCCTTTCATCAGAAATAACTGCACAAGTGACCAGAGAATATATATGTCTTCTTGGACGGAAAAAGGCCACTATACGCTTTAACCAAAAACCAATTAAAGAGTGAAGTGCATATATATTTTTCTTTTTTGAATGAAATACGCCCCTAAACGGCTTCAATGGAACAGGCGATTTTCAGTAAGTTAGGCCCCTGGCACCCAGATAGAGGAGAGGTTCATTCACAGCAAAAATAGGTTAATGTCACCCACCAATGGAACAGGCGATTTTCAGTAAGTTAGGCCAATGGCACCCAGACAGAGGAGAGGTTCATTCACGGCAAAACAAGCTTCACATCACCCACCAATAAAGTAAATGTGTACCCGAACTTTTGTGCACAAATATGGCTGTAACAATGTCCTGGTAAGGACTATAGGGCTGCAAAGGGCAGAAAAATGTGGGTAAATGCCCTGCAATACGGAGGAGGAGGTGGATGCGGAGTTGGAGGTTGAGGAGGTGGCAAATGTTGTGTTGTTGGTAAAAGCGGCGATGAAGGAGTAGGAAGAGGAGGAGGGGGTATCGTAAAAGGTTTTATTTTTTTTATTTTTTTCTGGGGGGGCATTTAAAATTGGGGTAGCCCCCAAAATAATGGTACAAGTAGAAAAAAAGATTAAATGAATAAGTGCAGTGGAGTTCAAGAATGTATGGATGAAGAGGTTATAAATGTCTATTCTGCACATAGTACGGACAAGTCCTGTGGAATCCATGCCTGGTTCATTTTAATGAATGTGTCCACGTTGTCCACGTTTGCTGTGGATAGGCGGCTGCATTTGTCTGCAATGACGCCCCCTGCTGTGCTAAATACACGTTCAGACAATACACTGGCTGCAGGGCAGGCCAGCACCTCCAAGGCATAACGGGCAAGCTCCGGCCATGTGGACAATTTGGAGACCCAGAAGTTGAATGGTGCAGAACGATCAGTCAGTATGTGTAGGTGTGTGCACATATACTGTTCCACCATGTTGTTCAAATGCTGCCTCCTGCTAAGACGTTCCATATCAGCTGGTGGTGCAGGTTGCTGTGGCGCAGTGACAAAGCTTTTCCACATGTAGGCCATGCTAACCCTGATTTCTGAGGGGCTGCCCGTGACACAGCTGCGTTGGCGACCTCCTCCTCCTCTGCCTTCGCCTTGTGCTTCCACTTGTCCCACAGTGTCACTTGGGAATGCCTTCAGGACCGCGTCTACCAGCGTGCGTCTACCAGGTGGTGTATTGTCTGTGTCCTCCGTATCCCACCAGCCACGCTCCAGTGATGGCCATGAGCTGCGATGGGTGCCACCCTGCAGTGAACCCGATTCCTCCTCCTCCTCTACCTCATCCTCCTCCAGAACTGTTCCCTGGCTGGCCACATGTGTACCTTGCCTCTGCTGGTACAGGAACCCAACCTCTGAGCCACTTCTGAATGACCATCCTGAAACCCTGTAAAATGCCCCCTCTTCATCCTCCTCCTGTGCTACATCCTGTTCCATCATCGCGGTAATTGTTTTTTCAAGGAGACATAGTAGTGGTATTGTAATGCTAACAATGGCGTCATCAGCACTGGCCATGTTGGTTGAGTTCTCAAAAGATCGCAACAAGGTACACAGGTCTCGCATGGAGTCCCAGTCACTGGTGGTAAAGTTGTGCTGTTCCGCAGAGCAACTGACCCGTGCGTATTGTAGCTTAAACTCCACTATCGCCTGCTGCTGCTCACACAGTCTTTCCAGCAAATGCAAGGTGAAGTTCCACCTGGTGGGCACGTCTCATATGAGGCGGTGAGCGGGAAGGCCGAAATTAGGCTGCAGCCCAGAGAGGCGAGCAGCATAAGGGTGAGAACGCCAAAAGTGTGCACAGATGGACCGCACTTTCTACAGAAGCTCTGACATGTCTGGGTAGTTTTTAAGGAATTTCTGCACCACCAAATTCAGCACATGCACCAGGCAAGGGATGTGCGTCAAACCGGCTAGTCCAAGAGCTGCTAAGAGATTTCGCCCATTATCACTCACCACCAGGCTGGGCTTGAGACTCACTGGCAGCAACCACTTATCGGTCTGTTCTTCTATGCCCCTCCACAGCTCCTGTGCAGTGTTGGGTTTGTCCCCCAAATACTTGAGTTTTTAAACCACCTGCTGAAGTTTACCCCTGGCTGTGCCGAAGTTGGTGGTGAAGGTCTTTCACTAAATGGATGAGGAGTTGGTAGAAGAGGAGGAGGAGGAAGGGGAGTAGGAGAAGGAGGCAGCAGGAGGCAAAGAATAATGCCCTGCAATCCTTGGTGGTGTAAGGACATGTGCCAAAAGGCTAATCGCCTCGTGCCCAGCCTCCACTACATTTACCCATTGTGCAGTTAGGGAGATAAAGTGTCCCTGCCTGTGCTTACTGGTCCATGTATCTGTGGTTATGTGGACCTTGCCACAGATGGCGTTGCGCAGTGCACACTTGATTTTATCCTCCACTTGGTTGTGCAGAGAAGGGATTGCTCACCTGGAAAAGTAGTGGTGGCTGGGAACGACGTATTGTGGGACAGCCACCGCCATCAGCTGTTTAAAACAGTCCTTATCAACCAGACCGAATGACAGCATTTCAAAGGCCAGTAATTTTGAAATTCTGGCATTCAGGACCAGGGATCAAGGGTGGGTAGGTGGGTATTTTCTCTTTCTCTTCAGTGTTTTGGAGATGGATAGCTGCACGCTTGCATGTGACATGGTGGAGATACTTGGTGATGATGACGGAGGTGGAAGTGTTGGGGGCAAATCCTCTGTTTGCTTGGTGGCAGGTGCCACTGTGACTCCAGAGGTGGACGTAGAGGCAGAGTCAGCAGCATAAGAGGTAGCAGGAGGAGCCTGAGAACTTTCTTGGTTTTTGAGGTTTTTACTCCACTGCAGTTCGTGCTTGGCATGTAGATGCCTGGTCATGCAGGTTGTGCTCAGGTTTAGAACAGCAATGCCTCTCTTCAGGCTCTGATGACAACGTGCAAGTCACTTGTGTCTTGTCGTCAGTACATTGTCTGAAGAACTGCCATGCCAATGAATTCCTTGGAGCTGGCTTTGGTGTGCTAGGTCCCTGTATGCGGTGGGCAGTAGCAGGCGTACTGTCTCGGGGATGGACGCTCCGCTTTTGCAGCATGCTCCCTCTTTTGCTGTGCTGTTGCCTCTGTGCGACAACCACCTCTTCCTCAGAACTGCACACATCACTAGCATGAACTTGAGTCCAGTCGGGGTCTATGACCTCATCGTCCTCCACATTATCTTCCACCCATTCTTGACCCCAGCCCTCCTCGACGGTCTGCACACTGCAGAAAGCCGCAACAGTTGGCACCTGTGTTTCTCCATCATCAGAGATGTGCTGCGGTGTTCCTCCCATGTCCTCATCCTGCAACATAAGTGGTTGGGCATCAGTGCATTGAATGTCTTCCACTTCTGGGGTAGGGCTATAAGAATGGCTTGGGTAAACCCTACCAGCAGAGTCATCAAAAAGCATAAGAGTCTGCTGCATGACTTGGAGCTCAGGCTTGCTTGGCTGCTTTGCAAGGAGGTGAGGTGAAAGACTGATGGGCATGGGTTGCAGGTGCCAACTCTGAGCTTTCTGCAGAGGACTGGGTGGGAATTACTGTGAAGGAACTGGCACCACTGTTAACCATCCAATCTACTATTGCCTGTATTTGTTCTGGCCTCACCATTCGTAGAGCGGCATTCGGGCCTACCAAATAACGCTGCAGGTTTTGTCGCCTACTCGCACCTAAGGAAGGTGTTTCACTTGGACCTGAAGTTGGTGCTAAACGGCCACGTCCTCTCCCAGCAACAGGAGCTCCACCAACACCACCACGACCATGCTCACGTCCCTTATTTGATGTTCTCTTCCTTATTTGCGTTCACCCACCAAGCTGACAGATGGTTTAACTCTGGTGTCAATTTAACTGCCAATAATCAACAATTAAGTTCACTAACACTAAGGCAGTGCCCCTGTCATAAAAATGCTCTGTGGACGAAGAAAAACGCTTTTTTCCCCAAAAATACACTAATACACTATTTCACTGCAGAAATGTAAATGAGGTATTTTTACGCTGTATGCACAACTGCTTTTTGAAGCAAGAATACAGCTTTTTTATCACAAAATCACACTGATGCACTATTTCACCGCAGAAATGTAAATTAGGTATTTGGGCATTGTGTTTTAAACTGTTTTGTGGACCTGGAATAACACTTTTTTCCCCAAAATTCACAAATGCACTATTTATTGGCTGAAAATTCAATGTAGGTATTTGTACGCTCTATGCACAACTGCTTTGTGAACCAAAAACATGGCTTTTTTTCTCTAAAACACAATAATGCACCATTTCAGTGCTGAAATTTAAAATAGCCATTTGTACGTAACCAAGAACACGGCTTTTTTCCCCAAAATTCACAAATGCACCATTTAATGGCTGAAAATTAAACATAAGTATTTGTACGCTGTAGGCACAACTGCTTTGTGAACCAAAAACACTGCTTTTTTCCCCCAAAATTCACAAATGCACTATTTAACGGCTGAAAATTAATCGTAGGTATTTATACGTTGTATGCACAACGCCTTTGTGAACCAAGAACACAGCTTTTTTTTCCCTAAAACACAGTAATGCACTATTTCAGTGCTGAAATTTAAAAATTGGTATTTGTACACTGTATGAGCAACTGCTTTGTGGACCATGAACACAGCTTTTTTTTCCACCTAAAACACAGTAATGCACTAATTCAGTGCTGAAAATTAAATGTAGGTATTTGTACGTTGTATTCACAACTGCTTTGTGGACCAGGAATACCGCTTTTTTTCCCCAAAAATACACTGATGCACTATTTCACAGCAGAAATGTAAAATAGGTATTTGGATGGTGTATTTGAAACTGCTTTGTGGACCAGGAATACCGTTTTTTCTCCGTAAAACACAGTAATGCACTATTTCAGTGCTGAAATTTAAAATAGGTATTTGTACGCTGTATGCACAACTGCTTTGTGGACCAGGAATACAGTAATTTTGAAATGCTGGAATTCAGGACCAGGGATCGAGGGTGTGTAGATGGGTATTTCCTCTTTCTCTCCGGTGATTGGGAGATGAAAAGTTGAACGCTTGCATGTGACATGGTGGAGATGCTTGGTGATGATGACGGAGGTGGTGGTGTTGGTGGCACATCCTCTGTTTGCTGGGTGGCAGGTTCCACTTTGACTCCAGAGGTGGAGGAAGAGGCAGAGACAGCAGCAGAAGAGGAAGCAGGAGGAGCCTGAGAACTTTCTTGGTTTTTGAGGTTTTTACTCCACTGTAGTTCGTGCTTTGCATGTAGATCCCTGGTCATGCAGGTTGTGCTCAGTTTAGAACAGCAATGCCTTTCTTCAGGCTCTGATGACAACATGCAAGCCACTTGTGTCTTGTCGTCAAGACATTGTCTGAAGAACTGCCACACCAATGAATTCCTTGGAGCTGGCTTTGGTGTGCTAGGTCCCTGGGAGTGGTAGGCAGTAGCAGGCGTACTGTCTCAGGGACGGATGCTCCGCTTTTGCAGCCTGTTCCCTCTTTTGCGGTGCTTTTGCCTCTGTGTGACAACTGCCTCTTCCTCAGAATTGCACACGTCACTAGCATGAACTTGAGTCTAGTCGGGGTCTAGGACATCATCGTCCTCCACATCATCTTCCACCCATTCTTGACCCCAGCCCTCCTCGTCGGTCTGCACACTGCAGAAAGCTGCAGCAGTTGGCACCTGTGTTTTGTCATCATCATAGACATGCTGCGGTGTTCCTTCCATGTCCTCATCCTGCAACATATGTGGTTGGGCATCAGTGCATTCAATGTCTTCCACTTCTGGGGTAGGCTTATGTGGATGGCCCGGGGAAACCCTACCAGCAGAGTCATCAAAAAGCATAAGAGTCTGCTGCATGACTTGGAGCTCAGGCTGCTTGGCTGTTTTGCAAGGGAGTGAGGTGAAAGACTGATGGGCGTGGGCTGCAGGTGCCAAGTCTGAGCTTTCTGCAGGTACTGGGTGGGAGATACTGTGAAGGAACTGGCACCACTGTTAGCCACCCTATCTACTATCACCTGTACTTGTTCTGGCCTCACCATCCATAGAGCAGCATTTGGGCCTACCAAATAACGCTGCAGGTTCTGTCGCCTACTCGCACCTGAGGAAGGTGTTTCACTTGGACCTGAAGTTGGCACTGAACGGCCATGTCCTCTTCCAGCAACAGGAGCTCCACAAACACCTCTACGACCATGCTCACGTCCCTTATTTGATGTTCTCCTCCTTATTTGCATTCACCCACCAAGCTGACAGATGGTTTATCTCCAGAGTCAATATAACTGCCAATAATCAACAATTAAGTTCACTAACACTAAGACAGTGCTGTGTCATAAAAATGCTCTGTTTACCAAGAATACCGCTTTTTTCCCCAAAAATACATTAATGCACTATTTCACTGAAGAAATGTAAATGTATTTTTACACTGTGTGCACAACTGCTTTTTTAAGTAAGAATACGGCTTTTTTTCACAAAAATACACTGATGCACTATTTCACAGCAGAAATGTAAAATCGGTATATGGGAATTGAATTTTAAACTGCATTGTGGACGAGGAATAAAACTTTTTTTTCCCCAAAATTCACAAATCCACTATTTAATGGCTGAAAATTAAACGTAGGTATTTGTACTCTGTATGCACAACTGCTTTGTGAACCAAGATCATGTTTTTTTCCCCTAAAACACAGTAATGCACTATTTCAGTGCTGCAATTTAAAATAGATATTTGTAAGCTGTATGAACAACTGCTTTGTGAACCAAAAACACTGCTTTTTTACCCAAAATTCACAATGGCACTATTTAATGGCTAAAAATTAAACATAGGTATTTGTATGTTGTATACAGAACTGCTTTGTGATCCAAGAACACAGCTTTTTTCACCAAAATTCACAAATGCACTATTTCAGTGCTGAAATTTAAGATAGGTATTTGTACGCTGTATACAGAACTGCTTTGTGGACCAAGAACACAGCTTTTTTTCTCCTAAAACACACTAATGCACTATTTGAGTGCTGCAATTTGAAATAGGTATTTATACGCTGTATGCAAAACTGCTTTGTGAACCAAGAACACAGCTTTTCCCCCCAAAATTCACAAATGCACTATTAAACGGCTGAAAATTAAACGTAGGTATTTGTACGCTGTATGCACAACTGCTTTGTGAAGCAACTGCACAGCTTTTTTACCCAAAATTCACAAATGCACTATTTAACGGTTGAAAATTAAACATAGGTATTTGTAAACTGTATGCACAACTGCTTTGTGAACCAACTACACAGCTTTTTTCCCCAAAATTCACAAATGCACTATTTAACGGCTGAAAATTAAACGTAGGTATTAGTAGGCTGTATGCACAACTCCTTGTGAACCAAGAACACAGCTTTTTTCCCCAAAATTTACAAATGCATTATTTAACGGCTGAAAATTAAACGTAGTTATTTGTACGCTTTATGCACAACTGCTTTGTGAACCAAGAACACAGCTTTTTTTCCCTTAAAGCACACTAATGCACTAATTCAGTGCTGAAATTTAAAATAGGTATCTGTACGCTGTATGGACAACTGCTTTGTGGACCAGGAATACCGCATTTTTCCCAAATTTACACTGATGCACTATTTCACAGCAAAAATGTAAAATAGGTATTTGGGCGGTGTATTTTAAACTGCTTTGTGGACCAGGAATAAGTCTTTTTTCCCAAAATTCAAAAATGCACTATTTAACGGATGAAAATTAAATTTAGGTATTTGTACGCTCTATGCACAACTGCTTTGTGAACCAAAAACATGGCTTTTTTTCTCTAAAACACAATAATGCACCATTTCAGTGCTGAAATTTAAAATAGCCATTTGTAAGTAACCAAGAACACGGCTTTTTTCCCCAAAATTCACAAATGCACCATTTAACGGCTGAAAATTAAACATAAGTATTTGTACGCTGTAGGCATAACTGCTTTGTGAACTAAGAACACGGCTTTTTTTCCCCCAAATTCACAAATGCACTATTTAACGGCTGTAAATTAAATGTAGGTATTTGTACGCTGTATGCACAACTGCTTTGTGAACCAAGAACACGGCTTTTTTCCCCAAAATTCTCAAATGCACTATTTAACGGCTGAAAATTAAACATAGGGATTTGTACGCTGTATGCACAACTGCTTTGTGAACCAAGAACATGGCTTTATTTCCCTAAAACACACTAATGCACTATTTCAGTGCTGACATTTAAAATAGGTATTTATATGCTGTATGCACAACTGTTTTGTGGACCAAGAACACAGCTTTATTTCCCTAAAACAATGTAATGCACTAATTCAGTGCTGAAATTTAAATAGGTATCTGTACGCTGTATGGATAACTGCTTTGTGGACCAAGAATACAGTTTTTTTCCCAAAAAATACACTGATGAACATCCTAAAATTTGGTATGAACCCGGACTATATAGTTTGGGTTCGCTCAACTCTAATTATGAGAACTTTCATGTGTTCTTCATTGTGTCTTGGGATGCATAAATGCTTATCCACAGGAAAGTGTAGCTTCTCTTTAATTGTGTGGTGGTGGGACCTCATCCTTGCATTAAGGTTCTGCTCTGTTTCTCCAACATAGAGGCCCCCAACAGGACATTTAGTGCAGATAATCAGATACACAACATTAGATGTACAACATGTGAATGTCACAGGGATAATGTAGTCCTGTGGTGTGTTGGGGATACGGATTTTAACTGTTGTCATTATAAGTAGAGTTGAGCGAACACCTGGATGTTCGGGTTCGCCGGGTTCGGCCGAACTTCGCCGCAAAGTTCGAGTTCGGGACCCGAACTTGACCCAGAGCCCAAATGCCAACTTTGGGGCACTAAAATGGCTTTAAAAATGTAATGGAAAGTTCTAGAGGGCTGCAAAAGGAAGCAAAATGGGGGTAAGAGCTGGACAATTTCTCTGCAAACAAATGTAGATAGGAAGTGATTTAAAACAACATAAAATATATAAAAATTTCAAATAATAATCTTGAACTAGGAGGAGGAGTTCCATATGCATTAGAAGGTTGAGGAGGCAGTGAACGTGGCGGTGTAGGTGGAAGCGGTGGTGGAGGAGGTAGTCTCCAACAACACAGTTTTATTTTTTTATTTTTTTTATGTTATTTGGGTAGACTCAAAAACATTAGTATAGAAATATAAAAAAAGAAAACAAAGAGAAAGCGCGCTGGAGTAAAACAAAGGCTGGGTGAGGCCAGTATACATGTCTTTTCTGGGTATGGACAAGTCCTTTGGGATCCATGCCTGGTTAATTTTAATGAATGTGAGCTTGTCTACATTGGCTGTGGACAGGCGGCTGCGCTTGTCTGTGATAACTCCCCCTGCCGTGCTAAACATACGTTTAGACAATAAATTGGCTGCAGGGCAGGCCAGCACCTCCAAGGGGTAAAGGGCAAGCTCAGGCCATGTGCCCAATTTGGATACCCAGAAGTTGAATGGGGCTGACCCATCAGTCAGTACATGTAGGTGTCTGCACACGTACTGTTCCACCATATTTCTGAAATGCTACCTCCTGCTAAGACATTCCATATCAGCTGGTGGTGCTGGATCTTGAGGCGTGCTGACAAAGCTTTTCCACATTTCAGCCATGCTAACCTTGCCTTCTTAGGTGCTGGCGGTGTCTCAGCTGCGTTGGCGACTTCTTCCTCTGCCTTCGCCTTGTGCTTCCACTGAGGCCCATGTGTCAGTTGGGAATGCCATCAGCAGCACGTTTACCAGTGTGCGTTTGTAGTTGCACACTTTCCGATCACGCTCCAGTGAGGGAATTAAAGACGGCAAGTTTTCCTTGTAACAGGGATCCAGCAGGGTGACCACCCAGTAATCAGCACTGGTTAGAATGTGGGCAACTCGGTGGTCGTTGCACAGGCACTGCAGCATGTAGTCACTCTTGTGTGCCAGGCTGCCCAGAGGCAACTACAATCTTTCCTCTGTGTCCTCTGTATCCCACCAGCCACACTGCAGTGATGGCCATGAGCTGCTTTGGGTGCCACCCTGCTGTGAACACGGTTCCTCCTCATACTCCCCATCCTCCTCCTCCTCATCCTCCAGATCTGTGCCCTGGCTGCACAACTGTGTACCTGGCCTATGTTGGTGCAGGAACCCACCCTCCGAGCCACTTGTGAATGACTGGCCTGATATCCATGGAAATGAGCCCTTTTCCTCCTCCTCTTTCATCATCGCCCTAAGGCTGGGTTCAGACTTGCGCGTATTTGATACGCGCGAAAAACGTGCGTTTCTGTTGCGCGTATTATAGCACGTTTTTGCAAATAGGCGTTCGTGTGATTGACTACTGTGGCGTCAATCACAATACGCGCGACAAAACGCCCCAAAGAAGCTCAGGAACTTTTTTGAACGTAGGGCGTTTTTCAGCGCGTTCAAACGCGCTGTAAAACGCTCAAGTGAGAACCAGGGCCATAGGGAAGCATTGGTTTTCATGTGTTGAGCGTTTTACAGCACGTTTGAACGCGCTGTAAAACGCGTAAGTCTGAGCCCAGCCTAAGCGTTTTTTCAAGGAGACATAGAAGTGGGATAGTAACGCTGATCACGGCGTTATCGGCACTGGCCATGTTGGTGGAGTACTCAAAAAAGCGTAACATGGCACAGAGGTCTTGCATGGAGGCCCACTCATTGGTGGTGAAGTGGTGCTGTTCCGCAGAGCGGCTGACCCGTGCGTGCTGCAGCTGAAACTCCACTATCGCCTGCAGCTGCCCGTCCAGTCTCTTCAGCATATGCAAGGTGGAGTTCCACCTTGTAGGCACGTCGCATATGAGGTGATGAGCTGGAAGGCTGAAGTTAAGCTGCAGTGCAGATAGGCAAGCAGCAGCAGGGTGAGAACGTCAAAAGCGTGCACATACAGGCCGGAATTTATACAGCAGCTCTGACATATCGGGGTAGTTTTTCAGGAATTTCTGCACCACCAAATTCAGCACATGTGCCAGGCAAGGGATGTGCGTCAAACCGGCTAGGCCCACAGCTGCTCTCGATTCCAACTAGCTGTGCTGAAGTTGGTGGTGAAGGTGTTACACTGAGTGGATAAGGTGTTGGTAGAGGAGGAAGTGGAGTAGGAGGAGGAGGCCACAGGAGGCAAAGAGAAATGCCCTGCAATCCTTCGTGGAGGAAGGACATGCGGCAAACTGCTATCCGCCTCACGCCCAGCTGACAGTGCATTTACCCAGTGTGCTGTATAAAGTCCCTGCCCGTGCTTACTGGTCCAAGTATCGGTAGTTATATGGACCCTGCCACAGATGGCGTTGCGCAATGCACACCTGATTTTGTCTGCCACTTGGTTGTACAGGGAATGCTGGAATTCAGGGCCAGGGATCGTGGGTGGGTAGGGGGGTACTTCCTCTTTCTCTCCAGTGTTTGGGAGATGGACAGCTGAACACTTCCATGGGACATTGTAGACATGCTTCGTGACGGTGAGGGACCAAGTGGTGTTGCCACATCCTCTCTTTGCTGGTGCCACTGTCACTCCAGAGGGGGAGTAAAAGGCCGAGACTGCAGTAGAAGAGGGAGCAGTAGGAGCCCGAGACCTAATTTGCAAGGGGGTGAGGTGAAAGACAGATGCCCATGGGCTGCAGGTGCCAACTCTGAGCTTTCAGCAAGGGACCGGGTGGGAGACAATGTGTAGGTAAAGAAAAAATTACTACCGATCACCCAGCCATCAATCTAAACTCCACTGAATTGACAGAATATATTTCCCATTCAGGTATGCAGTGCAGGGGTAGTTGGAAAGAAAAAAGGGGTACATATCGCGCTGTAAAACGCTCAAGTGAGAACCAGGGCCATAGGGAAGCATTGGTTTTCATGTGTTGAGCGTTTTACAGCGCGTTTGAACGCGCTGTAAAACGCGTAAGTCTGAGCCCAGCCTAAGCATTTTTTCAAGGAGACATAGAAGTGGGATAGTAACGCTGATCACGGCGTTATCGGCACTGGCCATGTTGGTGGAGTACTCAAAAAAGCGTAACATGGCACAGAGGTCTTGCATGGAGGCCCACTCATTGGTGGTGAAGTGGTGCTGTTCCGCAGAGCGGCTGACCCGTGCGTGCTGCAGCTGAAACTCCACTATCGCCTGCTGCTGCCCGTCCAGTCTCTTCAGCATATGCAAGGTGGAGTTCCACCTTGTAGGCACGTCGCATATGAGGTGATGAGCTGGAAGGCTGAAGTTAAGCTGCAGTGCAGATAGGCAAGCAGCAGCAGTGTGAGAACGTCAAAGCGTGCACATACAGGCCGGAATTTATACAGCAGCTCTGACATATCGGGGTAGTTTTTCAGGAATTTCTGCACCACCAAATTCAGCACATGTGCCAGGCAAGGGATGTGCGTCAAACCGGCTAGGCCCACAGCTGCTCTCGATTCCAACTAGCTGTGCTGAAGTTGGTGGTGAAGGTGTTACACTGAGTGGATAAGGTGTTGGTAGAGGAGGAAGTGGAGTAGGAGGAGGAGGCCACAGGAGGCAAAGAGAAATGCCCTGCAATCCTTCGTGGAGGAAGGACATGCGGCAAACTGCTATCCGCCTCACGCCCAGCTGACAGTGCATTTACCCAGTGTGCTGTATAAAGTCCCTGCCCGTGCTTACTGGTCCAAGTATTGGTAGTTATGTGGACCTTGCCACAGATGGCGTTGCGCAATGCACACCTGATTTTGTCTGCCACTTGGTTGTACAGGGAATGCTGGAATTCAGGGTCAGGGATCGTGGGTGGGTAGGGGGGTACTTCCTCTTTCTCTCCAGTGTTTGGGAGATGGACAGCTGAACACTTCCATGGGACATTGTAGACATGCTTCGTGACGGTGAGGGACCAAGTGGTGTTGCCACATCCTCTCTTTGCTGGTGCCACTGTCACTCCAGAGGGGGAGTAAAAGGCCGAGACTGCAGTAGAAGAGGGAGCAGTAGGAGCCCGAGACCTAATTTGCAAGGGGGTGAGGTGAAAGACAGATGCCCATGGGCTGCAGTTGCCAACTCTGAGCTTTCAGCAAGGGACCGGGTGGGAGACAATGTGTAGGTAAAGAAAAAATTACTACCGATCACCCAGCCATCAATCTAAACTCCACTGAATTTGCAGAATATATTTCCCATTCAGGTATGCAGTGCAGGGGTAGTTGGAAAGAAAAAAGGGGTACATATCGCTGTAAAACGCTCAAGTGAGAACCAGGGCCATAGGGAAGCATTGGTTTTCATGTGTTGAGCGTTTTACAGCGCGTTTGAACGCGCTGTAAAGCGCGTAAGTCTGAGCCCAGCCTAAGCGTTTTTTCAAGGAGACATAGAAGTGGGATAGTAACGCTGATCACGGCGTTATCGGCACTGGCCATGTTGGTGGAGTACTCAAAAAAGCGTAACATGGCACAGAGGTCTTGCATGGAGGCCCACTCATTGGTGGTGAAGTGGTGCTGTTCCGCAGAGCGGCTGACCCGTGCGTGCTGCAGCTGAAACTCCACTATCGCCTGCAGCTGCCCGTCCAGTCTCTTCAGCATATGCAAGGTGGAGTTCCACCTTGTAGGCACGTCGCATATGAGGTGATGAGCTGGAAGGCTGAAGTTAAGCTGCAGTGCAGATAGGCAAGCAGCAGCAGGGTGAGAACGTCAAAAGCGTGCACATACAGGCCGGAATTTATACAGCAGCTCTGACATATCGGGGTAGTTTTTCAGGAATTTCTGCACCACCAAATTCAGCACATGTGCCAGGCAAGGGATGTGCGTCAAACCGGCTAGGCCCACAGCTGCTCTCGATTCCAACTAGCTGTGCTGAAGTTGGTGGTGAAGGTGTTACACTGAGTGGATAAGGTGTTGGTAGAGGAGGAAGTGGAGTAGGAGGAGGAGGCCACAGGAGGCAAAGAGAAATGCCCTGCAATCCTTCGTGGAGGAAGGACATGCGGCAAACTGCTATCCGCCTCACGCCCAGCTGACAGTGCATTTACCCAGTGTGTTGTATAAAGTCCCTGCCCGTGCTTACTGGTCCAAGTATCGGTAGTTATGTGGACCTTGCCACAGATGGCGTTGCGCAATGCACACCTGATTTTGTCTGCCACTTGGTTGTACAGGGAATGCTGGAATTCAGGGCCAGGGATCGTGGGTGGGTAGGGGGTACTTCCTCTTTCTCTCCAGTGTTTGGGAGATGGACAGCTGAACACTTCCATGGGACATTGTAGACATGCTTCGTGACGGTGAGGGACCAAGTGGTGTTGCCACATCCTCTCTTTGCTGGTGCCACTGTCACTCCAGAGGGGGAGGAAAAAGCCGAGACTGCAGTAGAAGAGGGAGCAGTAGGAGCCCGAGACCTAATTTGCAAGGGGGTGAGGTGAAAGACAGATGCCCATGGGCTGCAGGTGCCAACTCTGAGCTTTCAGCAAGGGACCGGGTGGGAGACAATGTGTAGGTAAAGAAAAAATTACTACCGATCACCCAGCCATCAATCTAAACTCCACTGAATTTGCAGAATATATTTCCAATTCAGGTATGCAGTGCAGGGGTACTTGGAAAGAAAGAAGGGGTACATATCACCAAGCCAGCAATCGAAAAGCCACCAAATTTACAGAATATATTTCCCAGTCAGGTATTCAGTGAAGGGGTAGTTTGAAAGAAATAGGGGTACAGATCACCCAGCAATCTAAACGCTGCCGAATTCACAGAATATTTCAGTGCAGGGGGTATTTAAAGAATCACCCAGCCAGCAACCTAAACTCTGCCAAATTCAAAGAATATATTTTCCAGTCAGGAATGCAGTGTAGGGGTAGTTTAAAAGAAAAAAGGGGTAGAGATCACCCAGCCAGCAATCTAAACTCTGCCGAATTTGCAGAATATATTTCCAATTCAGGTATGCAGTGCAGGGGTAGTTGGAAAGAAAAAAGAGGTACATATCACCAAGCCAGCAATAGAAAAGCCACCGAATTTATAGAATATATTTCCCAGTCAGGTATGCAGTGTAGGGTAGGGGTAGTTTGAAAGAAAAAAGGGGTAGAGATCAGCCAACATTCTAAACGCCGCCAAATTCAAAGAAAAAATTTCCCAGTCAGGTATTGACTGCAGGGGTAGTTTGAAAGAAAAATAGATTACATATCACCCAGCCAGCAATCGAAAAGCCGCCAAATTTACAGAATATTTTTTTCCAGTCAGGTATGCAGTGCAGGGGTAGTTTGAAAGTAAAAAGGGGTACAGATCACCCAGCCAGCAATCTAAACACTACTGAATTTGCAGAATATATTTCCCATTCAGATATGCAGTGCAGGGGTAGTTTGAAAGAAAAAAAGGGGTACAGATCACCCAGCCAGCAATCTGAACACTTCTGAATTTACAGAATATATTTCCCATTCAGGTATGCAGTGCAGGGGTAGTTAAAAAAAAAAAAAAGAGGGGTACAGATAACCCAACAATCTAATTTCCGCCGAATTTACAGAATATATTTCCCAGTTAGGGATGCAGTGCAGGGATTGTTTAAAGTATCACCCAGCAAGCAATCTAAACTCCACCGAATTTGCAGAATATATTTCCCAGTCAGGTATGCAGTGCAGGGGTAGTTTGAAGGAAAAAAGGGGTACGGATCACTCAGTCAGCAATCTAAACTCTGCCAAATTTACAGAATATACTTATTACTCAGGTATGCAGTGCAGTAGTAGTTTCAAAGAAAAAAAAGGGGTTCAGAACTTCAGATCACCCAACATTCTAAATGCGGCCACATTAACAGAATATATTTCCCAGTCAGGTATTGACTGCAGGGGTAGTTTGAAAGAAAAAAGGGGAACAGATCACCCAGCCAGCAATCTAAACTCTGCCAAATTCACAGAATATATTTCCCAGTCAGGTATGCCGTGCAAGGGTAGTTTAAAGAATCACCCAGACAGAGATCTAAACTCCTCCAAATTTACAGAATATATTTCCCAGTCAGGTATAGAGTGCAGGGGTAGTTTGAAAGAAAAAAAAGGGGTAGAGATCAGCCAACATTCTAAACGCCGCCAAATTTACAGAATAAATTTCCCATTCAGGTATGCAGTGCAGGGGTAGTTTGACAGAAAAAAGGGGTACAGAATCAGATCACCCAGCCAGCAATCTAAACACTTCTGTATTTACATAATATGTTTCCCATTTAGGTATGCAGTTCAGGTGTAGTTTGAAAGAAAAACGGGGAACAGATCACCCAACAATCTAATCTCCACTGAATTTACAGAATATATTCCCCAGTCAGGTATGCAGTGCAGGGGTTGTTTTGAGAATCACCCAGACAGCAATATAAACTTCACCGAATTTACAGAATATATTTGCCAGTCAGGTATGCAATGTCGGGGTAGTTGAAAGATTTACCCAGACAGCAACCTAAACTCTGCCAAATATACAGAATATATTTCCCAGTCAGGTATGCAATGCCGATGTAGTTTGAAAGAAAAAAGGGGTACAGATCACCCAACAATCAAATTTCTACTGAATTTATAGAATATATTCCCCAGTCATTTATGCAGTGCAGGGTTGTTTAAAGAATCACCCAGACAGCAATATAAACTTCACCAAATTTACAGAATATATTTGCCAGTCGTGTATTAAGTGCAGGGGTAGTTTGAAATAAAAAAAGGGTACAGATCATCCAGCCAGCAAACTAAACTCTGCCGAATTTACAGAACATATTTCCTATTCAGGTATGCAGTGCAGGGGTAGTTTAAAGAATCAACCAGACAGAAATCTAAACTCTGCCAAATTTGCAGAATATATTTACCAGTCAGGTATGGAGTACAGTGGTAGTTTGAAAGAAAAAAGGGGTACAGATCACCCAACAATCTAAACTCTGCCGAATTTACAGAATACATTTCCCATTCAGGTATGCAGAGCAGGGATTGTTTAAAGAATCACCCACCAAGCAATCTAAACTCCACCGAATTTACAGAATATATTTCCCAGTCAGGTATGCTGTGCAGGGGTTGTTTGAAAGTAAAAAGGGGTACAGATCACCCAACAATCTAAACGCCGTCGATTTTCCTGAATATATTTCCCAGTCAGATTTGCAGTGCAGGGTTAGTTTGAAGAAAAAAAAAAGGGGTACAGATTACCCAACAATCTAAACTCTGCCAAATTTACAGAATATATTTCCCAGTCGGTTATGCAGTGCAGGGGTAGTTTGAAAGAAAAAACTGCTACAGATCACCCAACAATCTTAACGCCACCGAATTTACAGAATATGTTTCCCATTTAGGTATGCAGTGTAGGGGTAGTTTGAAAGAAAAAAGGGGTACAGATCACCCAACAATCTAATCTCCACTGAATTTACAGATTATATTCCACAGTAAAGTATGCAGTGCAGGGGTTGTTTAAAGTATCACCCAGAGATCAATATGAACCCCGCCAAATTTACAGAATATATATCCCAGTCAGGTTTGCAATGCCGGGGTAGTTCAAAGAATCACCCAGACAGCAATCTAAACTCCACCAAATTTACAGAATATATTTCCCAGTCATGTATGCATTGTCGATGTAGTTTGAAAGAAAAAAGGGGTACAGATCACCCAGCCAGCAATCTAAACACCGACAAATCTACAGAATATATTTTCCATTCAGGTATGCAGTGCAGGGTTAGTTTGAAAGAAAAAAGTGGTACAGATCACCCAGCCAGCAATCTAAACACCACTGAATTTACAGAATATATTTGCCCGTCAGGTATGGAGTGCAGGGGTAGTTTGAAAGAAAAAAGGGTACAGATCACCCAACAATCTAAACGCTGCTAAATTTACAGAATATATTTCCCAGTCAGGTATGGAGTGCAGGTGAAGCTTAAAAGAAAAAAGGGGTACAGATCACCCAACAATCTAAACTTCGCCGAATTTACAGAATATATTTCCCATTTAGGTATGCAGTGCAGAGATAGTTGGAAAGAAAAAAAGAAGTACACATCACCCAGCCAGCAATCTAAACTCCGCCGAATTTACTGAATATATTTCCCAGTTAGGTATGCAGTGCAGGGGTAGTTTGAAAGAAAAAAGGGGTACAGATCACCCAGCCAGCAATTTAAACTCCACCGAATTTACAGAATATATTTCCCAGTCCGTTATGCAGTGCAGGTGTAGTTTGAAAGAAAAAAGGGGTACAGTTCACCCAACAATCTAAACTCTGCCAAATTTACAGAATATATTTCCCAGTCAGGTATGCAGTGCAGGGATAGTTTGAAAGAAAAAAGGGGTACAGATCACCCAGCCAGCAAACTAAACTCTACCGAATTTACAGAATATATTTCCCAGTCAGGTATGCAGTGCAGGGGTAGTTTAAAGAATCACCCAGACAGCAATCTAAACTCCGCCGAATTTACAGAATATATTTCCCTGTCAGATATGCAGTGTAGGTGTAGTTTGAAAGAAAAAACGGGTACAGTTCACTTAGCCAGCAATCTAAACACCGCCAAATTTACAGAATATATTTCCCATTTAGGTATGCAGTGTAGGGGTAGTTGGAAAGAAAAAAGGAGTACAGATCGCCCAGCCAGCTATCTAAACTCCGCCGAATTTACAGAATTCATTTCCCATTCAGGTATGCAGTGCAGGGGTAGTTTGAAAGAAAAAAGGGTTACTGATCACCCAGCCAGTAATATGAACTTCGCTGAATTTACAGAATATATTTCCCATTCAGGTATGCAGTGCAGGGGTAGTTTGAAAGAAAGAAGTGGTACAGATCACCCATCCAGCAATCTAATCTCTGCCGAATTTCCAGAATATATTTCCCAGTCAGTTATGTAGTGCAGGGGTAGTTTGACAGAAAAAGAGGGTATAGATTTCTCAGCCAGCAATTTAAACACTGCAGTATTTACAGAATATATTTCCCTTTCAGGTATGCAGTGCAGGGGTAGTTTGAAAGAAAAAAGGGGTACAGATCACCCAACAATCTAATCTCCACTGAATTTACAGAATATATTCCCCAGTCAGGTATGCAGTGCAGGGGTTGTTTAAAATATCACCCAGACAGCAATATGAACTCCGCCAAATTTACAGAATATATTTCCCAGTCAGGTTTGCAATGTCGGGGTAGTTCAGAATCACCCAGCAAGCAATCTAAACTCCTCCAAATTTGCAGAATATATTTCCCAGTCAGTTATGCAGTGCAGGGGTAGTTTGACAGACAAAAAAGTGTATCGCTCACCCAGCCAGCAATCTAAACACTGCCGTATTTACAGAATATATTTCCCTTTCAGGTATGCAGTGCAGGGGTTGTTTGAAAGAAAAAAGGGGTACAGATCATCCAACAATCTAATCTCCACTGAATTTACAGATTATATTCCCCAGTAAAGTATGCAGTGCAGGCAGGGGTTGTTTAAAGTATCACCCAGAGATCAATATGAACCCCGCCAAATTTATAGATTATATATCCCAGTCAGGTTTGCAATGCCGGGGTAGTTCAAAGAATCACCCAGACAGCAATCTAAACTCCACCAAATTTACAGAATATATTTCCCAGTCATGTATGCATTGTCGATGTAGTTTGAAAGAAAAAAGGGGTACAGATCACCCAGCCAGCAATCTAAACACCGCCAAATTTACAGAATATATTTCCCATTCAGGTATGCAGTGCAGGGGTAGTTTGAAAGAAAAAAGTGGTACAGATCACCCAGCCAGCAATCTAAACACCACTGAATTTACAGAATATATTTGCCCGTCAGGTATAGAGTGCAGGGGTAGTTTGAAAGAAAAAAGGGGTACAGATCACCCAACAATCTAAATGCCGCTAAATTTACAGAATATATTTCCCAGTCAGGTATGGAGTGCAGGTGAAGCTTAAAAGAAAAAAGGGGTACAGATCACCCAACAATCTAAACTTCGCCGAATTTACAGAATATATTTCCCATTTAGGTAAGCAGTGCAGGGATAGTTGGAAAGAAAAAAAGAAGTACACATCACCCAGCCAGCAATCTAAACTCCTCCGAATTTACTGAATATATTTCCCAGTTAGGTATGCTGTGCAGGGGTAGTTTAAAAGAAAAAAGGGGTACAGATCACCCAGCCAGCAATTTAAACTCCACCAAATTTACAGACTATATTTCCCAGTCCGTTATGCAGTGTAGGTGTAGTTTGAAAGAAAAAAGGGGTACAGTTCACCCAACAATCTAAACTCTGCCATATTTACAGAATATATTTCCCAGTCAGGTATGCAGTGCAGGGATAGTTTGAAAGAAAAAAGGGGTACAGATCACCCAGACAGCAATCTAAACTCCGCCGAATTTACAGAATATATTTCCCAGTCAGGTATGCAGTGTAGGTATAGTTTGAAAGAAAAAACGGGTACAGTTCACTTAGCCAGCAATCTAAACACCGCCAAATTTACAGAATATATTTCCCAGTCAGGTATGGAGTGCAGGGGTAGTTTAAAAGAAAAAAGGGTTGCAGATCACCCAACAATTTTAGCGCCTCTAAATTTACAGAATATATTTCCCATTTAGGTATGCAGTGCAGGGGTAGTTGGAAAGAAAGAAGCGGTACAAATTACCCAGCCAGCAATCTAAACTCCGCTGAATTTACAGAATATATTTCCCTTTCAGGTATGCAGTGCAGGGGTAGTTTGAAAGAATCCCACAGCCAGCAATCTAAACTCTGCTGAATTTACAGAATATATTTCCCAGTCAGATATGCAGTACAGGGGTAGTTTGAAAGAAAAAAGGTGTACATATCACAAAGCCAGCAATCGAAAGGCCCCCCAAATTTACAAGTAATATTTCCCAGTCAGGTATGCAGTGCAGGGGTAGTTTGAAAGAGAAAACGAGTACAGATCACCATACAATCTAAACGCCGCCAAATTTACAGAATATATTTCCCAGTCAAGTAGGCAGTGCAGGGGTAGTTTGAAAGAAAAAAGGGTACAGATCACCCATCCTGCAATCTAAACACCGCCAAAGTTACAGAATATTTTTCCTAGTCAGGTATGCAGTGCAGCAGCAACACACCCTCCAAGCCACTTGTGAATGACTGGCCTGATATCCGTGGAAATGTCCACCCACAATCTAAGAGCTGGATTTAGTGATTATATTTCACTCTCAAAAATGCAATGCAGGCTGCAAACGTACTTATTAGCAAATAAAATAAAAATTAATTTGTCCAGCCAGAATCTAACAGATTGATTTGCTGAATTGATTACACTGTCACATATGCAGCACAGGGATATCATCCCCTGGGTCACTGAATTCACAGACAGATTACCTATATTATTTTCCTTTCCCCTGGCACATATGCAGTGCTGGTGCACTTGAAAAAATGGGTATATGTCGCCCACTGAACTACAAGAACAGGATTCAATTATTGTCCCTTTCACATATGCAGGTGCAAGTGCACTGCACTTTCACAAAATGGCCGCCGATGCCCACCTAGCTAACAGATGGATTAAAACTTATATTTCTGTGTCACTGGGTTCAGGGCAGGGTACAAAAATGTTGCATTGCACCCACAATCTTTCCCTCACAGCAGTAGCATCTTATCCCGACACTAGTAAGAGCTGACGTGACGTGTGGCGCTAGGTGACTCCAGCTTATATAGATGCTGGGTCACATGCTACACTGGCCAATCACAGCCATGCCATTAGTATGCATTGCTGTGATGGCTTTCAACAAACTTTATTAAACGGCTGAACACCAAACTCATACCCAAACTTTTACGTAAAAGTTTGGTTCGGGTCCGGATACAAAAAACCTTAAAGTTCGGTGCAAACCCACACTTTACAGCTCGGGTTCGCTCAACACTAATTATATGGCAACAGGTTTTGCATCTTGTTCACAAATTTGTCTAAATCTGTGTTAGTGAGCACTTCTCCTTTGCCGAGATAATCCATCCCACTTCATAGGTGTGGCATATCAAGGTGCTGATTAGACAGCATGAATATTTCACAGGTGTGCCTTAGACTGCCCATTGCAAATATTAAATTTTTTTTTTATCCTTATTATGCTATCATCCATTGCCTTCTTTTTAAATTTTATTATTTTACCTATCAATAATAAACTTTTATTATAAGTTTTTTCCTTACTCTTTTTAATACCATATTTTCCGCTTTATAAGATGCACCTGATGATAAGACGCCCCTAGGTTTTAGAGGAGGAATAAAGGAAAAAATATTTTGACCCAAAAGTTGTGTTAAAATATTGAATAAAATAATAATAGTTTACACTGTTATGGGGGATCTACATCCTCTGTTAAGAGGATATTTGGGAGATCTTTGGGTGACGCAATCTTATTTGACTATAACACCCCTCATCTTTTTGAATATACCAACATACTGCAGTGCATTGGTGTATTCTTACAGATGAGGATGGTTATAGTCACATTTAATATTAGCACTGTCCATAGACTATAATGTAATTGATCTGTGGTTATATAAAAATCACTATAACCCTCCTCATCCATAAGAATGCATCTATTTACTGCAGTACATGGGTGTATTGTTAAGGATGAGGGGGGTTATAGTCACATTTAATATTAATACTGTCCAGAGACTGTAATGTAATTGTAATATAATTGACATGTGTTTATATTAAATGTGACTATAACCCCCCTTATCCGTAAGAATGCACCCATGTACTGCAGTACATGAGTGCATTCTTATGGATGAGGGGGGTTATAGTCCTATTTAACACACAGTTAATTTTTAGGTCAACCCCTGAGCTGTCACTTACCAGGGATTTTAGGTGACAGGAGGGAGGAAGGAAGGAGTTGTAGTGGCCTCCGTCGTCCTCTTCTATCCCCTATTTCACAGCAGTTCCATTAGTGGTCTGTGGCAATGGCACACATGGCCGGAGGGAGGCTGGAGGGACTGGGGAGAGGGGGTAAGCTTATTACAACACCAATCATCAGGGCTATGGTGGAAATGAGCAGAGTATGGCAAAGACAATCACTTCGGGGAATGAGCTGGGCTACGAAGGAAAAGTAGGCCAATGAAAGAAGGGCTGAGAGTCAGTGCGTTTGCTTTTTGCTGGAATCCTCCAATCTTAGGTTAGTTGCGGGTTCCCGATGCAGAGGGTAAGTGTCTGGCAGGCGCACACTGCGGGGTCATTAGAGGGGAGGCGGCTGCAGATGATTGAGGGGATCTGGGGCTGCGGGCACTGATGAGGCAGAGCAGAAGGTGAGCAACAGAAGGGCTGTTGTGTGTGCGGACTGAGAGGCTGGAATGTAGAAAAGTCCAGTTTGCTCATGGCTGGAGGGAGGCTGGAGGGACTGGGGGGAGGGTGTAAGCTTATTGGTGGAAGTGGCAGTTCCCGCCAGTGCACACCACCAATCAGCAGTGCAGCGGAGAACTGCTCTCCTCCCCCTTCCATGGATCGGACCCACGCAGTAGCTGCATACTATGAATGTGTGGGCCGATTTTCAACAGATTCGCTTTATAAGACACGGTCACTTTTTTCTCTCACTTTTTTCTCTCACTTTGGGGGGGGGGAGTGCATTTTATAAAGCAAAAAATACGGTAATTTCTTTTTATAGATACTATATTAGTTTAAAAATAAATCATTACCTATACCATACAATAGACAATATCAAACAGACAATCACAAAAAGGCTGTATGCCAAAAGCCGGGTATGTGAGAGCCAACAACTAGAATTGAGCGAACCCGAACTGTAAAGTTCGGGTTCGTACCGAATTTTGGGGTGTTCGGGACACGGACTCGAACCCAAACATTTTCAAAAAAGTTTGGGTTCGTGTCCATTGTTCAGCGATTTATTCCCGCTTTCTGAAGGGCTGCACAACAGCCAATCAGCAAGAGTTTTACTTCTTGCCCTAAGAAGCCATCACAGCCATGCCTACTAATGCAATGGCTGTGATTGGCTGAGTGCAGCATGTGACCCAGCCTCTTTATAAGCTGGAGTCACGTACTGCCACACGTCAGTCTGCTGATTTGAACTTAGGGAGAGGATGTTGGTGCTGCGATCAGGGACAGAATAGGGCAGAAATCAGAAGAACCTGTGCTACTTTAATCCACAAGATACAGCAAATAGAGAGGGAGGGAGCTTCAGCAATCCGACATTTCTGTACCCAGCCACTGCAAGGGAAATCTTTTTTTGTTATCCATCTGTTACTGAGGTGGTGCTCGGCAGCCATATTAGCCATTGCAGTGTACTGTATGTGTGCCAGCCAGCCAGGGACTTCAGCCTAATCCTATTTTGTAGCTCAGTGAAGGAAAAAAAAACTATTTTTTCTGGCTGCTCAAGTCCCTTATATTGCCTTTTGTATGTTTAAGGGGTGACATAGTCCAATTGTCTAGCCTGGGATCTGTGGTGCCACAGAGCACTTTTGTATACTATGCACTAAACCGTATTCCATTTCAGCTATCAAATGGTGCATCATTGTATTTTAGTTAAAAAAAAAAGTGGTCATCCTGATCCACCAAGCCTATTTTACACTGCCAAAATATATATTTGACATTTCTGCAGTGAAATAGAGAATCCGTGTAATTTTGAGGAAAAAACGGTATTCATTGTCCACAAAACAGTTCTGCACACACCGTCCAACGACATATTTTATATTTCTGCATGGAAATAGTGCTTCTTTGTTTTTTTTTAGAAAAAAAACGTTATTCAAGGTCCACCAAACAGTCTGAAATATCCATTACAACCACCTATTTTACATTGCTTCTTTGCAATGCAGAATAAGTGTATTTTTTTGACAAAAGAGTGGTAATCCTGATCCACAGAGCATCTTGAAATACACCGCTTAAATACTGCAGTTGTTGTACATACACGGTATAAAGATCTAATTTAAATTTACAGCAGTAAAAAACTGCATTTTAGGGTTTTATTGAAAAATGCTGTGTTTTAGGCCGAAAAAACAGTTGTGCATCCGTCGGTTAAATAATTATTTACAATTTATAGCAGTTAAATACTGCATTTGTGAATTTTGGTGACCAAATCCGTGTTCTAAGTCCCCAAATCTGGTGTCCATACATAGTACTAATATCTACTTTTGATGTAAAGCAGCTAAAAACTGCATTTTGGGGTTTTATTGAAAAAAGCCGTGTTTTAGGCCGAAAAAAACTGTTGTGACCAAATCTGTGTTCTGGGTCCCCAAATCTGGTGTCCATACATAGTATAAATATCTACTGTTAATGTACAGCAGTTAAAAACTGCATATTGAGGTTTTATTGAAAAAAGGCCAAAAGTTGTGCATCCGGCGTATAAATAATAAATTTCAATTTACAGCATTAAAATATTAATTTTCTGTATTTTATTACAAAAATACTTGTTCTTGTTCCACAAACCACTTGTGCATACAGCGTACCAAAAACATTTTTTACATTTCCGTATAGAAATTGAGAATCAGTGTATTTTGGGCACAAAAAACATTATTCTGGGTCCACAGAGGATTTTTATGACACAGGCACTGCCTTAGCAAACGTAATTGTCAACTAGTGACAGGCAAATTGACACTGGAGAGGGAGCAATCTTTCAGCTTGGTGGGTGAACGCAAATAATGAGGAGAACATCAAATAAGGGACGTGGGCATGGTCGTGGTGGTGTTGGTGGAGCTCCAGTTGCTGGGAGAGGATGTGGCTGTTCACAGCCAACTACCACTCCAAGTCAAAAACCTTCATCTGGTACGAGTGGGCAACAGAATCCGCAGCGTTATTTGATAGGCCCAAATGCCGCTCTACGGATGGTGAAGCCAGAATATGTACAGGCGATAGAAGATTGGGTGGCTGACCGTGCCTCCAGTTACTTCACAGTATCTAACACCCAGTCCTCTGTAGAAAGCTCAGAGTTGGCACCTGCAGCCCATGCACATCAGTCTTCCACCTCACCCCCTTGCAAATCAGCCAAGCAGTCAGAGCCCCAAATCATGCAGGAAAGTCTCATGCTTTTTGATGACTCAGTTGGCAGGGTTGGCCCGGCCCATCCACCTAGCCCTGCCCCAGAAGAGGAAGACCTTGAAGGCACTGATGCTCAACCACTTTTGTTGCAGGATAAGAACATGAGAATACATCCCCAAAACGCCTCTGATGATGACGAAACACAGGTACCAACTGCTGTGGCTTTCTGCAATGTGCAGACCGATGAGGAGGGCAGGGGTCATGAATGGGTGTAAGATGATATGGAGGATGATGAAGTCCTAGGGCCAGACTAGACTGAAGGTCGTGCTAGTGATGTGTGCAGTTCTGAGGAAGAGGCGGTGGTCGCACAGAGGCAACAGCACATCAAAAGAGGGAAAGGGTGTAAAAGCGCAGTGGCCGTTCGAGAGACAGTACGCCTGCTACTGTCCACCGCACCCAGGCACCGAGCACACCGAGGCCTGCTCCAAGGAGTTTATTGGCATGGCAGTTCTTCACATAATGTCCTGAGGACAAGACACGAGTGGTTTGCATGTTGTGCCATCAGAGCCTGAAGCGAGGCATAAATATTCTTAACCTGAGGACAACCTGCATGACCAGGCATCTACATGCAAAGCATAAAATGCAGTGAAGTAAACACCTTAAAAACAAGGAACCCTCTCATGCTCCTCCTGCTCCCTCTTCTGCTGCTGGCTCGGCCTCTCCCTCCACCTCTGGCATCACCGTGACACCTGGCGACCAGCAAACAGAGGATGTTCCACCAACACCCCCACATACGACACCATCACTAAGCATCTCCACCATGTCACACGGCAGCATTCAGCTGGAGAGAAGGAGGAAATACCCACCTACCCACCCTCGAGCCTGGCCCTAAATGCCAGCATTTCAAAATTACTGGCCTTTGTAATGTTGTCATTCCATCTGGTGGAGACGGACTGTTTCAAACAGCTGATGGCGGTGGCTGTCCCCCAGTACGTTGTTCCCAGCTGCCACTACTATTCCAGACGAGCCGTCCCTTCACTGCACAACCAAATGGGGGATTAAATCAAGTGTGCGCTGCGCAACGCCATCTGTGGCAAGGTCCACATAATCACAGATACATGGACCAGTATGCACTGCCAGGGCCGCTATATCTCCCTAACTGCACACTGGATAAACGTAGTGGCAGCTGGGCCCGAGGCGAATAGCGGTTTGGCACATGTCCTTCCACCACCGAGGATAACAGGGCATTATTCGTTGCCTCCTGTTGCTTCCTTCTCCTACTCCTCTTCTACCACCCCCACATCCGGTCATTGAAAGAACCTCACCCCCAACTTCAGCACAGCCCGGGGTAAACGTCAGCAGGCGATTTTAAAAGTCATGTGTTTGGGTGACAAACCCCACACCGCACAGAAGCTTTGGAGGAGCATTGAAAAGCAGACTGATGAGTGGTTGCTGCCGGTGAGCCTCAAGCCCGGCCTGGTGGTGTGCGATAATGAGCGAAATCTTGTTGCAGCTCTGGGACTAGCTGGTTTGACGCACATCCCTTGCCTGGCGCATGTGCTGAATCCGGTGGTGCATAAGTTTCTTAAAAACTACCCAGACATGTCAGAGCTGCTGCAAAAAGTGCGGTCCGTATGTGTGCGCTTTTGGTGTTCTCACCCTGATGCTGCTCACCTGTCTGCGCTGCAGCGTAACTTCGGCCTTCCTGCTCACCGCCTCATATGCGACATGCCCACCAGGTGGAACTCCACCTTACATATGCTGGAGATACTGTGCAAGCAGCAGCAGGCAATAGTGGAGTTTCAGATGCAGTATGCACGGGTCAGTCGCTCTGCGGATCAGCACTACTTCACCACCAGTGACTGGGCCTGCATGCGAGACCTGTGTACCTTGTTGCAGTCTTTGGAGTACGCAACCAACATGGCCAGTGCTGAAGACGCTGTTGTTAGCATTACAATACCCCCTCTATGTCTTCTTGTAAAAAATATTACTGCGATGATGGAAGAGGATGCGAGACAGGAGGAGGAGGAAGAGGGGGCATTTCACAGGGTTTCAGGCAGGTCATACAGAAGTGGCTCAGAGGGTGGGTTCCTGCACCAGCAGAGGCCAGATACACATGTGGACAGCCAGGGCACACTTCTGGAGGACAAGTAGGAGGAGGAGTATGAGGTTTTACTGCAGGGTGGCACCCTACGCAGCTCAGGGCCATCACTGGAGCGTGGCTGGGAGGATACGGAGGACACAGACGATACACCACCTACAGAGGACAGCTTATCATTACCTCTGGGCAGCCTGGCACAGATGAGCGACTACATGCTGCAGTGCCTGCGCAACAACAGCAGAGTTGCCCACATTTTAACTTGTGCTGACTACTGGATTGCCACCCTGCTGGATCCCCGGTACAAGGACAACATGCCCACCTTATTTCCCGCACTGGAGCGTGATAGGAAGATGTGCGACTACAAGTGCATGCTGGTAGACTCACTCCTCAGGGCATTCCCAACTGACACGGGGGGACAAATGGAAGCACAATACGAAGGCAGAGGCGGAGGAGAAGGAGGAAGAGGTCGTCAAAGCAGCTGTGTCACGGCCAGCTCCTTAGACAGCAGTGTTAGCACGGCCGAGCTGTGGAAAAGTTTTGTCAAAGCGCCACAGCAAACTGCACCACCAGCTGATAGGGATCGTGTTAGCAGAAGGCAGCATTTCAACAACATGGTGGAACAGTACATGTGCACACGCCTCCAAGAACTGACTGATGGTTCTGCCCCATTCAATTTCTCGGTCTCCAAATTGTCCATATGGTCAGAGCTTGCCCTTTATGCCTTGGAGGTGTTGGCCTTCCCAGCGGCCAGTGTATTGTCTGAATGTGTATTTAGCATGGCAGGGGGCATTATTACAGACAAACGCAGCCGCCTGTTCACAGCCAACGTGGACAAGCTCATGTTCATTAAAATAAACCAGGCATGGATCTCACAGGACTTGTCCATACCTTGTGCAGAATAGACAATTATAACTGCCTCGCCCTGAACCATACATTCTTGTACTCCAGGGATCTTCTTTATTGAATCCTCTTTTTTTAATTGCACCATTATTTTGGGGGCAACGACAAGTTTAATGAACCTCTTCTCTGTCTGGGTGTCAGGGGTCTAAAATTCTGTAAATCGCCTGCTGCATTGGCGGGTGACATCAAGCTTGATTTTCTGCTATGGGACCTCTCTCCTCTGTCTGGCTGCTGGGGCCTAAATAACTGAAAGTGGCCTTTTCCATTGCTGGGTGACATGAAGCCTGATTTTCTTCTATGGGACCTTTATCCTCTGTCTGGGTGACAGGGGCCTACATTTCAGATAATCACCTGTTGCTTTGGGGGGTGACATTAACCTCTTTTTACTGTCAAATGACCTCTACATTGTCTGGTTGTCAGGGGCCTATATTTTGTTTTATCGTTTGCTGCATTGGTGGGAGACATTAAACTCTTTATACTGTCAAATGACCTCTACATTGGTTGTCAGGGGCCTATATTTTGTTTCATCGCTTGCTGCATTGGTGGGAGACATTAAACTCTTTATTCTGTCAAATAACCTCTACATTGGTTTTCAGGGGCCTATATTTTGTTTCATAGCCTGCTGTATTGGTGGGAGACAATAACCTGTTTTTACTGTCAAATGACCGACCCATTGTCTGGTTCTCAGGGGCCTATATTTAGTTTAATTGCTTGCTGCATTGGTGGGGGGACAGTCAACTATTTATACTGTCAAATGACCTCTACATTGTCTGGTTGTCAGAGGCCTATATTTTGTTTCATCGCTTGCTGTATTGGTGGGAAACATTAACCGCTTTTTACTGTCAAATAACCTCTCCTCTGTCTGGGTGTCAGGGGCCTATATAAATGATAATGGCCTGTTCCATTGCAGGTTGACTTGAGGCATGTGTTGCTGTTACGGGACAGCTCTCCTCTTTGTGGGTGCTATGGTCCTGAGACTCCTGAATTAGTGAATGAGGCCTGTTGCACTACTTAGTGAAATAAATATTGTTTTGGCATGATTGTAAATCTCCTCATTATGGGTGACATGGTTCTGAATCTGTCAATGAGGCCTGTGGCATTGCTGGGTGAAATCAATACTGTCTTGGCGTTATTTTAATTCTCCTCTTTGTGGGTCCCATGGGCCTGAATATTTGAATGAGGCCTGTGGCCCTGCAGGCAGACATGATTCCATCTTGGCTGTGATGACAACTTCAACTCCCATGTATGACTGCCATTGGCCTGAGTCTGTGCATGAGGCCTGTGATGTGACACTGCAGGCAGGCATGAATCCGTTTTGGCTGTGATGACAACTTCTCCAACTCCCATGTATGGTTGTCTTGGGCCTGAAGCTGTGAATGAGGCCTGTGGCACTGCAGGCAGACATGAATCCTTTATGGCTGTGATGAGAACTTCAACTCCCATAGCTTTCCCTCCTGACGCCACACCAACCTCCTATTCCACCTCCTCCTCCAAGTTGGCAATTGATATTGGTTAATTTTTATTTATTTTATTTTAAGTCATTTCCCTATCCACATTTGTTTGCAGGGGCTTTACCTACATTTTGATGCCTTTTACAGCCCTTTAGCCCTTTCCATGGCTATTTTACAGCCTTTTTAGTGCCCAAAAGTTCAATGGGTTTTGATCCCAAACCCGAACATTTTCTTGAAGTTCGGCTGAACGTCTCGAACCTGAACATCCAGGTGTTTGCTCAACTCTACCAACAACCTATCCACGAGACAGGTATAGTTAGCATATCTTTCAATAGCAGCCTTGTGTACAATGAGACATTCAAGAACAGTTCTCATCTGACTGAGAGCTAGTAAGCCTCAAGGTTCATTGATTTTTTTTATTGGATGGCTTGGGGGACCTGCACACCTAGATCATTATCGTTAGGGTGACAATAAACTTTTTGGGGATGCCAGCTAACTCTTCTCTCACTGCTTAGTAGGGCTGCATAAAATGTTTAAATTTCTAATTGTCCTAACATTTATACTGTTTTGTCATGTAAACTCATTTGCATAAGCATGGGCATATTGTAAAGACATGCAACTAGTGTTTCAGCTAAAAAACAAGGCAGATTCTGCTAATTTGCATGCCTTTCCCATATGACTATGTTTATGTCAAGGAGTTTACATGACAAAACAGTATAGAAAGTTTATTGAATATAAATGTTAGGACAATTAGAAAACTAAACATTTTTATGCAGCCCTCATAAGCAGTGAGAGTAGAGTTAGCTGGCATCCAAACAAAATTACAATTGTTGTCACCCTAATGATATTGATCTAGGTGCGCAGGTCCCCAAAGCAATCCCACAAAAGTCAAGCAACTTTGAGGCTCACGGGCTTGCAAGTCTGTGTAGATAGAGAGCTGGTCTTGCCTGGCTTTTTGGTTTGCAACTGCGACATCTGGCCTGCCTGGATGCAGTAAAAAGGTTGTCTAAGCTTACAAAGCACTTAGAGAGTGATTCCGGAAGCACTGGATGGCGACCTACATGAAAAATGTCCAATTTGCTGACCAGGATGAATTGAGGATCCGGAATTCTGTTTCCTTTGAAGTATCGGAGGAAGAAAGAGTCAAATTGCTTTATCTTGTGGAAGAGATTCTTATCAAAACCCTACAAGTAAGAAAGGAAAACATCTTGGGGTTAAATGGCTCCAAAAAAGGTACCTACATTCTTACATTCGATGATCTGACTTTTTTATGAACAACTGAAAATTCTTTTTGCTGCTGCTGACCCAATTTTAAAAGGATTTAAATTCATTTTACTTTATTCAACAAAATACCACTAGTAATACACATGTACAACCCTTTTGTTGCTTTGGGAGACATCAAATTTTTTTTTATCAACGTATTGTCTGACCACGAAGCCCGATCGCAAGTTAATGAATGAGGCACATTCGTGGACAGGGAAATATCAATTTCAGGTGACCTTTAGAGAGGATCCAGGAGGGATTGGAGGATTGAGTTACCACCCCGAAAAGATACAAAAAGGAAAGTGGACAAACAGGAAGAAGAGACCCTCAGAGTAAAAAGATCTTCTCACATAAGTACGGATGAGAGCGATAGCGAGCTGAGACCTATTGTCTCTTTGTCGAACCCAGCCTGGATTCAACAGTTCAAAAGTCATACTACTCCGGTAGAATTTATGTCATCAAGTGGATGCAGTAAAGATATGACCTGAATCAGAATGTCACCTCTAAAGAGAAATTATGCAAAGAGCTCTTGGAGAGAGCTGCTTCTTCAGTTTTCCTTAAATAAATAAATTATGTTGGGAATATTAAAGGTCTCCTCTCTTAATGTCAGGAGCATTAAGGGAGCAAGTAGAAGAGAAGCCCTGTTTTCATATTTAGAGACATTTGACAGTGACATTATTTTCTTACAAGAATGTGGCATAGAATATTCTCTGAATTATGCAGAATTAAGAGGAGATTGGACACAAGGACCCTCACTGTGGTCCGACGACAACAGCAATAAAGCCTCTGGAGTCTAGATATTATTCAAAGGAAACAAGTGCCAAATTATGTCATCATTAATACAACTAATTCCGGGAAGGGCCTTGCTGGCTAACATTAAAAATAACAACAAAGAAATAAAGTTACTGAATGCATACATCTCACCTGAGATCCACAAGAGAGCCGAATTGCTGGGGGATGTGCAACCCTTCTTAACAGGCCAGACACCTGTCATCATAGGTGGAGACTTCAATTGTGCACTGAAAGAGAAAGATAGAACTGGTGTACAACCAAGATGGCTTGATAAAACAGTACATCAGTTGAATAATCTAATTATGGACTTGAACCTAAAAGGTGTCTGGTCAATTACCAATGACAAAGACCCAAGGTATACATGGAGCAATTCATCTGTATAATCCAGGCTGGATTCTTTTTTTATTTCTAAAGTCTTGAAGCCAAGGAATATGCGTTTGGAGGAAAACATCTTTTCTGATCATAAGATGATCCAAGCACAAATAGAAGTGCCGGGTGGTGAAAAAGGCAAAGGCACATAGAGATTAAATGTGGACTTGCTGGAAGACAAAAAAATATATTATAAAAATTGGGCCATCTACAAAAAAAGTTTTGCAACAATGTTAAAATGGTGGGAGTACATAAAAACCAAAATAAAAAATTTCTTCTTTAAAGCTGGAATAAAAAAGGCTAAGGAAAAGAAGCAATGGTTTAAGGACTTAAACACAAAATTGCAGACTTACCTGAAGATGGGAAAAGCTGGGTTGGATGTATCTGTATTAATCAAAAAAAACAAAAGAAAACATCAAAAAGACAATTTCTGCACACACAGCGCCCAGTGAGCTCTGTGTCTTCAGTGATTTAGAAGGCAGGGACACCTGGGAACTGTCCCTGACTTCTCTCTGGGTTGCCCTGCTTTCACCAACAGCAGGCAACCCACTCTGCAGCTGCACGATTAGCGTGCAGATGCCATTTCTGAATGGACGTTTTAAAGCGTCCATTCAAAGATAGACAACTGCCCATAGGACGTTTATTTCCTATGGGCGGTCGTCAAGTGGTTAAAAAAGTCATGAAACAAAAAAGTGTTATCTCAAAAATAGGTGCTTAAAGATCTGCTTAAACAGGCTCAAATGTACGACTAAAGACTGTTCGATAAGAAAAAAAATATATAATTTATTTGTAATGAATGCTTTAAAGGCCCTGGAAGGACAATTCAGACAAAAAGACCAAGAGCACCTCAATATACAGCTCAATAGAGGAGCTACAAGAAACAATTAAGAGTTTTGGCAAAGGCAAGGCACCAGGTTCGGATGGCCTACCTATTATGTTCTACAGTATTTTCTGGAAAATCATGAAAGAAGATCTATTGAAAGTGTTTAAAGAAGCTCTACTCTGTGATACCTTACCTGAATCTTGGAGGAGAGGCATAGTCACTTTGTTATATAAAAAAGGAGACAGAGAAAATCCAGAAAACTGGCGACCCATAACTTTGCTAAATGTTAACTATAAAATCTTAGCCAAAATCATGGTTAACAGAATCAAGTAAGTTATCGGGAAAGTAATTCACAAAGATCAAACATGTGGAATTCCAGAAAGGAGTTTAAGTGAAAATCTCAACATTATTAAAGACTGCGTATGGTATCAGAATGAAAGAAAACAAGAGCTGGCAATTTTATCACTGGATTTCCTTATAGCATATGACCGTATATCATGAGTTCTTGTGGAAAGTCTTAGATCATATGAACTTCCCAACAAATATGATCAAACAGATTTCAGCACTGTACAATGAGGCATACAGTCAAGTTTCTATTAATGGGTTTCTGTCAGAAAAAGTGCATCTTAAATCCGGAGTGAAACAGGGTTGTCCCCTGTCACCAATACTGTTTATCTGCGTACTGGAGCCACTATTTCATCACTGAGAAGAGACAAAGTCATCAGAGGGGTACCAATCCCTGGAGGTAGTGGTCTATCTGTTAAAACCAACGCATATATGGATGATGTAACAATATTCTGTACTAATGCACCATCACTCAGAAGAGCCCTCCAAGTTACAGATTATTTTTGTCAAGCTTCGGGTTTCAAATTAAATAGACAAAAGTGTGACTGTTTTGTAATACGAGACTGGTCAGACGTACACTTACAGGATATTAAGATCCAGTCAGAAGAGATAACAATACTGTGAATCATCTTTAATATACAAAATAAGGGGGGGGTGGGGGCTGGGAAGCTGTAAAAAAGAAAATACAGGAAAAATTTGAGATTTGGAGACTAAGACAACTGACAATTGAAGGGAAAAATCTAATAATAAAAGCACTAATAATACCAATTATGCTGTATATATCACAAGTATTCCCACCAGATGAGAACTGTACAAAACTACAGAGAAGCTGCTTTTAATTCATCTGGAGGTCAAAGAATCAAAAATTAGAGAGCGAAATACCGAACCTCAAACGATTCCTGCATTTACATATTTTTTCTCTATGTTCGAAGGTGATACATAATGAGTCTATGTGGTGTTTTTTTCTGAGATACGCAGCTGGTCACCTGTTTCGTAAATTAAAATAGATCCAGTTACTATTGACAACCCCAGTGTTATTAGTCACATTAGCCACCAAAACAATATGCAATAACAGAGAAAATAATAAGACTATACTCTATGAAAAATATGAAAGCAATATCCAAAATAATCCAAAGAAAGTAAGAGTTATCTTTGACAATAAACAGCAAGCTGAAACATTAGCAAATTATCCTCTAAATAAATCTCTTGATTGATGGAAAATGTGTAATATGTCTTATATGGCCAACAATTTGAAAGACCTTGCATGGATGATAATGCATGAGTGTATTCCAACTAGCGGCTTTCAGTATCTGAGAAGATTAACTGGAATACCCAAGTGTCCCAGAAGGAACTATTTAAGTGATGAAACCACGATGCATGTTTTTTGGAACTGTACTTAAAAAAATTTATGGAGAAGAGTTGGGGTAACCCTTAAACATACATATGACCTTCAGAGACTAGATCATGAACTAGTACTGTATGGCTTAGAAAATACAGTAAGGCCAGAAGAAAAGAGAAAAATGTGGATTATGGTCAATTGTATTAAAAATGCAATCTGGAAGGAGCGCAACATCTTGCTTTTCAGAAGAGATCTTATTGAGGAAAAGGACTGTGTGAATCTGGCCTTGAGCAAAATGTACATATATTATTTACAGGACCGGAAGAAGATGGGAAGAACAGCTGCCACACTATGATTGTTATGTTTTTCTAGTTTTTTATATGAAAAAATGAAGAGAGCTGGTCTTGAATGTCTCATAGTGCACAAGGCTGCCATTATAAGTAGAGATGAGCACATTTCTGTTTATGAAATTCTTTCACACTTCCTTTGGTGGATTTCCGTGCATAACAGATACCGGACGGATCCGTTTTGCAGCCCATAGACTTCTATACAGGCATTCCATTATGCATTCCATCATAGAATTGCATTATGGTCCGTGGTAACAGAATCCATAACGCAATTCACCTTTTACCACCAAACGAAGTTTGTATGAATTTCAAAATATAAAATTCGCTCATCTCTATTTGTAAGGTATGCTGACTGTACCTGTCTCATGGATAGGTTATTAGCTTGTACATACCTGGCTTTTGGCATACAGCCTTTGTGTGATTGTCTGTTTATTATTTGTTATAGGTAATAAAATTGCGTGTGTATATTACATTATCAATTTTTGCAATATGAATCCTCGAATATGCGAATTTATGGCAAAAATTCGGCCAAAAATTTGCGAAAAATCATGAATTCAAATATTGCCTATGCCGATTATCATTACCTGAGAATCCTAGGATCAGAGTATTCTACATGCTTCCCAAAATACACAAATCAAACTTAGGTGTGGGAACCAGGGGCGTAACTATAGGGGAAGCAGGGGAAGCGGCTGCTTTGGGGCCCTGACCCAGAAGGGGCCCATCCAAGAGGAGGAGAAGTACTGAAAGATTTTGTCAGGGCCCCTCAACATTACTACACAATGAAATTATATACAGCGGCAGTGTAGACAACAGTGTAGAAAACGGATGGAACAGCTGACAGTCGTGGTCTGAGAGAGTGATCGTTACTAACCACAGGAAAGGGGGCTGCATGAAAGGAAGGGGATGTAAAAACATTACTGGGGGAGGGGGACCCATTCAAAAATTTGCTGTGGGGCCCAGTCATTTCTAGTTACGCCACAGGTGGGAACCCTCTCTGAAAAAAATCTCAGGTTGCATAGAGGGCATCTTTAAACCATTAGTGAGGAACACAACAAGTTAACTGCAGGACACCACTAACTTATTGAACAAACTGTCAACCATAGTTCCCCTCCCTAAAGGCACAATCTTGGCCACCATGGATGTGGAATCCTTGTATTCAAATATCCCACACAATGATGGATTAACTGCTTACCGAGTATACCTGGAGACCAATGGGATTGTCTCAGAATCTGTACTGAAACTCACCAAATTCATCCTCACCAACAACTATTTTTCGCTTTGCAAGGAGATATATTTTCAGTGCACTGGGACCGCTAGAGACCATAAAACTTTCACACCTCTTATCTATAAGATAATTAAGGACGTATTCTCAAGATCTTTGATATTCTGTTGTTCTTTTGTTTTTCAAATGTCCATTCATTGCACAATATCTCTGTTCTTATTGTATATGTATATATATATATATATATTCATAGAAAAAAATCCAATCCAGCTTTCCTTAAAACCGATTCCTTTATTGATTTCTTGTATACGTAAAATCCACGGACAATGTCAGAGTACACACAAGGTGACGCGTTTCGGGCTTACAGAATCATGCCCTTCATCAGACATAGAATGTGCATAAAACCAGAACTTATATACATCAGCATAAAGAGGCAGATAACCACCCCCATCTTGATTGATCTAATAGTCCTCACCTGGGACCTGGGTCCTAGCTACCTCCCCAGGCTCCAGGGGAGGAGATCAGATCAGACAGGTGATTTATCACATTAAAAACAAAGGGAAAAAAAACACTAATCATATTGCAAGATCAGGTCATGTTTCCTGTTTAACCCCTTAGGTATACATGTATCTAAAGAGAACATCCAAAAAGTTTCCCTACTGAGGAGCTTCCGCTTTCTGTCTCCCCCTCTCATAGGTAGTGTCACAACTTCAATGCCCTGTGCACAAAAACCTGCAGTATTCCCTTTGTGAACAGTGGCAAAGTGAAGTGTTGCTGCAGAGACATTCCGTGTTGAAAAATGTGGGATGTCACTCAGATGTTTCCTAATACGTGTTTTCAATTCTTTTGTAGTGCATCCCACATATTGAAGTTTGCACAGCTTGCACGAGATGACATAAACTACAAATTCAGTATTGCAATTAATATACTGTTTGAGAGCAAATACATTGTTATTAGCCATTGAAACAACCTCTTTTGTCACATGCATATGTTGGCAGCAGATGCATCTCCTGCTACCACATTTATAATTGCCATGCGTTTTTGGCCATGGACATATACGTGGAACATTGCTGACAAACAAACTTGGACTTACTTTTTGTCCTATTGTGGGAGCTTTTCTAGATATGCATCTAATGACATTTGACACTGTATCCTTCCATTCCTCATCAAAATTCAATACTGGGAGATGTTTCCGCAAAATAAGGCAGATTTGATAATACTCCCTGCTATAGCTAGTAATAAATGTTGTGGGTGTGTCCTCACGTGGTCTACACATTTTTCCATTCAGTTTTTTTGCATTGTGATTCCTTGTATTCATTCTCTTATTCTTATTATCTGTATAAAAAATCAGGGACTCTCTATCCTTGGATTTAACATATTCTATACTTTTAAGTATGTTA
This sequence comes from Bufotes viridis, assembly GCA_033119425.1. Classification (NCBI taxonomy): domain Eukaryota; kingdom Metazoa; phylum Chordata; class Amphibia; order Anura; family Bufonidae; genus Bufotes; species Bufotes viridis. Next base: position 368,168,759 of record CM065591.1, on the reverse strand, counting down.
TCCTTAATGTAACCTCTGACAGTGAGTCTACGCATAATGTCTACTGCTTCCTGGTCAAATAATGCTTCTGTGGAGCAGTTCCGTCTAGCTCTCATCATTTCTCCTGTGGGAATATTTTTAATGACATGCGGTGGGTGGCAGGAGGAGGCCTGGAGAATGGTATTCCCCGACGTTTTCTTTCTGTAGGTACAAGTATTGACCATATTATCAGAAGAATTTACTTCCAGATGTAGGTCCAAAAGTCAATTTTGACCTGATCACTTACATGTGTCAATTTAATAGAATCAGTGCAACCACTTAAATAGTGTATGCACTGAGTCAAAATCTCCACCTCCCCTGCCAGACCCACAGCATATCATCAATATATCTCCCATACCATTTAATGCAGTTTGCAAAGGGTTTTTCTCCGAAAACAAAAATTGCCTCTCCCACCATGCCATATATATGTTTGCTATTGAGGGCGAATGCTTCGCCCCATAGAAACACCAGTCAATTGAAGGTAGTATTTTCTATCGAACATAAAAAAATTATGTCCCATAAGAAAATAAACACTTCTGCATAAAAAATCTTGTAGTTCTATCGTGTAATTGCTGTAATGTACCAAAAACCATTTTAAAGCTATGATAGCCTGGTCCTGAGGGATGCTGGTGTATAAGGCAGTGATATCAGCAGTTACCCACATGTATTTCTCACACCATTCAAAATTATAAAAGTTTTTTAATACTGAGCAGCTATCCCTCAAATAGCCAGGTATCAAAGGCACCAGAGGTTGAAGCAGGAGTCGGTCCACTCTGACAATTTCTCAGAGTACGACCCGATACCCGCTACAATTGGTCGCATGGGGGAGGGAAACCCTCCTTGTGAACTTTGGGAAGTGCGTGAAATACAGAAATTATAGGGAATTCCACATACATGTATTCAGATTCCTTATTTGACAATATGCCTAGTCTACATCCCTCCAACAAAACGTCAGAAAGTTTTTTCTGATAAAGGAGGAGTGGATTGGATCCAAGCAGCAAATATGTACTATTATCATTCAACATTTTTCGGATCTGTTCCTCATATACATTGCTGTCTAAGATCACAACCGCCCCCTTATCTGCTTTCCGAATAACAATCTCATTCATATTGTACAGTTGCTCTAGTGCCTCAGTTTCCTCTTTACTGAGGTTATAATGTTTGTGTGTAAATTTATTTTTCTTTTTTAGTGCACAGAGATCTTTCTCTACTAGTTCCTGGAATCTATCCAGGGCAACAGATCGTGATTGTATGGGATAAAATCCCTATTAGAGACTTTAAAAGTCTCTGAGGTATTTTGTAAATTGCATGTTTCTGTTGCCTCAATAGATTCCTGGAGTAGTGATATACACGCTAATTCAGAAAAATCAAACATAGGCATTTGCATTGATTCACTTCCCATGGTCAAATTTGCATGTAATATTGACTGATTATTTAAGTCCTCATTCACACCCATTGCGTTTTCTTTTTCAAATCTGAAAAATGTTTTTTCAGGGTAAGATTTCTTGCAAATTTGTTCACATCTATAATCGTGCGATATAAATCAAAACTGCAGGACGGGGAGAAAGAAAAACCTCTCTGCAGTACCCGCTCCTGAACAAGGGAGATAGGCACAGCAGAGAGATTCAATACCTGTATATCCTGGGCTTCTACCTCCGACGATTCGGATATCGCCGATTTTCTGCGGTGCTTTCTCCCCGCCCTGCGTTTTTGTCTGCTGTTTATGGCTTGGTTTATCCTTTTCTTTCTTTTCTTCACTTCTATCGCTGTTCTCTGGTTGAATTCCCGCAGCTGTGGAGTTCCCCTCCTCTGAAGCAGATTCCCGGACTCCATGTCCGTGGAACTAAAAGAGACATATGAATTGCGTTTCCCTCTTTTTATTATTATTCTTTTTCTTAAGGATAGATTTTGGAGTGCCGACTTTTCATTAGACCAAGTATAGACTGTATTTGTGCTATAGTCCAAAAGGTCTCTATTGAATTTGCTCTGCTTGAATTCCATGAGACTATCCTCCATTGCACTCAGATTTTCTTTTAATTTTGCATCCATAGTTAAAAAGTTTTCATCTTGTTCATACTGCTTTAAACATTCCTGAGACACCTTTATTTCCTCATGGATTTCCTTGAGACACTCTTCTTCATGTTCTACAATTAGTTGCATCAATTTCAAAGAACATTCTGTTAATACATTATACCAGTGTGCTGTGAAAGATTCCGAATATACCGTGGTTGGTTTCTTTTTAATCGCAGTCCTCTCGGGACCATGCCCTTTTCCATATATTTTTTAAGGATGTGCAGTCCCACCACGTTCGTAATTCTTTCATAAGTAGTTTCTCCAATAATGTCATCTTAACCTTCAGATTTATGTTCCCCTGTTTAGGGGTATCCGAGATATTAAATATGTCATCCATTTTTTTCATGCGGTCCTCACACTGTTCCACAGACCGTAATGCAGCTGACATCATTACTGAGTTAAGATCACACACTGACAGTCCAATGGATCGTATATCATATATTGAAATCTGTTATATTCAGTGAAGGGAGTGCACGCTGTTCAGTCTATGATACTCATACAAACAAATTGCTGCAGCGCTCACCTCCACCCTTTAGCTCTGGAAGCACAGATGAGAGACCCGAACCAGGTCCTTGCGGTATATTCATAGAAAAAAATCCAATCCAGCTTTCCTTAAAACCGATTCCTTTATTGATTTCTTGTATACGTAAAATCCACGGACAATGTCAGAGTACACACAAGGTGACGCGTTTCGGGCTTACAGAATCATGCCCTTCATCAGACATAGAATGTGCATAAAACCAGAACTTATATACATCAGCATAAAGAGGCAGATAACCACCCCCATCTTGATTGATCTAATAGTCCTCACCTGGGACCTGGGTCCTAGCTACCTCCCCAGGCTCCAGGGGAGGAGATCAGATCAGACAGGTGATTTATCACATTAAAAACAAAGGAAAAAAAAACACTAATCATATTGCAAGATCAGGTCATGTTTCCTGTTTAACCCCTTAGGTATACATGTATCTAAAGAGAACATCCAAAAAGTTTCCCTACTGAGGAGCTTCCGCTTTCTGTCTCCCCTCTCATAGGTAGTGTCACAACTTCAATGCCCTGTGCACAAAAACCTGCAGTATTCCCTTTGTGAACAGTGGCAAAGTGAAGTGTTGCTGCAGAGACATTCCGTGTTGAAAAATGTGGGATGTCACTCAGATGTTTCCTAATACGTGTTTTCAATTCTTTTGTAGTGCATCCCACATATTGAAGTTTGCACAGCTTGCACGAGATGACATAAACTACAAATTCAGTATTGCAATTAATATACTGTTTGAGAGCAAATACATTGTTATTAGCCATTGAAACAACCTCTTTTGTCACATGCATATGTTGGCAGCAGATGCATCTCCTGCTACCACATTTATAATTGCCATGCGTTTTGGCCATGGACATATACGTGGAACATTGCTGACAAACAAACTTGGACTTACTTTTTGTCCTATTGTGGGAGCTTTTCTAGATATGCATCTAATGCCATTTGACACTGTATCCTTCCATTCCTCATCAAAATTCAATACTGGGAGATGTTTCCGCAAAATACGGCAGATTTGATAATACTCCCTGCTATAGCTAGTAATAAATGTTGTGGGTGTGTCCTCACGTGGTCTACACATTTTTCCATTCAGTTTTTTGCATTGTGATTCCTTGTATTCATTCTCTTATTCTTATTATCTGTAGAAAAATCAGGGACTCTCTATCCTTGGATTTAACATATTCTATACTTTTAAGTATGTTATCCTTAATGTAACCTCTGACAGTGAGTCTACGCATAATGTCTACTGCTTCCTGGTCAAATAATGCTTCTGTGGAGCAGTTCCGTCTAGCTCTCATCATTTCTCCTGTGGGAATATTTTTAATGACATGCGGTGGGTGGCAGGAGGAGGCCTGGAGAATGGTATTCCCCGACGTTTTCTTTCTGTAGGTACAAGTATTGACCATATTATCAGAAGAATTTACTTCCAGATGTAGGTCCAAAAAGTCAATTTTGACCTGATCACTTACATGTGTCAATTTTATAGAATCAGTGCAACCACTTAAATAGTGTATGCACTGAGTCAAAATCTCCACCTCCCCCTGCCAGACCCACAGCATATCATTTGTAGTTTATGTCATCTCGTGCAAGCTGTGCAAACTTCAATATGTGGGATGCACTACAAAAGAATTGAAAACACGTATTAGGAAACATCTGAGTGACATCCCACATTTTTCAACACGGAATGTCTCTGCAGCAACACTTCACTTTGCCACTGTTCACAAAGGGAATACTGCAGGTTTTTGTGCACAGGGCATTGAAGTTGTGACACTACCTATGAGAGGGGGAGACAGAAAGCGGAAGCTCCTCAGTAGGGAAACTTTTTGGATGTTCTCTTTAGATACATGTATACCTAAGGGGTTAAACAGGAAACATGACCTGATCTTGCAATATGATTAGTGTTTTTTTTTTCCTTTGTTTTTAATGTGATAAATCACCTGTCTGATCTGATCTCCTCCCCTGGAGCCTGGGGAGGTAGCTAGGACCCAGGTCCCAGGTGAGGACTATTAGATCAATCAAGATGGGGGTGGTTATCTGCCTCTTTATGCTGATGTATATAAGTTCTGGTTTTATGCACATTCTATGTCTGATGAAGGGCATGATTCTGTAAGCCCGAAACGCGTCACCTTGTGTGTACTCTGACATTGTCCGTGGATTTTACGTATACAAGAAATCAATAAAGGAATCGGTTTTAAGGAAAGCTGGATTGGATTTTTTTCTATGAATATACCGCAAGGACCTGGTTCGGGCTCTCATCCGTGCTTCCAGAGCTAAAGGGTGGAGGTGAGCGCTGCAGCAATTTGTTTGTATGAATATATATATATATATATATATATATATATATATATACAGTTTATTGCTGTTTTATCATACATTCTTGTAGTATGCCTAATGAAGGGACAAGGGACTAGTGTTGTCCCTAAAACTCGCTGTAACATCATTGCTTCTATTTTTGTTAGCCATTAAAAGGTATCAAACCTTCAATACTCTTATTTTGTTTCTTTTAATCTTTTAATGAAAGCACTAAACTAGTTTTCTATTGGCTAACATGGTACCAGACTTCTTCTTTTTTCTTTGTACATTCTGTGTGACAGAATTGCACTAATGCCTGACCACTTAACACAGAATGTCTTGCGTTGTGTTCATTTTGTCGTCCTTCATGTTTTATCCATGGCCCATTGCCACTGAACTGTATTCTGTTGTGCAGTGCTAAGACGAAAAGGAAATTTCCAGAGCATCTCCTAGTAACATTCCATGACAAATCAAACACAATTGCCTCCATGTGCTATCTGTGGTTATCATGCACTTAAATGGGCATGTTTGATCTGTAAAATGAACAAACTAGTGTATAATCCTCTCAGTTTTCTGTGTACCAACAGTCCACATAAAACAAAGTTTAACAAAAAAAAATATATATATAAATCTGAATATTCCCATTGAATTTAATGGAATCTTGCCAATGGCACTGCGTACATACAGTCCTGATAAAAAGTTTAAGACCAGTTTTTTTTCATATTTAGCATGGCTGGATCTTAACAAGGTTCCAAGTAGAGCTTCAACATACAACAAGAAGAAATGGGAGTGAGACAAAACATTTTTTGAGCATTCAATTTAATAAAAACAACAAATAAACTGAAACAGGCTGCTTTACAGCTGATCAAAAGTTTATGACCACACCTCCAAAAAAAAACTAAACCCCCAAAACAGAAATCAGACTTCCAAACATGAACTCAGTACTGAGTAGCTCCGCCGTTATTGTTGATCACTTCAAAAATTTGTTTTGGCATGCTTGATGCAAGCGTTTCCATGAGGTGAGTGGGAACATTTCTCCAAGTGGTGAAGACTGCCGCACGAAGGTCATCTACTGTCTGGAACTATTGTCCATTTTTGTAAACTTCCCTTGCCATCCATCCCCAAAGGTTCTCAATTGGATTTAGATCAGGGGAAGACGCAGGATGGGGCAAAAGAGTGATGCTATTCTCCTGGAAGAAGTCCCTTGTCCTGCGGGCATTGTGTACTGTAGCGTTGTCCTGTTGAAAACCCAGTCTTTACCACACAGACGAGGGCCCTCAGTCATGAGGAATGCTCTCTGCAACATTTAGACTTAGCCAGCGGCCGTTTGACGCCCGTGCACTTCCTAAAGCTCCATTGATCCACTGAAGTAAAAAGCACCCCAGACCATTTTGGCGCCCCCACCACTGTGGCGCGTAGAAAACATCTGAGGTGGGATCTGCTTGTCATGCCAGTAACGTTGGAAACCATCAGGACCATTAAGGTTAATTTTTTTCGCATCAGAGAATAAAACTTTCTTCCACTTTTGAATGTCCCATGTTTGGTGCTCTCTTGCAAAGTCCAAATGAGCTGTTCTTTGGCGTTCAAGAAGACGAGGTCTTTGAAGACGTTTATTTATTTATTTTTAAACAAACTTTTATTTCGGAAAAATATGCTTTTTACATCATAATACAGACTGTTCAGTACTCATGCACGCAGGCATGAAAGAATCATAGTTAAATCACAAGGACACAGTATATGGAGTACCGGGTTCAAAGCAGGATTATCATTTAGTGATACTGAATCAACTTCAAGGATTAATAACATTTCCGAAACCATTTTTTATTATTCGTTCCCCAACCAATCCTCCCACTTCCCAACTTTATCCCAACAAATAGTGTCATGAAAAGGCATCAGCTTATACACCGTCAGGCCAAACATCTCCCACCAATGTGCGTGATAAATCACAAGTCATGACTGTTTACTATTCCTCACCCGTCCCATGTTTTAAGGGATCTCCAAGCAACTTAACGTACCTTTCACCTTCTCCTCTAGGTACCATTTAGTATTAATAAAAGGCATCATGACTTCTATCCTTTCTGTATTCGACAGTGAGTGTATAATAAACTTTTTCCACTTACTAAAAACCGTTTTGCTGCCCTTTCCTTGCATTGTTCTATCTCTAATCTATCTAAGTACATGATATATTTAATTGTCCCTATCGCTTCAGCGTGGGAACAGTAGGATATATCCAATGTCTATGTATGACTTTCTTAACCGCCAGAAGGAATACATGTATACCTTTAACCTGAGTAGAATGCAATATTTCTCCCTTTCCATCAAGTGGAATGTAATGAAAGATACAGTGTAGAGTAGATAGTTGTGGTTTTATCTCCCACACTTGCCGAATGTATTCGATAGATTCAACCCACAGAGTTTTCAGACTGGGACAGCTCCATAGACCATGCAGTAAGTTAGCTTTTTGCAGAAGACATTTAGGGCACACATCAAATTGTGTGCCGGTGCATCTCTATATGATAGATCAAATGCATACGTTGCTTTATGTAAAATTCTAAAGTGCATTTCTCTCCATGTTTCGCCAACTACTGCCTGTCGTACTCTCTCCATTCCCTCTCTCAGCTTGGGCGTCACTGTGTCTACTCTTTATGAATCCTACATGGTGTTGTCCAATAAGGTGTGGCATAAACTGCACTAATCTGTTGGTCAGTAACTTAGTCAGTATTTTATGGTCTTGATTGATCAAGGAGATTGGCCGGTATGAAGCTGGCTGTTCAGTGTCTTTGCCCGGTTTGGGGATAAGTTTAATATGTGCCATGTTACCCGACTGCATTATATCCTGACCTCCCAATCAACTGTTAAAAAGTGCCGTTAAGGAAGGAGTGATCTTCTCCAACAGCCCCTCGCAGAAATCCACGCCATACCCGTCTGGGCCTGGCGCTTTACCGCTTTTTAGTGATTTTATGGTCATTTTGACTTCTTCCTCCGTAATCTGTTTATTAAGGTGTGAGCGCATTTCTTCCGTAAGACACAGGAGGGAGACCTTGGATATAAGTTCCTCCGCTCTGTCATGAACATAGCAGCATAAAACTGTCCAAAACAGTCTAATATTCCCTTTGCGTAGTCCAATCTAGACCAATACTGGTAAGCGCAAGAGAAGTGGGTAAATTCCCGCTCAGTTGGATTTAAGTGTCTCCACACGTCTGCTAGGCCTGTGGACTGCAAGAAGGGTTCGAATGTCAGTCTATGTACAGTAGAACTCTGCCCCTGTACGTTAGTGTCAACCGTCCGTTTGTAATCTTCCTGGGTATTACAAATTGCATTTAAATCACCCATCACCACTAATCCTCCTTGTCCGTCCTGCAGGAGCCTCAACTCCAGGTCAGAGAAGAAGCTTGTCTGCATGGAGTCAGGTCCATATACATTAAACAGTGTGAGTTTACCCGCGTCTGTATCTAAATCGAGCCTTAGTAGTCTCCCCTTATCGTCACTATCAGCAGATAGAACATCACATCGGAGTTTCTTATGTATGAGGATCAACACACCGCTTTTCTACCTTCAGAAGGAGATCCATATACATGCCACACCCACATGCGTTGCATGCACCAGAAGTCAGCCTCCCCCAGGTGCGTCTCTTGGAGCAAAGCTATGTTGGCTCACACCTGTTTGAGATGGCGTAGGACCATTATCTTTTTATGGGGGGATCTCAACCCCTTCACATTCCATGTAATAAGTTTCATAAATTAGGCTGAGTACATAATACTGAGGGAGGTAACCCCATGGGAGGCTGACTCCTATCAGGTGGTGACCTGTTCCGACCGCCAATGCATCCATGAATCATGACACTATAAAACAAACTAAACTTGCCCCCATCTCAACATTATAACTGTGAACACATAACTCTGAGCCCCATAAAAGATCGTGGGAGCAAACGACCAGCAATAAGATATTTTACTGGACTTCTCTTTTCGCACCGACCGGGCTGGATCACTGTAAATTCTAAGCCCAGAGTCCATCCAGTCAGTCATCTTCTTGTCACCGACGCACTCCTCTCCCCGGATAACAATAAAAATATACAGTCAGAAACTCCTACCCCTCCCCCTATTAGAATTTAAACTCGATACACAATTTTTTCTATAGTATCTTACATAGTCCGCGCCAGGCTGGATCACTCGCATAATTAGGTCCCTCAGCGGTTACAGTCAAACGTGGCCTTCACATAGGTTAGTGCAGTTATCCCCATTCCGGGCTGGACGGTGGATCTCTCAACTGACCCGATGATGCTGAAGGAGTCGCGGGGGATCATCCACTGCGTACATTTCCAAAATGGTTGCCTCGCGGTGACGCGCCGCCTCTCATAGGTGTTCCCATGTTGGAGCCTTTTGGCGAATCGCAGCTGTCAGGTGCCTCAAAGGCATCCGCTGGCGTGAGAAATGTGTCCACTTTTCCATCCCATCTAAACACTCTCAGAGTTGCTGGGTATATTAGTGAAAATTTAACTCTTTTACGAACTAGCTGGGTACATATTTGAGAGAAGGCTCTCCTCTTCTTAGATACTTCCATGGAGTAGTCCCCAAAAAGTAGGATCGCATGTCCACGCAATTTGAGCGGTTGGTTCAACCGCCTATATTTTAGTAATATGGCCTCCTTGTCTGCGTAGTTGAGGTACTTAACAATTGTCGTTCTGGGTCTCCTCGAAGAACCATCCTCAGAGTTGTCTCGCAGTGGGCCTATTCTATGTGCTCTCTCCACCGTTGCAGGGGTCTGGAGACCCAACGCCTGTGGCAGTTCTTCTGCGCATATTTGGGCTAGTTAGTGGGCTGGAATGTTTTCCGGTAGGCCTAAAATTCGTAAGTTACTCCTGCGGGCCCAGTTCTCTAAATCTTTGACTTCGTCTCGCAGAATCTTGTTGGAGCGAGTCTCTTCCCTGATTTGGGTATGAGCCCTCTCAATCTCGTCCTCCATAATGCCCACTCGTTGCTCCAGCTCCTGGACTTGTGCTGCGTTCTAGGCAACCGCCGCTTGTAGCTGTTGTAGGGTAGTTGCGATCGTGGCTTCCAAGGTCGCCTTTATATCTGGGGCCAGTAGTTTAGCCACTTCTATGGCCATTTCTTTGCAAGAAGATTCAAGCCCCACAGTTTGCTGCGTAGTAATCAGCAGATTAGTTTGGGAGTCGCCCACTTTAGTCGGCGGGGGGCCGGGACAAGGATCTTGTCGCTCTCTTCTTAGCGTCGGCCATCTTGCCTGCCTGATGCACCGGCATGTCGCGGCGGAGAGGTTTGCTCATCATCGGGGTGCCAGTGCGCACTACAAACTTCTCCATGAACCTCCCGGTACACCGGGAGGTGGATATTCGGGTGGGGAAGTCCCGGGTCTCGGCTACACCCGCTTACTATCCGGGAGACAGAGCTCTGCTTATTTGTCTCCTCACATGTGCGCGCTGGAACCTGAAGCGAAGACTTTTTGGTTTTTGAAGCCCTTCAGTCTCAGATACCGTCTGATGGTTATGGGGCTTCAGTCAGAATCAGTAAGGGCCTTAATTTGGGTCAAGGACGTCCATAACCCTCAGGAACATATAAGAAATTCCAAATGACTGTCTTACTGCGTCCCACCTCAGCAGCGATGGCACTCTGTGAGTGACCCTGCTTATGCAGTTCAACAACCCGAGCAGGTTCAAAAGGGAGAGTTTTTGCCTTTCCCATCACAACGTGTGACTACCTGACAGAAAATGACAATGAATGCCTTTTAAAGGCATGTGGTCCTAAAATTTGGATCAGCTGAAAAACAGCCTGTTTCAGTTTAATCGTTATTTTCAATTAATTGAATGCTCAAAAAATGTTTTGTATCACTCTCATTTCTTCTTGTTGGCTGTTGAAGCTCTACTTGGAACCTTATTAAGATCCAACAATGTAAAATATGATTTTTTGCTATTTTTCAAGTGGTCTTAAACTTTTGATCAGGACTGCATATGCCAATAGAAGTAATCTTATGGTTAGTACTTTGCAACCCATATGTAGAACATGAGCAACCATAAATACAATTTTGATAAATTACTTCTCTGTTAATTTTTTAGTTCTATGGCATGTTTTCCAGACAAATTTCAGATGATGTTTTAAATGTTCAGTGTGTATTTTTATACAAACATCTGTGAAGCCAAAACTTTCACAGCTCAGCCTATTCCATTTATAGTCACAATTTCAGCTGTCGAGGTCTTTAACTGGAAGAAAATAAATCAGCAGGATTTTAACATTATTTGATTTTCTTTGTTGAGAAACTGTTTAGTTTAAATATGCCTGTAAAACTTAAAGTAGGACAAAGGCATTATATTTGTTCTTAAATGCTTTGCTGTTATAAAAGAGTCAAAATATAGGAATTTCATATAATTTCTCTCTTCCCAGGACAGTCTTTTTAATAGCAGCAGATTATTCAGGACACTGTTCAGGTGTGTAACAGGTAAACGGTGGTTTATTCAAGAACAGAACTTATAAAGTATTTCTCACAGTATAACATCTCTCATAAATTTCTCAGCTAATCTTGTCCCAATTGTCTCTTTCTTCTCATCTCCCAAACTGAATTACACAACATTTTTATTAGAATCAAAGCTTTTGGAAAGTTTGGTTTGAAATTTAGTATCAATTTACATATTTTTGATTGGTTCAGAGCTTTACATAATTTTGAAATTTCAGTCTCTTTTGGTAAGCTATAATTACATCATCGACATAGAGAAGGTACTGTACATCCACTTCTCATTCAGATTTGTATATTCAAGCAGTCACCTAACATGTTGTGGGGAATTTATCAAGCCCTGCTGTAAGACATTTACTGGAAAGGTCGTATCTGGTGTATATATCCCACCTAGCATTCTCACCTATACATGAAATAGGAGAACAACACATTTTTAGTTTCTCTCCTTGTGCAAAGCAGTGTTCTGGGTGGTAAGAAGCCTCTGGTCCAACTCCAGTTCTTAATTTTTTTTTGTAATGGCCTTGTCATGGTGACACTCCGTACACACTGCCATCCCGCTATCCGGGGAAGTGGGCAGCACAGCTATCAACGAGCTTCCTCCAGGCCGCCAGACTCCTGTGTGCCACATTGCAGGACACATCCTGATAGAAAGTCCTCTTCCTGCGAATGTATTAGAGAAACTTTGCAGCACTTCAGGATTCAATTCCCTTTCTGATCCTCTGTTCAGCTGCTTGACTAATGACCAATTTAACTCTCCTCTATAACTGTACTGCTGACCTCACTTCCTGGCCTGATCAATTAATCTTTACAGATCTTGCTGGGTTTCTCCAGCTTGCTAGAGCCTGTAAAGAGATATAATCCATTTGTCTTCCAGTGAGATAACATCCTGGTGGCTCCCCTGCAGCAAGTTCTAAATCCCTGTACAAAGGTTAAAGGGAGATAACTAGTGTTGAGCAAACCCGAACTGTAAAGTTCAGGTCCGTACCGAACTTTGCGAGTTCGGGTACCTGGACCTAAACCCGAACATTGCCGGGAAAGTTTGAGTTCGGTGTTCGGGCACTTAATAACGCTTGTTGACAGGCTGAAAGTGTTAGGAATCTTATCTGGCTATTTATGCTGTGGTGACCTATAGTGATTATTTTGTGGGTGCAATACACCATCTCGGCACCCCTGACACAGAAATGTAATAGTTAATCTGCTGTTAATTCTGTGAGTGACCTATAGCGATTTTTTAGTGGGTGCAATCTTTGTACCCTGACACAAAAATATAAGAGCTAATCTCTCTGTTAGTTTGGTGGGTAAAAATACCCATTGTTTGTGTGAGGTACACCTTCCCTGCACTTGACAGGGACATAATTCTAGTTAATCCATCTGTTAGTTCTGTGGTTGACATATACCAATTGTTTGTGTGGGTACACCTGCACTGCATACGTGACAGGGAAATAAATCTACTTAATCCATCTGTTACATCGGTGGGTGACATTTACCAATTGTTTGTGTAGGGTAAACCTGCACTGCATAAATGACAGGGAAATAAATTTAGTTAATCCATTTGTTGCAATGGTGGGTGACATATACCAATTGTTTGTGTGAGGTACACCTGCACTGCATGCGTGACATGGAAATAAATCTAGTTAATCCATCTGTCAGTTCGGTGGGTGACCTCAAAGAATGAGGAGGGCATCAAATAAGGGACGTGGCCCTGGTCGTGGTGCTGCTGGTGTTGGTGGAGCTCCTGTTGCAGGGAGAGGACGTGGACGGGGTTGATCTGTGCCAGCTACACGCCCAAATGAAGCACCTTCCTCAGGTGCACGAGGCGACAGAATGTTCAGCATTATTTTGCAGGCCCGAATACCGGTGTACAAATAGTGAGGCCAGAACAAGTAGAGCCTGTAGTAGAATAGGTGGCTGACAGCGCCTCCAGTTCCTTCTCATTATCTCCCACCCGTTCCCCTGCTGAAAGCACAAGTAGGCACCTGCAGCCCATGGGCATCTGTCTTTCATGTCACCCCTTGCAAATCAGCCAAGCAGTCTGAGTCCCAAGTCATGCAGCAGTCTCTTATGCTTTTTGATGACTCTGCTGACAGGGTATCCGTCAGCCATCCACCTAGCCCTGCCCCAGAAGTGGAAGAGATTGAGTGCACTAATGCCCAACCACTTATGTTTCAGGATGTGGAGATGGGAGGACCACCGCAGCACTTCTCTGATAATGATGACAAAACACAGGTGCCAACTGCTGCGGCTTTCTGCAGTGTGCAGACCGGTAAGGAGGGCAGGTTTGAGGAGTGGAAGATGATGTGGAGGATGATGACATCCTAGACCCTACATGGAATCAAGGTCATGTGAGTGGCATGTGCAGTTCGGAGGTAGAGGTGTTGCTTGCACAGCCAGCCGCACAACAAAATAGGGAGCAGGGTGCAAAAGCAGAGTCGCCATCCCCTAGCCAGTACAACTGCTACTGCCCACCTCACCCAGGGACTGAGGACTCCAAAGCCAGCTCCAAGGAGTTCCCTGGCATGACAGGTCTTCAGACAATGTGCTGACGACAAGACGAGAGTGGTTTGCACTAGTGTTGATCGAGCACCAAAGTGCTCAGATGCTATAACGAGCAAACAAGTAAAATGGAAGTCAATGGGAGAACCTGAGCATTAAACCAGACATCCCCTGCTCTGAAGAGGGAGGGTGCCTGGTCTCATAGGAAAAGTTCAGAAACTGATGGAAACACCACCAAAATGGTTCAGGAACAGCATGGGGAGGATGTCTGGATGCATCTTGGACTCCCTGGTCGCTGCTAGGAAGGATGTTGTCCGAGTAGTACAACCTGTATATCACATAAAGGAGGGCCTCATTCACATTGTGGTACAATTGTTCATGTAGTGGGACTCCTACACTCATAAAGCCTATGCACTAAGTGAAAGGGCTGCCAAAAATTACAAGGAATTGGCACTCCAATACACCCTTTGTTACACAGAAAGGATGGCATCATACACACTCTTGAAAATTATGATTGATGGCCTGCTGGTGACCCTCAAAAACATTTGGAGCAAGGACCTGCTGATGAGCTGACCCTCTAAAACATTAGGGGTGAGGGTCTGCAGGAAAGCTGACTCTAAAAATTATATGTGAGGGCCTTGGTTACTGAGACTGGACTTGGTGTAAGACAGGGTGGTGCTTAACTGACTGGAAGCATTATCTGCTGCAATCCAACCGACCACCAGGTCGCACTGATCTGACTTCAAGAGTGGTATCTTGCACCGCCCTGCAAACTGGGACATGAAGCTAGGTATCGTGGATGATTGTTTTTCTTGTGCTCTGGCAGCAGGCACAGTTTCAACGTGCCCAGGGCCACGGCCTGTGCGTGCATCATCAGCATCACGGCCACTTCCCGTCTCTTACTGCTCCCATTCGTCATTTTAAATGTTATATATACTTGAATGCATGTGTATGCACAAAAAATGTAAAAAGGTATTTGGGATGTGGAAACGTCACACAGGAGATATCCTGCAGATAATGTCAATGCTGTCACCAGCGGCTAATAAAAATTACAGGGAATGTCACCGATATTTGGGATGAGGAAACAATATATTGGAGAGGTATTACAGTTAATGTCACTGTCCGCAGCGTCTACTGAAAAAGTACATTGTATGTCACAGATACATTTTTTTATGCACAGGTTACAATTTAGATGTGGCCCTGGTAATGTCACTCTCAGAAGCGGACACTGTCTATTGAAAAGTACACTGTATGTTACAGATACATGTTTTAAACACACACGTTACACAGGAGATATCCCGCAGATAATGTCAATGCTGTCACCAGCGGCTAATAAAAAAATTTCAGGAAATGTCACAGATATTTGGGATGAGGAAACGATATATTGGAGAGGTACCACAGATAATGTCAATGTTCAAAAGCATCTACGGAAAAAGTACACTGTATGTCACAGATAACTTTTTAAATGCACGTGTTACACTTTAGATGTGTCCCTGGTAATGTCACTCTCAGAAGCAGACACCATCTACAGAAAAAGTACACTGGATGTCACTGATATTTTAGGGATGCGCACACTTTACACAGGAGATGTGGCGCGGACAATTTAATTGTCCGCATAGGACACTGTCTACGGAAAAAGTACCCTGGATGTCACTGATATTTTTTGGATGTGCACACTTTACACAGTAGATGTGACAGGGATAATTTACCTGTCAGCAGCGGACACCATCTATGGAAAAAGTACACTGGATGTCACTGATATTTTAGGTATGCGCACACTTTAAACAGAAGATTTGGCGCAGTATAATTATACTGTCCGTAGCGGACACCATCTAAGGAAAAAGTACACTGGATGTCACTTATATTTTAGGAATGTGCACACTTTACACAGGAGATGTGGCGTGGAAAATTTAATGGTCTGCAGCGAACACTGTCTACGGAAAAAGTATACTGGATGTCAGTAATATTTTGGGGATGCACACACTTTACACAGGAGATGTAGGCGGATAATTTAACTGTCCACAGCGGCCTATTAGACGTTATTTATCGCAGGATGAGCTAAAAATATATATTGCTGCTGTCACACACATAGTCCTTACTTCCGAACTTCACCACAAAGTTCATGTACGGGACCCAAACTTGACCCGAACTTGACACCGAACCCGATTTCCATTGAAGTCAATGGGTACCTGGAACGTTAGGGCACTAAAATGGCTCTAAATAAGTAATGGAAAGGGCTAGAGGGCTGCAAAAGGAAGCAAAATGGAGGCAAGAGCTGGTCAATTACCATACAAACAAATGTGGATAGGGAAATGACTTAAAATAACATAAAATACATAAAAATTTTAAATTATAATCTTGAACTAGGAGGAGGAGGTCCATATGGAGTAGGAGGTTGAGGAGGCGTTGTAGGTGGAAGCCGTGGTGGAGGAGGTAGTCGCCAACAACACTGTTTTTGGTTTTTGTTTTGCTTTTTAAATTTGGGTAGACCCCAAAACATTGGGAAATATAGAAAAGACAACAAAGAGAAAGCATGCTGGAGTATAACAAAGGCTGAGTGAGGTCGGTATACATGTCTTTTCTGCACAAGGTATGGACAAGTCCTGTGGGATCCATGCCTGGTTCATTTTAATGAACGTGAGCTTGTCCACATTGTGCTGACAAAGCTTTTCCACGTCTCGGCCATACTAACCCTGCCTTCTGAGGTGCTGGCAGTGCCCCAACTGCGTTGGCGACTTCTTCCTCCTCCTCTGCCTTCACTTTGTGCTTCCACTGAGGCCCCGGTGTCAGGTGGGAATGCCATCAGCAGCGGTCTACCAGCGTGAAGAATTTATTTCCCAGTCAGGTATGCAGTGCAGGGGTAGTGTGAAAGAAAAAGGGTATAGATCACCCAACAATCTGAACGCCACCGAATTTACAGAATATATTTCCCAGTCAGGTATGCAGTGCAGGGGTACTTTGAAAGACAAAAGGGGTATAGATCACCCAACAATCTAAACGTCGCCAAATTTACTGAATATATTTCCCTGTTAGGCATGCAGATTTGAAGTGCAGGCCGAAAAGGAACTTTGAAAAAAATATATATGATTTTTTCACCCACAAATGAAACAGAGGGATGATTTTCATTCACTATCACAAATGCAGTGCAGGGTGCAAATGTACTTTGTGCCAAAACTTAAATGCTTTTTTCACCCACAATGTCCCAGTTGTTTTTACTGATTTTATTTCACTAACAGATTTGCAGTGCAGGCCGTAAAGGTACTTTATTGAAAAAAATAAAATAATTTTTTCACCCACAGTGGAACAGATTGATTTAGTGATTATATTTCAGATTTACAGTGCAGGTTGCAAATGTACTTTTTAGCAAAAAAAAATATGAATTTGTCCCCCAGAATCTAACCGATGGATTTACTGAATTGATTACACTCACATGGGTATTTTGCTGAAATATTTTTGAAAAAACGGATTACCTATATTATTTTCTCTTCCCCTGGCACATATGCAGTGCAGGTGCACTTAAAAAATGGGTATATGTTGCCCACTGAACTAAAATAACAGGATTAAATTATTGTCCTTAGCACATATGCAGGTGCAAGTGCACTACACTTACACAAAATGGCCGCCGACACCCACGTAACTTACAAACGGATAAAACGTATTTTTCTGTGTCACTAGGCTCAGGGCAGGGTAAAAAAATTCTGGCTTTAGAAATGCTGTCATTCCATCTGGTGGAGACGGAGACTTTTAAAAACTTTATGGCGGTGACTGTCCCACAATACGTGGTTCCCAGCCGCCACTACTTTTCCAGGTGAGCCATCCCTGCCCTGCACAACCAAGTAGCACACAAAATCAGGTGTGCACTGCACAACGCCATCTGTTGCAAGGTCCACATAACCACCGATACGTTAACCAGTAAACACGGACAGGAACGTTATATCTCCCAACTGCACACAGGGTAAATGCAGTGGCGGCTGGGCCTGAGGCAGATAGCAGATTGGTGCATGTCCTTCCGCCCCCAAGGATTTCAGGATGTTTTTAGTTGCTTCCTAATTCCTCCTACTCTGCTTCCTCCTCTACCGGCTCCTTATCCGGTCATCATGACACTTGCATCACCAACTTCAGCACAACCAGGGGAAACTACAGCAGTTGGTTTTAAAACTCATCTGTTTTGGGAAAAACATCATGTGCGATAACGGGCATAACGGTTTGATGCACATCCCTTGCCTGGCGCATGTGCTGAATTTGGTGGTGCAGAGGTTCTTGAAAAATTACCCCGAGCTGCTGCAGAAAGTCGTCTCTGCGCACTTTCGGCGTTCTCACCCTGCTTCTGCCTGCCTGTCTGCGCTACAGCGTAACTTCAGCCTTCCTACTCACCGCCTCATATGTGACATACCCACAAGGTGTAACTCCACCTTGCACATGCTGGAGAGACTGTGTGAGCAGCAGCAGGCGATAGTGGAGTTTTAGCTGCAGCACACATGGGTGAGTCGCTCTGCGGAACAGCACCACTTCACCACCAACAAGTGGACCTTTATGCGGGACGTATGTGCCGTGTTGTTTTGGGTACTCCACCAACATGGCCAGGGCTGATGACGCCATCCTCAGCGTTAAAATCCCCCATCTATGCCTCCTTGAAAAAACACTTCAGGCGATGATGGAGGAGGATGTGGTACAGGAGGAAGAGGAGGAGGAAGAGGGGTCATTTACATGGTTATCAGGCCAGTCATTCCCAAGTGGCTCGGAGGATGGGTTCCTGCACCAACAGAAGCCAGGTAAACAACTGTCAAGCCAGGACACGGTTCTGGAGGATGATAATGAGGATGAACCGTGTTCACAGCAGGATGGCACCCAAAGCAGCTTTGGGCCATCACTGGAGCGTGGATGCAGCCAAAGTATTATCCGAACATGTATTTAGCATGTAAAGGGGGGGGGGGGGGTGATCATAGACAAGCGCAGCTGCCTGTCCACAGCCAACTTGAACAAGCTCACGTTCATTAAAATGAACCAGGCATGGATCCCACAGGACTTGTCCGTACCTTGTGCTGAATAGACATAGACAAGTATATTGGCCGCACCCAGCCCTTATTAGACTCCAGAACACTTCTATTTGCATTCTCTTTTATAGTTACCAATTTTTTTGGGTCTTCCCAAATTTATAAAAAAGTGCAAAAACAGTGTTGGCTACAGCCTCCTCCTCCACCTCAGCTTCCACCTACACCGCCACATCCACTGTCTCCTTAACCTCCTACTCCACTTTGACCTCTGCCTCTTAGTTCAAGATTATTATTTTTTTTTTAAATGTTAGTGTTGATCGAGCACCAAAGTGCTCAGGTGCTCGGGTGCACTAAGAGAACACCTCTGGATGCTGAGGTGCTCTACCAAGTACCCGAGCACAATGTAAGTCAATAGGAGAACCAGAACATTAAACCAATCACCCCCTCCTCTTAATATGAGAGGGTGTTTGCTTAACATGAAAAGGTCAGAAATTTATGGAAACACTACTAAAATGATTCGGGAACAGGATGCATCTTAGACTCCCAGGTCGCTGCTGGGAACGATGTTGTCCGAGTAGTACGGCAATTTTACAGACTGACAATAATATGCACCAAACCGAATATAAAAACGATTTTTAGAGGAAAAATTGTTAGGAAACATTCTTTCCTGTATATTTACTTGTTTATAAAGTGCAAGTGCAGCCAAAATTTACAACGAAGTGGCACTTCAATACAACCTGTATATCACATAAAGAAGGGCCTTATTCACATTGTGATACAATTGTTCATGTAGTGGGACACCTACACACATAAAGCCTATGCAAGTGAAAGGGCTGCCAAAAATTAGGAACCAGCACTCCAATACACCCTTTATTAAACATAAAGGAGGGTATCATACAGACCCTTGAAAAATTATGATTGATGGCCTGCTGGTGACCCTCACAAATATTTGGAGCAAGGACCTGCTGCTGATCTGACCATCTAAAACATTAGGGCTAGTGCCTGCTGCTGATCTGACCATCTAAAACATTAGGGGCAAGGGCCTGCTGCTGATCTGACCATCTAAAATATTAGGGGCGGGGGCCTGCTGCTGAGCTGACTCTCTAAAACATTAGGGCTAGTGCCTGCTGCTGATCTGACCATCTAAAACATTAGGGAAAGGGCCTGCTGCTGATCTGACCATCTAAAATATTAGGGGCGGGGCCTGCTGCTGAGCTGACCATCGAAAAATTATGGTTGAGGGTCTACTGCTGAGCTGACTCTCTAAAACATTAGGAGCAAGTGCCTGGTGCTGATCTAACCATCTAAAACATTAGGTTTGAGGTCCTGCTACTTAGCTGATCATCCAAAACATTAGGGGTGAGGGTCTGCTGCTTATCTAACCATCTAAAACATTAGGGGTAAGGTCCTGCTGCTGATCTGACCATCTAAAATATTAGGGGCGGGGCCTGCTGCTGAGCTGACCATCGAAAAATTATGGTTGTGGGCCCGCTGCTGAGTTGACCATCGAAAAATTATGGTTGAGGGTCTACTGCTGAGCTGACTCTCTAAAACCTCAGGAGCAAGTACCTGCTGCTGATCTGACCATCTAAAACATTAGGTTTGAGGTCCTGCTGCTGAGCTGACCATCTAAAACATTAGGGGTGAGGGTCTGCTGCTTAGCTGACTCTCTAAAACATTGGTGGCGAGTGCCTGCTGCTGATCTGACCATCTAAAACATTAGGGGCAAGGGCCTGCTGCTGAGCTGACCATCTAAAACATTAGGGGCAAGGGCCTGCTCTAAGCTGACCATCGAAAAAATTATGGTTGAGGGTCTGCTGGTGAGTTGACTCTCTAAAACATTAGAGGCGAGGGTCTGCTGCTGAGCTAACCATCGAAAAATTATGGTTGAGGGCCTGCTGCTAAGCTGGACCTCTAAAACATTAGGAGCGAGAGCAGCCTAATAGGCATGTTGATATGATGGAGGAAGAGGAAGAGAAAAGGAAGATTAAACCATGTACCCTTTTTTTGTGGTAGAAGGGTGCATGGGAATACAGTGAATTTAATACACCATAAAGCCACATTTAAAGTGTCTTTATGTTCAGCCACTTTCCTATGGTGGAGGAGAGAAGTCAGGGGCAATCCAGGCCTTGTTCATTTTTATATGAGTCAACCGGTCAGCATTTTGAGTTGACAAGCGAATGCGCTTATCAGCTATTATACCCCAGCAGCACTAAATACCTTCTCTGACAAAACTCTGGCGGCAGGGCAGGCCAGCACCTCCAAGGCATAGAGCGCCAGTTCGTGCCACATGTCCAGCTAGGACACCAAATAGTTGTAAGGCACAGAGGAATCATTGAGGACACAGACCCTGTCAGTTACATACGCCTTCACCATCTTCCAAAATTTTTCCCTCCTTCTGACAGTAGGCCGCTCATCGGGGTGAGGGTGCTGGCGGGGTGTTATGAAACTGTCCCAGGCCTTGGAGAGTGTTGCTCTGCCTCTGTTGGAACTGCTGTGTGTTCCCTCATCTTCCCTCCTCTGTTGCCGAAGGAACAACGTACTCTGACGCCAGCGTTGTCAGCTGGAAATTTTTGGAGCAATTTTTCCACAAGTACCTTTTGGTATTGCACCATTTTGCTAGTCCTCTCCAGCACAGGAATGAGAGATGAGAAGTTCTCTTTGTAGCGGGGGTCGAGAAGGGTGGACAACCAGTAATCGTGTTGGCCAAAATGCATATAATGCGAGGGTCACGGGAAAGGCAGCATAACAAAGTCAGCCATGTGTGCCAGAGTCCCAACAGACAGGACTTCGCTGTTCGCATCAGTAGGATGACTCTCAATCTCCTTATCCTCTTCCTCTTCTTCTGCCCATCGACACTGAACAGATGGAATAAACCTGCTATGGGTACTACCATCTGGTAGGCATGGTATGTGTAAAAAAAAAATATATATAAAATATATGAATGTAAAACAAGACATGGTAGACAAATAAAAATACAGATGCAGCGAATAAGTAACTTATGAGTCTTAGGCCGTCTCAAATACTATTTGTTAAGCTTGCTATGGGATCCCGTGAATCGTCCACGAAAAAATGCCCGTATTTTGTTTTCAATATATATAAAAGTTACACTTATTCATTAGAACTCGTAACAAGTAGTGTTGAGCGAACAGTTCGAGCATAGTTCGGGTTCGTACCGAATTATGTGGTGTTCGGGACCCGGACCCGAACATTTTCAAAAAAGTTCAGGCCATTTTCAGTTATTTAGGCCACAGCACCCAGTCAGAGGATCCCACAGCAAGGAATCATGCGTCATATCAACCACCACCGGAGAAGGACACTCTCAGTTATTTCAGCCCAGCACCCAGACAGAGGATACAGGTCCCACAGCAAGGAATCATGGGTCATATCAACCACCACCGGAGAAGGCCACTCTCAGTTATTTCGGCCCAGCACCCAGACAGAGGAGAGAGGTCCAACAGCAAGGAATCATGCGTCATATCACCCACCACTGGAGAAGGCCATTTTCAGTTATTTCGGCCCAGCACCCAGACAGAGGAGAGAGGTCCCACAGCAAGGAATCATGCGTCATATCACCCACCACTGGAGAAGGCCATTTTCAGTTATTTAGGCCCCAGCACCCAGTCAGAGGAGAGAGGTCCCACAGCAAGGAATCATGCGTCATATCACCCACCACTGGAGAAGGCCACTCTCAGTTATTTCGGCCCAGCACCCAGACAGAGGAGAGAGGTCCCACAGCAAGGAATCATGCGTCATATCAACCACCCCTGGAGAAGGCCACTTTCAGTTATTTCGACCCAGCACCCAGACAGAGGAGAGAGGTCCCACGGCAAGGAATCATGCGTCATATCACCCACCACTGGAGAAGGCCATTTTCAGATATTTAGGCCCCAGCACCCAGCCAGAGGAGAGAGGTCCCACAGCAAGGAATCATACGTCATATCACCCACCACCAGAGAAGGCCACTCTCAGTTATTTCGGCCCAGCACCCAGACAGAGGAGAGAGGTCCCACAGCAAGGAATCATGCGTCATATCACCCACCACTGGAGAAGGCCATTTTCAGTTATTTAGGCCCCAGCACCCAGTCAGAGGAGAGAGGTTCCACAGCAAGGAATCATGCGTCATATCACCCACCACCGGAGAAGGCCACTCTCAGTTATTTAGGCCCCAGCACCCAGACAGAGGAGAGAGGTCCCACAGCAAGGAATCATGCGTCATATCACCCACCACTGGAGAAGGCCATTTTCAGTTATTTAGGCCCCAGCACCCAGTCAGAGGAGAGAGGTTCCACAGCAAGGAATCATGCGTCATATCACCCACCACCGGAGAAGGCCACTCTCAGTTATTTAGGCCCCAGCACCCAGACAGAGGAGAGAGGTCCCACAGCAAGGAATCATGCGTCATATCACCCACCACTGGAGAAGGCCATTTTCAGTTATTTAGGCCCCAGCACCCAGTCAGAGGAGAGAGGTCCCGCAGCAAGGAATCATGCGTCATATCACCCACCACTGGTGAAGGCCACTCTCAGTTATTTAGGCCCAGCACCCAGACAGAGGAGAGAGGTCCAACAGCAAGGAATCATGCGTCATATCAACCACCACCGGAGAAGGCCACTTTCAGTTATTTAGGCCCAGCACCCAGACAGAGGAGAGAGGTCCCACAGCAAGGAATCATGCGTCATATCACCCACCACTGGAGAAGGCCATTTTCAGTTATTTAGGCCCAAGCACCCAGTCAGAGGAGAGAGGTCCCACAGCAAGGAATCATGCGTCATATCAACCACCACCGGAGAAGGCCACTTTCAGTTATTTAGGCCCAGCACCCTGACAGAGGAGAGAGGTCCCACAGCAAGGAATCATGCGTCATATCACCCACCGCTGGAGAAGGCCATTTTCAGTTATTTAGGCCCAGCACCCAGACAGAGGAGAGTGGTCCCACAGCAAGGAATCATGCGTCATATCACCCACCACTGGAGAAGGCCATTTTCAGTTATTTAGGCCACAGCACCCAGTCAGAGGAGAGAGGTCCCACAGCAAGGAATCATGCGTCATATCACCCACCACTGGAGAAGGCCATTTTCAGTTATTTAGGCCCCAGCACCCAGTCAGAGGAGTCCCACAGCAAGGAATCATGCGTCATATCAACCACCACCGGAGAAGGCCACTCTCAGTTATTTCGGCCCCACCACCCAGACTGAGGAGAGGTTCATTCAACTTTGGGTTGCACCGCAAGATCATGGTAAAGTTAAAAAAATGAGGATTCAATAAAGAAGTGCCCCGGAGTACAAGAATACATGGTTGAGGGGGAGGCAGTTATAAATGTCTATTCTGCACAAGGGAGGCACAGGTCCTGTGGGATCCATGCCTGGTTCATTTTTATGAACGTCAGCTTGTCCACGTTGGCTGTGGACAGGCGGCTGTGTTTGTCAGTAATGACGCCCCCTGCAGTGCTGAATACACTTTCAGACAAAACGCTGGCCGCCGGGCAGGCCAGCACCTCCAAGGCATAAAATGCTAACTCTGGCCACGCGGCCAATTTGGAGACCCAGAAGTTGAATGGGGCCGAACCATCAGTCAGTACGTGGAGGGGTGTGCAGACGTACTGTTCATACATGTTAGTGAAATTCTGCCTCCTGCTAACACGTTCCGTATCAGGTGGTGGTGCAGTTAGCTGTGGAGTGGAGACAAAACTTTTCCACATTTCTGCCATGCTAACCCTGCCCTCAGAGGAGCTGGCCGTGACACAGCTGCGTTGGCGACCTCTTGCACCTCTTCTGCCTTCGCCTTGGGCTTCCACCTGTTCCCCTGTGACATTTGGGAATGCTCTCAGGAGCGCCTCTACCAGCGTGCGCTTGTACTCGCGCATCTTCCTATCATGCTCCAGTGCAGGAGGTAAGGTGGGCACATTGTCTTTGTACCGGGGATCCAGCAGGGTGGCAACCCAGTAGTCCGCACACGTTAAAATGTGGGCAACTCTGCTGTCGTTGCGCAGGCACTGCAGCATGTAGTCGCTCATGTGTGCCAGGCTCCCCAGAGGTAAGGACAAGCTGTCCTCTGTGGGAGGCGTATCGTCATCGTCCTTCGTATTCCCCCAGCCACGCACCAGTGATGGGCCTGAGCTGTGTCGGGTGCCACCCCGCTGTGAACCTGCTTCATCCTCATCCTCCTCCACCTCCTCCTCATCCTCCTCGTCCTCCAGTAGTGGGCCCTGGCTGGCCACATTTGTACCTGGCCTCTGCTGTTGCAAAAAACCACCCTCTGAGCCACTTCTAACAGACTGGAAGTGCTAAAAATGACCCCTTATCCTCCTCCTCCTCCTCCTGGGCCACCTCCTCTTCCATCATCGCCCTAAGCGTTTTCTCAAGGAGACATAGAAGTGGTATTGTAACGCTGATAATGGTGTCATCGCCACTGGCCATGTTGGTGGAGTACTCGAAACAGCGCAACAGGGCACACAGGTCTCGTATGGAGGCCCAATCATTGGTGGTGAAATGGTGCTGTTCCGCAGTGCGACTGACGCGTGCGTGCTGCAGCTGAAATTCTACTATGGCCTGCTGCTGCTCGCACAGTCTCTCCAGCATGTGCAAGGTGAGGTTCCACCTGGTGGGCAGGTCGCATATGAGGCGGTGAGCGGAAAGGCCGAAGTTACGCTGTAGCGTAGACAGGCGAACAGCGGCAGGATGTGAACGCCGGAAGCGCGCACAGACGGCCCGCACTTTATGCAGCAGCTCTGACATGTTGGGGTAGTTGTGAATGAACTTCTGCACCACCAAATTCAGCACATGCGCCAGGCAAGGGATGTGCGTCAAACCGGCTATCCCAGAGCTGCGACGAGATTTCGCCCATTATCGCACACCACCAGGCCGGGCTTGAGGCCCACCGGCAGAAACCACTCGTCGGTCTGTTGTTCAATACCCCGCCACAACTCGTGCGTGGTGTGGGGCCTGTCCCCCAAACATATGAGTTTTAGAATGGCCTGCTGACGTTTACCCCGGGCTGTGCTGAAGTTGGTGGTGAAGGTGTGTGGCTGACTGGATGAGCTGGTGGAAGCAGAGGAGGAGGAAGCTGAGTAGGAGGAGGAGGTTACAGGAGGCAAAGAATGATGCCCTGCGATCCTTGGCGGCGGAAGAACGTGCGACCTTGCCACAGATGGCGTTGCGCAGTGCACACTTGATTTTATCGGATACTTGGTTGTGCAGGGAAGGCACGGCTGTCTTGGAGAAGTAGTGGCGGCTGGGAACAACATACTGTGGGACAGCCATGGACATCAGCTGTTTGAAGCTGTCTGTGTCCACCAGCCTGAATGACAGCATTTCAAAGGCCAGTAGTTTAGAAATGCTGGCATTCAGGCCCAGGGCTCGAGGGTGGCTAGGTGGGAATTTACGCTTTCTCTCCAAGGTTTGTGAGATGGAGAGCTGAACGCTGCCGTGTGACATGCTGGAGATGCAGGTGGTGTTGTCGGTGGCACATCCTCTTTTTGGTGGGCGGCAGGTGCCAATATTCCTCCCGAGGCGGAGGAAGAGGCCGAGGCAGCAGCAGAAGAGCGAGCAGGGGGAGCCAGAGTGAGTTCCTTGCTTTTAAGGTGTTTACTCCACTGCAGTTCATGCTTTGCATGTAGATGCCTGGTCATGCAGGTTGTGCTAAGGTTCAGAACGTTAATGCCTCGCTTCAGGATCTGATGGCACAGCGTGCAAACCACTCGGGTCTTGTCGTCAGCACATTGTTTAAAGAAGTGCCATCCCAGGGAACTCCTTGAAGCTGCCTTTGGGGTGCTCGGTCCCTGGTGGCGGTGGCCAGTAGCAGGCGAACTCTCTTGGCGGCGGCTGGTCTGCTTTTGCCCCCTGCTCTCTCTTTTGCTACGCTGTTGGCTCGGTATCACCACTGCCTCTTCCTCTGAACTATGAAAGTCAGTGGCACGACCTTCATTCCATGTGGGGTCTAGGACCTCATCGTCCCCTGCATCGTCTTCCACACAGTCTTCCTCCTGACCTCCTGTTCGGTCTGCACACTGCAGAAAGATGCAGCAGTTGGCACCTGTGTTTCGTCATCATCAGAGACGTGCGGACTCCGATGAGGTGGTATTCCCATGTCCTCATCATCAGGAAACATCAGTGGTTGTGCATCAGTGCATTCTATGTCTTCCACCACTGGGGAAGGGCTAGGTGGATTTCCTTGGGAAACCCTGCCAGCAGAGTCTTCAAACAGCATAAGAGACTGCTGCATAACTTGAGGCTCTGACAGTTTCCCTGATATGCATGGGGGTGATGTGACAGACTGATGGGCTTGGTTTTAAGGTGCCACCTGTGCGCTTACTGCAGAAGATTGGGTGGGAGATAATGTTGTGAACATGCTGGATCCACTGTCGGCCACCCAATTGACTAGCGCCTGTACCTGCTCAGGCCTTACCATCCTTAGAACGGCATTGGGCCCCAAATATCGCTGTAAATTCTGGCGGGTACTGGAACCTGAGGTAGTTGGTTCACTAGGACGTGTGGCTGTGGCAGAATGGCCATGTCCTCTCCCAGCACCAGAGGGTACACTAACACCACCACGACCGCGTCCGCGTCCCTTACTAGATGTTTTCCCCATTGTTACCGTTCACCAAGCACCACAATAAGGAAAAAAATATTTGGCCCAATGTATTGATTTCAAATTTAGGCCTTTTTTTACAGGCACCTAACACTATCTGCCTATTTGTTTATGTAGCGTATTACACTAATCCAGGCACAGCAGTAACCACTGATTTAGGGAAATATCTCATGTAGGGCTAGTATTTAGGCCCTGGATGAAAGGTATCCTTTTATGGACAGATTTACACTTGGCCTGCAACAGCTGGGACACCAGATTCAGGGTATTGCTATTTTGCCAGATTAATTTCACCCCAGAACAAAATATGTGTTTTGGCAGACACTATGAAATCTGGCCTGCAACTGCTGGGACACCAGATTCAGGGTATTGCTATTTTGCCAGATTAATTTCACCCCAGAACAAAATATATGTTTTAGCAGACACTATGAAATCTGGCCTGCAACTGCTGGGACACCAGATTTAGGGTATTGCTATTTTGCCAGATTAATTTCACCCCAGAACAAAATATATGTTTTAGCGGACACTATGAAATCTGGCCTGCAACTGCTGGGACACCAGAATCAAGGTATTGCTATTTTGGCAATTAAATTTCACCCCAGAACAAAATATATGTTTTGAAGGACACTATGAAATCTGGCCTGCAACTGCTGGGACACCAGAATCAGGGTATTGCTATTTTGGCAATTGAATTTCACCCCACAACAAAATATATGTTTTGACGGACACTATGAAATCTGGCCTGCAACTGCTGGGACACCAGAATCAGGGAATTGCTATTTTGCTAAATTAATTTCACCCCAGAACAAAATATGTGTTTTGGCAGACACTATGAAATCTGGCCTGCAACTGCTGGGACACCAGAATCAGGGTATTGCTATTTTGCCAGATTAATTTCACCCCAGAACAAAATATGTGTTTTGGCAGACACTATGAAATCTGGCCTGCAAATGCTGGGACACCAGAATGAGGGTATTGCTATTTTGGCAATTGAATTTCACCCCAGAACAAAATATATGTTTTGACGGACACTATGAAATCTGGCCTGCAACTGCTGGGAAACCAGATTCAGGGTATTGCTATTTTGGCAATTGAATGTCACCCCAGAACAAAATATATGTTTTGCAAGACACTATGAATCCTGGCCTGCAACAGATGGGACACCAGATTCAGGGTATTGCTATTTTGGCAATTGAATTTCACCCCAGAACAAAATATATGTTTTGACGGACACTATGAAATCTGTCCTGCAACTGTTGAGACACCAGAATCAGGGTATTGCTATTTTGGCAATTGAATTTCACCCCAGAACAAAATATATGTTTTGACAGACACTATGAAATCTGGCCTGCAACTGCTGGGACACCAGAATCAGGGTATTGCTATTTTGGCAATTGAATGTCACCCCAGAACAAAATATATGTTTTGCACAGACACTAGGAAATCTGGCCTGCAACTGCTGGGACACCAGAATCAGGGTATTGCTATTTTGGCAATTGAATGTCACCCCAGAACAAAATATATGTTTTGCAAGACACTATGAAATCTGGCCTGCAACAGCTGGGACACCAGATTCAGGGTATTGCTATTTTGGCAGATTGAATGTACACCCCAGAACAAAATATATGTTTTGGCGGACACTATGAAATCTGGCCTGCAACTGCTGGGACACCAGAATCAGGGTATTGCTATTTTGCCAGATTAATTTCACCCCAGAACAAAATATATGTTTTAGCGGACACTATGAAATCTGGCCTGCAACTGCTGGGAAACCAGAATCAGGGTATTGCTATTTTGCAAGATTAATTTCACCCCAGAACAAAATATGTGTTTTGGCGGACACTATTCTATTTTGCCAGCCACAGCTGAAACCACTGATTTATGGTATTGCTATTTTGGCAATTGAATTTCACCCCAGAAAATAATCTATCCTTTGCCAGACAGCAGACAGTATTATACTTGTCTAGCCAAAGCTGGAACACCAGATTTAGGGATTGGTATTTGGGCAATTGTATTTAACCCTTAATAAAATATAGAAATTGCTATCCTGAGTTTCTAGGGGTGACAATTAGCACAGCCAAGCCCCTGATGTAGGATATAGCAAAAAAAAACTAGTATTGATGGATTGATGGACTTCGTGGCAGCTTCTTCTGGTGCACCACAAGTCACAAAATGGCCGCCGATCAACCCCGAAAATAAGTGACAGAAAAACGCTCTATGCAGCCTAAAAACCAGCGAGCAAGTAACTAGCAGAAGTTCAATGATTCTCAGCTGTAGATCGATCCATTCATTAGGTGCTGTTGCTGACTTTAACCTGCCTAATCTCGCCCTCAGAGAAGCTGCATCCTCTCCCTACACTAATCAGAGCAGTGTGACGTGCAGCGCTACGTGACTCCAGCTTAAATAGAGGCTGGGTCACATGCTGCACTTGGCTAATCACAGCCATGCCATTAGTAGGCATGGCTGTGATGGGCTCTTAGGACAAGAAGTAAAACGCTAGCTGATTGGCTGCTGTGCAGCCCTTCAGAAAGCGGGAAGAAATCGACGAACAATGGACCCGAACCTGAACTTTTTTGAAAATGTCCGGGTTCGGGTCCGGTCCCAGACACCCCAAAATTCGTTACTGAACCCGAACGATGCTCAAACTGTTCGCTCAACACTACTCACTGTTTTTAGGCTGCACAGAGAGTTTTTCTGTCACTTTTTCTGGGGTAATCGGGCGGCCATTTTGTGACTTGTGGTGCACCAGAACAAGCTGGCACCAAGTCCATCAATCCATAAATACTATTTTTTTCGCTATATCCTACATCAGGGGCATGGCTGTGCTTATTGTCACTCCTAGAAACTCAGGATAGCAATTTCTATATTTTATTAAGGGGTTAAATACAATTGCCAAAATACCAATCCCCTAAATCTGGTGTTCCAGCTTTAGCTAGCCAAGTGTAATACTGTCTGCTGTCTGGCATAGGATAGATTATTTTCTGTAGTAAAATTCAATTGGCAAAATAACAATCCCGTAAATCTGGTGTCCCAGCAGTGGTTGGCAAAGTATATTAGTGTCCGGCAAAGGATATATTTTGTTCTGGGGTGAATTTCAATAGCCAAAATAGCAATACCGCAAATGATTGGTTTCAGCTGTGGCTGGAAAAGTATAATAGTGTCCGCCAAAACATATATTTTGTTCTGGGGTGAAATTCAATTGCCAAAATAGCAATACCCTGAATCTGGTGTTCCAGCACTGGCTGGCAAAGTATAATAGTGTCCGCCAAAACATATATTTTGCTCTGAGGTGAAATTCAATTGCCAAAATAGCAATACTCTGAATCTAGTGTTCAAGCACTGGGTGACAAAAGTATAATAGTGTCCGCCAAAACATATACTTTGTCGTGGGGTGAAATTCAATTGCCAAAATAGCAATACCTGAATCTGCTGTTCCAGCAGTTGCAAGCCTAGTTTAAATCAGTCCGTAACTGGGTATATTTTGTTCTGGGGTGAAATTCAATTGCCAAAAGAGCAATATCCTAAATCTGGTGTTCCAGCAGTTGTATGACTAGTTTAAATCTGTCCGTAACAGGGTATATTTTGTTCTGGGGTGAAATTCAATTGCTAAAATAGCAGTACCCTGAATCTGGTGTCCCAGCACTGGCTGGCAAAGTATAATAGTGTCCACCAAAAC
The DNA here is from genome assembly GCA_033119425.1 of Bufotes viridis. Taxonomy (NCBI): domain Eukaryota; kingdom Metazoa; phylum Chordata; class Amphibia; order Anura; family Bufonidae; genus Bufotes; species Bufotes viridis. The sequence continues at coordinate 368,137,636 of CM065591.1, read as the reverse complement.
ATATATTTTGTTCTGGGGTGAAATTCAATTGCCAAAATATCAATACTCTGAATCAGCTGTCCCAGCAGTGGCTGGCAAAGTATAATACTGTGTGCCAAAACATATATTTTGTTCTGGGGTGAAATTCAATTGCCAAAATATCAAAACCCTGAATCTGGTGTCCCAGCAGTGGCTGGCAAAGTATAATAGTGACTGCCAAAACATATATTTTGTTCTGGGGTGAAATTCAATTGCCAAAATAGCAATACCCTGAATCTGGTGTCCCAGCACTTGCTGGCAAAATATAATAATGTCCGCCAAAACATATATTTTGTTCTGGGGTGAAATTCAATTGCCAAAATAGCAATACCCTGAATCTGGTGTCCCAGCACTTGCTGGCAAAATATAATAATGTCTGCCAAAACATATATTTTGTTCTGGGGTGAAATTCAATTGCCAAAATAGCAATACCCTGAATCTGGTGTTCCAGCAGTTGCAGGCCTCATTGAAATCTGTCCGTAACAGTGTATATTTTGTTCTGGGGTGAAATTAAATTGCCAAAATAGCAATACCGTGAATCTGGAGTCCCAGCACTGGCTTGCAAAGTGTAATAGTGTCCGCCAAGACATATATTTTGCTCTGTGGTAAAATTCAATTGCCAAAATAGCAATACTCTTTAACTGGTGTCCTAGCATTGGGAGGCAAAGTATAATAGTGTCCGCCAAAACATATACTTTGTCCTGAGGCGAAATTCAATTGCCAAAATAGCAATACCCTGAATCTAGTGTTCCAGTAGTTGCAAGCCTTGTTTAAATCTGTCGGTAACAGGGTATATTTTGTTCTGGGGTGAAATTCAATTGCCAAAAGAGCAATACCATAAATCTGGTGTTCCAGCAGTTGCAGGCCTAGTTTAAATCTGTCCGTAACAGGGTATATTTTGTTCTGGGGTGAAATTCAATTGCTAAAATAGCAATACCCCGAATCTGGTGTCCCAGCACTGGCTGGCAAAGTATAATATTGTCTGCCAAAACATATATTTTGTTCTGGGGTGAAATTCAATGGCCAAAATATCAATACCCTGAATCTGGTGTCCCAGCAGTGGCTGGCAAAGTATAATAGTGTCCGCCAAAACATATATTTTGTTCTGGGGTGAAATTCAATTGCCAAAATAGCAATACTCTGAATCTTGTGACACAGCAGTGGCTGGCAAAGTATAATAGTGACTGCCAAAACATATATTTTGTTCTGGGGTGAAATTTAATTGCCAAAATAGCAATACCCTGAATCTGGTGTCCCAGCACTGGCTGGCAAAGTATAATATTGTCAGCCAAAACATATATTTTGTTCTCGGGTGAAATTCAATTGCCAAAAGAGCAATACCATAAATCTGGTGTTCCAGCAGTTGCAGGCCTAGTTTAAATCTGTCCGTAACAGGGTATATTTTGTTCTGGGTGAAATTCAATTGCTAAAATAGCAATACCCCGAATCTGGTGTCCCAGCACTGGCTGGCAAAGTATAATATTGTCTGCCAAAACATATATTTTGTTCTGGGGTGAAATTCAATGGCCAAAATATCAATACCCTGAATCTGGTGTCCCAGCAGTGGCTGGCAAAGTATAATAGTGTCCATAAAACATATATTTTGTTCTGGGGTGAAATTCAATTGCCAAAATAGCAATACTCTGAATCTTGTGACACAGCAGTGGCTGGCAAAGTATAATAGTGACTGCCAAAACATATATTTTGTTCTGGGGTGAAATTTAATTGCCAAAATAGCAATACCCTGAATCTGGTGTCCCAGCACTGGCTGGCAAAGTATAATATTGTCAGCCAAAACATATATTTTGTTCTCGGGTGAAATTCAATTGCCAAAATAGCAATACCCTGAATCTGGTGTCCCAGCACTGGCTGGCAAAATATAATAATGTCCGCCAAAACATATATTTTGTTCTGGGGTGAAATTCAATTGCCAAAATATCAATACCCTGAATCTGGTGTTCCAGCAGTTGCAGGCCTCGTTGAAATCTGTCCGTAACAGGGTATATTTTGTTCTGGGGTGAAATTCAATTGCCAAAATAGCAATACCCTGAATCTGGTGTTCCAGCAGTCGCAGGCCTCGTTGAAATCTGTCCGTAACAGGGTATATTTTGTTCTGGGGTGAATTTCAATTGCCAAAATAGCAATACCCTGAATCTGGTGTCCCAGCACTGGCTTGCAAAGTGTAATAGTGTCCGCCAAGACATATATTTTGCTCTGTGGTAAAATTCAATTGCCAAAATAGCAATACTCTGTAACTGGTGTCCTAGCATTGGGAGGCAAAGTATAATAGTGTCCGCCAAAACATATACTTTGTCCTGGGGTGAAATTAAATTGCCAAAAATAGCAATACCCTGAATCTAGTGTTCCAGTAGTTGCAAGCCTTGTTTAAATCTGTCGGTAACAGGGTATATTTTGTTCTGGGGTGAAATTCAATTGCCAAAAGAGCAATACCCTAAATCTGGTGCTCCAGCAGTTGCCGGCCTAGTTTAAATCTGTCCGTAACAGGGTATATTTTGTTCTGGGGTGTAATTCAATTGCTAAAATAGCAATACCCTGAATCTGGTGTCCCAGCAGTGGCTGGCAAAGTATAATAGTGTCCGCCAAAACATATATTTTGTTCTGGGGTGAAATTCAATTGCCAAAATATCAATAATCTGAATCTTGTGACACAGCAGTGGCTGGCAAAGTATAATAGTGACCGCCAAAACATATATTTTGTTCTGGGGTGAAATTCAATTGCCAAAATAGCAATACCCTGAATCTGGTGTCCCAGCACTGGCTGGCAAAGTATAATATTGTCAGCCAAAACATATATTTTGTTCTCGGGTGAAATTCAATTGCCAAAATAACAATACCCTGAATCTGGAGTCCCAGCACTGGCTGGCAAAATATAATAATGTCCGCCAAAACATATATTTTGTTCTGGGGTTAAATTCAATTGCCAAAATATCAATACCCTGAATCTGGTGTTCCAGCAGTTGCAGGCCTCATTGAAATCTGTCCGTAACAGGGTATATTTTGTTCTGGGGTGAAATTCAATTGCCAAAATAGCAATACCCTGAATCTGGTGTTCCAGCAGTTGTAGGCCTCATTGAAATCTGTCCGTAACAGGGTATATTTTGTTCTGGGGTGAAATTCAATTGCCAAAATATCAATACCCTGAATCTGGTGTTCCAGCAGTTGCAGGCCTCATTGAAATCTGTCCGTAACAGGGTATATTTTGTTCTGGGGTGAAATTCAATTGCCAAAATAGCAATTCCCTAAATCTGGTGTTCCAGCAGTTGCAGGCCTTGTTGAAATCTGTCCGTTAGAGGGTATATTTTGTTCTGGGGTGAAATTCAATTGCCAAAATAGCAATACCCTGAATCTGGTGTCGCAGCACTGGCTTGCAAAGTGTAATAGTGTCCGCCAAGACATATATTTTGCTCTGTGGTAAAATTCAATTGCCAAAATAGCAATACTCTGTAACTGGTGTCCTAGCATTGGGTGGTAAAGTATAATAGTGTCCGCCAAAACATATACTTTGTCCTGGGGTGAAATTCAATTGCCAAAATAGCAATACCCTGAATCTAGTGTTCCAGCAGTTGCAGGCCTAGTTTAAATCTGTCCGTAACAGGGTATATTTTGTTCTGGGGTGAAATTCAATTACTAAAATAGCAATACCCCGAATCTGGTGTCCCAGCACTGGCTGGCAAAGTATAATATTGTCTGCCAAAACATATATTTTGTTCTGGGGTGAAATTCAATGGCCAAAATATCAATACCCTGAATCTTGTGACACATCAGTGGCTGGCAAAGTATAATAGTAACCGCCAAAACATATATTTTGTTCTGGGGTGAAATTCAATTGCCAAAATATCAATACACTGAATCTTGTGACACATCAGTGGCTGGCAAAGTATAATAGTGACCGCCAAAACATATATTTTGTTCTGTGGTGAAATTCAATTGCCAAAATAGCAATACCCTGAATCTGGTGTCCCAGCACTGGCTGGCAAAGTATAATCTTGTCAGCCAAAACATATATTTTGTTCTCGGGTGAAATTCAATTGCCAAAATAGCAATACCCTGAATCTGGTGTCCCAGCACTGGCTGGCAAAATATAATAATGTCCGCCAAAACATATATTTTGTTCTGGGGTGAAATTCAATTGCCAAAATATCAATACCTTGAATCTGGTGTTCCAGCAGTTGAAGGCCTCGTTAAAATCTGTCCGTAACAGGGTATATTTTGTTCTGGGGTGAAATTCAATTGCCAAAATAGCAATACCCTGAATCTGGTGTTCCAGCAGTTGCAGGCCTCGTTGAAATCTGTCCGTAACAGGGTATATTTTGTTCTGGGGTGAAATTCAATTGCCAAAATAGCAATACCCTGAATCTGGTGTCCCAGCACTGGCTTGCAAAGTGTAATAGTGTCCGCCAAGACATATATTTTGCTCTGTGGTAAAATTCAATTGCCAAAATAGCAATACTCTGTAACTGGTGTTCTAGCTCTGGGTGGCAAAGTATAATAGTGTCCGCCAAAACATATACTTTGTCCGGGGTGAAATTCAATTGCCAAAATAGCAATACTCTGAATCTAGTGTTCCAGTAGTTGCAAGCCTTGTTTAAATCTGTCGGTAACAGGGTATATTTTGTTCTGGGGTGAAATTCAATTGCCAAAAGAGCAATAACATAAATCTGGTGTTCCAGCAGTTGCAGGCCTAGTTTAAATCTGTCTGTAACAGGGTATATTTTGTTCTGGGGTGAAATTCAATTGCTAAAATAGCAATACCCTGAATCTGGTGTCCCAGCACTGGCTGGCAAAGTATAATATTGTCTGCCAAAACATATATTTTGTTCTGGGGTGAAATTCAATGGCCAAAATATCAATACCCTGAATCTGGTGTCCCAGCAGTGGCTGGCAAAGTATAATAGTGTCCGCCAAAACATATATTTTGTTCTGGGGTGAAATTCAATTGCCAAAATATCAATACTCTGAATCTTGTGACACAGCAGTGGCTGGCAAAGTATAATAGTGACCGCCAAAACATATATTTTGTTCTGGGGTGAAATTCAATTGCCAAAATAGCAATACCCTGAATCTGGTGTCCCAGCAATGGCTGGCAAAGTATAATATTGTCAGCCAAAACATATATTTTGTTCTCGGGTGAAATTCAATTGCCAAAATATCAATACCCTGAATCTGGTGTCCCAGCACTGGCTGGCAAAATATAATAATGTCCGCCAAAACATATATTTTGTTCTGGGGTGAAATTCAATTGCCAAAATATCAATACCCTGAATCTGGTGTTCCAGCAGTTGCAGGCCTCGTTGAAATCTGTCCGTAACAGGGTATATTTTGTTCTGGGGTTAAATTCAATTGCCAAAATAGCAATACCCTGAATCTGGTGTCCCAGCACTGGCTGGCAAAGTATAATAGTGTCCACCAAAACATATATTTTGTTCTGGGGTTAAATTCAATTGCCAAAATATCAATACCCTAAATCTGCTGTCCCAAAGTATAATAGTGTCCGCCAAAACATATATTTTGTTCTGGGGTTAAATTCAATGGCCACAATATCAATACCCTGAATCTTGTGTCCCAGCAGTGGCTGGCAAAGTATAATAGTGTCCACCAAAACATATATTTTGTTCTGTGGTGAAATTCACTTGCCAAAATAGCAATCCCCTAAATCTGGTGTCCTAGCACTGGCTGGCAAAATATAAAAGTGTCCGCCAAAACATATATTTTGTTCTGGGGTGAAATTCACTTGCCAATATAGCAATACCCTGAATCTGGTGTTCCAGCTGGTGCAGGCCAAGTGTTAATCTGTCCGTAAAGGGTATATTACACTCAAGGTGCATGCATATTAGGGAATCTGTCTGAGCCTCAAGTTATGCAGCAGTCTCTTATGCTGTTTGAAGACTCTGCTGGCAGGGTTTCCCAAGGGAATCCACCTAGCCCTTCTCCAGTGGTGGAAGACATAGAATGCACTGATGCACAACCACTGATGTTTCGTGATGATGAGGACATGGGAATACGACTTCTTTGGAGTCTGTACGTCTCTGAAGATGACGAAAAACAGGTGCCAACTGCTGCGTCTTTCTGCAGTGTGCAGACCGAACAGAAGGTCAGGGAGGAAGACTGTGTTGAAGATGATGCAGGGAAGATGAGATCCTAGACTCCACATAGAATGAAGGTCGTGCCGCTGTCTTTCATAGTTCAGTGGAAGAGGAAGTGGTGAGACCGAGCCAACAGCGCAGCAAAAGAGGGAGGAGGGGCAAAAGCAGAACAGCCGCCACCAAGAGAGTTCGCCTGCTACTGGCCACCACCACCAGGTATCGAGCACCCCAAAGGCAGCTTCAATTAGTTCCCTGGCATGGCACTTCTTTAAACAATGTGCTGACGACAAGACCCGAGTGGTTTGCACGCTGTGCCATCAGAGCCTGAAGCAAGGCATTAACGTTCTGAACCTTAGCACAACCTGCATGACCAGGCATCTACATGCAAAGCATGAACTGCAGTGGAGTAAACACCTTAAAAGCAAGGAACTCACTCCGGCTCCCCTGCTCCCTTTTCTGCTGCTACCTCGGCCTCTTCCTCCGCCTTGGGAGGAATGTTGGCACCTGCCGCCCACCAAACAGAGGATGTGCCACCGACAACACCACCTGCGTCACCAAGCATCTCCACCAGCGTTCAGCTCTCCGACTCACAAACCTTGGAGAGAAAGTGTAAATTCCCACCTAGCCACCCTCGAGCCCTGTGCCTGAATGCCAGCATTTCTAAACTACTGTCCTTTGGAATGCTGTCATCCAGGCTGGTGGACACAGACAGCTTCAAACAGCTGATGTCCATGGCTGTCCCACAGTATGTTGTTCCCAGCCGCCACTACTTCTCCAAGACAGCCGTGCATTCCCTGCACAACCAAGTATCCGATAAAATCAAGTGTGCACTGCGCAACGCCATCTGTGGCAAGGTCCACCTAACCACAGATACGTGGACCAGTAAGCACGGCCAGGGACGCTATATCTCCCTAACTGCACACTGGGTAAATGTAGTGGCGGCTGGGCCCCAGGCGGAGAGTTCCTTGGCCCACGTTCTTCCGCCGCCAAGGATCGCAGGGCATCATTCTTTGCCTCCTGTAGCCTCCTCCTCCTACTCGGCTTCCTCCTCCTCGGCTTCCACCAGCTCATCCAGTCAGCCACACACCTTGACCACCAACTTCAGCACAGCCGAGGGTAAACGTCAGCAGGCCATTCTGAAACTCATATATTTGGGGGACAGCCGAAATCTCGTCACAGCTCTGGTACTAGCCGGTTTTTTTGCACATCCCTTGTCTGGTGCATGTGCTGAATTTGGTGGTGCAGAAGTTTATTCACAACTACCCCGACATGTCAAAGCTGCTGCATAAAGTGCGGGCCGTCTGTGCGCGCTTCCGGCATTCAAATCCTGCCGCTGCTCGCCTGTCTGCGTAACTTCGGCCTTCCCGCTCACCGCCTCATATGAGACGTGCCCACCAGGTGGAACTCCACCTTGCACATGCTGGAGAGACTGTGCGAACAGCAGCAGGCCATAGTGGAGTTTCAGCTGCAGCACGCACGCGTCAGTCGCACTGCAGAACAGCACCACTTCACCACCAATGACTGGGCCTCCATGCGAGATCTGTGTGCCCTGTTGCAAGTACTCCACCAACATGGCTAGTGGCGATGACGCCGTTATCAGCGTTACAATACCACTTCTATGTCTCCTTGAGAAAACACTTAGGGCGATGATGGAAGAGGAGGTGGCCAAGGAGAAGGAGGAGGATGAGGGGTCATTTTTAGCACTTTCAGGCCAGTGGCTCAGAGGGAGGTTTTTGCAACAGCAGAGGCCAGGTACAAATGTGGCCAGCCAGGGCCCACTACTGGAGGACGAGGAGGATGAGGAGGAGGTGGAGGAGGATGAGGATGAAGCAGGTTAACAGAGGGGTGGCAACAGACACAGCTCAGGCCCATGACTAGTGCGTGGCTGGGGGATATGGAGGACAATAACGATACGCCTCCCACAGAGGACAGCTTGTCCTTACCTCTGGGGAGCCTGGCACACATAAGCGACTACATGCTGCAGTACCTGTGCAACGACAGAAGAGTTGCCCACATTTTAACGTGTGCGGACTACTGGGTTGCCACCCTGCTAGATCCCCGGTACAAAGACAATGTGCCCACCTTACTTCCTGCACTGGAGCATTATTGGAAGATGCTGCGAGTACAAGCGCACTCTGGTAGACGCGCTACTGAGAGCATTCCCAAATGTCACAGGCGAACAGGTGGAAGCCCAAGGCGAAGGCAGAGGAGGAGAAAGAGGTCGCCAAAGCAACTGTGTCACGGCCAGCCCCTGAGGACAGGGTTAGCATGGCAGAAATGTGGAAAAGTTTTGTCTCCACGCCACAGCTAACTGCACCACCATCTGATACGGAACGTGTTAGCAGGAGGCAGCATTTCATTAACATGGTTGAACAGTACGTATGCACACCCCTCCACATACTGACTGATGGTTCGGCCACATTCAACTTCTGGGTCTCCAAATTGTCCACGTGGCCAGAGTTATCATTATATGCCTTGGAGGTGCTGGCCTGCCCGGCGGCCAGCGTTTTGTCTGAACGTGTATTCAACACGGCAGAGGGCATCATTACTGACAAACGCAGCCGCCTGTCCACAGCCAACATGGACAAGCTGACGTTCATGAAAATGAACCAGGCATGGATCTCACAGGACCTGTCCCTCCCTTGTGCAGAATAGAGATTTATATCTGCCTCTCCCTCAACCATTTATTCTTGTACTCCGGGGCACTTCTTTATTGAATCCTCATTTTTTTTACTTTACCATGATCTTGCGGTGCAACCCAAAGTTCAATGAACCTCTCCTCAATCTGGGCGCCGGTGCCTAAATAACTGAAAGGGGCTTGTTACAATTGTGGGTGACATGCAGCCTGAACCTTTGCCATGCGACCTCTCTCCTCTGTCTGGGTGCTGGGGCCTAAATAACTGAAAGTGGCCTTCTCTAGTGGTGTGTGATATGACTCCTTATTCCTTGCTGTGGGACCACTCTCCTCTGTCTGGGTGCTGGGGCCTAAATAACTGAAAGTGGCCTTCTCCAGTGGTGGGTGATATGACGCATGATTCTCTGCTATGAGACCTCTCTCCAATTGATATTGGTTAATTTTTATTTACTTTATTTTATTTTAATTCATTTCCCTATCCACATTTGTTTGCAGGGCATTTACCTACATTTTGCTGCCTTTTTCAGCCCTCTAGCCCTTTCCTGGACTATTTTGCTACATAATACTACTCCTGGATTTTGTGGTAAAATGGCCAGATTACTTTGTGTTCTTTGCTCACTGTCCCACACCAAACATGTTTCAGTGTTACACCCTTTCTTCAGTGGTATTTACAGTGAGCTTTGGTGTGGGGTGTTGATGGGATGATGGGACGTGAGCAGTATAGAAACCCCGGCATGGATCTAAAAGGACAGTATGGGTCCAAAAGTGGGAAGATAGGGTTAGTTAAAGCCTCAATTCTTTTGATAATTAAAAAGGTCCGTATATATTAGGTCTATATAGATTGGTGCATCTGTATTTTTATTTGTATACTGTGTCTTGTTTTACATATATATATATATATATATATATATATATAATGTGGGGAGTCGCTCTGGTAGACAGTGGTGCGGGTGCAGTTTAGAGGCAAAACAAGGAGTCCAGATGGTGCATCAAACAGTGTTTTATTCACACTTGCACGCCATAAATGAAAAGCAGTCTCTTGGTGACAGTTCACACACAACGGAAATACTGTGGCAAAACAAAAACAGGTCAACACAGGGTCCAGTCACCTTGAGTGGTTTAGGTGCGGGTTCACACCTAGCAGTCGGCTCAGCCGCAGGCGATTCCACCTTCAGGTCGCAGGGAAACACCACCTTGCTGAGCTCCTTCCTCCAGGACAGAGAATTCCTCAGCCCTGTTTGCAGGCTCCAGGATAATCACACCCCCAGACACAGCTGCTGGCTGCGTTTTATACCCAGCCCAAAACATGGACTGGACCGTGGGGAGCAGCCACCCACCCTACTCTTTAGCTGCTCCCAGTAAGAGCCGGCCCGGATCGGCTTTGCAGCCATGCTATTTAACAGAGCAGCACTAGCTGCTGCAGACAAAAACCCGGCTCTCACCTCACCGAGGCCAGCAACCTCGGTGACACGTACCTGCTATCAAATACAACACCTTGCACCCTCTTACACCCCCCTTTGTTCAGCCCTGAGGGGTGAACACACGTGAGGCAGTGGACGCGGGACAGGGCATCTGCGTTGCCCTGCAAGCGGCCTGCCCTGTGTTCCACGGAGAATTTGAAATTCTGAAGAGATAGGAACCACCTGGTGACCCGAGCATTCCTCTCCTTGGCCTGACTCATCCATTTGAGGGGAATGGTCGGTCACCAGACAGAACCTCCTCCTAACAAGTAGTAGCGGAGAGATTCGAGTGCCCACTTGATAGCCAGGCACTCCCTCTCCACTATACTATATCTGGACTCGGCGGGATTGAGCTTACGGCTCAGGAAGACAACGGGATGTTCTTCCCCGTTGACCTCCTGAGACAGTACCGCACCGAGGCCTACCTCCGAGGCGTCGGTCTGTACGACAAACTCCTTGTTGAAGTCGGGTGTCACCAAAACCGGGGACCCACACAGGGCCGACTTCAACGCGGCGAAAGCCTCCTCCGCCTTCTCACTCCAGCTAACCCTCCCAGACTTTCGCCCCTTCAACAGGTCTGTCAACGGCGCTGCTATTGTGGCAAAGTGGGGCACAAACCTCATGTAGTAACCTACAATCCCCAGGAACGACTTTACCTGCCTGGTGGTGACCGGTCGGGGCCAGTTACGAATGGCCTCTACCTTGGTTACCTGAGGTTTGATGACTCCCGCCCAATTACATATCCCAGATATTTTGTCTCCTCTAACCCTATGGAGCACTTCTTTGGGTTAGCGGTCAGTCCGGCTTTCCTCAGGGCATCCACTACCGCCTGCACCTTGGGTAAATGGCTTTCCCAGTCGGTGCTGTGGATGACTACATCATCTAAGTAGGCCGAGGCGTACCGGCGATGTGGTCGCAGCACTATGTCCATTAACCTTTGGAAAGTGGCGGGGCGCCATGCAGGCCAAAGGGTAACACCTTGTAGTGATACAGGCCCTGCGAGGTAACAAATGCGGTTTTTCCTTAGCCGACTCCGTTAAGGGTACCTGCCAGTACCCTTTGGTGAGGTCTAGCACAGAAAAATAACGGGCTTGCCTAAACTCTCAACAAGCTCGTCTACCCGGGGCATGGGATACGCATCAAACTTGGACACTTCATTTAACTTGCGAAAATCGTTGCAGAACCGCAGCGTCCCATCCGGCTTGGGTATTAGGACTATGGGACTGGCCCACTCACTCTTCGACTCCTCAATGACATCGAGCTTCAACATTAACTGTACTTCCTCCGCGATGGCCCGTCGCCGAGCCTCGGGTACCCGGTATGGTTTTAACCGGATCTTGGCCTGAGGCTCAGTGGCGATGTCATGTTGGATGAGAGGCGTGCGGCCAGGGAGGTCGAGAACACATCCGTGTTCCGACTGATGAACTCCTGACTTCCTGAACTTGTTTGGAAGACAGGCTGTCTGCAATTTTTACCGTGGTTACTGCTTCACAGGCCTCGAACTGTGGGGCTGGACCCTTTCACCTAGAAGCCCTGGCCGGGGGCTGTGGTCGTCGGCCGTGTCCCTATCTTTCCAAGGCTTAAGTAAATTCACGTGGTACACCTGCTCCGGCTTGCGCCGCCTGGCTGGTGTACTTTGTAATTACTTCCCCTACCTTCTCGATCACCTCATAGGGGCCCTGCCACCTAGCTAGGAATTTGCTGTCAAGGGTGGGTACCAGAACCAACACTCGATCTCCCGGATTGAAGCCCCGTACCCGAGCCTGACGATTATACACCCTACTCTGGGCTTGTTGTGCTGCCTCCATATGCTCCCGGACCAGCGGCAACACCCTTTCTATCCGTTCCTGCATCTGGGTGACATACTCAATGACACTTTTGTGGGGGACAGGCTGTTGTTCCCATGCTTCCTTGGCGATATCCAACAGGCCCCGAGGGTGTCTGCCATAAAGCAGTTCGAAGGGCGAGAACCCAGTAGAGGCCTGGGGTACCTCTCGCACTGCGAACATGAGATAGGGCAGAAGCAGGTCCCAGTCCTTCCCATCTCTAGACACCACCCTCTTTAACATATTTTTTAGAGTTTGGTTAAACCTCTCAACAAGACCGTCTGTTTGCGGATGGTAAACGGACGTCCGTAGCTGCTTTATACGCAACAATTTACACAGTTCCCTCATTACTTTGGACATAAAAGGGGTCCCTTGGTCTGTCAGAACCTCTTTTGGCAGGCCCACACGGAAAACATCTCCATTAACTCTTTGGCAATGAGCTTAGCTGAGGTATGTCGCAGAGGCACCGCCTCCGGATACCAGTGGCATAGTCGAGAACTACCAGAATGTGTTGGTGGCCCCTGGCAGACTTTGGTACAGGCCCAATTAAATCCATAGCGATTCGCTCGAACGGTACTTCAATAATTGGCAGAGGTACCAGAGGACTACGGAAATGTGGCTGGGGGCTAGTTATCTGACAGGTCGGACAGGACTTACAATAATTCTCTACCTCCTTGAACACACTGGGCCAATAAAACCGCTGCAGTATGCGGTCCTGGGTTTTCTGCCACCCCAGGTGTCCCCAAGAACATGTTGGTGGGCAAGCTCCATGACAAGCTTGCGATACGCTGTGGGCACCACCAACTGTTCAACAGGTTCACCTCGGATTTGGTTCACCCGATACAACATATCCTGCAGAACAATAAATCGTGGGAACATTAATTCAGCCCCTGGTTTCTGGGGTTTACCATCAATTTCCAGCACATTCTCCCAGGCCCTGGTTAGGGTTTGGTCCCGGTGTTGTGCGGTCCCAAAATTTTCCCGGAGACATTGAGGTCTGCCAACTCAGGCCCGGTGGCAAGTCCTCCGTGTCTCCCACCATTACACTCAGTGGGGTTGTCTCCCCCACTACCGCTGCAGCAGTGGTCACCCCTACCGCTGGCCCTTCAGACTCGGGCTCCCAGGGTTCTGGCCTTCCAGGGGTATCAGGCCACTCTGCTAGGGTTACCCCTGTCTCAGGGCTATTAGTCACTTTCATCTCAGGCCACAGTGACGGAAAACCAGGAAGTCTCTCCCAATTATTAGTTCATAGGGCAGCTTTGTGGAGATCGCCACTTCACAAGTCCAGGTGCCGGCCGCCGTGGACAGAGACATTACAGCCGTGGGATAGTCCTTTAAGTCTCCGTGTATACACACCACACCAACTTTCCGGCCCGTATACTGGGTGGGCTGTACCAGGGCAGCACTTACCAGGGTTACCAGGCTCCCTGAGTCCAACAGCGCCACTGCCAGGTTATCCCCGATTTGCACCTGGCACAGATGTCGATTGTCTATTGTCTCGGGGTGCCGGTCGCACACAGTCTCCGGGCATACAGGGAAGCCCGGTACCCATAATTAGTCTCCATGGGTTCCCCCACTGTGGACAGTCGGCCCTTACGTGGCCAGGCTCGTGACACCGCCAGCAGACTACTGGGGAGGGATCTGCAAGGGGTACATCCCGGGCGGGTTTGGCCGGCCGCCGGGACTGGGGTGGAGGTTTCCGGGGTTTGACTGGCCTCCTCCCAAAAGAACCCCCTGCAGGTTTCTGGTGGCCTCATATCGGCTCCACCAGGTCGACCATCTCAAGGGCATTGGTGGGGATACCTGGCGATCCAGTGCTGGAGAGGGTATGGCAAAGACCTCCAGAATACATCTGCTAACAGACGGTCGAGCATAGCAGTGGGAGTCAGTATGTCTGGCTGCAGCCATTTTGCAACCGATGTAGCAGGTCATAGTATTGTGGTCTGGCGGGTTCAGCCGGGTTAAATTCCCACTGATGCACCCGCTGGGCCGGACCAAAACATTCACCCCAGTCTTGCTAGAATCTCACCTTTCACGGTCGGGTAGTCAGCTGCCTGGACATCTGCCAAATCGAAAAAAACTTGCTGGGGTCCGGCTGCCAGGAGCAGAGCAACCACCTCGGCCCACTGGTCACGGGGTAACTTTTCCCTCACGGCGACCTTCTCAAAGACGGCTAGGTATGTCTCCACGTCGTCTGCGGGGGTCATCTTTGGGATCGCCGCACGGACCGCTTTCCGGGCATCATGGACGTGGTGGGACGCTCCTGCCGCCTGTAATGCCATCACATGTTGCAGCAATAACTGGTTGGTCTCCCGCTGCTGCACGTTAGCCTCTATGAGGGCTTTCACAGCAGCCTCCATGTTGCCAGAAATCACAGGCTGCAACTTTGCCGGCCTAATATAGGACATACACTTTTGCTCAGCAAACAAAGTTCGGCGTTCACGCCAGCCTCACTGCGCATGCCCGCATCCGACACCAAATGTGGGAGTCGCTCTGGTAGACAGCGGTGCGGGTGCAGTTTAGAGGCAAAACAAGGAGTCCAGATGGTGCATCAAACAGTGTTTTATTCACACTTGCACGCCATAAATGAAAAGCAGTCTCTTGGTGACAGTTCACACACAACGGAAATACTGTGGCAAAACAAAAACAGGCCAACACAGGGTCCAGTCACCTTGGGTGGTTTAGGTGCGGGTTCACACCTAGCAGTCGGCTCAGCCGCAGGCGATTCCACCTTCAGGTCGCAGGGAAACACCACCTTGCTGAGCTCCTTCCTCCAGGACAGAGGAATTCCTCAGCCCTGTTTGCAGGCTCCAGGATAATCACACCCTCAGACACAGCTGCTGGCTGCGTTTATACCCAGCCCAAAACATGGACTGGACCGTGGGGAGCAGCCACCCACCCTACTCTTTAGCTGCTCCCAGTAAGAGCCGGCCCGGATCGGCTTTGCAGCCATGCTATTTAACAGAGCAGCACTAGCTGCTGCAGACAAAAACCCGGCTCTCACCTCACCGAGGCCAGCAACCTCGGTGACACGTGCCTGCTATCAAATACAACACCTTGCACCCTCTTACAATAAATATATATACTGGAGAAGATGGACAGCACTCCAAAAAATTCCAAGTGTTCTTTATTCAACCAAGTGGAGAGACGACATTTGGCTCGACAATAAAGCCTTTTTCAAGCAATGAACATAAGTGCATACCAATCATATATAGTGCCAAACAGGAAATACAAGCCAATCATGTGACAAACAAGAGGCGTGGTCCTGATCGGATACAATTCACAGGAAGTGATGCAAATGTGTGACATCATACACAAAGCGTGTTGATAAACAATGTGAAAAATACATATTATTACAAATCAACAGTTTGTCTCATTATATAATAAACGAGAATGTATACTGTGGAGTGACATGTGAAATATACATGTGCATATCAGTGCAATCATGAAAGTGACAATATTGAGAAATCCAAGAAGAAAAAAAGGGAGATGCGTCCCCAAGTAGGAGAGAGGGATCGGACATACCTGAGATAATAAAAATGAAGCGTCAGCAGGCACCAACGCTGGGCATATAGAAAGCCGAGTGCCGACTTCAAGAACGGCGCAACAGCCCAAGATTACTTCCGGACATGCGCATTACTAAGTTACCGCAGGCGCGGCCATATTGCTTAAGGGCAATAAGCCCATAGTTCAGTGCATGCGCATACCGCGCTAAATGAATGCAGGAGCCATAATAGTGACTGGCAAAAATGCCAGAGAGACCAGTACTGGCCGGTATATAAAGATTATTAACACAAGACACTAGGTGAGATGAGGGGACACACCTTTTCCAAAGTATGAAACCCCTCAACTAAGGGTGACTCCATTCAAAGTGCACCGCAGTGATAATCCTGCGTGCCAATGTTCGGGTCCCCAATAAGAACACCTAATCGTGTCAGTTGTAATTGAAACAGGATTCTCCGCTGAAACATAAAATAGGCCCCAAAATTCATATATGACAATGAAAAAATATGCGCTGTCATACATAAGGATCTAAAAAATTCAGCGCCAGTTAGATGACAGCCTTGTATATGAGATTATTGCTGTGGATCCCAAATTCCGCATTGCATCCATGATCCAAGATTGTTTAAAGACAGCCACCAGTGCGGGCACTATTGATGAGCATCTGAGAACATTCCTCACGGTGAACCATCCTAGGACTCCCGTGATTTATGTTTTGCCCAAGATCCATAAATCTTTAGTTGACCCCCCTGGTCGGCCTATTGTATTAGGCACAGGGTCTATTGTTAGCAATGCTGCTATTTTTTTAGATCAGATCCTTCGTTCTTTTGCTGTGGGTGCATCATCATTTGTTGCTGATACTACTGATTTCCTTTGTAAATTACAAGAGGTTGATCTTAGTGTACACCCCAATGTGTCTCTTGCTTCATTTGACATTGTATCATTGTACACATCTATTGACCATGAATTGGGTGTACAAGCGGTGAAACACATGTTTGATCTCTCTTCCCTTTCAGCTCCGAGCGGTTGAATTTGTAATTTCTCTTTTACGGATTATCCTGTATGAAAATTATTTTCTATTCAGGGATATTTTTATAAACAAAAGCGGAGAGTGGCAATGGGATCCAATGCCGCACCGACTTATGCCAATATCTTCATGCGGTGTTTTGAGGGAGGGCGTCGTCTATGGGTCCTGCCACTTCAGCCATGTGTTGCGCTGGTGGCGGTACATAGGCGACGTCTTCCTCATTTGAGTGCCACCCATGAAGAATTGTTGTCCTTTCAACAATATTTGAATAATTGGAATAAAGATTTAGAGTTTACGCTGGTTTGGTCACAGGAGTCGGCTCACAAAAAAGAAAAGAGCGACTTAAAATGTCAAAAGCTTTATTGGTATGTATTAAAAAACCCGAACGGGATAAACATGGGCACAGCCCAAGGAAATTGTGTACAAATTAGTCCCGCCTTACATAAAGACCAATCAATCCTATATGTAATACCACACGGTATGGGACTAGTAAATGGCCAGACCAGACCTAGTTATGCGCAGGAAAACCTGCGTTGTATAGATAACCCCGTTCCCATTAAGGAGACTGAGGGCGTGTACAACGCAGGCAGACTGCAAGTGCAAGTCCACCAACCAAGCGCAATATATCAGTGCGTGCCAGACCACCCAACCAAAGGAGGAGGTAGCGCTAAGGCACTAAGAAACCCTACCAGCGTGGAGACACCGCCCGCATACCGCCCGCGGGCCCAAGTCAAATGTGGTTCGGCCGGTGTATGCGGTAGTGGAGCGTGTAATCCACCGAGGGTCGGTCCGGATAGCAGGTATCGGGCCACTATGTATCAGATACAAACGACAGTACCTTCAATCCCCAGGCATGCATAAATGAGCGCCCCTCTGGACGCGCAGCCAGGGGTACAGGAGAGAGGTGTACTGTCGTGCTAGAGACACACCTAATGCTATGTGTTGTCGCGGTCACCGCTCCAGTGTAGGAGACGGTAGTCGGTATATAAATAAGTGCTGCTCTACGCGTTTCGTAAAGGACTCATCAGGAGCAGTAAGCACATAAAGTAGAACGGTGGGTGCCTGGTGTGGCGCCCGGCGTGGAGTAGCCGTGTACGCGCACACACCATCACTTCCTTTAATATGTTAGGACCCGCCTACAGGGCCGACTAGTGAGGAGCGCCACCAATCACAGTGTGGGGGCCGGTACCAACTGGCCAATAGCACCACATGAGAGGATGGGCGTATCGCGTCACTCATTAAGTCAAAGAAAGTAAAGTAGAAAGGGAATAAACGCGATCATACTGTCAAATAACTAGGAAGTGGAAAAACAAAACAATTTACTTGTGCCCAAACCCGCTTCAATAGATGCGGGACCCCTACGCATCATCGCCACTTTCGATTCAGCCCATGATAAGGTGAGGGAGATTCTGTCCCGACACTGGGGGATCCTGCTGGCAGACCCTGATGTCGGTCATTTGGTGGGTGACTTCCCCAGCATCACTTTCAGACGTGGATATAATTTAAAGGACCACCTAGTTAACAGCCTATACCAATCTAATGTCCCCAGGACATGGCTGTCACACAATTTGACTGGCACCTTCCGATGCGGCAATTGTGTAGCTTGCGCTGTGATTGGCACAGGCAAAACCTTTACAGGTATGGGTGACTCCAAGACCTACTTTATTCGATCGTTCATTAATTGCCGCACCTCTGGCGTTGTCTACCTAATCACATGTCGATGCGGTAAAAAATATGTTGGAAAAACCAGCCGAGAATTTCGACGTCGCATAGGGGAACATCTTGGCGACATTCGTAACAACAGAGATACCCCAGTGGCACGCCATGTTGGTAGCTGCCAGGGAGTGACCTTCATGGTCTGATCTTCCAAGGCATTGAAAAGGTGACACCCTCCCCTAGAGGGGGATTTTGACAATTTCCTGCTACAAAAAGAAGCTAGGTGGATTTTTCGCCTCCATACTATCCAACCACAGGGCTTGAATGATTGTTTAAGTTTCACCTGCTTCATTTAAATGCTGGTATTTGTAGTTCCGTAGTCGTTCTTCCTAATGTCTCAGAGCTATACACGCTTTGCCTCCTTTGTCCCAAGCCCTCTCCCTCTCCGCCCCCCTTCAACATTTGTTTTCCACTTCCTAGTTATTTGACAGTATGATCGCGTTTATTCCCTTTCTACTTTACTTTCTTTGACTTAATGAGTGACGCGATACGCCCATCCTCTCATGTGGTGCTATTGGCCAGTTGGTACCGGCCCCCACACTGTGATTGGTGGCGCTCCTCACTAGTCGGCCCTGTAGGCGGGTCCTAACATATTAAAGGAAGTGATGGTGTGTGCGCGTACACGGCTACTCCACGCCGGGCGCCACACCAGGCACCCACCGTTCTACTTTATGTGCTTACTGCTCCTGATGAGTCCTTTACGAAACGCGTAGAGCAGCACTTATTTATATACCGACTACCGTCTCCTACACTGGAGCGGTGACCGGCAACACATAGCATTAGGTGTGCCTCTAGCACGACAGTACACCTCTCTCCTGTACCCTGGCTGCGCGTCCAGAGGGCGCTCATTTATGCATGCCTGGGGGATTGAAGGTACTGTCGTTTGTATCTGATACATAGTGGCCCGATACCTGCTATCCGGACCGACCCTCGGTGGATTACACGCTCCACTACCGCATACACCGGCCGAACCACATTTGACTTGGGCCCGCGGGCGGTATGCGGGCGGTGTCTCCACGCTGGTAGGGTTTCTTAGTGCCTTAGCGCTTACCTCCTCCTTTGGTTGGGTGGTCTGGCACGCACTGATATATTGCGCTTGGTTGGTGGACTTGCACTTGCAGTCTGCCTGCGTTGTACACGCCCTCAGTCTCCTTAATGGGAACGGGGTTATCTATACAACGCAGGTTTTCCTGCGCATAACTAGGTCTGGTCTGGCCATTTACTAGTCCCATACCGTGTGGTATTACATATAGGATTGATTGGTCTTTATGTAAGGCGGGACTAATTTGTACACAATTTCCTTGGGCTGTGCCCATGTTTATCCCGTTCGGGTTTTTTTAATACATACCAATAAAGTTTTTGACATTTTTTAAGCGTCTTTTTCTTTTTGTGAGCCGTTCTTAATATAGACGTCAACCCTTCCATTTGCCTCCGTGATTTGATTTGGTCACAGGAGTCCATACAATTCCTCGACACCACAGTGAATCTAGCTGATGGTGAATTATCCTCCACACTATTTACCAAACCTACAGACAGAAATACTGTCCTGCGATTCAAGAGTAATCACCCCAAGCACATGATTCAACATCTTCCTTTCTCCCAATTCTTGAGGGCCAAAAGGATTTAGTCTGATCCCACTGCCTTAAACCGTACCCTTGAGGCCATGGTACAAAGATTCACTACACGGGGTTACCCTATGACTTTATTACATCCTCAGGTACAGGATGTACAGAAACTTGATAGGCAAAGCCTACTATGCAGGAAGACGTCCAAAAAATCTGTAAATAGAATCCCTTTCATCTCTACATTTAGCAAACAGAGCAACAACATCAAGTGTATTATTAAAAAACATTGGGGTATCCTCAGTAGACTTAAAGGGATCCCAGAATTCCAAAGGCTCCACTTTTCTCTTATCGCAGAGCCAGAAATCTAAGGGACCAACTGGTTCGTGCGGATGTCGGTCCCTCACAGGTTGGTACACAAAGGTTTTTGACGCAGCGCAGCCAGGGATGTTTTCCCTGCCTGCACTGCGTGAATTGCAAATACATTTGCAAGGGGAGACAGTTTATTCATCCAGATACTGGAGTTGTATATCCCATTAAGCAGCACCTAACTTGTGACACCAATTTTGTCATTTACATTTTATCCTGTCCGTGCCATATACTTTATGTAGGGGAAACATCTACAGACCTTAAAACAAGTTGAATAACCATAGGTTCTCCATACGACAAAAACGGAAGGATTTACCCGTACCCAAACATTTTATCGACATGGGTCATTCTGAGCGTGACCTCCGCTGTTGGATTATTGAACATATCATGGTCCCCAGACGGGGAGGTGATAGGGTCTCCCGTCATAAAAAGAGGGAGGCCTTTTGGATTTATACCCTGAACACATTGAGACCACATGGACTCAATGTGGAATATAATCCTATATATACGTATTGAGTATCTGACTTGCCCGTGTACCTTCCCATATGAATGTTTATTCTCTTGGATGTAGTATATCTAGGAACATGAGATGTGTTGTTGTACCTTCGCTAATTTATCTTATGTCTCTATTTTTTATAGATAATTATCTTGATTGTCCCCTAGGAGAATGGAGATGACATGCCTTTGAAGAATTTCCGCCAGCTCGCACCACCATAATATATTTTAGATCCTTATGTATGACAGCGCATATTTTTTCATTGTCATAGACGAATTTTGAAGCCTATTTTATGTTTCAGCGGAGAATCCCGTTTCAATTATAACTGACAGGATTACTGCAGTGCACTTTGAATGGAGTCACCCTTAGTTGAGGGGTTTCATACTTTGGAAAAGGTGTGTCCCCTCATCTCACCTAGTGTCTTGTGTTAATAATCTTTATATACCGGCCAGTACTGGTCTCTCTGGCATTTTTGCCAGTCACTATTATGGCTCCTGCATTCATTTAGTGCGGTATGCGCATGCTCTGAACTATGGGCTTATTGCCCTTAAGCAATATGGCCGCGCCTGCGGCACCTTAGTAATGCGCATGTCCGGAAGTAATCTTGAGCTGTTGCACCGTTCTTGAAGTCGGCACTCGGCTTTCTATATGCCCAGCGTTGGTGCCTGCTGACGCTTCATTTTTATTATCTCAGGTATGTCCGATCCCTCTCTCCTACTTGGGGACGCATATCCCTTTTTTTCTTCTTGGATTTCTCAATATTGTCACTTTCATGATTGCACTGATATGCACATGTATATTTCACATGTCACTCCACAGTATACATTCTCGTTTATTATATAATGAGACAAATTGTTGATTTGTAATAATATGTATTTTTCACATTGTTTATCAACACGCTTTGTGTATGATGTCACACATTTGCATCACTTCCTGTGAATTGTATCCGATCAGGACCACGCCTCTTGTTTGTCACATGATTGGCTTGTATTTCCTGTTTGGCACTATATATGATTGGTATGCACTTATGTTCATTGCTTGAAAAAGGCTCTATTGTCGAGCCGAAACATCATCTCTCCACTTGGTTGAATAAAGAACACTTGGAATTTTTTTGGAGTGCTGTCCATCTTCTCCAGTATATAATTGGGTCGCTCACACCCCAGGACCTAGCACCCATACCGTTTTTGAGCCGCCCGGTGCTGCCAGGTTTTTTTCCTTTTATACTGTATATATATATATATATATATATATATATATATATATATATATATTCTGGTTTTTAACTAGTGTGACTTACAATAAATACCTTTAATTCAGCATCACATACATAGATTGAGTGCATTATCAGACATAACCATGCCTGGTTGTAGGTTGAGTTGCGAGAGCCACAGCTCAGTCCGTTCCCTTATACCCTGCCACAGCTCTGCGGCGGTCATCTGTTTGTCACCTAAGCAAATAAGTTTCAGCAAGGCCTGTTGCTGCTTCCCCACTGCAGTGCTACACTGTTTCCAGCTACTGACTGATGGCTGACTGGTGCTGCAAGATGAGAGTTCAGAGGTGGAAGTGGAGGAGGAGGTGGAGTGGGTAACACCCACTAATGTAGGTGGTGGTGGAAATCCTGATGGAAGTAGGGCCCGCAATCCTTGGTGTCAGTAGCACCTGTGCCTTCCCAGGGTACAAATTGCTCCCGGCCTCCACATCGTTTACCCAGTGTGCTGTCAGGGAACTGCAGCGTCCCTAGCCACAAGCACTTGTCCATGTGTCAGTCGTTAAGTAGACCTTCTCAATAACTGTGATGGTCAGGGCACAGATGATGTTACGGGACACATGCTGGTGTAAGGCGGGATGGCACACCAGGCAAAATAGTGGCACCTGGGGACTGAGTAACGAGGGACTGCCTCCACCGTCAGGCTGCGGAAAGTCTCAGTGTCCACAAGCCTAAATGGCAACATTTCCAGGGCCACCAATATGGAAATGTGCGCATTTAGTGCTATGGCCTGTGGGTGGGTGGGTGGGTATTTACGCTTTCATCCAAAGGCCTGGGGTATGGACATCTGTATGCTGCACTGGGACACAGAAGTGGATATGCTAGCTGATAGTGCTTGTGAAAGTCTAGGTGCAGGGCGGGAGGCATCCAGGCCTGTGTCTTGGACAGGGGATTGGCCAGCACGTAACACAGGGGAAGAGGAGGCAGTGGTGTGACCCTCAGACACTAATTGTGTACCCAGGCGTTCGGCCCACCTATTAGGGTGCTTTGATGCCATGTGGAGGATCATGCTGGTGGTGGTGAGGTTGCTAGTGTTCATGCCCCTGCTAATTTTGGTACTGCACAGGTTGAAAATGACAATTATATTATTGCCTGCGCTTTCATCAAAAAATTGCCAGACTGCGTAACACCTACCCCTTGGGAAGGGAGATTTCTGCAAGGGGGTGCTCCCGGGGAACAGTTTTGGGCCTGTTTGGTGTGGCCTGCCTTCTCCCTTTTGCCACCCCACTGCCTCTTCCAACCTGTTGCGGTGCTGAGGATCCCTCCCCCTCTGTACTTCTGTCCTAGCTCGGCTTGCCACCTTCCCAGGTTGGGTCAGTTATTTAATCATCCACCACCTCCTCTTGAGACACTAATTGCAGTTGGCAACAAGTTATTGGCAACTGTGCCTCATCATCATCATCCACCTCATGAAACACTAATTGCCGTTCCCCACCGCCATCTTCTTCTGACTGTGGATGGTCAAGAGTTTGGGAATCAGGGCACGGGATCTCCTCATGTCGCTCTTTAAGTGGGCTTAGCGTGAGGCCCAAATTAAGGAATGGCGATATCCGAGTGTGGGATCACTTGTTTGCAAAGAGTCTCCATGGTGGGAGAAGGAGGATCAGAGTGAGGATTCTGTTGACTAGACTCTTGACTACTGCGACTGGACTCTGTGGAAGACAGGGTGGTGCTTAACCGACTGGAAGTATTATCTTCTGCAATCCAACCAACCACCTGCACGCATTGGTCTGACTTTGACAGTGGTGTCCTGGCCCGCCCTGCAAACTGGGACATGAAGCTAGGTATCATGGATGAGTGTGATTCTTGTGCTTTGCCAGCAGGCACAGTTTCACCGCGGTCCCTTACTGCTCACCTTCATCATATTAAATGGTATATATGCTTGCAAGTATGTCAAACGAACAGTAGCGCGTTTTTTTAAGTGTATACGCAAATAAATTACAGCCAATGTCACAGATATTTGGGATGTGGAAACGCTATACAGGAGAGGTACCAGAGGTAATGGCGCTTCTGTCAACAGCTAAGAAAAAATTACAGTTAATGTCACAGATATTTGGGATGCGGAAACGTTATACAGGACTTGTCCGCAGCAGACACCATCTACGGGAAATGTACACTGGATGCCACAGATATTTTTAGTATGCGCACACGTTAAACAGGAGCTATAGCGCAGATAATGTCGCTGTCCGCAGCGTCTACGGAAAAAGTACACTGGATGTCACTGATATTTTTAGGATGCGCACACTTTAAACAGGAGACGTAGCGCAGATAATGTCACTGTACGCAGCATCTACAGAAAAAGTACACTTGATGTCACAGATATTTTTAGGATGCGCAAACGTTATACAGGATATGTAGCGCAGGTAATGTCACTGTCCACAGTGGACACCATCTACGGAAAAAGTACACTGGATGTCACAGATATTTTTTGGCTGCACACAAGTTACATAGGAGATGTAGAGCAGATAATGTCACTGTCTGCATCTGCCAAACAATTGTATGCTATTTAGCGCAGGTTGCTCTAAAAATATATATTGCTGCCAGATACAACAATAGTCCTTAAAAGGACTTTTGGGTCTCTAAAAATTGCACGCAATTTGGCACAGGTTGAGCTAATATATTGCTGCCAGATACAACAATAGTCCTTAAAAGGACTTTTGGGTCTCTAATACCAACCCAGGCAGAGGAGGGGTTCATGTCACCCACCAATGGAACATGTGATTTTTAAAAATGTAGGCCCCTGGCATCCAGGCAGAGCAGGGGTTTATTCACGGCAAAACGGGGTTCATGTCACCCACCAAAGGAACAGGCTATTTTTAGAAATGTAGGCCCCTGCCCTGACACCCAGGCAGAGGAGGGGTTAATTCATGGCAAAACGGGGTTCACATCACCCACCAGTAGAACAGACCACTTAAATAGAGGCTGGGTCACATGCTGCACTTAGCCAATCCCAGCCATGCCAATAGAAGGCATGCCTGTGATGGCTTCTTAGGGCAAAGTAGTGAAACGCTTGTTGATTGGCTGCCCTGCAGCCTTTCAAAAGGCGGGGAAAAAATCGCTGAACAACGAACCCGAACGTTTACGGAAATGTCCGGGACTGGGTGCGAAAAACCGCAATGTTCGGTGCGAACCCTATTTGTCACTTTTTTAAAACAAAAAATTCCTTTTCCAATAGCCAATTTTAAAACTGCCTACAAACATTTAAAGTTTCTCGGGGATTTGTCCCTTTGCAGCATTGACTAGGTTTCTAAATAAAGCAGCAGTAAAATATTGTGTTTTAATATTTAATAATCTTTTTTTTACATGGAATTGCAATTTATTTCTGATATTAAAGCTATGTTTAAAAAACATCAAGCTTTAGTTTTGAATTCAATTGGCCTGTTGAAATTTGTTGATAAAGATTATATTTATGTACCAAAAGCTAAAATAAAGCTAAAATAAAATAAAAATCTCAGATTCGTTTTATTAACTTCAATCCCAGGCTTGTAGAGAGAACAGAGGATGGAAGAACAAATGGAGATTTTGCACTACCAATTACTGCCATTTGTGTGCACCATAATTTGTGTTTTTTTTATTATTTTTTTTATTTTTAGCAAAGTTGCCTCTAATAATAATCTTGTTTTGAAATCAAGCAGACAAAACAGAGAATTGCTTTAGTGTTACTTTAAAATCCAAGGCTTATGGTTATACAGTTCAGTACTTCTGTTTTTGGTCTGTTATTTAAACTGTAATATGAGAGATAGGGTTCTCTGAGTTTGATGTCTTACTCATACTGTGATATCTCTGTAAGCTATCTTTCCTCCACTAGAATTTCTTTTAATCCAAATAGACCATTATGAAACTAGTACTCTTAAAAACTCCTATGGAGGAAGTTCGAAAAAAATTCTAGATAGAGCCATTTCTTGTGAGACAATATAATTGTTACTGTGTATGAAACTAACAAAACAAACTGATTATAACACAATATAATATCGCAGAATGACATTACTATTTTTGCATAATATAGGTATTTTAAAGAAAATATTAATACTAGAGAGATATTTTTCGGAGATGAATCCTAAAAAAAGGATGCCACCCATTAATTAAATAGTTTACACAGTTTTTTGCCATAAAACAAAGCTTTTCATAAGTAATTTGTTTTGTGGAGTGCTTCAATTTTTTGCTGTTTTTGTGACTTTTCTGCTTACTTCTTAAGAGTAATGAAAAATTTAGGCAACATTCATTAATTCAAGTAATTAGAAATGGCACAGATTTATGGTTCATAATACTTATATCTCTTCACAGCAGTAATAAAAAGTAATAAAATGCACTGTTACTCCAGTAAATAGCATTTATTATGTAAAAGAAGTTAAAACAAGGTACTTAATAATGTATTGTTATTTTCCACATTGCTTCCTTTGCTGGCTTGATTCATTAATCCATCACGTTATACACTTCTCATATCCATGGTTACGACCATTCTGAGATCCAGCATTGGTGGGTGTGCTTGCACACTATGGGAAAAAACGCTGGCGTCTCTGGTAGCCAAGACCAGGGGAGCTCACATAGGCCAGCATTTTTACCTATAGTGTGCAAGCATGACCTCCACTGATGGATTGCAGGGTGTTCATAACCATGCAAACGAGAAGCATATAATGTGATGAAAAAATGAATCCATCCAGCAAAGGAAGCAATATTGATGATAGCAATACATTAGTAAGTGGTTTGTATTAACTTTCTCTACATAATAAATGTTATTTGCTAAAGTGAAACAACCCCTTTAGTAGGCTTTTCTCAGACACCAACTATTCTCTTCCCATCGACTTACATAACATGTGAGAAATTCTCAAATGTGCAAAGTAGTCAAATATAGTATGCGTACCACACTCAGGGTACTTTACAAAAGAATGGTATTTCACATAAAAGTCTTAGTAAAAAAAAGCCACCAGTGTAAGATGCAGCCAATTTAGAGAAAAAGGCCCCTTAATAAAATTGTTGTATCTGTGATATCTGTGCATCAGAAAATGAAATCTGCACCAACTAAGAGTTTTCTACAGTCAATTATAGTCCCATTTTTTTCCTCAAAATGAAGCTTGTCTAAAAATGGCTGACTTTTGTACACCAGAAAACTGGCACACACATATTGTAATTTTACCATGTGTCATTTGATGTGATGTCTAACCTCAGCACTCCGGCTGTGGTAAAACTACATTTCCCAAAATGCACACTTGCTTGGCTGTTTTCAGAACTTCATAAATATGACTGGAGCATGCTGGGAGTCGTAGATTCACCACAGCTTAACTTTCGGACGTTAGCCTTCACTGACACAGTGTGTAACATCTAGTACATTATGGCACCTTTATGTTTCCTTCCCCCTAAGGATTTTTCTGTTTGCATAAGCTAACATACATTATATCTTATACCAGGGATCGGCAACCTCCGGCTGTTCAGAAACTACAACTCCAAGAATCCTCCTTTTACCTCAATAGTAGTTACAAGAACAGCTGAGCAATTGTGCATGCTGGGAGTTGTAGTTTCACAGCAGCTGGAGTGTTGAGGGTTGCTGATCCCTGTCTTATACTGTTTTAACCTAAATTAGATATAAAGCTCTTCAATTACCTTTATGATTTATATGCTTATTATTTGTATGCGCTGTTCTAATTTTTTTCAGTTTACTTGTACCCAGAGAGTGCTCTCCACTATATTCAGCAGTCCCATACTGTAGCAGTGGTTACAATTGCACCACACACATATTTTCATGGGTCATTCTGGGACCCCATTTTTATGATTGCTAGACCCAGCACTCAAACTTCCAGTGATCAGATATGTGTCCCTATCCTGTTGGAAATTCATTTAAATATGGTCGCTTATGGCTGCTAAAGAAGTGACAGGACACAGTTGTGGTGACAGGACAGAACCAGGTGTCAGAGCCTGTAGTCAGAATCAAGAGGACAATAAGTCTCAGATGAGGACAAGGCAGGGAAGAAGTCAGGAGTATGGTAAAGTCAGGATCCAAGTACATAACTATGGGTAACAGCAGACAAACCCAGAGTTGGGTAATAGGGCAGAATCCTGTAACACCAACTTTGCAACCAGATCAGCTAATCAGTCGGTGCAACCACTGTGAGTACATCAGAGTTGGATTGTGGAGAGCTAATAACAGTACAATCAGTGCTGTTTGTTACAAATAGTATGAGCAAAATATTAATCTTGTTGTGACAGATATTGAGAGGATTAAATTATAAGATGTGACCAGAGCCCTTTAAATGAGAGAAGAGAGTTTGGAAGCTGTGCCTGCAGTAGCATGTATCCCACCCACTGAAGATTGGTGCCAGAGAGACCTGCTTCAAAAGTGGAGACATCCCTCACTAGACTTAAAGGGCAGCCATGACTTGTTCCAGGCTGCTTGAGGAATACCAGGAATCTGCTGACAAGGAGCAACAAGCCCTACATCACATCTGTTGATGATCAGAAAATATCTGCAGCTATAGAGAGTTACCTTTAGGCTACATGCACACGACCGTTGCCTGCCTCTGCGTCCGCTCCTCCTGAAAATTTTGCGTTCGTCATCCTTTTTTTTTACGGATCCGATTTTTATGGCAGATCCAATGTAAAAATACCTATCCTTGTCCATAAACGTGAAAAAAATAGGACATGCACTATTTTTTGACGGAATGAAAACACGGACCACAGATGCGGAACAAAAACGGTTGACCATCCGCATTTTTTGACGGACCCATTGAAATGAATAGGGAAGCATCCTATCCGTGAAAAAAACGGAACGGACGCGGAAACAAACAACGATCGTGTGCATGAGGACTTTGAGAGAGATGGTTAGGATTACTTACAGAGATGTTGATGGAGGGCTCTATTGTAAGATAGATTATAAATGAATAGAGGGGCTACAAATTCAGGGTGAGCTAGAGTCTACAGATTAAGCCAGGAGGCTTTTAAATACATAAAGAGAATCATCACGGTAAAAGAGGAGAGAATATTTAAAAGAAGAAAAACTGCTACAAGAGGACATAGTTTTAAATTCGAGGGGCAAAGGTTTAAAAGTAATATCAGGAAGTATTACTTTACTGAGAGAGTAGTGGACGCATGGAATAGCCTTCCAGCAGAAGTGGTAGCTGCAAATACAGTGAAGGAGTTTAAGCATGCATAATATAGGCATAAGGCCATCCTTCATATAAGATAGGGCCAGGGGCTATTCATAGTATTCAGTATATTGGGCAGACTAGATGGGCCAAATGGTTCTTATCTGCTGACACATTCTATGTTTCTATGTTTCTCCTGCAAGTTGGTAGTTTTCAGGTAAACCATGGGTCCAAGGAACATAAGAACCATGGCAGGCATGAGTCTTAAGTTATAAGGTGGTTGGTCACCAATGCTTCATGGGTAGTCATGGCTATGAGGCCTAGTAGGACGTTACACCAAAAATTGTTCCCAAGCTGAGACAGCTGAAAGGAATCATTGTGTCCCAAAGCAGAAATTGCAGGAAATTGTGCAGACCAGAGCATTTAGCGCTGCAGCAGAGAAAGTGAGGAGAGAGGTTGGCAAGATATGTTAAGTTTTCTTACTGACAACATAGTCAGGCCTTGTTCACATTTTCATGTCCGTTTTGATGTCACGTGAAAAATCAGTATTTGTTTCATAATGCGTATGTCCGGAAGTAATCTTGAGCTGTTGCACCGTTCTTGAAGTCGGCACTCGGCTTTCTATATGCCCAGCGTTGGTGCCTGCTGACGCCTTCATTTTTATTATCTCAGGTATGTCCGATCCTCTCTCTCCTACTTGGGGACGCATCTCCTTTTTTTCTTCTTGGATTTCTCAATATTGTCACTTTCATGATTGCACTGATATGCACATGTATATTTCACATGTCACTCCACAGTATACATTCTCGTTTATTATATAATGAGACAAATTGTTGATTTGTAATAATATGTATTTTTCACATTGTTTATCAACACGCTTTGTGTATGATGTCACACATTTGCATCACTTCCTGTGAATTGTATCCGATCAGGACCACGCCTCTTTGTTTGTCACATGATTGGCTTGTATTTCCTGTTTGGCACTATATATGATTGGTATGCACTTATGTTCATTGCTTGAAAAGGCTCTATTGTCGGCCGAAACATCATCTCTCCACTTGGTTGAATAAAGAACACTTGGAATTTTTTTGGTGCTGTCCATCTTTCTCCAGTATATAATTGGGTCGTTCACCACACCCTAGGACCTAGCATCATACCGTTTTGAGCCGCCCGGTGCTGCCAGGTTTTTTCCTTTTATACTGTATATATATATACATATATATATATATATATATATATATATTCTGGTTTTTAACTAGTGTGACACAATAAATACATTTTAATTCAGCATCACATACCTAGATTGAGTGCATTATCAGACATAACCATGCTCTGGTTGTAGGTTGAGTTGCAGAGCCACAGCCTCAGTCCGTTCCCTTATGCCCTGCCACAGCTCTACGGCGGTCATCTGTTTGTCACCTAAGCAAATAAGTTTCAGCAAGGCCTGTTGCTGCTTCCCCACTGCAGTGCTACACTGTTTCCAGCTACTGACTGATGGCTGACTGGTGCTGCAAGATGAGAGTTCAGAGGTGGAAGTGGAGGAGGAGGTGAGTGGGTAACACCCACTAATGTAGGTGGTGGTGGAAATCCTGATGGAAGTAGGGCCGCAATCCTTAGCGTCCAGTAGCACCTGTGCCTTCCCAGGGTACAAATTGCTCCCGGCCTCACATCGCTTACCCAGTGTGCTGTCAGGGAACTGCAGCGTCCCTAGCCCACAAGCACTTGTCCATGTGTCAGTGTTAAGTGGACCTTCTCAATAACTGTGATGGTCAGGGCACAGATGATGTTACGGGACACATGCTGGTGTAAGGCGGGATGGCACACCAGGCAAAATAGTGGCACCTGGGGACTGAGTAACGAGGGACTGCCTCCACCGTCAGGCTGCGGAAAGTCTCAGTGTCCACAAGCCTAAATGGCAACATTTCCAGGGCCACCAATATGAAAATGTGCGCATTTAGTGCTATGGCCTGTGGGTGGGTGGGTGGGTGGCTGGGTATTTACGCTTTCATCCAAAGGCCTGGGGTATGGACATCTGTATGCTGCACTGGGACACAGAAGTGGATATGCTAGCTGATAGTGCTTGTGAAAGTCTAGGTGCAGGGCGGGAGGCATCCAGGCCTGTGTCTTGGACAGGGGATTGGCCAGCACGTAACACAGGGGAAGAGGAGGCAGTGGTGTGACCCTCAGACACTAATTGTGTACCCAGGCATTCGGCCCACCTATTAGGGTGCTTTGATGCCATGTGGAGGATCATGCTGGTGGTGGTGAGGTTGCTAGTGTTCATGCCCCTGCTAATTTTGGTACTGCACAGGTTGAAAATGACAATTATATTATTGCCTGCGCTTTCATCAAAAAATTGCCAGACTGCGTAACACCTACCCCTTGGGAAGGAGATTTCTGCAAGGGGTGCTCCGGGGAACAGTTTTGGGCCTGTTTGGTGTGGCCTGCCTTCTCTTTGCCACCCCACTGCCTCTTCCAACCTGTTGCGGTGCTGAGGATCCCTCCCCTCTGTACTTCTGTCCTAGCTCGAGCTTGCCACCTTCCCAGGTTGGGTCAGTTATTTAATCATCCACCACCTCCTCTTGAGACACTAATTGCAGTTGGCAACAAGTTATTGGCAACCGTGCCTCATCATCATCATCCACCTCATGAAACACTAATTGCCGTTCCCCACCGCCATCTTCTTCTGACTGTGGATGGTCAAGAGTTTGGGAATCAGGGCACAGGATCTCCCTCATGTCGCTCTTTAAGTGGGCTTAGCGTGAGGCCCAAATTAAGGAATGGCGATATCCGAGTGTGGATCACTTGTTTGCAAAGAGTCTCCATGGTGGGAGAAGGAGGATCAGAGTGAGGATTCTGTTGACTAGACTCTTGACTACTGCGACTGGACTCTGTGGAAAACAGGGTGGTGCTTAACCGACTGGAAGTATTATCTTCTGCAATCCAACCAACCACCTGCACGCATTGGTCTGACTTTGACAGTGGTGTCCTGCCCCGCCCTGCAAACTGGGACATGAAGCTAGGTATCATGGATGAGTGTGATTCTTGTGCTTTGCCAGCAGGCACAGTTTCCACCAGCGGTCCCTTACTGCTCACCTTCATCATATTAAATGGTATATATGCTTGCAAGTATGTCAAACT
The DNA here is from genome assembly GCA_033119425.1 of Bufotes viridis. Taxonomy (NCBI): domain Eukaryota; kingdom Metazoa; phylum Chordata; class Amphibia; order Anura; family Bufonidae; genus Bufotes; species Bufotes viridis. The sequence goes on along the minus strand of CM065591.1, from coordinate 368,105,438 downwards.
GAACAGTAGCGTGTTTTTTTAAGTGTATACGCAAATAAATTACAGCCAATGTCACAGATATTTGGGATGTGGAAACGCTTATACAGGAGAGGTACCAGAGGTAATGGCGCTGCTGTCAACAGCTAAGAAAAAATTACAGTTAATGTCACAGATATTTGGGATGCGGAAACGTTATACAGGACTTGTCCGACGGCAGACACCATCTACGGGAAAAGTACACTGGATGCCACAGATATTTTTAGTATGCGACACGTTAAACAGGAGCTATAGCGCAGATAATTGTCGCTGTCCGCAGCGTCTACGGAAAAGTACACTGGATGTCACTGATATTTTTAGGGATGCGCACACTTTAAACAGGAGGCGTAGCGCAGATAATGTCACTGTACGCAGCATCTACAGAAAAGTACACTTGATGTCACAGATATTTTTAGGATGCGCAAGCGTTATACAGGATATGTAGCGCAGGTAATGTCACTGTCCACAGTGGACTACCATCTACGGAAAAAGTACACTGGATGTCACAGATATTTTTTGGCTGCACACAAGTTTACATAGGAGATGTAGAGCAGATAATGTCACTGTCTGCATCTGCCAAACAATTGTATGCTATTTAGCGCAGGTTGCTCTAAAAATATATATTGCTGCCAGATACAACAATAGTCCTTAAAAGGACTTTTGGGTCTCTAAAAATTGCACGCAATTTGGCACAGGTTGAGCTAATATATTGCTGCCAGATACAACAATAGTCCTTAAAGGACTTTTGGGTCTCTAATACCAACCCAGGCAGAGGAGGGGTTCATGTCACCCACCAATGGAACATGTGATTTTTAAAAATGTAGGCCCCTGGCATCCAGGCAGAGCAGGGGTTTATTCATGGCAAAACGGGGTTCATGTCACCCACCAAAGGAACAGGCTATTTTTAGAAATGTAGGCCCCTGCCCTGACACCCAGGCAGAGGAGGGGTTAATTCATGGCAAAACGGGGTTCACATCACCCACCAGTAGAACAGACCACTTAAATAGAGGCTGGGTCACATGCTGCACTTAGCCAATCCCAGCCATGCCAATAGAAGGCATGCCTGTGATGGCTTCTTAGGGCAAAGTAGTGAAACGCTTGTTGATTGGCTGCCCTGCAGCCTTTCAAAAGCGGGAAAAATCGCTGAACAACGAACCCGAACGTTTACGGAAATGTCCGGGACTGGAGTGCGAAAAACCGCAATGTTCGGTGCGAACCCTATTTGTCACTTTTTAAAACAAAAATTCCTTTTCCAATAGCCAATTTTAAAACTGCCTACAAACATTTAAAGTTTCTCGAGGATTTGTCCCTTTGCAGCATTGACTAGGTTTCTAAATAAAGCAGCAGTAAAATATTGTGTTTTAATATTTAATAATCTTTTTTTACATGGAATTGCAATTTATTTCTGATATTAAAGCTATGTTTAAAAACATCAAGCTTTAGTTTTGAATTCAATTGGCCTGTTGAAATTTGTTGATAAAGATTATATTTATGTACCAAAAGCTAAAATAAAGCTAAAATAAAATAAAAATCTCAGATTCGTTTTATTAACTTCAATCCCAGGCTTGTAGAGAGAACAGAGGATGGAAGAACAAATGAAGATTTTGCACTACCAATTACTGCCATTTGTGTGCACCATAATTTGTGTTTTTTTTATTATTTTTTTATTTTTAGCAAAGTTGCCTCTAATAATAATCTTGTTTTGAAATCAAGCAGACAAAACAGAGAATTGCTTTAGTGTTACTTTAAAATCCAAGGCTTATGGTTATACAGTTCAGTACTTCTGTTTTTGGTCTGTTATTTAAACTGTAATATGAGAGATAGGGTTCTCTGAGTTTGATGTAACATAGTAACATAGTAACATAGTATATAAGGCCGAAAAAAGACATTTGTCCATCGAGTTCGACCTGTTTCCTGCAAGTTGATCCAGAGGAAGGCAAAAAACCCCTGTGAGGTAGAAGCCAATTTTCCCCACTTAAGGGGAAAAAATTCCTTCCCGACTCCAATCAGGCAGTCAGAATAACTCCCTGGATCAACGACCCATCTTTAGTAGCTATAGCCTGAAATATTATTACGCTCCAGAAATACATCCAGGCCCCTCTTGAATTCCTTTTATTGTACTCACCATCACCACCTCCTCAGGCAGAGAGTTCCATAGTCTTACTGCTCTTACCGTGAAGAACCCTTTTCTATGTTTGTGTACAAACCTTCTTTCCTCCAGACGCAGAGGATGTCCCTCGTCACAGTCACAGTCCTGGGGATAAATAGATGATGGGAGAGATCTTTGTACTGACCCCTGATATATTTATACATAGTTATTAGATCTCCCTCAGTCGTCTTTTTTCTAGAGTGAATAACCCTAATTTTGATACCCTTTCGAGGTACTGTAGTTGCCCCATTCCAGTTATTACTTTAGTTGCCCTCCTCTGAACCCTCTCTAGCTCTGCTATGTCTGCCTTGTTCACGGGAGCCCAGAACTGTACACAGTACTCCATGTGTGGTCTGACTAGTGATTTATAAAGTGGTAAGACTATATTTTCATCACGGGCATCTATGCCCCTTTGATGCAACCCATTATCTTATTGGCCTTAGCAGCAGCTGCCTGACACTGGTTTTTACAGCTTAGTTTGTTATTTATTAAAATTCCTAGATCCTTTTCCATGTCAGTGTTACTGAGTGTTTTACCATTTAGTATGTACGGGTGACTTGCATTATTCCTTCCCATGTGCATAACTTTACATTTGTCAGTGTTAAACCTCATCTGCCATTTCTCTGCCCAAGCCCCCAATCTATCCAGATCCCTCTGTAGCAGAAAACTGTCCTCTTTAGTGTTAATTACTTTACACAGTTTAGTGTCATCTGCAAAATTGATATATTACTGTGCAAGCCTTCTACAAGATCATTAATAAATATATTGAAGAGAATAGGGCCCAATACTGAACCCTGAGGTACCCCACTAGTGACCGTGACCCAATCTGAGTGTGTACCGTTAATAACCACCCTCTGTTTTCTATTACTGAGCCAGTTACTTACCCACATACAGATATTTTCTCCTAGTCCAAGTGTTCTCATTTTATATACTAACCTTTATGTGGTACAGCGTCAAATGCTTTGGAGAAGTCCAGATATACGACATCCATTGATTCGCCACTGTCAAGTCTAGAACTTACCTCCTCATAGAAACTGATTAAATTAGTTTGACATGACCGATCCCTCATGAAGCCATGCTGATATGGTGTAATTTGCTTATTTTCATTGAGATACTCCAAGATAGCATCTCTTACAAAACCTTCAAACAGTTTACCCACAACAGATGTTAAACTTACCGGCCTATAATTTCCAGGCTCTGTTTTTGGACCCTTTTTGAATATTGGCACCACATTTGCTATACGCCAGTCTGGTGGAACATTCCCTGTCAGTATGGAGTCCGTGAATATCAAAAATAAGGGTCTGGCTAGGACATCACTTAATTCCCTTAGGATACGGGGGTGTATGCCATCCGGTCCTGGCGATTTGTCTATTTTAATCTTTTTAAGTCGCTGCTGTACTTCTTCCTGGGTCTTACTCATACTGTGATATCTCTGTAAGCTATCTTTCCTCCACTAGAATTTCTTTTAATCCAAATAGACCATTATGAAACTAGTACTCTTAAAAACTCCTATGGAGGAAGTTCGAAAAAAATTCTAGATAGAGCCATTTCTTGTGAGACAATATAATTGTTACTGTGTATGAAACTAACAAAACAAACTGATTATAACACAATATAATATCGCAGAATGACATTACTATTTTTGCATAATATAGGTATTTTAAAGAAAATATTAATACTAGAGAGATATTTTTCGGAGATGAATCCTAAAAAAAGGATGCCACCCATTAATCAAATAGTTTACACAGTTTTTTGCCATAAAACAAAGCTTTTCATAAGTAATTTGTTTTGTGGAGTGCTTCAATTTTTTGCTGTTTTTGTGACTTTTCTGCTTACTTCTTAAAAGTAATGAAAAATTTAGGCAACATTCATTAATTCAAGTAATTAGAAATGGCACAGATTTATGGTTCATAATACTTATATCTCTTCACAGCAGTAATAAAAAGTAATAAAATGCACTGTTACTCCAGTAAATAGCATTTATTATGTAAAAGAAGTTTAAACAAGGTACTTAATAATGTATTGTTATTGTCCACATTGCTTCCTTTGCTGGCTTGATTCATTAATCCATCACGTTATACACTTCTCATATCCATGGTTACGACCATTCTGAGATCCAGCATTGGTGGGTGTGCTTGCACACTATGGGAAAAAACGCTGGCGTCTCTGGTAGCCAAGACCAGGGGAGCTCACATAGGCCAGCATTTTTACCTATAGTGTGCAAGCATGACCTCCACTGATGGATTGCAGGGTGTTCGTAACCATGCAAACGAGAAGCATATAATGTGATGAAAAAATGAATCCATCCAGCAAAGGAAGCAATATTGATGATAGCAATACATTAGTAAGTGGTTTGTATTAAATTTCTCTAAATAATAAATGTTATTTGCTAAAGTGAAACAACCCCTTTAGTAGGCTTTTCTCAGACACCAACTATTCTCTTCCCATCGACTTGCATAACATGTGAGAAATTCTCAAATGTGCAAAGTAGTCAAATATAGTATGCGTACCACACTCAGGGTACTTTACAAAAGAATGGTATTTCACATAAAAGTCTTAGTAAAAAAAAGCCACCGGTGTAAGATGCAGCCAATTTAGAGAAAAAGGCCCCTTAATAAAATTGTTGTATCTGTGATATCTGTGCATCAGAAAATGAAATCTGCACCAACTAAGAGTTTTCTACAGTCAATTATAGTCCCATTTTTTTCCTCAAAATGAAGCTTGTCTAAAAATGGCTGACTTTTGTACACCAGAAAACTGGCACACACATATTGTAATTTTACCATGTGTCATTTCATTTGATGTGATGTCTAACCTCAGCACTCCGGCTGTGGTAAAACTACATTTCCCAAAATGCACACTTGCTTGGCTGTTTTCAGAACTTCATAAATATGACTGGAGCATGCTGGGAGTCGTAGATTCACCACAGCTTAACTTTCGGACGTTAGCCTTCACTGACACTGTGTGTAACATCTAGTACATTATGGCACCTTTATGTTTCCTTCCCCCTAAGGATTTTTCTGTTTACATAAGCTAACATACATTATATCTTATACCAGGGATCGGCAACCTCCGGCTGTTCAGAAACTACAACTCCAAGAATCCTCCTTTTACCTCAATAGTAGTTACAAGAACAGCTGAGCAATTGTGCATGCTGGGAGTTGTAGTTTCACAGCAGCTGGAGTGTTGAGGGTTGCTGATCCCTGTCTTATACTGTTTTAACCTAAATTAGATATAAAGCTCTTCAATTACCTTTATGATTTATATGCTTATTATTTGTATGCGCTGTTCTAATTTTTTTCAGTTTACTTGTACCCAGAGAGTGCTCTCCACTATATTCAGCAGTCCCATACTGTAGCAGTGGTTACAATTGCACCACACACATATTTTCATGGGTCATTCTGGGACCCCATTTTTATGATTGCTAGACCCAGCACTCAGACTTCCAGTGATCAGATATGTGTCCCCTATCCTGTTGGAAATTCATTTAAATATGGTCGCTTATGGCTGCTAAAGAAGTGACAGGACACAGTTGTGGTGACAGGACAGAACCAGGTGTCAGAGCCTGTAGTCAGAATCAAGAGGACAATAAGTCTCAGATGAGGACAAGGCAGGGAAGAAGTCAGGAGTATGGTAAAGTCAGGATCCAAGTACATAACTATGGGTAACAGCAGACAAACCCAGAGTTGGGTAAAAGGGCAGAATCCTGTAACACCAACTTTGCAACCAGATCAGCTAATCAGTCGGTGCAACCACTGTGAGTACATCAGAGTTGGATTGTGGAGAGCTAATAACAGTACAATCAGTGCTGTTTGTTACAAATAGTATGAGCAAAATATTAATCTTGTTGTGACAGATATTGAGAGGATTAAATTATAAGATGTGACCAGAGCCCTTTAAATGAGAGAAGAGAGTTTGGAAGCTGTGCCTGCAGTAGCATGTATCCCACCCACTGAAGATTGGTGCCAGAGAGACCTGCTTCAAAAGTGGAGACATCCCTCACTAGACTTAAAGGGCAGCCATGACTTGTTCCAGGCTGCTTGAGGAATACCAGGAATCTGCTGACAAGGAGCAACAAGCCCTACATCACATCTGTTGATGATCAGAAAATATCTGCAGCTATAGAGAGTTACCCTTAGGCTACATGCACACGACCGTTGCCTGCCTCTGCGTCCGCTCCTCCTGAAAATTTTGCGTCCGTCATCCTTTTTTTTTACGGATCCGATTTTTATGGCAGATCCAATGTAAAAATACCTATCCTTGTCCGCAAACGTGAAAAAAAATAGGACATGCACTATTTTTTTGACGGAATGAAAACACGGACCACAGATGCGGAACAAAAACGGTTGACCATCCGCATTTTTTGACGGACCCATTGAAATGAATAGGGAAGCATCCTATCCGTGAAAAAAACCGGAACGGACGCGGAAACAAACAACGATCGTGTGCATGAGGACTTTGAGAGAGATGGTTAGGATTACTTACAGAGATGTTGATGGAGGGCTCTATTGTAAGAGAGATTATAAATGAATAGAGGGGCTACAAATTCAGGGTGAGCTAGAGTCTACAGATTAAGCCAGGAGGCTTTTAAATACATAAAGAGAATCATCACGGTAAAAGAGGAGAGAATATTTAAAAGAAGAAAAACTGCTACAAGAGGACATAGTTTTAAATTCGAGGGGCAAAGGTTTAAAAGTAATATCAGGAAGTATTACTTTACTGAGAGAGTAGTGGACTCATGGAATAGCCTTCCTGCAGAAGTGGTAGCTGCAAATACAGTGAAGGAGTTTAAGCATGCATAATATAGGCATAAGGCCATCCTTCATATAAGATAGGGCCAGGGGCTATTCATAGTATTCAGTATATTGGGCAGACTAGATGGGCCAAATGGTTCTTATCTGCTGACACATTCTATGTTTCTCCTGCAAGTTGGTAGTTTTCAGGTAAACCATGGGTCCAAGGAACATAAGAACCATGGCAGGCATGAGTCTTAAGTTATAAGGTGGTTGGTCACCAATGCTTCATGGGTAGTCATGGCTATGAGGCCTAGTAGGACGTTACACCAAAAATTGTTCCCAAGCTGAGACAGCTGAAAGGAATCATTGTGTCCCAAAGCAGAAATTGCAGGAAATTGTGCAGACCAGAGCATTTAGCGCTGCAGCAGAGAAAGTGAGGAGAGAGGTTGGCAAGATATGTTAAGTTTTCTTACTGACAACATAGTCAGGCCTTGTTCACATTTTCATGTCCGTTTGATGTCCGTGAAAAAATCAGTATTTGTTTCATCCATGAAGATATTAGTGTTTGGTCCTTGTGTCCGTTTTTGGCCCTCCGTATGTCATCCGTATTTGAGTGGCCAACTCCCAGCACCCCACCCATCAACAGTTTGAAGATAAAACAGCACGCCTATTCTTCACAGTTTCACTGCTTTCTTAATAAAAAGCTAATCAGTGGGGGAGGGGTGTGCGGGGATACTGGGAGTTGGACCCTGCCAATCTGATTTAGATGGCCTATCCTGTGGATAGGTCATCAATATAACAAAAGTGGACAACCCCTTTATTTCTCACAGCATCTCCGAGTAATGGTCTGTGAAAAACAGACCAAATATGAATGCAACACAGATGACATTCATTTTGTCTCCATGCTTTTTCATGGACCCATAGACTATAATGGGCACATTTGGTCTGGATCATGAAGCAAAGTAATGCATGTTTCCATGATTTTTTCACATTATAACCGATAAATAAACTATGTAACCAGTAAATGAGTATGGGTGCTGTCCGTGGAAAATGCGGACAGCACACGTCAGTGAAAAACGGAAATGTGAACAAGGCCTCAGGCTGCAGGGGCATGGTTGCCACAGAAAATAGCTGATAAGAATTGTCACGCTTCGATGAGGGAGAGAAACACCACATCGAGCATAGGAGGGAGGGGGGAACATGCAATCAGGCCTGACTACTTGGGAAGGAAGACAGACACCTCCTAGTAAAACCCTAACCAAAATCCTGACTGACTACCAGTTGTGATGAGCGGCAGGGGCCATTTTCATATTCGCTATATTTCACAATTTTTTTGTAGAATATTTATTATATTCGCAAGTATTCACGAATTTTCTAAAAAACGAAAATATAGCAATATATTGAATATAGTGCTATATATTCGTTATATCAAATAGTCGGCATTTTTTTTCCATCTGAATACATGATTCCTCCCTGCTTCTTGCTTGTGGGTCAATGAGTCATTGGCCCACAAGCAACTTAAGTAGGGAGGAATCATGTGTTCACTGTGGAAAAAAATGCCGAATATTCTAAAAAAATGAATATATAGCACTATATCGTATATAGTGCTATATATTCGTTTTTAAAATAATCTTAATTTTTTCCCATCTGAACATCAGGTCTGAGGGGCTGGACAGTCATACCTGTAGTCCCGATCCACTGAAGGGCTCTCCCCAGCATCCTCGAGGCATGTATATTTGCTTCTCAGCATACTCTTCCTCGACGAGCGTCCCCATCACCATGGGAACGCCTCGGGGTTAGAATATACCATCGGATGTGAGTTTTACAGCGAATAGTCTTGTCATAAGACTATGCAACCAATAGAGGGCGCTGTTCGTGAATGATGCCTCATGAACAGCGCCCTCTATTAGTTGAATAGTCTTATGACAAGACTTTTCGCTGTTGTGAGATTGTGAAATGTCACATCCGATGGTACATTCTAACCCTGAGGCATTCCCATGGTGATGGGGATGCTCCATGCGCACAGACGGGCAATGACTGGAGCGGGCTGAAATCCTACGGAGCCCGGACATGTATGATTTTTTTTTTTTTATGGAACCAGACAGCAGGGGGGAATCATGTGTGTTCAGTTCACGTCAGAAAAAAAAATTATGAATATTCTAATAACAAATATATAGCACTATATATTGCTTTATATTAGTCTCTTCTAATATTCATCATTTTTCCATCTGAACAAATGATTCCTCCCTGCTTCTTGCTTGTGGGCCATATATAGCAATATATTCAAAATATTCAAAATATTCGCAAATTATCAAAGTGCCTATATTCGTTAATAACATTCGCTATTCGAATATTCGTGCTCAACACTAACTACCAGTATGAACAGACCCCAAAGGTAGGTGTGTTCTAGCCCTATAGGACCCTGGTACTAATGGCAGGGTCGAGACTACCTGTTCCTCCAAATGGAAGGACGAACAATAGTCTCCCTCAGGACTAATAGAAATAATAGGGAAATGCAACACACAGAGCCCAAACAAAATACTTAAATTAAAATTAAAAACTTTACTTCAAAGGGGCTATGGAAACACTAGGAACTCAGCCGAGATCCTACCACCAACTATACACAGGTCCAACAGAAGCTATAAACTGCACAGCATTGTGGGAGAAGCAACTATAAATAAGGTAGGTTAAATGACCACATTAGCAACATCTGGAGGCAAGGGGGCAAAGGTTTAAAAGTAATATCAGGAAGAATTACTTTACTGAGAGAGTAGTGGACGCATGGAATAGCCTTCCTGCAGAAGTGGTAGCTGCAAATACAGTGAAGGAGTTTAAGCATGCATGGGATAGGCATAAGGCCATCCTTATATAAATAGTAAAAAATATAAATCTGAAGGAGTCGGCCCTCTACATAGCAATGAGGGGGGTGTTGCAGAGAGCGACGAGGATAAAGCAAAACTATTAAATATTTTTTTCTCCACTATATTCACTGAGGAAAATAAACTGTCAGATGAAATGCAGAATGTAAAAGTAAATCCCCATTAAAAGTGCCCTGTCTGACCCAGGAAGAAGTACAACAGCGACTTAAAAAGATTAAAATAGACAAATCGCCAGGACCGGATGGCATACACCCCCGTATCCTAAGGGAATTAAGTGATGTCATAGCCAGACCATTATTTCTGATATTTACGGACTCTATAATAACAGGGAATGTTCCACAGGATTGGCGCATAGCAAATGTGGTGCCAATATTCAAAAAGGGTCCAAAAACAGAGCCTGGAAATTATAGGCAGGTAAGTTTAACATCTATTGTTGGTAAACTGTTTGAAGGGTTTCTAAGAGATGCTATTTTGGAGTATCTCAATGAAAATAAGCAAATAACGCCATATCAGCATGGCTTCATGAGGGATCGGTCATGCCAAACAAATTTAATCAGCTTCTATGAGGAGGTAAGTTCTAGACTTGACAGCGGCGAATCAATGGATGTCGTATATCTGGACTTCTCCAAAGCATTTGACACCATACCTCATAAAAGGTTAGTATATAAAATGAGGATGCTCGGACTGGGAGAAAATGTCTGTATGTGGGTAAGTAACTGGCTGAGTGACAGAAAACAGAGGGTGGTTATTAACGGTAGATACTCAGATTGGGTCACTGTAACTAGTGGGGTACCTCAGGGGTCAGTATTGGGCCCTATTCTCTTCAATATATTTATTAATGATCTTGTAGAAGGCCTGCACAGTAAAATATCTATTTTTGCAGATGACACTAAACTGTGTAAAGTAATTAACACTGAAGAGGACAGTTTTCTGCTACAGAGGGATCTGGATAGATTGGAGGCTTGGGCAGAAAAATGGCAGATGAGGTTTAACACTGACAAATGTAAAGTTATGCACATGGGAAGGAATAATGCAAGTCACCCGTACATATTAAATGGTAAAACATTCGGTAACACTGACATGGAAAAGGATCTAGGAATTTCAATAAACAGCAAATTAAGCTGCAAAAACCAGTGTCAGGCAGCTACTGCCAAGGCCAATAAGATAATGGGTTGCATCAAAAGGGGCATAGACGCCCGTGATGAGAACATAGTCCTACCACTTTACAAATCACTGGTTAGACCACACATGGAGTACTGTGTACAGTTCTCGGCTCCTGTGAACAAGACAGACATAGCAGAGCTGGAGAGGGTTCAGAGGAGGGCAACTAAAGTAATAACTGGAATGAGGGATCTACAGTACCCTGAAAGGTTATCAAAATTAGGGTTATTCACTTTAGAAAAAAGACGACTGAGGGAGATCTAATAACTATGTATAAACATATCAGGGGTCAGTACAGAGATCTGTCCCATCATCTATTTATCCCCAGGACTGTGACTGTGACAAGGGGACATCCTCTGCGTCTGGAGGAAAGAAGGTTTGTACACAAACATAGAAAAGGATTCTTCACTGTAAGAGCAGTGAGACTATGGAACTCTCTGCCTGAGGAGGTGGTGATGGTGAGTACAATAAAGGAATTCAAGAGGGACTGGATTTATTTCTGGAGTGTAATAATATTACAGGCTATAGCTACTAGAGAGGGGTCGTTGATCCAGGGAGTTATTCTGATTGCCTGATTGGAGTCGGGAAGGAATTTTTTTTCCCCTTAAGTGAGGAAAATTGGCTTCTGCCTCACAGGGGTTTTTTGCCTTCCTCTGGATCAACTTGTAGGAAACAGGCCGAACTGGATGGACAAATGTCTTTTTTCGGTCTTATATACTATGTTACTATGTTACTATGTTACTTCATATAAGATAGGGCCTGGGGCTATCCATAGTATTCAGCATATTGGGCAGACTAGATGGGCCAAATGGTTCTTATCTGCCGACACATTCTATGTTTCTATGTTTCTATGTTTCTATGATATGCATATTGTGTTATCTTTTTGTATCAGACACTGGTTTTACTTTGAATCAGATCTACATTTTCGGATAACTTTGAAGAATAAGATGTGTGTCTACATGAGTGACAGCACTATATCTGTCACTATGCCACTATGTGATTTGTATCTGCCATATAAGCTGGTGGGTGGAGACTAGATACTCAACATATTTGCCCATAGAGTCTACATGAAGACTGCAAATTCTGCTGCATAACTCTCATTCAGAATTATTCAGAAGCATCATCTATGTAGGAAATCCAAAAGCAATCAACAGTATTTGAATGAGATATAACACGTACACTTACTTTCCCCTGTCAAATATTGTCATTTAATGTAACAACCTTTTATGTGGCACAGTATCAAATGCTTTGGAGAAGTCAAGATATATGACATCTATTAACTAATCCCAGTCAAGTCTAGAACTTATCTCCTCATAGAAACTGATTTGACAGGACCGATGTGGAGTTATATGTCTGGTCTGGACAATATATGTAATTTACAGCTCACTTGGTAAATGTTCTGGGCCAGACACACCAGCAGCTTGGCTAGGTGATGGCAATGCTGCCTCCACATTGATTTCATGATATTTCTGTGCCAATGTCCTCTTCTGCCTCTTCATCTTCCACCTTTTCTTCGCTATTCCCTCTTGGCACAGTTCACAGTGGTCCTTAATCATATCACCGATGAAAAGCTAGGTGTTTTCACGCAGATCTGCACCCCATCAGCCTGGTCGAACTGACCCACACTGGAGAGGAACTGATCTATGTCATCAATAAAGATGTCAAACACTAGCTATGTCCTAACCAACTGGAGATAGGAACCATGATTAATGATAATGGGAAGAACATTTTGTCTGCGCTACATCAGGGAGGGCTGACCAATGGGCCCTGCATGGCACGCATATTCAATCGCATTGTTACCTAGTTCCTCAAATCTTCCACTGAACTGCAAGAGCTATTAAAAATGTCCAGGAAACTGCATGTATTTCAGCCACTTTTAACATACAAAACATCTCCTCCTTGAGCTGGAAAGGCAAAATGCTCTTCCCCAACATTGCCTGGTATGTGACGTTTCTACCCTTTTGAACTCCACACTGCATAAGTTAGACTGCATGTACAAGCAGAGGAAGGCTGTCAATGATTTCTTGATGATGCAGACAGACAAGTTTACTCTTTGGTGTAACTTTAATGTTAGCCAGTGGCAGCTCATGCGTGACATGAGCCGTTTGCTCAGGCCCTTTGGGGTCACTTTATTTGACAGTTGGCCAAACTACAGGATGAATGATGTAATTAGACTCCTTCACATCCTGGAGGTGATGCTAAGAAATCTTATTGGCGAGGGGACAGAAGATGTAGCGCCTATATCTCACAGCCACCTGAGTCCTGAGGAGGGTGAACTGGCAGAAGAGGAGACACAGATGACCCTGACAAATTCATGGAAGTATGCAGAGGAGATGGAGACAGAGAAGTCCTCTGAGTCCCTTGAGCAAATGGTTAGATGCATGCTTTTTTGTTTGCATAGTGACAGCCGCATTGTCAGGGTTAGGCAGAGGGATGACTACTTGTTATCAACATTGCAATACTCTCGCTACCAGTCAAAATGGGAACTTTTTTAGACTTTCTGAGAGGGATGCAAAGACTACTATAGAGACATGCTGTGTAGTTAGTTGCTCATTGCCTAAGGCATATTGCACACGACCGGAATGGAATAATGGAAATACGGAAATGGAAGTCAGACGGAGTACCTTCCATTTTTTTTGCGGATCCATTGAAATGAATGGTTCTGTATACGGTCCATATACAAGAAAAAAATACAGAACATAAACGTACAAAAAAGAGTTTGTGTGCAAGAGGCCTAAGAGCGAGATGGCTCATCCTCAGGAAGGTTTGATCGGGGAACTTCTGTGCTCACACTCCACTGCCATGATTGGGGGGACAGGAGCAGCACCAGCTCCATTAGCAGACAGTTAAGTCTGGAATCTCTGATGAGCAGTTTTCCTCAGCCGCCTTCTAAAGAAACCACCCAGCAGCAGTGTGACTGTAGAAGAACCTCAACCAGCAGGTGGTGGCATACTTGGATTGCACCCTGTTAACAATGATTCAAGATCCCCTGGACTACTAGCCATGCAAACTTGAAGTGTAGCTGAAACTGGCCGAGTTTGTCATGAGCATGCCTGATGAAACTAGAATTAGTGTTGAACAAGCATGCCCGAGTATAATGGGAGTCAATAGGAAACAACCAGGCACCCCCTGCTCTGAAGATGGAAAGGTTCCTGGTCCATTGGAAAAGGTCAGAAAGTGACAGAAACACCACTGAAATGGACCGGGAACAGCATGGGGACAATGTCTGGATGCATCTTGGACTCCTAAGTCACTGCTGGGAACCATGTTGTCCCATTTGTACACCATTTTTACTTACTGACAAATACACGCCCAAAACCCCCCCAAAAAATCAATTTTACAGGGAAATTTTTTAGGAAACATTCTTTCATGTATATTCAATTGTATGTAAAGTGCAAGTGCTGCCAAAATTTAGTTTTTTTCCAAAAACATGATTAAGATGGATGGACGGAGGTATCTGTATCGCGCTGCCATTTGACTGGCGCCAGAAGAACCACACTGAAAGCATTTGCCAAGAATATTTTCATTAATCTAAGATGAAATTTGTAGCCTGGTTTGAAAATGATCTGATACACGATCTGGTGGCGTTATTCCCATTACACGCCGACCATTTTCCTGGAAAACAAATAGTTTGGGTTCCGAGGGGAGTATGGTTGCAAAGCTGAAACTTAAACTAATTGACGGAGGGGCACCACCAGGAGTGGAGCCGGCGGCTTAATTTGATTCCACATGGGAAACCTCACCCGGCCCGGACACTGAAAAGATTGACAGATTGATACCTCTTTCTTGATTATGTGGGTGTTGTAGCATGGTGTTGTGAGCGGGTGGATCGAGACGATTTGTGTGGTTCATTACGATAACCAACGAGATTCCTCTGTGCTAAGGAGTTACGTCACCCCCGGCTGCCAGTGCAAGGACATTGTAGAGATATTATCAAAAACACTGGCCACGATAAAATATTATAGAAATTTTAACATTTTTTGATTGCGGTAATGTTACATTGCAGAGTTAGCGCAGGGAATGTCAGGCAGCACTGGCTACGAAAAAATTTGATAGAAATTTTTGAATATTTTTTGATTGCAGTAATATTACATTGCAGAGTTAGCTCTTGGAATGGTAGTCAGCATCAGATATGAAAAAATGGTATTGAAATTTTAACAATATTTTTCGACTTGTAAAAGATTGTAGGTGAGGGCCTACAGGTGAGCTGACCCTCCCCGAAGATGGGACATGAGGAGATCTTGTGCACTGATCCTCAAACTCTACAGCAGCGACAGTCAGAAGAAGATCATGGTGGGGAATGGCAATTAGTGTTTCACGAAGGTGGATGATGCATATAAGACACAGTTGTTAATGAGTGAGGGTCTTGTTAGCTCAACACAAATCAGGAGGATGACCAGAGTGAGGAAGTAAAAGAGGAGATGGGGGACAATAACATCACTGATGCAACCTGCAAAGGTGGCAAGCCAAGCAAGGACAGCAGGGCAGAGGGGGAGGGATCCATAGCACCGCAATAGGCTGTAAGAGGCTGTGGGGTGGCAAAAGGGAGAAGGTGGGCCACGCCAAATAAGCCCGCAACTGTTCCCTCTTGCAGAACTCTCCATTGCCAAGGGGTAGGTGTTCCGCAGTCTGGAAAGTGGGGACGATAACAGAATTGTAATTTGCTAACTGTAACTATGCTATACCATAATAAGAACTCATAAATAAACAAATAACCATACCATATCTTACATCCTATTCATTAACTCAAGCCATAACAATAAAAACTCAAACATAATGGGGGAAGACAGTACACTGGAGGCAAAATGAGTAGGGGTTGTGAACACTAGCAACCTCACCACCACCGGCATGATCCGCCACATGGCATCAAAGCTCCCTAATGGTGGCCCGAACCCCTGGGTCCACAATCAGTGTCTGTGGGTCACACCACTGCCTTCTCTTCCTCCCCTGTGTTACGTGCTAGCCAATCCTCTGTCCTAGACAAAAGCTTGGATGACTCCCGCCCTGCAGCTGGGCCTTCGCAAGCACCATCAGCTAGCACACGCACTTCTGTGTCCAAGCACAGCGTACAGATGTCCTTACCCCAGGCCTTTAAACGTAAGCGCAAATACCCAGCCACCCACCCACAGGCCATAGCACTAAATGTGCACTTTTCAAAATTTTTGGCCCTGAAAATGTTGCTATTTAGGCCTGTGGACACTGAGACTTTCCTCAGCCTCATGGGTGTGGCCGTCCTTCCTTATTCAGTCCCCAGCCGCCACTATTTTTCTCTGTGTGCCATCCATGCATTACACCGGCTATTGTGTCACATAACATCACCCGTACCCTGACCAATGCAGTTATTGTGAAGGTCCACTTAACGATGGAAACATGGACAAATGCTTTTGGCCAGGGACGATACATTTCCGTGGCGGCACATTGGGTAAACCTTGTGGAGGCCAGTAGCGAGTCGTACCCTAGGATGGCAAAGGTGCTACCGACACCAAGGATTGCGGGCCCTACTTCCATCAGGATTTCCGCCACCACCTACATTAGTGGCTGAAATCCCCCCCACCCCCTTCTCCTCCTCTGCCTTCACCTCCTCCTCCACTGCAAACTCAGGATTCTCATCTTGCAGCAGTAGTCAACCATCAGTCAGTAGCTGGAAGCAGTGTAGCACGGCAGTGAGGAAGCGGCAACAAGCCATGCTGAAACTCATTTGCTTGGGTGACAAGCAGAGCTGTGGCAGGGTATAAGGGACCAGGAGAGGTTGTGTCTGATAATAGCCATAACTTGTTGACAGCTTTGCAACTCAGCAAGCTCACAAAAATGGCAATCATACAGCATATATGTACCATGAACAACAAACATCCCAAACTTATATATTAATATATATATAGAAACATAACACACGAGTGCCATGGCCTGTTTAAGAACTCATAAATAACCAAGTAACCATAACATATTTTACAGTGTAGTCATAAACTCAAACCATAACAATAACAACTCAAACACTGGAACAAAACAGGGCCAGCCCTCAGGTAAGCACAGCCTTTACCGGGCAGACTGCCCAGTGACCACAGCAAAACTTCGGGAAATTTTCCCTCATAAACCTGTCCCGATAATAGAATCTTAATCACTGGGCAGAACACAACCTCTGCCAAGTGAAGAAGGCAAACTTTTAAACGGGACAAATGCTGATATGGCCATATGGATCCCTCCTTAATGTCCGTGATCCGGCCATACCATGTCTAGCCTACATGTTCTCAACCTTCTCCAAACCTACCCCAATTTTCCTGAGCTACTGGTGCAGGTGTGCCCTGTGTGCTCATTTCATAAGGTCATCTACAGCTGCCGACGGTCTGGCAAAGCTGCTGCAGCGCTTCGGCAGCTAACAGAATGTTGTGCGACGTGAGCACACGCTAGAATTCCACATTACACATGTTGGCCATACTTTGTGAGCAGCAGAAGGCAGTAGTGTAATACCAGCTGCAACATGGTCTAGTATGTCTGATCTCTGTGAGGTTTTACACAACTTTGAAGGATAAACACAGATGGTGAGTGGCAATGCCGCTATTATCAGCCTAACCATCCCACTTCTGTGTATACTGAAACACTGGCTGCAAACAATGAAGGTGGACGCTTTACCTGTAGAAGAGGTGGAACTAGGGGGAAGACATTACACAGGGTGATAGCTAGTGATGAGCAAGCACCAAAGTGTTTGGGTGTTCGGGAGCTCGGTCTGAACACATAGCGATATTCGTGCACATGGCCGAGCACCCGAGTATAATGGAAGTCAATGGAAGACAACCAGGCACACCATGCTCTGAAAAGGGGAGGGTGCCTGGTCCATTGGAAAAGGTCATACACACCAGCTAAATGGATCTGGAACAACATGGGGACCATGTCTGGGTGCATCTTGGACTCCAATGTTGCTGCTGGGAAACATATTGTCCCAGTTGTCCGCCACTTTACATAGCGACAAAATCACGCCCAAAATTACGCCCCCTCAAAAAAAATAAAAAAAGACATTTTTAGAGGTAAAATTGTTAGAAAACATTCATTCCTGTATATTCAATAGGGGTTGGCGCCATCCCGGAGGAGAGACACAGTATGGGTATGATGTTACTATTTCTTTGATTGTATGCACTTGCACTTTGTACAACTGACCTGTTTATCAAACCTTCTCCCCTCCGTCTCTCCTCTTGGATGCCGCCCATCTATGCACCCCCTTATGTATTTTAATTGTATGTGCTATATGCACCTTTTTAATATGGTAATAAAAATGTTTTTGCAATGATACGCGGTCTGGTATCTTCTATCTAGGTTGTTCTGTATATTCAATTGTATATACAGTTCAGATGCTGGCAGAAATTACAAGTAAGAAGCACTCCGATACAGCCTGTATATCACATAAAAGGGGTCTTCATTCACATAGTGCTACAATTGTTCAAGTACACTGCTACATTTATAAAGCCTATGCACTAAGTGAAAGGCCTGACAAAAATGACAAGGAACCAGCACTCTAATATACACTTTATTACACACACTTGAAAAATTATCATTGATGGCCTGCTGGTGACCCTCAAAAACATTTATAGCAATGGCCTGCTGGTTAACCTCTAAAACATTATAGTTGAGGGCCTGAAAGTGAGCGTACCCTTTAAACATTGCAGTTATGGCCTACTGGTGATCAGACCATATAAAACATTAGAGGTGATGGCCTTAAGCCGAGCGAACCCCATAAAACATTGCAGTAATGGCCTACAGGTGAGCAGACCATATAAAGCATTGGAGGTGAGGGCCTGAAGGTTAGCAAACCCCTTAAACATTGCAGTGATGGCTTACAGGTGAGCAGACCGTATAAAAAATTAGAGGTGAGGGCCTGAAGGTGAGCGAACCCCATAAAACATTGCAGTAATAGCGTACAGGTGAGCAGACCGTAAAAAGCATTGGAGGTGAGGGCTTAAAGCCGAGCGAACCCCATAAAACATTGCAGGGATGGCCTGCAGGTGAGCAGACCGTATAAAACATTGGAGGTGAGGGCGTGAGGCCTAGCGAACCCCATAAAACATTGCAGGGATGGCCTACAGGTGAGGATACAGTATAAAGCATTGAAGGTAAGGGACTAAAGGTAAGTGTACCCCATGAAACATTGCAGTGATGGTCTACAGGTGAAAAGACTGTATAACACATTGGAGGTGAGGGCCTGAAGCTGAGCGAACCCCATAAAAAATTGCAGTAATGGCGTGCAGGTGAGCAGACCATATAAAACATTGGAGGTGAGGGCCTAATGCCAAGCAAACCCCATAAAACTTTGCAGGGATGGCCTACAGGTGAGCAGAACATATAAAGAATTGGAGGTAAGGGCCTGAAGGTGAGTGGACCCTATAAAACATTGCAGTAATGTCCAACAGGTGAGCAGATCG
The DNA here is from genome assembly GCA_033119425.1 of Bufotes viridis. Lineage (NCBI taxonomy): Eukaryota > Metazoa > Chordata > Amphibia > Anura > Bufonidae > Bufotes > Bufotes viridis. The sequence continues at coordinate 368,086,090 of CM065591.1, read as the reverse complement.
TGTAAAACATTAGAGGTGAGGGCCTGAAGCCTAGCGAACCCCATAAAAAATTGCAGTGATGGCCTACAGGTGAGAAGACTGTATATAACATTCGAGGTGAGGGACTGAAGCCGAGCGAACCCCATAAAACATTGCAGTAATGGCCTACAGGTGAGCAGGCCATTGGAGGTAAGGGACTGAAGGTGAGCAAACCCCATAAAAATTGCAGTAATGGACTACAGGTGAGCAGACAGTATAAAACATTAGAGGTGAGTGCCTGAAGCTGAGCAAACCCCATAAAACATTGCAGTAATGGCCTACAGGTGAGCAGACCTTAGAAAACATTGGAGGTGAGAGATTGAAGCCGAGCGAACCCCATTATACATTGCAGTGATGGCATAAAGGTGAGCACACTGTATAAAACATTAGTGGTTAGGGCCTGAAGAAGAGCGAACCCCATAAAACATTGCAGGGATGGCCGAAAGGTGAGCAGACCGTATAAAACATTAGAGGTGAGGGCCTGAAGCCGAGCGAACACCATTAAACATTGCAGTAATGGCCTACAGGAGAGCAGACCATATAAAGCATTGGAGGTAAGGGACTGAAGGTAAGCGAACCCCATGAAACATTGCAGTAATGGCCTACAGGTGAGCAGACCGTATAAAACATTAGAGGTGAGTGCCTGAAGCTGAGCGAACCCCCTAAAACATTGCAGTAATGGCCTACAGGTGAGCAGACCATATAAAGCATTGGAGGTGAGGGCCTGAAGCCAAGCTAACCCTACAAAACATTGCAATGAGGGTATATATATTCTGTATGGAAGAGTAGGCAGAGGAGGAGGCGTAAGAGAAAACAAGATTCAAACATATACCCTTTTTTTTTAGTGAAAAGTGTGCATCTAAATCTTGTGGATCGAGTACATTATAAAGCATATATTTAAATAGAAGTTTTGTTCCTCAATAGCTCAGCTTTTCACTGGTGGAGTGGAGAAGTCAGGGACAGTCCAGCCCTTGTTCATTTTTATCTGAGTCAACCTGTCAGCATTGTCATTGGACAAGCGGATACGCTTAAGGCCTCTTTCACATGGGCGTCACGTTTGACACCCGGATCAGAGGGGGGTGAGTTGCGGTAAAATGCGCAATTTTTCTGCACGAGTGCAAAGCGTTTTAATGCGTTTTGCACGCGCGTGGGAAAAATCAGTATGTTTGGTATCCAGACCCGAACCCGGACTTCATCACTGAAGTCCGGTTTCGAGTTGAGTACTCTGTAGATTTTATTATTTTCCCTTATAACATGGTTATAATGGAAAATAATAACATTTTCAATACAGAATGCTTAGTAAAATGTGGATGGAGGGGATAAAAATAAAAAAATGAACTCACCTTATCCACTTGATCGCGTAGTTGCGATCTCTTCTTCATTCATTAGCTGTCGGCTAAAGGACCTGTGATGACGTCACTGAGCTCATCACATGGTCCAATCACATGGTCCATGGTGATGGACCATGTCATTGGACCATGTGATGTGACGTCGTCACCACAGGTCCTTTAGATGGCAGCTAATGCTTGAAGAAGAGAGAAGAGATCGTCAACTACATGATCAAGTGGCTAAGGTGAGTTCATTTTTTTTATTTTTAACCCCTCCATCCACATTTTAATGAGCATTCTGTATTGAGAATGCTATTATTTTCCCTTATAACCATGTTATAAGGGAAAATAATAAAGATCGGGTCCTGTCTCTTAGCAAACTTGCGGGAAAATCGCACTGCATCCTCACTTGCTTGCGGATGCTTGCGATTTTCCCGCAGCCCCATTCACTTCTATGGGGCCTGCATTGCGTGAAAAACACACAATATAGAGCATGCTGCGATCTTCACGCAATGCAGAAGTGATGCGTGAAAATCACCGCTCATGTGCACAGCCCCATAGAAATAAATGGGTCAGGATTCAGTACAGGTGCAATGCGTTCAAATCATGCATTGCACCCGCGCGGAAAACTCGCCCGTGTGAAAGGGGCCTTACTGTTACAATGCAACCAGCAGCACTAAATACACGCTCAAACAATACACTGGTGGCAGGGCAGGGCAGGCCAGCACCTCCAAGGCGTAGAGCGCACGTTCGTGCCACGTATCCAGCTTGGACCCAGTAGTTGTAAGGCACTGAGGGATCATTTAGGACGCTGACACGGTTTGCAAATGTATTCCTTCACCATTATCCAAAATCTTTCCCTCCTTGTAGCACTAGGCCATGCTTCAGGGTGAGGTTGCTTGCTGGGTGTCACCGCCGGTTCTGGGAGACGGCCAGTCAGAGGTTCCTCCCTGTCTTGTGTATGATGTTCTTTGTTTTGGTTTCACTTTGCTCAGTTCCTTTCTCTCCCTCAGCTGCCTCTTATCTTTGATTAATTGGTTTGCTTTATATTCTCTCCCTTGCTGCTCTTCCTTGCGGTTTATATTACTTCCTGGATGTAGTGTGTGCTGCTGGAGGCTGCAGTGGTTTTGCTCTAAGATAAGTGCATTCCGTTTACTTTGTGTTTTGTTTGCTGGCTTGATTCTAGTTGACCCTGACTCCCTCCGTATTCAGTGCAGGGAGCTGGTGGCCGTTCCCCTCACTACTATAGGGAATTCAGGTGTCACTCAGTTATAGGTATGAGGGCATGTATCTGTCTACCACCGGGACTTGTACATGTGCACAGTAGTTTGGGAGAGTTCTTAGGGATTTATAGGGCCCTCCTATGTTTTCCTTAGTTTGGGATCAAGCCAGTCTGTTGTTATTTATCAGTTCCTGCCAACTATTCTCCATCCTTGACACTGGGTGTCATGAAAGTGTCCCATGACTTGGAAAGTGTTGCCCTGTCTCTGTTGGAACTACTGTGTGTTCCTCTCGTCTCCCTTCCTCGGTTGCCTAAGTAAGTACGGACTCTGGCGGCCTCATTATCAGATGGAACATTTTGGAGCAATCTGTTAACAAGTACCTTCTGGTATTGCACAGGTTTACTTGTCCTCTCCAGCACAGGAATGAGAGATGAGAAGTTCTCATTGAAGCGGGGGTCGAGAAGGGTGAACACCCAGTAATCTGAGTTACCTAAAACTCGTATAACTCTTGGGTCGTGGGAAAGGCAGCATAACATGAAGTCAGCCATGTGTGCCAGAGTACTAACGGGCAAGACGTCAATGTCAACTTCAGGGGGACTCTCCATACCCTCATCCACCTACTCCTCTTCTGCCCATCCACGCTGAACAGATGGAATTAAATTTCCATGGGTACTAGCCACTGTAGCAAGTGCCTCCAGCTCCTCCTCCTCCTTTTCATGGCCCATTTTGAGCTGAGAAGATGAACTAGGGGAGGTCTGGCTATGACCCTTTGTCATCTCCTCTCCCATTACCTCGTCTGTCACATTCAAAGCATCCTCCTTAATTATGAGCAGCGATCGTTTGAGTAGACACAGCAGTGGGATGTTACACTGATAATAGCGTTATCGCCACCATCTGTGTGGATTCATGCTGCTGAAGGCCTCAGTGTCCACAAGCCTAAATGGCAACATTTCAAGGGCAAGTAATTTTGAAAGGTGCGCATTTAGTGCTACGGCCTGTGGGTGTGTGGGTGGGCATTTGCACTTGCGTTCAAATGCCTTTGTTATCGACATTTTGGACGCTGAGCTGGGAAAGGGAAGTGGATATTGTTGCTGACGGTTCATGCGAAGGTCCGAGTGCTGGGCGAGGGGCATCCGGGCCGGGCCTTCAACAGGGGATTGGCCAGCAGTGCGTTACACAGGGAAAGAGGAGGCAGTGATGTGACCTGCACACCCAGATTTTGGACCCAGGCATTCAGCCCACTTATTAGGGTGCTTGGACGCCATGTTGCTGACCATGCTGGTGGTGGTGAGGTTTCTAGTGTTCACGCCCCAGATCATTTTGGTATGGCACAGGTTGCAAACTACCACTCTTTTGTTGTCTGCACTTTCCTCAAAAAAGTGCCATGCTACGGAACACCTACCTGTTATGCTGTTCATGATTATAAACCCTATAAACCGTTATATATGCTTATTTCATGGGTATAAAACATGGAAGTCTACTTGCATTAGTCATATGGATATTCATTGCCTTTAAGAGCAATGCTTGTTTATACTCATGTTGTAGAAGGATTTAATCATGAGCTTTAGCTAGTGAAGCTCAAAGAAGCTAGTGTTCATTGTATTAATCAAAGATACATTTAAACAGTAGAATATACATGACACCTGTATTTAGTTGAGACCTTATTGTATTATTTATCTTTGAACATGTATTCCACAGCATGAGAAGCGTCTTCATGTTCCTCACAGGATATATTTTGTATCAATGTCTGTTCTTCTGCTCTAAGACAAGGTCTCCAGATGTCAGAAGTGTATAGTGTGAAAATGTTAGGCATGTGTAAGTTAACCCTTAATGGTATTATGCTAACAGCTTATACAATAGTGCTACATAGGTATGAGTAGATGACACTACATCAGTAGCCCAAATGCATTTTGGGTAGTGGTATGATGTCACATTCCTTATCAATGTATACGCCCGCCCAAAATTAATTGGAGAACTCCAAACAAGGAGCTCTTTTGATAAACTTGTGGTTAAGAAACCTCGTACAAAAAAAAAAGGGGGAACAAAAAAATATATAAAAAGGGCACAACAGATACGTGGCCATTAGAAGCAAAGCTTTCGATTTTATCTGGGATCACAGGAAACCCTTTTGAGAGCTGATTGTCCCTTGAAGGCTCTGCTCATCATTTGAACCTCACTAACGTATATATTGTTTGTTGCCTGTGGTATTGATAAATTACTTAGCCCGGTATATAGCCAAATAACCCGTTATTATGTGGATACATAGTCTCAGACACCTGGTCAATAATTGTCGTTCTCTTGGCAAAGATGCATATTGCCAATAAGATCAGACATTAAGACCCAGTCACTTGGGAGTTTATATTCCCTAGCCTCATACTGAGCTAAAGAATTTATAATTGGTGTAATACCGCCATATACCGGAAAATTTGCTCATAATTATAGCAGAGCAAAAAGACTTCATATATAATCGTTTCCTTTATGGATTTTCTGTGAATATATCAATTGCTCGCATAGTTTTCATATTTTGTGAATTATATCTTTGCATAGTTTTCATATTTGGTTGTGAAACTAAAGAGTGTTGGTAGATTTATGGTGTGTTGGTTCTAGTGGCAGATTTTGATATTGCAACATTGTTTTTCCTACATAGATATTTTCATTGATGTTATTGCTCTAAAATTATTGTATAATAAAATTATTTATATATTTTGCATAGATGCCTGTCCCTGTTTTGCTGATTGCACACAATAATTTAGGTTCTCGGTCAAGAGCTCGAGGTGTTATGTCTACCTTGCGGATCAATAAATTTTGATATTTTTTCCTTTGATCCATTTTTTTTATGTAAAGCATTTTGCGCTTTATAACGCACGACATAATGGAGGTTCTGCCGAGATCGAGTTAACGCTTTAATTATTTGTGCAAATAGTAAAAGGTTCCACATTTTTTTTTGGCTAGCCTGATTGTTGTTGATATCTGTGTATTGGTTATTGATCAGAAAATGATGTGCTGCAGACAGTGACACGGGCCATGCTACAGCAGATAGCCCATCTAGCCCGGAGCAGTTGATCCATAATATTGTTAAATATTTGTATTCACGGCTTAAATTGAATAAGGTTATTTCTACATGGATCAGTGAGATGCAGGCAAGAGCCAAGGAAGAATGTAAAGATGTGTGGATGCCACGTGGCACAGTTAGAAAATATCTGACATATTTTGATACGGTACAAGATAATACCAAGAAAGACCAACACCTATTATGCGTGTTGCCACCTGTTTTGTTTGAATTGTTAGAGGCCAATACTCTCTCAGAGAGTAGACATGCATATATAATGAAAACGCAGATCAATGTATCCCAGTTAGAGGAAAAATTAAAATCTGCAGAGGCAGCGATCGGGGACTTAGAGTACCGGCTCGATCATAGCCATGCTGCCTATCAAAAGGCAAAAAGTGACATAGAGGAGTTGCACCTTTATAATTCCCAACTTCTGCAGACAGGCGAATCAGGACCTCAGTTAGGGAGGAAGACTAATGAATCCTTTGATGCATGTGTCTTTACAGAGGAAGAGGTTCTAAATCAGCTGTCCAAAATAATACAAATAAATCACAGGGGCCTGATGGGATACACCCAAAGCTATTAAAAGAGCTTAGAGGTGTACTAGCATATCCATTAACAGATTTATTTAGCCAATCACTGGTAACAGGTGTCGTCCCAGAAGATTGGAAATTAGCAAACGTTGTGCCAATTCACAAGAAAGGTAGTAGAGAGGAATCAGGCAACTATAGGCCAGTAAGCCTGACATCAATAGTGGGGAAATTAATGGAAACCATACTTAAGGAGAGGATTGTGGAACATCTAAAAACCCATGGGTTGATTGATAAAAAACAGCATGGGTTTACTTCAGGGAGATCATGTCAAACTAATCTTATTGACTTTTTTGATTGGGTGACTAAAATAATAGATGGCGGAGGTGCAGTAGACATCGCTTATCTGGACTTTAGTAAGGCATTTGATACTGTCCCACATAGAAGGCTTATCAATAAACTGCAGTCTTTGAGCTTGAGCTCACATATTGTTGAATGGATTAGGCAGTGGCTGAAGGACAGAAAACAGAGGGTTGTAGTCAATGGAGTATATTCAGACCATGGTATTGTTACCAGTGGGGTACCTCAGGGATCTGTTCTGGGACCCATATTGTTTAATATCTTTATCAGCGAAATTGCAGAAGGCCTCAATGGTAAGGTGTGTCTTTTGCTGATGACACAAAGATTTGTAACAGGGTTGATGTTCCTGGAGGGATACACCAAATGGAAAAGGAGTTAGGAAAACTAGAGGAATGGTCAAAAATCTGGCAACTAAAATTTAATGTCGATAAGTGCAAGATAATGCACCTGGGGCGTAAAAACCCAAGAGCAGAATATAAAATCAATGATGCAGTACTAACCTCAGTATCTGAGGAAAGGGATTTAGGGGTCATTATATCAGACGACCTAAAGGTGGGCAGACAATGTCATAGAGCAGCAGGTAATGCCAGCAGAATGCTTGGGTGTATAGGGAGAGGCATTAACAGTAGAAAGAGGGAGGTGCTTGTGCCGCTCTACAGAGCACTAGTGAGACCTCATTTGGAGTATTGTGTGCAGTACTGGAGACCATATCTGCAGAAGGATATTGAAACTTTGGAGAGAGTTCAGAGAAGAGCTACTAAACTAGTACATGGATTGCAGGACAAAACTTACCAGGAAAGGTTAAAGGACCTTAACATGTATAGCTTGGAAGTAAGAAGAGACAGAGGGGATATGATAGAAACTTTTAAATACATAAAGGGAATCATCACGGTAAAAGAGGAGAGAATATTTAAAAGAAGACAAACTGCTACAAGAGGACATAGTTTTAAATTAGAGGGGCAAAGGTTTAAAAGTTATATCAGGAAGAATTACTTTACTGAGAGAGTAGTGGACGCATGGAATAGCCTTCCTGCAGAAGTGGTAGCTGCAAATACAGTGAAGGAGTTTAAGCATGCATGGGATAGGCATAAGGCCATCCTTCATATAAGATAGGGCCTGGGGCTATCCATAGTATTCAGCATATTGGGCAGACTAGATGGGCCAAATGGTTCTTATCTGCCGACACATTCTATGTTTCTATGTTTCTATACTGTAGTCGACGCTGAAAGTGACCCGTCTGATACTGAGGGAACTCCAGATCCTCCATTTCTTACGCCCCAGCATCCAGATATGACATCACATGCTCTTAAAGCAGATTCCTTCCAAGGCCCTAAGCCACCCGAAAGTGATGGCATGATTGCACAGGAGGCATTAACCCAATTTAGTCAGGCGCTTCAAGCTGTAACCGCCTTACTGGGCGCCAGCAACACAGAAGCCCCTAGAAGTGTCTTTCCACGTATTCCCCTGGAGAGAGACGTTAGGGTTAAATCACCTGTGCCAAGTGTGTATGATGGAAGTGATCGCAGTGTGTGTGATTTTGACAGTGATGTGGGAAAGCATCTGAATTTTGCCCTGCCACCCAGGCATGAGTTTGCCCACAAGGGGGACCAGGATTCCAGGCGACCATCATATGCTGATGTGGTCTCTAGGAAAAAAAAAATCCCAGTGTTCAGAAAAGGATCAGAGCTCCTCAAGCATCATTACGTTTTTAAATTCCACCGTGTCCAAGTTCTCTAAAAAGGGTTCTTCTCAAATAGCGAGCCACTTAGAGCTGTATGAATCCACTATGGATTCTTTGAAGTTATACTCTGATGCTAACAGGATCAGATTCCTTCTATGGGCATTTGATGATAAGTATCGTCATTACTTTTCCTCCTTTAGGGACAGAGGAATACAGAATTGGCAAAATGTCTTGCATGAGGTTAAACTGGAATTCGGACCATACCGAACTGTTACTGCTGAAAAACGTGACATTTATGGGCTCGTATGTAGACCCAATCAAAGTCCCTGTGAATTCCTCTCTATCCTTAAAAACGCCTATGGATTGTCGTATAAGTCCCCAAACTGTGAGTCTGAGGAGTTCAAACAACTGTTTTATGATGCAATGCCGACCCAAATCAAACTTAGCCTAGCTAGAGACCATGATCTCAAAGCTCCCTTGGACAGGTTGGTGATGGCTGCCACCTCACTGTATAATATCAGTGAATGTCATGCTACAGGAGAGAGGATATACAAAAAGTCCCAAGAACATAGTGTAGCAGAAGCTAAGATAAACCATAGCTTGGGGTTTGAAACGCAGCCACTTAAGTACCCTCAGTCTATAGGACCTGTTCAACAAACCCAGCGCCAACAGGTAGGACCCAAACAAACAAAACCTCAGAGTCCCAATGGCCCAGAGGGGGATAATTCCAGTGTTGAGAAGTCTAACTATCGTCCCCAATATTACAATTGGGGTCTCCAGGGATACAGTGGCTGGAATAACAGGCCCAGACAACAGAAGGGAAACAGGACTGAACCCTCTACTTCACCCAGGAGTTGGTCACCCACAAATAACCAGGGCGCACCAAGGGACCAAACTGTGCACAAATCAAACAGTCAGTTTGACCAGTTGGCAGATCAAGTGGCCAAGGTAAGTGACATTGTAAGTAAGTTGTCACAGGTATCCAGAGTCTTTTTTGGGGGCAACTCCAGGTCCCAGCTCAGCCTCATAGTAGAGGCAGGGCAGGGTCAGAGCCCAGGACACTGCAAGGTTACTGAAACAGTTGAGGGAAAGCCTAATGTGATTACTAACCCCTTTTTGCCTTGCAGCGCTCCCAACCCTAAAATTGTGGCCAAGGAGAAGATGTCTAATATGTTGTCTATTTTATAGTCTAATCATCTTGATCCCTGTAATAATGTGTCTACTCCAGTGAGTGATCCTGTGATTCCAGTGGCTATCTGTGAGCCTTCTGTAAACTGCGATATAATCCAGTTTTCCCCAAAGGTGGGGGCTGCTGCCGTGAGCACCAGGAATGTGAAAACTTCTTCAGAGGTCACAACTCTGCAGAAAGGTCAAATCCTCAGGAAGAGTCATATGAGTGAACATCCTAATAATTATGTGATTTATTTCAGGTTGAAGGCCGATATTTTGTTGATTCCTATCTACAGGATGAACGTATTGGGCCAATCAGAGGTTTAATCGATACAGGATCACAAGCGACCATCTTGTCATACAGTTATTTCCAACAGGTTCTGGATTTGACAGCAAAAAGGCCGAGATTGAAATCGTTTGATGGCTCTTTGATAAGTGTAGGTGGAGACACATTGCAGGTAAGAGGTACATCATGGTTAACATACAGAATTGGCAAGAAGATTATTAGACATCCCACACTGATTGTGGACCTCCTCTATGATCGGCTGATCATAGGAATCAACCTCCTGAAAAGATTAAGTTCCATAGTGGACTTCATCAATGAAGCCGTGTGGACCCAGGTGAAAGCACCTATTGCCTATGAGTACTCTTGCAATGCACAACCCCAACGTAGTTGTCATGTGATTGAGGAAAGGCTTCATTCTGTTGAAGTTCGTTTCAGGAACAATCAAACGCCGGGTGTCATGGTCCTGAAAAATGGAAAGCCCGAGGAAGATGTCAATGGTGCTGCTCATACCATCACCATCCAGAATGACAGAGTCGAAAAGGTAACCTTGGATGGGGTTGCGTTAACTTTTTCTCTTAAAGGGGGAAGTTACGAAGTCGCAGACCTGACCAAGCATACTCAAGCCCTGGTACGGATTGAAAAGGTCAGTGATAACTTATTGATTCCCACACAGGTGAACAATATAGCCCGGGTGAAATATGCCAAACTGGATCTGAAATCTGAAGCCAGCTACATAAGCCTAAGCCTCTTGAAACAGGTCGTTAACCCAAAGGTGATAAAAGTGTCCTCTCCACAGGACCAATGGATTCATGATCTGGATGGAGACTCACAAAGTCATAATGTGGTTGCAAGATGTCTATTGTCAATTTCCATAGAAGATAAGACTACAGAACATTTATTCCTCGTGCTGAATGAACCAAGGTACCAGAAATATTTAGGCAATGACCTTTTACATTGATTTGCTGTTCAGATTGATCTGGTCAATAAAACTCTATGGTCCAGATTGCCAGGAGACCCGAGGAGTTTCAGGATGAAGAACAGGCCTTGAGATGGGGACAACAAGTGCCCTATGCCGTGAGTATCATGGTTGCTAATGAGGTTAAAATCCCGGTAGGGTGCAAACCATTTGTTCTTCCCATTCAAGCAGAAAGGGGACAAAAACTGAAGAATGTGGATGCTTTGATCTGTTTGTCCAACCGGATGCAGAAACTTGGCGTGAAGGTAAAACCTATTCCCATGATATATCCATCAGGATCCATTACATATGGTGGTTTATAACATGGCTCCCCATAGTATATCTTTGCAAAAAGACACCATAATTGGTCTGGCTATGGATGCGGAATATTATATTTTTGGATTCCAAAATAATGTCATTGGACTTATTCCTAACGAATATCTAACAGAAGAACAGGTAGTGGAACAATGTTTTTCCTCCACACCTGAGGGGTTATTCAATATCCTCTCTGTTTATCCTTTCAGTTCAGAAGAAGGTACATGCCATATTGAAGGATCATCATTGGTTTTCAACCATGAGATTGAGGAGAAAGGGTACGAGTCATGCCAACAAGGAAAGGAGAAGGTACGCAATACTCAAAACGATTTAACTAGTGAGCTTGAAGAAGCTTACGAGTTGAGTCAGCCTGAAGTCTTCCCAGAATTTCAGGAAAGGGTTGAAGAGCAACTCTTAATAGCTGATGCATGCTCTAATGAATCAGAGCGTCAACGGCTAAAGGAGCTCTTCGCAGAATTCCAGGACATATTTGCTGAGGATTCTTATGACTGGGGGGAGACTGACCTACACGTTGCAAGAATCTTGACAGATCCCAATGCACCCCCTGTCTATGTCAAACAATACCGACTTCCGCTGGAGGCTTACGAGTCACTATCTGAAATTGTTAAAAACTTGGAGAAGAGGGGTGTTATCCGTCCGGTACACAGCTCGTTCAATCATCCTATACATGATATTCTCAAACCCGTGCCATATATTGATCAGAGTTTGGCGCAAATACAGGGGTCCAAAATCTTTACTGCTCTGGACTGTGCACAAGGATATTGGACGATTAAAATAGACAAGAGGGATCAATATAAACTGGCCTTCACATTTGGACATGATTGCCTTTTGGGTACATTAATGCAGGCCATGAATTTGCTGTATTCATGTATAAGGCGATACCTGATGCCACTGAACGAGGTACCTTATCCTATGTGGATGACATCCTGATCAAAAGCACGACTTTTGAGGAACACATTGCAGAACTGAAGCATGTACTAACCCAACTAAAAAAAGCTGGTGTGAAACTTTCTTTGCAGAAGGCTCAATGGTGCCGAACCAAGGTTAATTTCCTAGGTCATGAAATCACTGCTAATGGAATCAACCCACAGAAGAAGAAGGTAGAGGCAGTGATCAATACGAAGTCACCTACAAATCCCAAGGAGTTGAGATCCTTCCTGGGTATGATGAACTATTCACGTAAGTTCATAGACAGTTATGCCGAAATTACAAAACCTCTTTTGCAATTGCTGAAGAAAGGAGTAAAGAGGGAATGGAATGCGCACCACGAGCAAGCTGTGATTGAGCTCAAAACCAGACTTTCCCAGGCTCCATGCCTTGCTTACCCAGAAGGTGGGAAACCTTTCTTCATCGAAACAGGCTTTACCGACAAAAGCGTGAGTGCAGTCCTTTTCCAGAAACAGGAAAACCTGAACAAGATCATCGCTTATGCCAGCAATTCCTTATCACTGGTTGAGGCAATATTCAATGATTGTGAAAAAGCATTGCTATCAACAGTGTGGGCTTTGCAATATTTCAAGAGTTTTATCCAAGGCAAAAAGATCATTGTGGAAACTGCACACCAACCACTGCAATATTTACAAAGTGACAGAATCAAGGATTGAAATCTGTCAAATAGCAGGATAACCACTTGGACAATATCCTTAATGGGAGAGCCACTGGAGAACAGGTACAAACAAAGTAATAAGAATCCAGTTGCTCAAGGATTAGCTGAACTCCACGATTGTACCAATGCAGGACATAAAGGTGAGCCACCAGAAAATGATTTCCTAGAAGAACAATCATTCATCTCCATATAAGTCTTACAAAGAAGAGTACTGCAAATCATTACCATGTGTATATGTTGATGGCTGTTCTTTCCATACAGATTCAGGAACTCAATACACATTGGTTGCAGGTATCGGGAATTGTGTGGAACAATATATTCCCTGATGTATCCATGGGATATAAGATTGGTTCCAAAAGTAGCCAGGCTGCAGAGCTTACCGCTGTGTACAAAGCCGTACAAATGGCTATCGAATATAATCCCAAGGAGTTTGTCATAATCACGGATTCTGAATATATTCACAACAGCTTTGTGGAGTACTTACCCGGATGGAAAAGGTCCAACATGGTAAGGAGCAACAGCAAGCCAGTCAAGCATGGTAAAATGTTTTGCAGGATCGACGAGATGGTCACCATCCACAGTCTTACCATTTACTGTAAAAAGGTAAGAAGACATTCAAAATATCCAGGTATAGACAAGGAAGGGAATGACCTAGCAGATTCCCTTGCCAAACAAGAAGCAATTGAAGGAGAAGTCTTGGATGTTGATGACCAAAGTGGATGCAACAAGAAGAAGACAGGCCCAAAAGGGGGCTGAGACAAATGTGGTGCAATGGAACCAAGATTCCCCTAGTGAGGTTCTCATCCAGAGTCAAAAGGGGGATCCAGTTATTGGTGTCTACAAACACATTGAGGATCCACAGAGTTGCCCCATAACCATGGAAGACTGTGCAGGTAAAGAGGAACTGCGGATTTTGATAAAGGGTAAGTCCCAGTTCTCATTACAGGACGGGTTGCTGAAAAGGACCTCGAAGAATGGTACAGTACAATGGGTAGTACTAGCAACATAACGGGGTTTAATGTTACATGCCATGGTCAGACATCCAGATTGACTTCATTGGACCAGTAACAACTTCATCAAAAGGCAACAGATACATGCTAACTGTGACTTGTCTCTTCAATGGGTGGAAAGTTTGACTTGTAAATCATGCAGCTCAAGTGTATGTGCCTCTCTACTCATTAACCACATATTTTCCAGGTTTGGTCTTCCCCAACGCATTGAGTCCGATCATGGAAGTCATTTCACTAGTGAGGTGATGACGAAGATGTGGGAGATATTGGGGGTAAAGAGGAAGCTACACATAGCTTATCGGCCAACTGCTAGTGGTGGAGTAGAACGCTACCATCAGACCATTGTGAATGTTCTAAAGAAGTTTGTCAACAAATCCGGTAAGGACTGGGATGTGAAGTTGCCTTTGGTTCTCATGGCCATCAGGGCCACTCCAAGCGCGGCAACCAAACTTTTTCCCTTCGAAATGCTTACGGGCAGGAAGATGGTCTTACCCCACCATCTACTCTAATTGACAACGGACTACAATTTGATAAATGCTTCAACTGCTCATCAAAATATGGAGAATCTACGCAAGCACCTTCAGCATGCTTTTGCATTTGCCCAGGGGAATATTGAGAAAGCAGCAGTGAGCGTTAAAACTTACTATGATTTGAAGACGACTCAGAAGGAATACCAAATTTCCGATCAGGTCTACCTGTATAACTTTGCCTGGGATCAGGTGAAGGAAAGGAAATTTTTGCCTTCCTGGAAAGGACCATACGTCATCACTGACAAATTGTCACCTGTGGTCTACAAGATCAAAATTCCTAAGGGGGATGAGTTTGTAGAAAAATGGGTGCATATTAATCAGTTACGTGTTTGTCATCCTTACGACTTCGCGAAATAGAAGGAGTCGGATGATGAGGACCCAGGATTGGTATTGTATAAACAAACGAGTGTACTAACCAATCATCATGTGTGTTTCCTCTGTAACTAACTATCTCTCGACTCACTTCTGTACCAAAACTTGCTTTGTTTTAGAAAAGAAACCATGCCAAATTAAGGGTATATGGTAGGATGAACTTTTCTTGCAGGATTGGTAACGGAATATTGAAAAGACGTATATACTCATATTTGTCATACAATGTATTACAGGCACAAGGTGGCATCGACTATTGTTGCCGTTACCAATGCCATCCTAATCATGGGGAAGGAACTCCATGCTGAGCCAATCGCTGTACCAGGCCCTTCATCCGGGATTATGCTGCAGGATACCGCAGGATTCATCTTGACGAATAAGAGGCTCTTGTCCCAAAAGATCTACATCAGTCTGGATCCACGCACCTTCGTCGAAAGACAGTTCAACGTCTTTAAAATCCTGTCGCCTGTGATTCGATCATGGGATCAAGCACATATCGGTTATTCCCAAGAAAGGATCACACAGATTCTTGAACAGGCAAGAAAGACACTGACAAGGGGGCAGTTTTCTACAAGTCAAAGACCAAAGTGGTTCATTTCTGCGATTGTAGCCGCCATATTCTTTAGTAGTGGGCGCTGTCATTGCCACCGGTGTATCAGCTGTTAATTCCATCTCTATTAAGACATTGGAATTTGAGATCGGTTCATACACAGTGTTTATCTGGAGATGGAAAATCAGAAGAGACACTTGTTGGACTTCTAAAAGGGGCGCTTAAAAAAAAAAACTTTAGCCAAGCTCTGGTTGGAACATTATAAACCAGGTCTGCGCACCCAGATTCTTGACGAACCCGTATGAAAAGCCCTTTTTGACATTCCAACATAATCCAATTTCTTACGTTGGATTGAGTTGTAATGAAGGGGAATCATGTTATGCTTTTCATGATTATAAACCGTATAAACCATTATATATGCTTATTTCATGGGTATAAAACATGGATGTCTACTTGCGTTAGCCATATGGATATCCATTGCCTTTAAGAGCAATGCTTGTTTATACTCATGTTGTAGAAGGATTTAATCATGAGCTTTAATCAAAGATACATTTAAACAGTAGAATATACATGACACCTGTATTTAGTTGAGACCTTATTGTATTATTTATCTTTGACATGTATTCCATAGCGTGAGAAGCGTCTTGATGTTCCTCACAGGATACATTTTGTATCAAAGTCTGTTCTGCTCTAAGACAAGGTCTTCAGATGTCAGAAGTGTATTGTGTGAAAATGTTAGGCATGTGTAAGTTAACCCTAATGGTATTATGCTAACAGCTTATACAATAGTGGCAAATAGGTATGAGTAGATGACACTACATCAGTAGCCCAAATGCATTTTGGGTTGTGGTATGATGTCATATTCCTTATCAATTTATACGCCCGTCCAAAATTGATTGGAGAACTCCAAACAAGGAGGGCGGGGTCTTCTGATAAACTTGTGGTTAAGAAACCACGTACAAAGAAAAAAAAGGGAAACCAACAAAAAAAGGCACAACAGATACTTGGGCCAGGAGAAGCAAAGCTTTGGATTTTATCAGGGATCACGGGAAACCCTTTTGAGAGCTGATTGTCCCTTGAAAGCTCTGCTCATCATTTGAACCTCGGTAACATATATATTGTTTGTTGCCTGTAGTATTGATAAATTACTTAGCCCGGTATATAAACCATCAAAAAGTGTGGTGATAAGAAAGCAGGATGTGCTCATACCCATATGCAGTTGTGCATTTCTGTAGGGGAGCACATCCTGCACTTGTAGTCCGTTGCTAATGGCAATCACCAGCAAAAAATGCATACAATGGATGATGCCAGCAACGGACTACAAGTACCACAATGGACATCCTACATAAGATGAAATTTATGTGGATGTGGCAAGAATTCAAAACAAACACAGAACCAGAGATAGGTGCACACTGCCGTGACACTAAACCCTCACACTGATGTTAAAAATTGAGAGTTAGTTCGACATATCCTACTAGGAGGACGTGTCTTAAGCCTTTAGCCCGGTATATAGCCAAATATCCCCGTATTCTGTGGATACATAGCATCAGGCGCCTGTTCAATAATGGTCGTTCTCTTGGCAAAGATGCATATTGCCAATAAGATCAGACATTAAGACCCAGTCCCTTGGGAGTTTATATTCCCTAGCCTCATACCGAGCTAAAGAATTAATAGTTGGCATAATACCGCCATATACCGGAAAATTTGGTAATAATTATAGCAGAGCAAATAGGGTTCATATATAATCGTTTCCTTTATGGATTTTCTGTGAATATATCTATTGCTTGCATAGTTTTCATATTTTGTGAATTATATATTTGCATAGTTTTCATATTTGGTTGTGAAACTAAAGTGTGTTGGTAGATTTATGGTGTGTTGGTTCTAGTGGCAGATTTTGGTATTGCAACATTGTTTTTCCTTCATAGATATGTTCATTGATGTTATTGCTCTAAAATTATTGTATAATAACATTATTTAAATATTTTGCATAGACGCCTGTCCCTGTTTTGCTAGTTGCACACAATAATTAAGGTTCTCGGTCAAGATCTCGAAGTGTTATGTCTAGCTTGCGGATCAATAAATTTTGATATTTTTTTCCTTTGTTCCATTTTTTTTTTATGTAAAGCATTTTGCGCTTCATAACGCACGACATACCATTTACGCATGGGGGTGCTCAGTGTAATGGTTGCGGGCCTGTTTGGTGTGGGCCAACAACTCCCTTTTACAACCCCACTGCCTCTTTCAGACTGTTGCGGTGCTGCAGATTCCTCCCCCTCTGTACTGCTGTCCTCGCTCGGCTTTTCACCTTCCCATGTTTGGTCAGTGACCTCATCATCCACCACCTCGTCTTCCACTTCCTTACTCTGCTCATCCTCCTGACTTGACCTAACCACCACCTCAGTGATTGGCTACTGTGTCTCATCACCATCCTCCTCCTGAACAAATGATTGCCGTTCACCACCGTCATCTTCTTGAGACTGTGAAGGTTCAAGAGGTTGGGAATCAGGGCACAATATCTCAGGTACCTCTTAAAGCGTGCTTGGCAATAGAGCCAAACCAAGTACTGACGATGAAAAGAGGTCATGTGAATATCCGAGTGTGGGATCACTTGTTTGGCCAGACGCGACATGGTGGGAGGAAGGAGGATCAGAGTGAGTATTCAGTTGACCAGACTCTTGGCTACAGAGACTGTACTTCATGGAAGAGAGCGTGGTGCTTAACCGACTGGAAGCATTATCTTCTGCAGTCCAACCAACCACCTCTTCACACTGGTCCGACTTGGACAGTGTTGTCCTGCACTGCCCAGCTAAGTTGGACATGAATCTGGGTAAGGTGGATATTTTAGTTTTTTCTGGTGCACTGACAGCAGGCAAAGTTTCGTTGTGCAAAGGGCCACGGCCTCTGCTTGCACCATCAGCATCATGCCCAGAACAACGGCCTCTGCTTGCACCATCAGCATCATGCCCAGAACAACGGCCTCTGCTTGCACCATCAGCATCACGCCCACTTTCCCCTCCCTTAGTGCTCGCCTTCTTCATATTAATGGTTTTGTCTGTAGATGTGTCGCAGATTGTTTTACTGTCTACTAAAGACACAGTTTTATGATGTAGGAATGTACTGGATACAAAAAAATAAAGATTGTTGGCTGTTCACTAGGACAGAAATAATTAAATCCTTACAATACACAGTTTATTGGCTTGCTGTAATGTACTTGATACAGAAAAATACACATTTTTGGCACTACACTAGCCCAGAGATAATGACATTTTTACAATACACACTCTATTGGCTTGCTGTAATGTACTGGATGCATAAAAATGCAGATTTTCAGCACTACACTAGGCCAGAGATTATAAAATTTTGACAATACATACTCTATTGGCTTCCAGTAAGGTACTGGATACAGAAAAATAAAGATTTTCGGCACTACACTAGGACAGAGATAATGACATTTTTACAATACACACTGTATAGGCTTGCTGTAATGTACTGGATACAGAAAAATACACATTTTTAGCACTACACTAGGCCAGAGATTATGAAATTGTTACAATACACACTATTTTATTTTATTTTTTTGTTCAAATCATTTTTATTGATTTTCAATAAAGTTTTGTAAACAAACAAGCAACCCCTGAAAACAAATATACACTAACCCACACTCTTGCGAGCGTGTTCACTGGTTTCCCTCCTAAGAGGAGGTATGGCATCTTCCAAATCCCGGCCCTCTAGAGCAGTAGTGCGTTCCTCCAGTCGTTTTAAATCATGGCGCACTATAGACACTTCCTCTTTACTAGTACCCACTTGCATGGTAAGAGCAGTTAAGGACTTACTGCATTTGGAAATGGCTCGCAGGACATCTTTAAGAGTGGGCTGATCAGGTTCTGAGTCCAAGGCACCCAATTCAGCTCTGGTCTGGCAGTGCAGCAGGGGGTCACCAGTAGTAAGAGCAAAGATATTCCCAGCTCCAGTGGTATTAGCAGCACCTTCTCCCCCAGATTCAGGGCCACTATCAATAAGGGGATCACTTCTCTTATCAGAGACTGTGTTCGCCAGGGAGTATGTAAATTGTGGGCTAACTTGCCCAGCTTGGCTGCAGCTTCACACTCCATCTCTCATGCGCGCTCCCGGCGCCTCAGAGTGTCAGTTCCGGTGCCATCTTGGATTTCCCTGTCAGCACCTTTAGCTCCTCTCCGCCCAGCCATCTCTGCACCGCTCACTGCAAATCAGGTAACGGAGGACCCAGCACACTGCCAGCAAACTTTTGGGGGTCTAATAATAGGAGTCACGGCGGTCGGTCAGGATAACAGGCCAAGGGTGTGCGAGAGTTCAGCGGACCTGTGGCCTCTCTCATAGCCGGCTTCCAGTAAGGTACTGGATACAGAAAAATACTGATTTACGGCATACACTAGGCCAGAGATAATGTAATTTTTACACTACACACTGTATTGGCTTGATGTAATATACTGGATACAAAAAAATTCAGATTTCCGGCACTACACTAGCCCAGAGAAAATGTAATTTTGACAATACACACTGTATTCGGATATAGTTCCATATTGGATACAAATTTGTCCCAAATAAAATGTATTCTCTGCAGGAATACTGTATATACAGTTGCGGCCAAAATGCACACACAGATATGCCCAAAACTAGTTAAACTATGGCCAAAATATAAAGCAGTCTCCGGTTGCGGATTGAACGCACACACAGAAGTTAGGTTAATTTACCCAGAAAAAATAATTTCTCTGATGGTGCAGTGTATACATCAGTACCAGGCACACTGTAGGGAATAAGACCCTTTTTATAATGTCTGCCCAACACAATGCTTTATGATGGTGCAGTGTATATCTCAGTACCCGGAACACTGTAGTGAATAAGCCCCTTTTTATAATGTCTGCCCAGCACACTGCTTTATGATGGTGCAGTGTATATCTCAGTACCAAGCACACTGTAGGGAATAAGACCCTTTTTATAATGTCTGCCCAACACACTGCTTTATGATGGTGCAGTGTATATCTCAGTACCAGGCACACTGTAGTGAATAAGCCCCTTTTTATAATATCTGGCCAACACATTGATTTATGATGGCATATTGTAGATGTCACTAATATGAAATATGTCTTTTAGAAGTTTAAAAAAGCGATTTTCAAGCCCTGCACTATCTGTCCCTTCCTGATAGTGCTGAAGCAAACCCTTTCTTTAAAAAAAAAAAAAGGTGCTGCACTGCTATAAAACACACACTCTAGTCCTTAAAAGGACTGTTAGGTCTTTCAATAAGGTTTTTGGAGAAAAATCTGTAAGTTTAGAGCAAAACGCTATTTGTCCCTTCCTACTGTCTGCTCTCCCTGACACTGAATGAGCCGAGCATCGGAACTCAGCTCCTATATGAAATGGTATCCGTTACAGAGGGTAGTAACCATAGTAGGTTTATTCCATCTGTTGAGCATAGATGGGCAGGAGAGGAGTAAGAGGATAAGGAGATTGAGAGTCATCCTCCTAATGAGGACAGCAAAGTTTTGTTTGTTGGAACTCTGACACACATGGCTGACTTTATGTTATGCTGCCTTTCCTGTTACCCTCGCATTCTACGCATTTTTCACAACAGCGGTTACTGGTTGTTCAGTTCACCCTTCTCGACCCCCGCTACAAAGAGAACTTCTCATCTCTAATTCCTGTGTGGAGAGGACTAGCTAAATTGTGCAATACCAGAAGGACTTTCTTTAAAAATTGCTCAATGAATTTCCATCTGACAACGCTGGCGGCAGAGTACATAGTTCCTTGGGCAACCCAGGAGGGAAGATGAGGGGACACACACCAGTTTCAACAGTGGCAGGACTACATTCTCCAAAGCCTGGGACAGTTTTAAGACACCCCGCCAGCACCCTCACCTTAATGCGCGGCCTAGTGTCACAAGGATGGAAACAAATGTGGAAGATGGTAAAGGAGTACATTACAGACCATTTCAGCCTTCTCTGTGATCCCTCTGTGTCTTACTACTGGGTGTCCAAACAGGACACATGGCACAAACTGGCACTTTACAGCTATGGCTAAATAATAAGGAACATGGAAGATATTGGACTGTAGTATTCAGGGTAAATGACCACGAGGGTTAGCGCACCTCTTGGCCCTCAGCTACATTCTTTTTCTCAGTTTCATTGCGCACAGGGCCATGGCCTCTGTGTGTACCATGGGCATCACGACTACGTGCACGTCCCTTACTGGCAGCATTTTTAATATTAAATGTTATATATGCTTAAAAGTATGTCCCATGTACAGTAACGTAGGATTTGTAATTGCATGAGCTAATAAATTAAAACAGGTATTTGGGATGCGCACACTTTACACAGGAGATGTAGCCCTGATAATGTCACAGAGTAGAATACACCGTCTTCGGATAAAGTAAAGTATATGTCAGTGATATGTATGAAATGCACACACACTAGATGTTGCACAAATAATGTACATTTCTCCAAAATACACTATGGACACTAAATGTTGCAGAAATAATGTATATTTCCCCAAAATACACTGTTTTCACCTGTGGTACAGTATTTGACTAAAAGAGGCACACGTTGTGGACACTAAATGTTGCACAAATAATGTACATTTCCCCAAAATACACTGTTTTCACCTGTGGTACAGCATTTGACACAGAGAGGCACATGCTGTGGATAGTAGATTAGGCCCAGATTATTTAGATTTGCGCATCAGACACTCTTTTCGGATGATGGACAGTACAGTCGTGGCCAAAAGTTTTTAGAATGACACAAATATTAGTTTTTACAAAGTTTGCTGCAAAACTGCTTTTAGATCTTTGTTTCAGTTGTTTCTGTGATGTACTGAAATATAATTACACGCACTTCATGCGTTTCAAAGGCTTTTTATCAACAATTACATGACATTTATGCAGAGTCAGTATTTGCAGTGTTGGCCCTTCTTTTTTAGGACCCCTTCAATTTGACTGGGCATGCTCTCAATCAACTTCTGGGCCAATTCCTGACTGATAGCAACCCATTCTTTCATAATCACTTCTTGGAGTTTGTCAGAAATAGTGGGTTTTTGTTTGTTCACCCGCCTCTTGAGAAATGACCACAAGTTCTCAATGGGATTAAGATCTGGGGAGTTTCCAGGCCATGGACCCAAAATGTCAACGTTTTGGTCCCAGAGCCACTTAGTTATCACTTTTGCCTTATAACGGTGCCCCATCGTGCTGGAAAATGCATTGTTCTTCACCAAACTGTTGTTGGATTGTTGGAAGAAGTTGCTGTTGGAGGGTGTTTTGGTACCATTCTTTATTCATGGCTGTGTTTTTGGGCAAAATTGTGAGTGAGCCCACTCCCTTGGATGAGAAGCAACCCCACACATGAATAGTCTCAGGATGCTTTACTGTTGGCATGACACCGGACTGATGGTAGCGCTCACCTTTTCTTCTCCGGACAAGCCTTTTTCCAGATGCCCCAAACAATCGTAAAGAGGCTTCATCGGAGAATATGACTTTGCCCCAGTCCTCAGCAGTCCATTCACCATACTTTCTGCAGAAGATCAATCTGTCCCTGATGTTTTTTTTTGGAGATAAGTGGCTTCTATGCTGCCCTTCTTGACACCAGGCCATCTTCCAAAAGTCTTCGCCTCACCGTGCGTGCAGATGCGCTCACACCTGCCTGCTGCCATTCCTGAGCCAGCTCTGCACTGGTGGCACTCCGATCCTGCAGCTGAATCCTCTTTAGGTGACGATTCTGGCGCTTGCTGGACTTTCTTGGATGCCCTGAAGCCTTCTTAACAAGAATTGAACCTCTTTCCTTGAAGTTCTTGATGATCCTATAAATTGTTGTTTGTGGTGCAATCTTAGTAGCCACAATATCCTTGCCTGTGAAGCCATTTTTATGCAACGCATTGATGGCTGCACGCGTTTCTTTGCAGGTCACCATGGTTAACAATGGAAGAACAATGATTTCAAGCATAACCCTCCTTTTAATATGTCAAGTCTGCCATTTTAACCCAATCAGCCTGACATAATGATCTCCAGCCTTGTGCTCGTCAACATTCTCACCTGAGTTAACAACACGATTACTGAAATTATCTATATAGGTTTTATTTAAAGTTTTTTCCACAGAAGGCCTTCCAATTAATACACATGATATAACACAGGCGTTCAAGAGGAAGATGCTGAGTTCATAAAAGGGTGGGAGACACTACTGACTGAAAATTCATTACGTATGCAAGCATATATTGTAGAGTATGAAAAAAAGTCACTATATAAAATCTCAATACAATTGGAAAAAGAAATTCAGGATATACAAGTGTTTAGGACACAGTCAGAATTCAATAATTTGGAGAGTAGTTTGCAAATAATATTGAGAGCTTACAGACAGAAATTAAAGAAAGGAAACACCGTAAATACAATCGAGACAAGAGAGATTTTGATACAGGACAAATATACCTAAAACCTAATAGGTCTCCGTATTAACAATAGAAATAGTAAGACAAATTGGAAACAATATACGGACATTTCTGAGTGATATCCGAAACAGAAACTAATACATCACAATACAAAATTGGAACAAAAAGAAATGCTAAAAATAGAGGGAATTACCAACAAAGAAGAAACCCCCCATATTCCAAGTTATAAAAATTATCCGGGTGCACAACAGGGGCAATGCTCCAACACAAATCCAACCCCTGGAAATCCAAATTTGCCTTCGTCATCCTTACAATCAGTACAATTACTAATAATGTCGACAGGACATATAACGACTACACCACAGCTGACCATGCCTAGTGTCCCGCCTTCTCCTTCTCTCTCCTCTTTTTTAGGACAGGTCGTACAACTGAGGGATCGTGAAAAATGGGGATACAGCCAAAAGATGCAGATAATTAATTTATCTAAAATAGAATTAAAATCAGAATACATCAGATTGATACAGAAAGGACTTTCATTTACTCCAGCACCAGCTTTGGACTGCTTTGAATGGGTTAAAGATATTAACCTGTTCGCTAGGAAACAAGCATTACATAAGGAATTTAAAAATAAAGAAAACAATAAAAATGTAGTCAATAAAGGAGAAACGGAGGCTCTGATGGCCTTAGAAGAACTATTCAAAGAAGGTGCAGGTGAAATAGTATGTCCAAAACCCGTCTTTAGTAGTCTGTGCCCACAATAGAAAAATACCCCCCCCCCCTTCTCAGGACATGCCAATCTACAAACCTTTGTGGGCTTGGTTACAAGAGATTTACAAAAAACATTACAAAAAATAAAAATTAAAAATTAAAAGGAAGAAAACCTTACAGAGGAAGAAAAAGAGGTGATAAAAGAACTAACCAAAAATCCAAACCTTATAATAAAACCATCAGATAAAGGAGGAAATATTGTACTGATGGATAAAGAGGATTATGTAGCAATGGTGATGAGATAATTAGATGATAATATCATTAATAAGAGACTGGATGAGAATCCAACAGAAAAGTATAATAAATAACTCAAGACCATACTAGATAAAGCAAAAGAGAAAGATCTAATTACAAAAGAAGAATGGAAAATACTATATAAATCGAGTCCCACCATTGCTACATTCTATGCAATACCAAAGGTACATAAAAGACGGAACCCCAATCCCTGGAAGACCGATAGTCTCAGGGAATGAGAGCCTCTGTGAGGGCATTAGTAAATATGTTAATGAAAACATATCCCCTTTTGTTCAAACACTTTCGTCGTATATTAAGGATACTAGAGATACAGTAATAAAACTTAATGAGGTACATGTCAATGAAAATACGTATATTGCGAGCCTGGATGTCGAGGTACTGTACACGAGTATAAAGCACGAAATAGGAATTAAAGCAGTAGAATCATTCTTGAACACTAATATCAGGAGCACAACACATTTGTTTTGTCACTCTTACATTTTCTTCTCACTCACAATTATTTTATTTTTGATGGTAAATATTATTTACAGACAAATGGGACGGCTATGGGGACGGTTTGCGCACCGGATTTTGCTAATCTTTTTTTGGGGTGGTTAGAAGATAAATATGTCTTTACAGAACACAATCACAGATTTACGGAGCACATTCTATTCTGGGGAAGATATTTGGAAGACGTCCTCATTTTTTGGGATGGCACTATTCAGGAATTTCAGGAATTCACAAAGGATCTAAACACAAACAACATTGGACTTATGTTTACATCAGAAATTCATAAAAAAAGTTTGAATTTCTTAGGCTTGACAATAACTCTTCAATCAGATGGTAGCATAACTACAGTGGTGTATAGAAAACCGACAGCTACTAATGGCTTCCTCCACTGGGAGAGCTTTCATCCACCAAAACTAAAATCAGGAATTCCAGTTGGACAGTACCTACGGGCAAGAAGGAACTGTACCGAGGAAAAAGAATTTGAGAGAGAAAGTGGACTATTATACAGTAGATTTCGAGCTAGGGGTTACCCCAAAAAGGTATTGCATAGAGCATATAATAGAGCCAAAAATACAGAGAGAACCACCCTATTCCAAGAAAGGAAAGATAAAAATGGGAAAGTAATAAGATGTATAGGAACTTATGATAATGCCCACGAATCAGTATATCGTATATTACGACGTTATTGGCATGTCCTGAGATCAGATCCAGACTTGAGAGAGGTAACTACACAGAACCCGACAATACCCTATAGAAGGGGGAGGAATTTAAAAGAGATACTGGTACATAGTCATTTTCAGGAACGACGGATGGTCCAAAAGACATGGCCTGGAACTAAAGGGTCATATCCATGTGGAAACTGTAGTTTTTGCCGATATTTGCATCCCATAAAGGAATTTGCTATTCCGACTGATGGTCACCAATATAAGATCAGGGAATACATAAATTGTAGGACAACAGGTGTTGTATATTCCATACAGTGTGAATGTCCAAAACTATATATTGGGAAAACAATTCAGGAACTCAGGAGAAGAATTTCGAAACATCTTAGTAATCTGAACACCACAGAAGATACACCACTCTCCAGACATATTAATAATCAACATGGTGGGAATTCATCCAAATAAAAATTTGGGGAATAAGCAAAATCAAAAAAGTCCCCAGACAGGGAGACATCGACAGAGGTAACAACAACAAGAGACCAAATGGATCTACCGACTGAAATCCCTGTCACCGCAGGGAATAAATGAAGGATTTACCTTCACATCCTTTCTGTGAGAACAATACAGCGTCAATTCTAGATTAAAAACTAGAAAACGTATAATTAAACATAATATATTAATAACTATAGGTGACATCTAATTTAAAAAGGAAGGGGACAAAAAGATATATTGGATGTCAAGTATTAAATATACCTATTAAGAACTAATTATATAGTAACAATAGAAAGGAGGGGGATATATAAGTTTAAATACGGGTGCGATTAAGCCTGGAATAGAATTAAAAGTAAATTCTCACGTATATACAAGAATAGCATGGAGAGAGGGAAAACCCAAGAGTGGACGTAGGAGCGAGTGAGTGGAGAAGTAAATATCCTTAGGAATAGAAGAAGAATCTAAGTCCCCACGCATGCACTAGTACGGCAAAGAGAGAAGAAGAAAAACTCTAAGAGTGAGCGCATGCGCAAGAAGATAAATGCTCTGGAATGAATACAAAGTCCGCACGCATGCGTCCACTAATGCTGTTAATAGGATGACAGGAGTGTGAGCATTTGAATACAGGTTGGGTAGCGCTCCACTTGGTGGACGCGGGTCTCAGGGAATGGTTCCTTAGGCCAAATATTCATGTAGAGAAAGGATGGTTCCTGGACACCACTTTACTTTGTTCAATATAGGTTTATTTCATACATAGATAGCGGAATGCCAGTAATAAAAGGTCGACGTTTCGGCATAGACGCCTTTATCAGAACACTGGGAGTGCCGCAGTATGGGAATGAGTAGATGGCTCTATGGCCTCGATGGCTAGTTTGGTGGGGCAGTATGTCTGCCGCTTTGGCAAAGCGGCAGACATACTGGAGTGTGAGCATGACATGGAGGAGAAAAAAAAAAACCTTAATTGAGCAACCTATAGGGAGAAACATAAGAAAGGAAGTAAATGTTACAACTAAAATAATAGGTTGTTTTAGAGATACCGTCATCAAACCTACCTTATAAAAGAGGGTCTCCGCCCCCAGCACACCGCCTATGCTTCCCCTGAAGACGCTGGTTTTATCCAGCGAAACATGTTGGGAAATAGGAACTAATAGTGTGTGTTAAGTTTTAGAATTCAGGGACGAGCAGATGTTAGGGAATAATGAAGAGAAATAGCAATTCACGTAGCAATATGTAGCAAGCCCGTGCGCATAGGGCAAGGTGCGCATATAGAGCGAATATCCCCACATTAACTGCTGTTAGAGTAATAACAGCAGATAGTTTACAACAGCTAACAGAACCTGCTCTGAACTGAGGATTTTTAAAGTTAGTCACTATAAAATAAGAAGGAGATATATAACATATCGTTTTAAAAGCAGTATTCATTAAAGGGTATTTTTTTTAAAAATAGTCAGCAAATGAAAGAGGATTATTGTGGTCAAGAGACCAATAGATATGGAAAAATCATTAAGTATAATTAATCCTAACATTTGCTGAGAGGTCCTTTATAAAAAAAATGTTGTGTAAAAGAAGACCAAATTTTGGGCCTAATTGACGTTCTGCCGAGCAGTGATATATTCTGAAGCCATGTTTGCATTGTATTAGTGGTGATTTTAAAATATATTAACCGCCCAGCGTTGTAATTCTTTGTTGAAAAGCCTGTTGTGTAAAAGTTGAACAAAATTTGGGCCTAATTGACATTCTGTGGTGCAGTTATATATTCGGAAGCCCAGTTTGCCATGTATTAGTGGTGAAATAAAAATATATTCGCCATCCAGCATATCATTTATCTGTTGATAACACTTGTGTAGTGTAAAAGTTGAAAAAAATAAAGGCCTATTTCCCGTTCAGTGGTTCAGTTATCTGTGGTAAAGGCCTTTTTGCAGTGAAATTTTTTCTGTGAAGTGGGCTTTTTCGGGAAATTTCATGGGTGCCTGTACACCTCCTTTTGCTGTATAGTCCAAATTATGTAGTGGTGAATTTTTTTCTGTGAAACAGTCTTTTTTGTGGAAAATGCATGGATGACTGTATACCTCCTTTTGCTGTATGGACCGAATTCTGTAGTGGTGAAATTTGTTTTATGAACCGGGTAATTAAAACATCCCTAAAAGCGACGAATATATTTTTCTTTTTGTACTGAAATAGGCCACTAAACGCTTTCACCCCAATTAACTGCGGAAATGCACTGAGAATATATTTTTCTTGTTGTTCTAAAATACGCCCCAATGCACTTTCACCAGAAATAACTGCAACAGTGCAGTGCTTATATATTCTTATTTTTTACTGAAATGCGGCCCTATACGTTTTCAACAGAAATAACTGCAGCAGTGAACTGAGAATATATATTTCTTGTTGGACTGAAATAAGCCACTATAGGCTTTGACCAGAAAAATATTAAATAGTGAAGTGCGTATATATATTTTTTGAAGTACTGAAATACACCCCTATACGCGTTAAACAGAAATCACTGCAGCATTGAACTAAGAATATAGATTTCTTGTTGCACTGAAATTGGCCACTATACGCTTTGACCAGAAAAATATTAAATAGTGAAGTGCGTATATATATTTCTTGCAGAACTGAAATACGCCCCAATACGTTTTCACTTTGCTATCAATGTCCCTAGCGCCTTCTGACATCTCTCCCTGCAGCCGCCATTTTAGGCAAATTGTGATTCGTTACCACAAAGCGCGAGGAAATTCGCATTTATTACAAATCTAATTTTTCCTGAAATTCTAAACAAATTCCACTTCGTCAGCTTGGAATCACTCATCTCTAGTACCAATTCAACACCTTTATATCTAGATAGACTTT
Organism: Bufotes viridis; assembly: GCA_033119425.1. Lineage (NCBI taxonomy): Eukaryota > Metazoa > Chordata > Amphibia > Anura > Bufonidae > Bufotes > Bufotes viridis. The sequence goes on along the minus strand of CM065591.1, from coordinate 368,057,170 downwards.
AAGTGCCTCCTTTGATGTCAAAGGTACACATCTTATGTGTCTTTTCTTATGCTGCAGTTTATATGCATCATATATGTTTTGCTATTTTCCCTTTCTATTTTGCAAATCAAAATTCTCTGAGATGCTCAAACAGTAAATCTACTTTCTACTTACAACATTAAAATATGTGTTAGAATACAATCTTATAGTCATTTTGTTAGCTTGGCTGTGCCTTCTGTCACAGAGATATCCCTAGTGGCAGGCTTACTTTGGCAAACCGTAAATATGCCAATGTAGGGATGATATTTTAATAAAATGTGTCTGAATATTTGGAAAATAACTTTTGAGTAGTTTGCATTTGGTCATAATATGTTGTGTGGATCTCATAGACATATGGGGAATGAGTAGCATATTAAAAATTAAACATAAAAGACCATGCAGTGCAAATCTGTATTTTGTTCAAATTATATATTCTGGAACAGTAATCATGTTGGATATGATAAAATGTGTGCTCTGCCAGACAGCTTGCATAGGGTATCCAAAATTGTTTTTCACAAAGTATTAGCAGAAATAATTGGAATTGCATACATTGCATCCTGTCTTTCTTCCGCACACTTTGACTAGTGAAAATATATGTTGCACATACTTTACTTTCCAAAGATTTAAAATTTTCTTAAAAACATCATCTCCTTAGGGACATATACTATATAAATCTACTCAAGCAAAAAGTATGATGATTTCTATAGTAAGCAAGGGGATGATTATTTTTCATGACAGCTTCTGTGTTAACCTGGGTGACCATAAAAGCATTTAGTTTTGTTATAATTAACTGGTGCTAAATTCTGCTTGTTTTTAAGCCTTATCTAAAAGAAAAGAACAAAAATAAAAAAAACTTTTTTAGTCTCACATTTAGGGCTCATGCACACGAGCATATGTATTTTGCAGTCTGCAAAAAATGGATCCGCAAAAAAAATTGATGATATCTGTGTGCATTCCGTATTTTGCGGAACGGAACAGCTGGCCCTTCATAGAACAGTACTATCCTTGTCCGTAATACGGACAATAATAGGACATGCTCTATTTCTTTGCAGACCAGAAATATGGACATATGGAAATGGAATGCACACGGAGTAACTTCCCATTTTTTTGCGGACCCCTTAAAGTGAATGGTTCCGCATACGGTCCTCAAAAAAAGCGGAACGTACATGGAAAGAGAATACGATCGTTTGCATGAGTCCTTAGTCACACAGTAGAATTTTCTGAAAGTGTAAATGTCATTCTTTTTTTTTATTTGTGTATTGTGTAGGGGCAGTGATACTGACCATTTTTGTAATATACTTGAATTACTGAAATCATACATTTCTATTAGAAAAATAGCTCTTAAGTGGCCCATTATGAGCCTTAGCAATACTCTTCTGTCCTCTATTTACATAACACAGTCAGTGTTGAGCAAGTCTCCAGAGTTATGTAAACAGAACACAGAGTAGTGTTGCCAAGGCTCAAAATAGGCAACTTTAGAGCTATTTTTATAATAGAAACGTATGATCTCAGTAATTAAAGTATATTACAAAAATGTTCAGCATCACTGCCCCTACACATTACACAAATAAAAAAAGAATGACAGTTACACTTAACCACCTCAGCCCCCCTATGACCAGACCACTTTTTACAATTCTGCACTACACTACTTTTACGGTTTATTGCTCGGTCATACAACTTATTACCCAAATGAATTTTACCTCCTTTTCTTCTCACTAATAGAGCTTTCATTTGGTGGTATTTCATTGTTGCTGACATTTTTACTTTTTTTGATATTAATAACAAATTACCGAAACTTTTGGAAAACAATCACATTTTACGCTTTCTGTTGCAAATTTTTTTTTTAACTACATTTCTATATAAATTTTTCTCTAAATTTATTGTTCTACATGTCTTTGATAAAAAAAAAAAACTGTGTATATTTATTGGTTTGGGGAAAAGTTATAGCATTTACAAACTATGGTGCAAAAGAGTGAATTTCTGCATTTTGAAGCAGCTCTGACTTTCTGAGCATCTGTTTCTTCAGGTGCTAGAATGCCAGGATAGTATAAATACCCCCCAAATGACACCATTTTAGAAAGAAGACACCCCAAAGTATTTGCGGAGGGGCATGGTAAGTTCATGTATGATTTAATTTTTTTTCACAAGTTAGCGGAAAATGACACTTTCTGAGAAAAAAAAAAAAAAAAAAGTTTCCATTTCTGCTAACTTCTGGCAAAAAAAAAAATAATCTCCCACGAATTCACTATGCCCCTCAGTGAATACCTTGGGGTGTCTACTTTCTGAAATGGGGTCATTTGTGGGGTTACTGTTCTGGCATTTTGGGCGGGGCTAAATTGTGAGCAACCCAGTAAAGCCTAAAGGTAACGATTGGACTTTACGCCCCTTTACGCACCTATGTTGCAAAAAAGTGGCACATATGTGGTATCGCCGTACTTAGAAGAAGTAGGGCAATGTGTTTTGGGGTGTATTTTTACTTATACCCATGCAAAGTGACACTTTTTTGCAGCCAAGATGCGCAAAGGTGCCCAAATTCCAATGCGTACCTTTAGGTTTTTATATTTGCATGCGTATAGAATCTTTTAGTTATTAACTTCTTTCCGACCGCCGTATGTAGAATTGCGTCCTGCGGGCGCACTCCTGAGCCCGGTGGAACACAAATGGAACGCACAACCGGGCTCAGGAGAAGTGAGTCACCAGCCTGCCAGCCAATGATCAGCGCTGGCAGGCTGGTGATTTCAAAATCACCTATGGAAATAGATGATTTAAGTTTTATTTATAAATACAGTGGTTTTATAAGGGATCTGTGCCATGTGCTGGGTCCTTTTCATCGGTTGGACCCAGCACAGAGCACAGATCCCAAGTAAGTGCACCAATAACTACACATCAGGCCCTGATCACCCCCCATCACCCTAATTAACCCCTTGATCACCTGTCAATACATAGTGAAAGGGAAAAAAGTGATCAGTGTCACTTTTGTGAACTGTCACTTTTTTTTTTTCACCAGTATTGAATGCTAGGTTTAGGTTAGTTAGGTCCCTTTGGTAGGTAGTTAGCGTTAGCGCCCAGCCCACCGCACCGCAGTCACTGATTCGCTGATTAGCGTAGCGCTAATCAGCGTTTGTACTTTTATAGTATCTGTAAGTGATCAGAACTGATCACGGTCAGATCTATAATAGTATTACTGTCACTTTAGTTCGCCCTCCACCCCAAACGCAGTGTTTGCCCTATCAGACCTGATCGGTCGCCCACACCTGCGTTCACCCACGCCCAATCACTGCACAATCACTTCACAAGCGCTGCGGCGATAAAAAAATCAGTTTTGATCTTTTTTATCAATCGCAGCGGCTTCTGTACTTTGCTACACTCCCATTTGTAAAACAGGCTTGCTTTTTTTCTTGGGTAGTCTCAGGGAATACCCCCTAAATTTAGTTGCCCAAATGTCAAACAAGGGGTATTCCTCTGAAGAGGCCTACAGGATTCTGACCCAGTCGGATAAGGAATGGGAACCCTCATCTGACGAATCTAGTGAGTCAGAATACGAACCTGTAGAAAGCAGTGGCAGTCTGACCCAAAGTTCGGACGAGGAGGTTGAGGTCCCTGATACCACCAGGCGTACCCGGCCCCGTGTCGCTAGACCGCAGGTAGCGCAGGATCCGTTTCAAGGGCAGCAGAGTGGGGCTGGCGCTGCCGGATTACGTGGTGAGGCATAAACCAGCAGCGCAGCCCGTCCTGGACCTTCTACCAGCACTGCCGTACAACATGGTGAAGTGGGGTCACTTGTGGGGTATTTTTATTGTCCCCTAAAGGGGCCCCTAAAGCATGAGAAGGAGTTTGGAATCCAAATGCGTAAAATTGCCCTGTGAAATCCTAAAGGTACTCATTGGTTTTAGGGCCCCTTTGCGCATCTTGGCTGCAAAAAAATGTCACTCATTTGGTATCGCCGTACTCAGGAGAAGTAGGGCAATGACTTTTGGGGTGTATTTTTATATATACCCATACTTTGTGTGATAAATACCGCTGTAAACGACAACTTTTTTAAAAAATTTATACAAAGTTGTCAATTTACAGTGATATTTCTCTCACCCAGCATGGGTATATGTAAAAATACACCCCAATACACATTGCCCTACTTCTCCTGAGTACGGCGATACCACATGTGTGCCACTTTTTTGCAGCCAAGATGCGCAAAGGGGCACTAATTTCAATGAATACCTTTAGGATTTCACAGGGCATTTTTACGTATTTGGATTCTCACGCTTTAGGGGCCCCTAAAATGCCAGGGCAGTAAAAATACCCCACAAGTGACTCCATTTCGGAAAGTAGACACCCTAAGGTATTCGCTGATGGGCATAGTGAGTTCATGGAAGTTTTTATTTTTTGTCACAAGTTTGCGGAAAATGAAATTTAAAAAAAAAAAAACATTTCCGCTAACTTGTGACAAAAAATAAAAACTTCCATGAACTTACTATGCCCCTCAGTGAATACCTTAGGGTGTCTACTTTCGAAATGTGGTCATTTATGGGGTGTTTCTACTGTCTGGGCATTGTAGTACGTCAGGAAACAGGACGGTGCTCAGAAAGTCAAAGTGCGGAAATTCACTTTTTTGCACCATAGTTTGTAAAAGCTATAACTTTTACCCAAACCAATAAATATACACTTATTGCATTTTTTTTATCAAAGACAAGTAGAACAATAAATTTTGAGAAAAATTTGTAGAGTAATGTAGTTTTATTTGACAAATTTTCAAACAGAAAGTGAAAAATGTCATTTTTGATTAATAGCAAAAAAAGTAAAAATGTCAGCAGCAATGAAATAGCACCAAATGAAAGCTCTATTAGTGAGAAAAAAAGGAGGTAAAATTCATTTGGGTGGTAAGTTGTATGGCCGAGCAATAAACGGTGAAAGTAGTGTAGTGCAGAATTGTAAAAAGTGGCCTGGTCATTAAGGGTGTTTAAGCTAGGGGGGTGAAGTGGTTAATACGTTTAAATAGCTTTATGTATTGAAAGCTTGAAAAGGCGGGAGTCATTTGTGCAAATGGAAAGGTGCGAAAAAAACATATACGAATTTTCGCAATACATGCAGCGTACTGGAGTCTGACACAACCTGTTAATGCTTGGTAGGAAAGGGAATACAAACCGCAAATAGATTAATGCAAATATTCAAGTTGACGAACATTCGCAGGACAGTTTTTACCTATTAAGTTTTTACTCTGACAGGAATTGTGGAAATTGTTATAGAAAGCAATTATGGTTGGGTGAATTATGTCTGAATCTTTTATTTTCAATAAAGTTTCCATATCACTATCCATCTAAACCTCTTAAGGACACAGGGCGTACATGTACGCCCTAATGTCCGAGTCCTTAAGGACACAGGGCGTACATGTACGCCATGTGTTTAAACTGCTACTGTGCCCGATCTGGGCGCGGTAGCAACATGGTTCCTGATGATGTAGATCAGCAGGAACCATGTTCTAATCCCGAGGGGGGTCATGTGACCCCCCGTATCGGCGATCGCTGCAAACCGCAGGTCAATTCAGACCTGCGGTTTGCAGCGGTTTTAGCTATCTCTGATCCCCGCGGTCACAGAGAGTTAATTGCGGCAAAGATATTTATTTTAACCCCCACTGCAGCCCCCAATCTTGTTATGGCGGCGGGGGTACAGGGGGGGTGGTTGCGGAGGCGGGAGGCGGTGCCTCCCTTGTAATAATTCCCTGGTGTCTAGTGGTTCTATCAGAGTGCCAGCACATTGCTGGCACTCTGATAGAAAAACGGCTGGCATCTGTGCTGCAGATGCCAGCCGTTTAACCCCTTCCTTACCGCGGTCCGGACGGACCGCGGTATGGAAGGTGTTAACAGAGAGGAGCTCCCTCCCTCTCCCTTCGAGGGCTGCTGTGCCTATGCAGCCCCCAGGATGGGATCGCAGAGGGAGGAGCTCCCTCCTCCCCATCCATCACCCACTGCTCTCTAATGGCAGTGGGTGATGAGTTACCATGGCAGCAGGACGCTTTCAGAAGCATCCTGCTTGCCATGGTATAGTAACTCTGGTCAGACTTCTGCTAAAGGCAGAAGTCTGACCAGACTGTGAAAAGTAAAAAATACAGTGCAGTACACTATATAGTGTACTGTACTGTATTATACTGACATCAGATCCACTGGATCTACAAGAACCAAGTGGGTCTGGGTCCAAAAAAAATGTAAAAAAGTGAAAAAAAGTGAAAAAAAAAGTAAAACGCTAATCACTGAATAAAAAGTAAAAAAAAATAAAATACACTACACATATTAGGTATCGCCGCGTCCGTAAAAAACAGCTCTATAAAAATATCACATGACTGAACCCCTCAGGTGAACTCCATAAAAAAACAACCCAAAAATGGTGTAAATAAGCCATTTTTGGGCACCTTACATCACTAAAAGTGTAATACAAAACGATCAAAAAGGCATATGCCTCCCAAAATAGTACCAATCTAACCGCCATCTCATCCCGCAAAAAATTAGCCCCTTCATAAAACAATTGCCCAAAAAATAAAGAAACTATGCCTCTCAGACTAAAACATGATTTTTTTTGTTTCAAAAATGCTTTTTAGTGTTAAATGTAAAAAAATTTAAAAAAAGTAGACATATTGGGTATCTCCACGTCCATAAGAATCTGCTCTATAAAAATATCACATGACGTAACCCCTTAAGTAAACACTGTAAAAAAAAAAAAAAACTTTGTCAAAAAGCCATTTTTTTGTCACCTTACATCACAAAAAGTGTAATAGCAAGCGATCAAAAAGTCATATGACCCCCCAAATAGTGCCAATCTAACCGCCACCTCATCCCGCAAAAATTATACCCAACCTGAGACGATCGCCTAAAAACTGAAAAAAATATGGCTCTCAGACTATGGAGACACTAAAACATGTTTTTTTTTTGTTTCAAAAAGGATATTATTGTGTAAAACTAAAATAAATAAAAAAAGTATACATATTGGGTATCGTCGCGTTCGTAACGACCTGCTCTATTAAAATATAACATGACCTAACCCCTCAGGTGAACGATGTAAACATAAAAAATAAAAACGTTGTAAAAAAAGTAATTTTTTTGTCACCTTACATCACAAAAAGTGTAATAGCAAGTGATCAAAACGTCATATGCACCCCAAGATAGTACCATTCAAACCGCCATCTCATCCTGCAAAAAATGAGCCCCTACATAGGACAATCGCAAAAAAAAAAAAATATATATGGCTTTCAGAATGTGGAGACACTAAAAAAATCATTTTTTTCAAAAATGCTTTATTATGTAAAACTGAAACAAAAAACCCCAAAAACTAGTCATATTTGGTATTGTCGCGTCAGTAACAACCTGCTCTATATAAATAGCACACAATCTAACCTGTCAGTTCAACGATGTAAATAACAAAAATACAAAACTGTCCCAAAACAGCTATTTTTTTGCAAATTATCCATTTTAATCCATTTTTCCAGTAACAAAGCAAGGGTTAACAGCCAAACAAAACTCAATATTTATTGCCCCGATTCTGTAGTTTGCAGAAACACCCCATATGTGGTTGTAAACTGCTGTATGGCCAAACGGCAGGGCACAAAAGGAAGGGAACGCCATATGATTTTTGGAAGGCGGATTTTGCTGGACTGGTTTTTTTGAGACTATGTCCCATTTGAAGCCCCCCCGATGCACCCCTACAGTAGAAACTCCAAAAAAGTGACCCCATTTTAGAAAATACGGGATAAGGTGTCAGTTTTGTTGGTAGTATTTTAGGGTAAATATGATTTTTGGTTGCTCTATATTACACTTTTTTTGAGGCAAGGTAACAAAAAATTGAAATTCAGAAATTTCATCTCCATTTGCCAATAACTCTTGTGGAACAGCTAAAGGGTTAACAAAGTTTGTAAAACTGGTTTTGAATACCTTGAGGGGTATAGTTTCTTAGATAGAGTCACTTTTATGGAGTTTCTATTCTAGGGGTGCATCGGGGGGCTTCAAATGGGACATGGTGTCAAAAATCCAGTCCAGCAAAATCCGCCTTCCAAAACCCATATGGTGTTCCTTTCCTTCTGCGCCCTGCCGTTTGGCCATACAGTATTTTAGGACCACATATGGGGTGTTTCTGCAAACTACAGAATCGGGGCAATAAATATTGAGTTTTGTTTGGCTGTTAACCATTGCTTTGTTACTGGAAAAAATGGATTAAAATGGAAAATTTTCCAAAAAATCGAAATTCAGAAATTTTATCTTTATTTGCTATTAACTCTTGTGGAAAACCTAAAGGGTTAATGATGTTTGTAAAATCAGTTTTGAGTACCTTCAGGGGTGTAGTTTCTAGAATGGGGTCATTTTTGGGTGGTTTCTATTATGTAAGCCTCACAAAGTGACTTCAGACCTGAACTGGTCCCTAAAAAGTGGGTTTTTGAAAATTTCTGAAAAATGTCAAGATTTGCTTCTAAACTTCTAAGCCTTGTAACATTCCCAAAAAATAAAATGGCATTCCCAAAATGATCGATACATGAAGTAGACATATGGGGAATGTAAATCAATAACTTTTTTTGGCAGTATTACTATGTATTCTAGAAGTAGAGAAATTGAAACTTGGAAAATTGCAAATTTTTCAAAATTTTTAGTAAATTTGGTATTTTTTTATAAATAAAAATGAAATTTTTCGACTTTATTTTGCCACTGTCATTAAATACAATATGTGACGAAAAAACAATCTCAGAATGGCTTGGATAAGTAAAAGCGTTTTAAAGTTATCACCACATAAAGTGACACTAGTCAGATTTTGAAAAAATGGCCTGGTCCTTAAGGTGAAATAGGGCCGTGTCCTTAAGGGGTTAAGAGCGAATATTCGGAATTGCGAATATGGGGTCATGTATTCGACATATTTGCGAAACCGCGAAATCACGATATTCAAGATTAAAATTCGCTTTGCGAATATTGGCACTCAACACTAATTGCCACATGGCTGTCTGAGCCATAGAGGGCTCGAGTTAAACTAATAAAGACAACATTATTTAGGTGTTCAGCATTATTAACCCCTTATGGTCGGAGGATTTTGATTTTTTGAGTTTATGTTTTGCGCGCCCTGCCTTCCCAGAGCCATAACTTTTTTATTTTTCTGTTCACATAGTCATATGAGGGCTTGTTTTTTGCGGGACAAGTTGTAATTTCCAACGACACCATTTAATATTGCATATGATGTAGTGGGAAGCGGGAAAAAAAATTCCAAATGGGGTGAAATTGCAAAAAAAAAAGCAATTCCACCACAGTTTTGCAGGTTTTTAAATTCCGACGTTCGATCTGCGATAAAACTGACCAGTTACTATATGTATAGGTTTTCTTGCGTTTTGATAGTTAAAAAAAATTCAATAGTGGGAAAAAAATCAGCTTTACTTTTTTGTCTCCATGTTTTGATCCCTATAACTTTTTTGTAATTATATGTATAGAGCTGTATTGGGGCTCATTTTTTGCGTCATCATCTTATCTTTTTATTGATACCATTCTGGGGTGTGTATGACTTTATCACCTTTTATGTAATTTTTTGTGGAAAATAAAGCGACTAAAAATGATTAGAACTTTTATGTTTTTTTATTTGTTTTTTAAACTTTTTTTTTAATTTATTTTTTACACTTTTATAATTCCCCCATAGGGAACTATAAGTTACAATCATTTGATTGCGATTATCATACATTCCAATTAAATAGCATTGGAATGTATGAAAAAAATCGCATATTTCCTATGAAGCATATTACATTCAGGGCTCCATGGGAAATACTACAGAGCAGCCTGGGTTTCATTCATAGAAACCCAGGCTACTACAGGCATGCTCCGGCTCCTCCGATCGCCACACGGGGGAGTTGGAGCGCAAACCAAAAGTAAAACTTTCGGTTTGTGCGCACTCAGATGCCGTGGTTAGGATTGACCACGGCATCTGAGGGGTTAAATGTCCGTGATCAGCATTGCTGCCAGTTGCGGACTTTAGCCGCGGGTGTCTGCTACAAGAACTATGCGGACAGCCGCGGCTAAGGCGCCTGCATGGAGCCATCTTTAGGGACAGGACACAGGACGTACGGGGGGCGGGGACGACGACTGTTGAGTATAGATTGAGAACATGAGTCCAAATTAGCAGTGTCTTTTCTTTTTGAGTACTTGGGGGGAGCTGACTAGGACTGCTAATAAAGGAATCTGTAAAGCTATGTCACACATTGTGGCCGTATCACAGCCAGATACCCATTAACTCCTTAACATTTTTTCTCCACAGATCACCCATAACAGTGTGTCATCCACAGATCCCCATAACAGTGTGTCATCCACAGATCCCCCATAACAGTGTGTCATCCACAGATCCCCCATAACAGTGTGTCCACCACAGTTCCCTCATAACAGTGTATCATCCCCAGGTCCCCATAACAGTGTGACAACCACAGGTCCACCCATAACAGCGTGACATCCACAGGTCCCCCATAACATTGTGACTTCCAGAGGTCCCCAAAAACAGTGTGACATCCACAGGTCCCAAATAACAGTGTGTCATCCACAGGTCCCCCATAACAGTGTGTCATCCACAGGTCCTCCCATAACAGTGTGACATCCACAGGTCCTCCCATAACAGTGTGACATCCACAGATCCCATATAACAGTGTCCTCCACAGATCCCCCATAACATTGTGACATCCACAGGTCCCCCATAACAGTGTGACATCCACAGATCCCATATAACAGTGTTCTCCACAGATCCCCCATAACATTGTGACATCCACAGGTCCCCCATAACAGTGTGACATCCACATTTCCCATATAACTGTGTCCTCCACAGATCCCCCATAACATTGTGACATCCACAGGTCCCCAATAACAGTGTGACATCCACAGGTCCCCCATAACAGTGTTTTACCCACACATTCCCCATTACAGTGTGACATCCACAGATCCCATATAACAGTGTGTCATCCACACGTTCCCCATAACAGTGTCCTCCACAGACCCCTCCATAACAGTGTGTCATCCACAGATCCATAACAGTTTTCCTCCACAGATCCTCCATAACATTGTCATCCACAGGTCCCCATAACAGTGGGTCATCCACAGGTCCCCCATAACAGTGTCCTCCACAGATACCCCATAACATTGCGACATCCACAGGTCCCCCATAACAGTGTGGCATCCACAGGTCCCCCATAACAGTGTGGCATCCACAGGTCCCCTATAATTGTGTGACATCCACAGGTCCCCCATAACTGTGTGTCACCCACATGTTCCCCATAACAGTGTGCATGTGCAGCATTATCTCCATTCACTGCTATAGAATTTCTAAAAATAGCTGAGCCAGTGATCAGCTATTATCAGAGCACTCATAGTATAATGGAGGATGACCGTGCATGCACATTGTGCTCTCCCTTCTCTTCAGGGGCCCGGATGGGACAGCTCCTTTTTTCAGCTTGTGGTTTTATAAACTACACCATGGAAAAACAGAAGTGCCCAGGCTATTCATAACGCGTGGTCCATGTCCACATTTGGGAATGAATGAAAATCCACCCACAAACTGCATCAAAAAGTGTTTTAAAAAATTTGTAAAAAAAAAAAAAAAACACATTAAAAAAACCTGATGCGATTCTGCATTAGGCTTTTTAACCCCTTAAGGACACGGCCCTATTTCACCTTAAGGACCAGGCCATTTTTTTTTAATCTGACCAGTGTCACTTTATGTGGTGATAACTTTAAAACGCTTTTACTTATCCAAGCCATTCTGAGATTGTTTTTTCGTCACATATTGTACTTCATGACAGTGGTAAAATAAAGTTGAAAAATTTCATTTTTATTTATAAAAAAATACCAAATTTACCAAAAATTTACAAAAATGTGCAATTTTCCAAGTTTCAATTTCTCAACTTCTAGAATACATAGTAATACTGCCAAAAAAAGTTATTGATTTACATTCCCCATATGTCTACTTCATGTATCGATCATTTTGGGAATGCCATTTTATTTTTTGGGGATGTTACAAGGCTTAGAAGTTTAGAAGCAAATCTTGACATTTTTCAGAAATTTTCAAAAACCCACTTTTTAGGGACCAGTTCAGGTCTGAAGTCACTTTGCGAGGCTTACATAATAGAAACCACCCAAAAATGACCCCATTCTAGAAACTACACCCCTGAAGGTACTCAAAACTGATTTTACAAACATCATTAACCCTTTAGGTTTTCCACAAGAGTTAATTGCAAATAGAGATAACAATTTCAGAATTTCGATTTTTTGGAAAATTTTCCATTTTAATCCATTTTTTCCAGTAACAAAGCAAGGGTTAACAGTCAAACAAAACTCAATATTTATTGCCCCGATTCTGTAGTTTGCAGAAACACCCCATATGCGGTCCTAAACTACTGTATGGCCAAACGGCAGGGCGCAGAAGGAAAGGAACGCCATATGGTTTTTGGAAAACGGATTTTGCTGGACTGGATTTTTGACACCATGTCCCATTTGAAGCCCCCACCATGTCGCATTTATTCTGGTATTCACATAATATCCTTTTTGAAACAAAAAAAAAAAAACATGTTTTAGTGTCTCCATAGTCTGAGAGCCATATTTTTTTCAGTTTTTAGGCGATTGTCTCAGGTTGGGTATAATTTTTGCGGGATGAGGTGGCGGTTAGATTGGCACTATTTGGGGGGTCATATGACTTTTTGATCGCTTGCTATTACACTTTTTGTGATGTAAGGTGACAAAAAAATGTTTTTTTGTTTTTTTTTACAGTGTTTACTTGAGGGGTTAGGTCAGGTTAGGTTTTTTTTACATTTAACACTAAAAAGCATTTTTGAAACAAAAAAAATCATGTTTTAGTCTGAGAGGCATAGTTTTTTTATTTTTTGGGCAATTGTTTTATGAAGGGGCTCATTTTTTGCGGGATGAGATGGCGGTTAGATTGGTACTATTTTGGGAGGCATATGCCTTTTTGATCGCTTTGTATTACACTTTGGCCTCATTCACACGACAGTATTTTGCGGACCGTATACTGGTCGTTTTTTCAGTTCAGTATACTGACAGTATACTGAACCATTCACTTCAATGGGACTGCAAAAAATACTGAAGTGTTTCCGTATGCCTTCCGTTTCTGTTTTTCCGTTTTTCCATTCCGTTTAAATATAGAACATGTCCTATTCTTGTCCGTAAATCACGTTCAGTGGCTCCATTCAAGTCAATGGGTCCGCAAAAAAACGGAAAGCATACAAAAGTGCATCCGTATGTCTTCCGTATCCATTCCGTTTTTTGCGGAACCATCTATTGAAAATGTTAAGACCAGCCCATTTTTTTCTATGTTATTACTGTATACTGTATATGCCATACGGAAAAACGGAACGGAAAAACGGAACAGATACGGAAACACAACGGAAGCAAAAAACGGAACCACGGATCCGCAAAATACGGACCGCAAAATACTGAAAAAGCCATACGGTCATGTGAATGAGGCCTTTTAGTGATGTAAGGTGCCAAAAAATGGCTTATTTACACCATTTTTTTTTTTTTTAAGGCGTTCACCTGAGGGGTTCAGTCATGTGATATTTTTATAGAGCGGTTTTTACGGACGCGGCGATACCTAATATGTATAGTGTATTTTAATTTTTTTTACTTTTTATTCAGTGATTTTTTTTTTTTTTTTACTTTTTTTTCACTTTTTTACATTTTTTTTGGACCCAGACCCACTTGGTTCTTGTAGATCCAGTGGATCTGGTGTCTATATAATACAGTACAGTACACTATATAGTGTACTGCACTGTATTTTTTACTTTTCACAGTCTGGTCAGACTTCTGCCTTTAGCAGAAGTTTGACCAGAGTTACTATACAATGGCAAGCAGGACGCTTCTGAAAGCGTCCTGCTGCCATGGTAACTCATCACCCACTGCCATTAGAGAGCAGTGGGTGATGGATGGGGAGGAGGGAGCTCCCTCCCTCTGCGATCCCATCCTGGGGGGCTGCATAGGCACAGCAGCCCCCGATGGGAGAGGGAGGGAGCTCCCTCCTGTTAACACCTTCCATACCGCGGTCCATCCGGACCGCGGTAGAAGAAGGTTAACGGCTGGCATCTGCAGCACAGATGCCAGCCGTTTTCTATCAGAGTGCCAGCAATGTGCTGGCACTCTGATAGAACCACCCCCCCTGCTCCCCCGCAGCCATAACAAGATTGGGGGCTGCAGGGGGGGTTAAAATGAATATCTTTGGGGCAATTAACTCTCTGATCCCTGCGGTCACAGACTGCGGGGATCAGAGATAGTCAAATCGCTGCAAACCGCAGGTCTGAAGTGACCTGCGGTTTGCAGCGATCGCCGATACGGGGGGGGGGGGGGTACCTCGGCATTAGAACATGGTTCCTGCTGATCTACATCAGCAGGAACCATGTTGCTACCGCGCCCAGATCGGGCACAGTAGCAGTTTAAACACAGGGCGTACATGTACGCCCTGTGTCCTTAAGAGGTTAAGCACAAAAAATACTCTGTGTGAATATATCCAAAGAGGATGCAGTATCAGCAACTTACAGTTGAAAGGCTAAAGAGATATAATGTGGCATTCTACACTCAGCTGCTGTAGTTGCAACCATTGTCCGTGCCTACAAAGTTCTGTCAAACTGCTAGTCAATATTTCAGGATTTGGGGCCCCACTTTCAATTTTGCCCAGGGTCACACCTTTCACAGCATTTATGTAGAACAGGGTTCGGTAGGGGAGGTTACAGCCTGGGTAATAGGAACATCCTATTACACCTTGTTGCACTGACTGAGGATCCAAATAGCCCTTATACAGCTCTGTAATTCCATAAAAATGTTCTTGTTATTTGGCTGCAAGTGCTGTTTGATGCCTCCAATACCAGGGTTTATTACAAGGAAATATTTCTACAGTAAGTCTTATTTGCCCTTGTGCGGTACAGTTATATGTTGTAAAGCCCTTTTTGCCGTGTATTAGTGGCAAAAGAAATTTTTTTGCTGTTCAGCAGTGTAGTTATATGTTGAAAAGCCTTTTGTGGAGTGTATAGGTGGAAAAAAAATATGGGCCTATTTGCCGTTCAGTGGTGCAGTTATTTGTTGTAAATACCTTTTTGATTATTAGCTTATTAATTTCCTTTATTTATTTGTTCTAACACTCTGTGGGTCACTCTGTGATCTCCTCCTGTTGCTTCCACCTCCACACTATGTCCCCTTGCCACGCTGTGGTCTCTTGATGCTGCTGCTACCTCAACACTATGTCACCTTGCCACTCTGTGGCCTCCTGATGCTGCTTCCGCCACCTCCACACTCTGTAATTGTGCCATTCTGTGGCCTCCTGATGCTGCCACCTTTAGACTCTGTCATTGGGCCACTCTGTGGACTTTTTATGCGGTTCCCACCTTCCCCACTTCATGACTGGGCCACTATTTTGCCACTTCATGACTGGGCCACTATTTTGCCACTATTTTGGACCACCATTTATTTGACCCTTCTTCTGATCTGTCAGAAGGAAGGAAAAATGTGAGGCACAACATTTCCTGTCTGTGTAGCAGCAGTAAGACCTGCATGGTCCCATCAGAATTGGCTTCTGAGCTAGGAGTGGGTACAAAACACAGAATACATGCAAATATTCCATTAATGTGCCATCTCTGTTTTAGATGCACTCCTGTTTTTTTTTTTGTTTTTTTTGAATAGCAATTCTGATGGATTATTGAGCAAATGCTGACCGAGGGAAGGTGTATTCTCCACAGAAAGGATCAGTTTTTTGGGAGTTATTGTTTTGACGGATCAGAGGAAGGGCAAATTAATCAGTGACGTCAACACAAACTTACTGCAGACACCCTCTCCACTCTATTGGGGGGGCTCTACTTGTATAAGCGTTTAATAGAACAGGTTCTGTAGACATCTATGTGGAATCAGCTGTTGATGGTGTAAAAGGAGTGCACTTCTTCTTTACACTACCTGTAAGGCTGAGTTCCTTCTTGAGTTATTTGGTTAGTTTTGGCCCCGTGACTGCCCAAATAAGTGAAGTGAGCAGTGTTTCTAATAGCGAAGCCTGTCTTCTGCATGTCGTACTGACTCACAGTATTATTTTTACTACCACAGCAGACTCCCTATGCGTGTTACTGCAAGGCACAGTGTTCTACACCACTATAAAGGCTCTCAGCAGCCAGGAAATAGCCGTTTTTTAACGCGATTCGCCGTGAATAAATTCAGATCGAAGCAAATCTTTTCGGAAAATTCGGTTAACCAGCCGAATCAAATTTTTGAGAAATTCGCTCATCTCTAATGCTCGCTCAACACTATCAAAGATGAATATGACAAAATACAGATGATCCCGAATACACGAGCTGAAGAGTCTCACCCGGTCTGATCTCTGTGCATCACTTTGTTACTACACATAATTTACTACCTATTTGCTACTCTTTACAGTCTGTACTGTATCAATTATTTTTTTCCTAGAGGACATAACTTTCATTCTTACTAAACATATACTACACTAACAATTGCAAGAATTTCCTTATTTCACCCCAAAATCTCAAATAATATTTCAAAATGTATATTTTTGTTTTGATTTATCACTAGTGATAAGTGGCAGAAGCAATATTCAAATTTACGATATTTCGAGAATATTTGGTAGAATATTCGTCATATATTCGTGAATTCACGGTTATTTTCTTGATTGCAAAAATCGTCAATGTAATATTCGTGTAATGCGAGCACAATACAGGTGTGGGTCACTATAGCTACATTTTTCAAGCTGCTAGAAGTTTCCCGAGACTGGAGAAAATGGTTGGCATCGCAGAACATTATAATAGCTTTATATGCAGATGGAGTGTTCTGATATATTCACAATTGTGCAAATCTGCAATTAATGATGCACATATTTTTGCACAATACGTGTAACTTTACATTTTAGCAGGTCTGACTACATATTAGGGATTGTTGTGACCTTGTGACATCACAGCACTATGTATGTATGTATGTAGCATACATGCATACATACATACAGCACTATGTATGTAGCTTTCATGTATGGACAGCAGAACCTAACTACACTACCTAACACCCTGCACAGCTACACTATATCACTTTTTTAACCTACACTGACTATCTCCCACTAACTATCTGTATTATATATATAAGCTAACTAACTAACTATCTAATGTAATGTGACACAGGAAAGCATAGAGCACAGCCATAACACTGCTGTCTCTCTCAGAGCTGTAAAGAACTGTAGAAAATGGCTGTGGGGAGGTTCTTATATATTAAGGGGTAGGCAACTTTCCTATTGGTTGCTAGGGATATTGCTAAGCTCAGACAAAGACATTGCAGCCTTCTTATTGGCCCTTAAGCAAAAAGGGGGGTTACTGATGAAAAAAAAATAGAATATTCGAAAATATGAGTATATATCACTATATTCAAAATATTCACAAATTCTCGAAGTTGCGATATTCGCGATTAAAATTCGCTAATCGAATATTCACAACCAACACTATTTATCACACCTGTTTCATCCAATAACATTTACTCCAAACAGGAACCCTCTAGCTCCCATTGATTATGCTATGCCTCTGTGTGCATACATCTGTTTGAAAGCCACACTTTACAGAAGTCTGTGTGTGAGACCTGAATTTTCAGTAAGAAGATGACATGGTGGATCTCTACAATGCTACTGTACTTCCAACAACTTTAGATTCAGCATCTCATGCTTTCAATACTGGCAGTTGCCTGCATACAGACTATAAGACACACTTGCAAATTCCTGCACAGCTTTTAGAAAAAAAGGTAGGTATAATATAAAAAATATACATATTTACTATATGCTGGAAAGATAATAATTGTTCCTTTGAACCTCTTGGTACTATGCCCTATAAATGTAATGAGTTGGGAGCTTATACTTAGATTATACTTACATAGGTTGAAAGCACAACAGATCTCCCCCATGATTACTTGCTAAGGGAAAATGATAACTAGAACCCTGCAGCAATGCTCATATTTTGAGAAAACTCTGTGGTTAACAATGATTTTGGCATCATGGAAGCAAGTCATTTTCTAAACTGTGACGGCAATTGACAATGATGATGTAGAATTGTTAAAGGGGTTATGCCATGATCATATAGTACATGATAATACCTTTCTAACAAAACTAAAAAACAACCCTATACTTCACATGGATCCAGAGATCTCTGCATTCATCACTCTGCTAGATTTATTTCAGGCAGCTCAGGGGGTGTGTCCTTTATGCTGCAGCTATTTTCCTGTAACTGCCATAGCTTAATCTAAAAGGTATACAACCAGATTAATTTTACATGAACACATGTGAAAGTTATTTTCTTATTGCATTGGATATGCAGCAAATAGAAAGGAACTGTCACTTGTCCATTATTCAAATTTTCAACCGGTGAATAACTTGAATTTCTTGGTTATTGCCTTGTGCTCAAAACTGTTCATCTGACTATTTGTCCTATTTACAAATGATATGTTTGCTATGCTTTATCCAACTTCAGTTCTACTGGAACAGAAACATCTGAATTTTCTTTTCTTTTATTGACCCCTTCCCATGTTTTGTTAATGGTAAGTTCATCTTTACAAAATACTGCATTGCAACAATATCTCACTGAAAAAAATTGGATATGCAGACCATGACGCAAATTCACTTAGCTGTTTATACCAGTTTTGCACAATCTATGCAAAAAATAATAATAATTCAGTGTCAAGTGACTAAAATGTGCTACTTTTATTTTCACTCAACATATTTGAAAAGTGGGAAAATAGTAGCTTAGGTCAAATGCGTTAGGCAAAGAAGTGAGAATTGTAATAATTTTTAGCTCACATCTTTCCAATTACTCTAATTAATGAATTCTGCCATATGGGTTTCATATTCACACCTTTAATGTGCAATGACATGTTACATTTATTCTGCAGGTCAGTGCCATTATGGCAATACCACTTACATAATTTTTAGCGTGTTTTACTACTTTTGAAAGATTAAAAACCTTTTGTGTCCATATTCTAATTCCCATAACTTTTTTGTTTGGATTTAATTTTTTTTATTACATCATTAGACACATAAGCCGATATATACTGGAATACTCAGCATAAACAGATGCAAGACTAAGACTGGTCCACAGGAACATGTGTATCCACCGGTGGGCTCCTGAGCAAGGCGGGACCCTAATTCCACACCACCTGCACAAGTGACACATGGTACAGTACACTGACTGCACTTCATATAGAAAGGAGTGTACAAAGTCTCAACCAGCCTATGTTCATATAAATAAATGGGCAGATTATTTAACAAAGTACCTAGTTTATTATCATAGATGCTTCAGGTATGGAACGTCTTAGCGTCTTAGCAGGAGGCAGCATTTCTGCAACATGGTGGAACAGTACACGTACTGATGGGTCTGCCCAGGGGCGTAGCAGCAGGGGAAGCAGGGGAAGCAACTGCTTTGGGGCCCTGACCTAGAAGGGGACCATCCAGGAGGAGGAGGAGGACTAAAATACTTTGTCAGGGCCCCCTCAACAGTATTATACAATGAAATTATATACAGTGGCAGTATAGACAGTGTAGAAAACGGATGGAACAGCTGCCGGGCCTGGTCTGAGAGAGCGATCTTTAGTAGCCACAGGAATGGCAGTATGCAAGGAAGGGGTTGCGCAAAAATTACTGAGGGGGGGGGGCCCGTTAAAAAATTTTCTGTGGTGCCCAATCATTTCTAGCTACGCCACTGGGTCTGCCCCATTCAACTTCTGGGTCTTCAAATTGGGCACATGGCCTGAAGTTGCCCTTTACGCCTTGGAGGTGCTGGCCTACACTGCAGCCACTGTATTGTCTGAACGTGTGTTTAGTAGTGATGTCGCAAACATAAAATTTTCCGTTCGGGAACGGCCATCGCAAGTTTCCACGAATGTTCGCAAACGAGCGAACCTGGCGAACCGCCATAGACTTCAATAGGCAGGCAATTTTTAAACCCACAGGGACTCTTTCTGGCCACAGTAGTGATGGAAAAGTTGTTTGAAGGGGACTAACACCTGGACTGTGGCATGCCGGAGGGGGATCCATATCAAAACTCCCATGGAAAATTAAGTAGTGGACGCAGAGTCTGATTTTTATCCTTAAAGGACATAAATCACCTAACATTCCTAAATTGTTTGTAATATCGTGCTTTAAAACATCCAGTGTGTGTATACGATCAGGTATGATGTTGAATCGATCAGGTAGTGTAAGGGTTACGCCCGCTCCACAGTGACAGACCTAACTGTGACAGACCAAACTCCCCATTTAACGCACCGCAAACAACTGCAAATAGTCCATTTGCACAACCGCAAACTCCCCATTTGCACAAGGTTGGATACCAAGCTAGCCATGTCCCGTTCCTTGTCCTCACTGACGTCATTGAAGGTCTCTTCCTTGCGCAATGTACTGTGCCACCCTATATGAGTGGTGTGTTCAGTAATCAGTAGTACTATTTTTATCAGTTTAATCCCTGTTACGTCCCCTATCAGGGGACGTGTATCGTATAGATTTTAGGAACCGGGAGATGGAAAAAGAATCTTGGTCGGTCCTCTTACTTTTATTTTTGGGGCACTGCACGTGCGCCGTGCAATGTACTGTGCAACCCTATATGAGAGGTGTGTTACTTAGTACTATTCTTATCAGTTTAATCCCTGTTACGTCCCCTATCAGGGGATGTGTATCGAATAGATTTTAGGAACCGGGAGATGGAAAAAGAAGCTTGGTCGGTCCTCTTACTTCCAATTTGGGGCACTGCACGTGCAACGTGCAATGTACTGTGACACCCTATATGAGTGGTGTGTTAACTACTACTATTCTTATCAGTTTAATTCCTGTTATGTCCCCTATCAGGGGACGTATATTGAATAGATTTTAGACAACCGCATTTTATTCCTCTATGCGTCAATCTTGGTGTAGTGATGACTGTGCTCGTGTGCACGTTTGGGAGATTGCAGGCGATAGCAGTTTTTCAAAGCCTATGGTCGTGCTGAGGTAGTTCAGTGACAGTTAAGTGACCCAGAAAACAATGATTCTGCAGTGTGGGCCCATTGTTGGCCTAGTAGGCTTTAATGATCACCGTAGATGATCACAAAGAAAATTAATGTTTTTTCTATAAAAAATTATCCAGCCGATCGCTTTGGTCTGATCACAATGAAGCAACGACCTTATCGTCTGGGGTGTGCCAACATTACCAAGACAATCATAGAGGTGATCGTTTCAATATGATACGCAAACCCCTTCACCACAACAAGGTAACAATCACGAAGGGGAATTAACAAATGTATGTGCCATTTTTTGTTGTTTTGTTTTTGCAGCCACAGTGCAGCACCGAAGGCCAGAAAAATTAGGCATGTGCACATGCCTGAAAAATTTGGTTTATTGTTGCAGCCGCTGCTGTAGCATCGGCCAGAAAAATTGATGTTTTCACGGCAGAAAATGTACTAAAACATTTGGGCCTTGAACCCTAGTTGGAGGCAGAGAGGTCACGCAAGTCATCCGGCATGCAGAGATTAAATACAGCAGCGTGGGGACTATTTTTAGCCCAAGCGATCTAATCAGGCCTTTTTTTTGTCAAATGCATCCTCCACGGTCAGTCCCTTGGGTATCCACGCCTCATTAATCTTTATGAAGGTGAGGTAATCAATACTTTTTTGACCGAGGCGACTTCTCTTGTCAGTGACAATGCCTCATGCTGCACTGAAGGTCCTTTCTGACTGGACACTTGAAGCAGGGCAGGCCAGAAGTTCTATCGCAAACTGGAATAGCTCAGGCCACAGGTCAAGCCTGCACACCCAGTAGTAAAGGGGTTCATCGCTCTTCAGAGTGTCGATATCTGCAGTTAAAGCGAGGTAGTCTGCAGACTGCTACCTGTCGGTCGAGTCGTTCTCTGAGGGTGGACCCCGAAGGGCTGTGGTGATGCATAGGACTTAAAAAGCTCTGCATGTCCTCCATCAACAACACGTCTGTAAAGCGTGGTCGTGGTAGGAGGAGGATTACTTTAACCTC
Organism: Bufotes viridis; assembly: GCA_033119425.1. Lineage (NCBI taxonomy): Eukaryota > Metazoa > Chordata > Amphibia > Anura > Bufonidae > Bufotes > Bufotes viridis. The sequence goes on along the minus strand of CM065591.1, from coordinate 368,035,153 downwards.
TTCCCCAGTTAGATTCCCGTTGTGCTGTGACATCACCCTTATACACTGCGTAAAGCATAATTTTTAACTTGTTTTGGAAGTGCTGCATCCTTTCTGACTTCCGGGAATTTGGTAACATTTCAGCCACTTTCTGCTTATACCATGGGTCTAATAGCGTGGCCACCCAGTACAGGTCGTTCTCCTTCAGCCTTATTATAGAAGGGTCCCTCAACAGGCATGACAGCATGAAAGACCCCATTTGCACAAGGTTGGATGCCAAGCTACTCATGTCCCGTTTCTCGTCCTCACTAATGTCATTGAAGGTCTGTTCATCCCCCCAGCAACGTACAACACCACGGGTCCCAGATAGGTGACAACAACGAGCACCCTGGGATGCCTGCTTTGGTTGGTCTTCCTCCTCCTCAAATCCACATTCCTCCTCTGACTCCTCTTCCTCAGACTCCTCTTCCAGTGTTACTGCAGATCCAGCAAGCGATGATGATAAGGCTGTTTCTGGTGGTGATGGTGACCACAACTCTTCCTCTTCACGCTCACCTACGGCCTGATCCAGCACTCTTCGCAGGGCAGGATCCAGGAAGAAAACAAATGGGATGAGGTCACTGATGGTGCCTTCGGTGATACTGACTAGGTTTATCACCTCCTTAAAAGGACGCATGAGCCTAAAGGCATTGCGTCCAGTAACGTGGCAAAAAAAAAACCAGCTCCGCAGAGGCTGTCCTAACACCCCGGTCATACAGATACTCGTTGACGGCTTTCTCTTATTAAAGCAGGCAGTCGAACATTAGGAGTGTTGAATTCCAACGTGTCGGGCTGTCGCAAATCAAGCGCCTCACTGGCAAGGTGTTTCGCCGCTGAATGGAGCAAGACGCAGCAGCAGAAGAGGACTCAGACGAGGAGGTTAGCGAAGAGAATGGAGTAGGAGGAGTAGAGGAGGTGACAGCAGGCCTGCCTGCAAGTCTTGGCAGTGTCAACAACTCCGCTGCAGAGCCACGCATTCCATGCTTGGCAGCCATCAGCGGGTTTACGCAATGCGTAGTGTATGTGATATACCTGCCCTGACCATGCTTTGCAGACCAGGTATCAGTGGTCAGATGGACCCTTGACCCAACACTGTGTGCCAGACATGTCATGACTTCCCTTTCCACAATAGAGTACAGGTTGGGAATAGCCTTTTGTGAAAAATAATTTCGGCCGAGTACCTTCCACTGGGGTGTTCTAATAGCTACAAATTATTTGAAGGCCTCAGACTCCACCAGCTTGTATGGTAAAAGCTGGCGGGCTAAGAGTTCCGTCAAGCCAGCTGTCAGGCGCCGGGCAAGGGGGTGACTCTGGGACATTGGCTTCTTACGCTTAAACATTTCCTTGACAGACATCTGACTGTTGGCAGATGAGCAGGAACTGCTGAAGGTGAGAGGCGGAGTGGTGGGTGGTTGAGGGGCAAGGAGAACAGCAGTGGTTGACGTGACTGAACATGCTGGACCAGGAGGAGGATGGTGGCTTTGAGTTTGTGTGCTGCTTGTACTCATGTGTTGATCACATAGGCGTTTGTGATGTGAGATCATGTGCCTTCGCAAAGCAGTTGTACCTAGGTGGGTGTTGGACTTCCCTGCTGTTTCTTTTGGCACAGGTTGCAAATGGCATCACTGTTATCAGAGGCAGACACACAAAAAAAAAATGCCATACTGCTGAGCTTTGCAATGACGGCATTCTGGTGGTGGCAACAGCATGCAATGATTAGCGTGCTGTTTGGCTGTCCCCGGGTGCCGATACATGCTGTCTGACTGTGCCACTAGCTCCTTGCGCCAACTTCCCCCTTCTTCCATCTCGTCTTCTCCTCCTCCTCTCTGTCTCCCTATCTGAACTTTTCCCCTGTTGTTCTTCTCTGAGCGGGCACCCACGTGACATCCACGGACACATCGTCATCATCAACCGCTTCACTTGTATCTGAGGACTCAGCAAAGGAAGCAGCAGCGGGTACAACATCATCATCATCACTCCATACGTCCATGTGTATAATGCTACCTGGCTGAGACATATCCCTGTTATCTACATCATCTGGCAATAATGATTGCGCATCACTCATTTCTTCCAACTGATGTGTAAATAAATCCTGACAGAACAAATGAAGCAGCTGTGGTTCTAGTGTTGGTGGTGGCGGCCGGCGGGCGAGTGGTAACTTGAGAGGTGCCCGAAGCTGAGCTGGAGGAGGATGGTGCGTCAAGGTTCCGAGTGGAAGCTGTAGAAGATTGGGTGTCCTTTGTAAGCCAGTCAACTATGTCTAGGGCCAAAAGAAATCACGGCACCATGACGGCCCCTGCGGAGTGGCCTGCCTCTGCCTGTCAATTTTTTTTTGATTAGTGGTACTATCCGTGCAAGGTACTGTGCCACCCGGTATGAGTGGTGGGCACTGGCAGTGGGCATACTACAGTCTGTGAAAGTGGGCCTGACACATACTGGCAGGCAACTAACCTTAGATTAAAGGGTAAAAATGAAATGCCTTATTTATCGGCAAGCTACTGTGCCACCCGGTATATGTGGTGGGCACTGGCAGTGGTCACACTACAGTCAGTGGAAGTGGGCCTCACACACAATGGTAGGCAACTAACCTTAGATTAAAGGGTAAAAATGAAATGCCTTATTTATCGGCAAGCTACTGTGCCACCCGGTATGAGTGGTGGGCACTGGCAGTGGGCACTGGCAGTGGGCACACTACAGTCAGTGGAAGTCGGCCTGACACACACTGGCAGGCAACTAACTTTAGATTAAAGGGTAAAAATGAAATGCCTTATTTATCAGCAAGCTACTGTGCCACCTGGTATGAGTGGTGGGCACTGGCAGTGGTCACACTACAGTCAGTGGAAGTGGGCCTCACGCACACTGGCAGGCAACTAAACTTAGATTAAAGGGTAAAAATGAAATGCCTTATTTATCGGCAAGCTACTGTGCCACCCGGTATGAGTGGTGGGCACTGGCAGTGGGCAGACTACAGTCAGTGGAAGTGGGCCTGACAGACACTGGCAGGCCACTAACCTTAGATTAAAGGGTAAAAATGAAATGCCTTATTTATCGGCAAGCTACTGTGCCACCCGGTATGAGCGGTGGGCACTGGCAGTGGGCAGACTACAGTCAGTGGAAGTGGGCCTGACAGACACTGGCAGGCCACTAACCTTAGATTAAAGGGTAAAAATGAAATGCCTTATTTATCGGCAAGCTACTGTGCCACTGGCAGCAGGCAGGCAACTGAAATTAAATAAAAGTGTAAAAGTGAAATGCCTTTTTTTATGCAAAGTCCTGTGCCACACACAACAGTCTGTGGGCCTGCAGCCTCAAACACGGGCACACCAGGTAACTGCAATATATTAGCAGACTAATGTAGCAGCCCTAAAAAGGGCTTTTTGGGGTGCTGTGGCACTGTCCTTACAGCAGATGAGTCTGTGGACACAGAACACTGGCCTAGCTAACGCTTTCCCTATGAATTCAGAATCATCAGCACAGCAGCAGCTGCAGTCTCCCTGCTCTCACTAACACACATGCAGCTTCAGACTGAATCTAAAATGGCTGCCGTTTTAATAGGAGGTGGGATGGTGTGGGAGGGAGGGTGCTGATTGGCTGGAATGTGTCTGCTGACTGTGAGGTACAGGGTCAAAGTTTGCTCAATGATGATGTATAGGGGGCGGACCGAACATCGCATATGTTCGCCCGCCGCGGGGAACGCGACCAAGTAATGTTTGCTGGAAACTGTTCGACGGCGAATAGTTCGGGACATCACTAGCAGGCAACTGAAATTATATTAAAGGGTAAAAATTAAATGACTCTTTTTTTCTGCAAGGTAATGTGCCACCCTATATGACTATATGAGTGGTGTGCACACAGTACAGTCTGAGGGCCTGACACTCACTGGCAGGCAAATGCAATTATATTAAAGGGTAAAAATTAAATGACACTTTTTTTCTGCAAGGTACTATGCCACCCTATATGAGTGGTGGGCACTGGCAGTGGGCACAGTACAATCTGTGTGGGCCTGACACACACTGGAAGGCAACTGAAATTATAATAAAGGGTAACAATTAAATGACTTTGTTATCTGCAAGGTACTGTGCCACCCAATATGAGTGGTGGGTACTGGCAGTGGGCACAGTACAGTCTATGTGGGCCATACACACACTGGCAGACAACTGAAATTATATTAAAGAGTTAAATTGAAATGACTTTTTTGTCTGCAAGGTACTGTGCCACCCGATATGAGTGGTGGGCACTGGCAATGGGCACAGTACAGTCTGTGTGGGCCTGACACACACTGGCAGACAACTGAAATTATGTTAAAGGATAAAAATTAAATTACTTTTTTATCAGCAAGGTACTGTGCCACCCGATATGAGTGGTGGGCACTGGCAGCGGGCACAGTACAGTCGGTGTGGGCCTGACACACACTGGCAGTGGCAGGCAACTGAAATTATATTAAAGGGTAAAAATGAAATTACTTTTTTTTCTGCAACGTACTGTGGCACCCTATATGAGTGGTGTGCACACAGTACAATCTATGGGCCTGACACTCACTGGCAGGCAAAAACAATTATATTAAAGGGTAAAAATTAAATGACTTTTTTTCTGCAAGGTACTGTGCCACCCTATATGACTGGTGTGCACACAGTACAGTCTGTGGGACTGACACTCACTGGCAGGCAAATACAATTAAATTAAAAGGTAAAATTAAATGACTTTTTTCTGCAAGGTACTGTGCCTCCCGATATGAGTAGTGGGCACAGTACAGTCTGTGTGGGCCTGACACACACTGGAAGGCAACTGAAATTATATTAAAGGGTAACAATTATATGACTTTTTTATCTGCTAGGTACTGTGCCACCCAATATGAGTGGTGGGCACTGGCAGTGGGCACAGTACAGTCTGTGTGGGCCTGACACACACTGGCAAGCAAATGCAATTATATTAAAGGGTAAAAACTAAAAAACCTTTTTATCTGCAATGTACTGAGCCACCCAATATGAGTGGTGGGCACTGGCAGTGGACACAGTACAGTCTGTGTCGGCCTGACACACACTGGCAGTGGCAGGCAACTGAAATTATATTAAAGGGTAAAAATGAAATGACATTTTATTCTGCAAGGTACTTTGCCAACCTATATGAGTGGTGTGCACACAGTACAATCTATGGGCCTGACACTCACTGTCAGGCAAATACAATTATATTAAAGGGTAAAAATGTAATGATTTTTTTTTCTGCAAGGTACTTTGCCACACTATATGAGTGGTGTGCACACAGTACAGTCTGTGGGACTGACACTCACTGGCAGGCAAATACAATTAAATTAAAGGGTAAAAATGAAATGACTTTTTTTATCTGCAAGGTACTGTGCCACCCGATATGAGTGGTGGGCGCTGGCAGTGGGCACAGTACAGTCTGTGTGGGCCTGACACACACTGGCAATGGCAGGCAACTGAAATTATATTAAAGGGTAAATTTAAATGACTTTTTTATCTGCAAGGTACTGAGCCACCCTATATGAGTGATGAGCACACAGTACAGTCTGTGAGCCTGACACTCACTGGCAGGTAAATGCAATTAAATTAAAGCGGAAAAATTAAATGACTTTTTTTCTGCAAGGTACTGTGCCTCCCGATATGAGTGGTGGGCACTTGCATTGGGCACAGTACAGTCTGTGTGGGCCAGACACACACTGGCAGGCAACTGAAATGATAATAAAAGGTAAAAATTAAATGACTTTTTTTTTATCTGCAAGGTACTGTGCCACCCGATATGAGTGGTGGGCACTGGCAGTGGGCACAGTACAGTCTGTGTGGGCCCGACACACACTGGCAGTGGCAGGCAACTAAAATTATATTAAAGGGTAAAAATGAAATGACTTATTTTTCTGCAAGGTACTGTGTCACCCTATATGAGTGGCTTGCACACAGTACAGTCTGTCGGCCTGACACTCACTGGCAGGCAACTGAAATTATATTAAAGGGTAAACTTTAAACGACTTTTTTGTCTGCAAGGTACTGTGACACCTGATATGAGTGGTGGGCACTGGCAGTGGGCACAGTACAGTCTGTGTGGGCCTGACACTCAATGGCAGGCAACTGAAATTATATTAAAGGGTAAAAATGAAATTACTTTTTTATCTGCAAGATACTGTGCCTCCCGATATAAGTGGTTGGCACTGGCAGTGGGCACAGTACAGTCTGTGTGGGACTGACACACACTGGCAGTGGCAGGCAACTGAAATTACATTAAAGGGTAAAGATGAAATGACTTTTTTATCTGCAAGGTACTGTGCCACCCTATATGAGTGGTGTGCACACAGTACAGTCTGTGGGCCTGCGGCCTCTCACACACGGGCAGGCAACTGCAATATAATTATATATATATATATATATATATATATATATATATAAGCAGACTGATGTACCAGCCCTAAAAAGGGCTTTTTGGGGTCCGGTAAGTACGCTGTTCTTACAGCAGATGAGTCTTTGAAGACTGGAGTGGACACAGAACACTAGTAGCTAACACTTTCCCTAGAATCCCTATATTAATTCAGCAGCAGCAGCACTCTCCTTGCTCTCACTAACATGCAGCTTCAGAATGAATCTAAGATGGATGCTGTCCTTTCTTTTTGATAGGAGGTGTGAGGGTTTGCGAGGGAGTGTATGCTGATTGGCTGGAATGTGTCTGCTGACTGTGAGGTACAGGGTCAAAGTTTGCTCAATGATGATGTATAGGGGGCGGACCGAATATCGCATATGTTCGCCCACCGCGGCGAACGCGAACAAGTGATGTTCGCCGGGAACTTTTCGCCGGCGAATAGTTCGGAACATCTCTAGTGTTTAGCATGGATGGGGACATTATCACAGACAAGCGCAGCTGCCTGTCGGCAGCCAATGTGAGAATGTTTTGTTTATTAAAAAGAACCAGGCATGGATGCCACAGGACTTGTTTATGCCGAATAGATATGTATACTGGCCTCACCCAACCATTGTTATACTACAGTACACTTACACTTTGTTTTATTTTTATATTTCCCAATGTTTTTGGATCTATCCCAATTTATTTTAAAAAATAAAAAATAAAAAACCTGTTGTTGGCGGCTACCTTTGGCTTCACAGCCAAAAAAGGCTTTATGTCATGCAACAATGTAACCGCCAATTGTAAGTTCCCTGTCAGTTATCCAGTGCAGGGGTTTGTACCCAGCAAAAATGGTAATATTTCACCCAACAATTTAAAAGAGGATTATCCAAATTTTCGGTCCCTGTCACCTATGCAGAGCAGGAGTTTGTACCCGGCAAAAATGGTAATATTGCATCCAACAATTTAAAAGAAGATTGCTCAAATTTTGGGCCCCTGTCACCTATGCAGAGCAAGGGTTTGTACCGGGCAAAAATGGTATTATTTTACCCAACAATTTAAAAGAGGGTTTTCCGCATTTTCGGTCCATGTCACCTATGCAGTGCATAGTTACTTGACAGCAAAAATGTGCTATCTACTAGTGATGAGCGGCAGGTGCCATATTCGATTTCGACGAAATTCGCGAATATTCGAATGAATATTCGTTTCATATTCGTCGAAATCGAATATTCGTCATTTTTTCTAGTTATCGCGATTAACATGCGATTTAAATAATCGCATATTGCGATTTGTACTTAAGGCTACTTTCCTATTGGTTTCTTATCTAGAATTAGCGAGGATGACGAATATGACGAATGTATTCGTCTATTCCTCAAAACGAAGATAACGAAGTATTCTACATCTTCGTTTTAGCTACCTATTCGTCAACTTCGCTAATTCTAGCAATCAAATAGGAAGGTTGACTATAGAGAGTGAGACAGCTGTGTTAAATTCGCTATGCGATTTTTTTTTTTTTTTTAATAAATAGAATACTTATAATAATTTTATCAAGTAATATAATTATTGTATTAAAAAAAAATAAATCGCATAGCGAATTTAACACAGCTGTCTGGTAAGTCATCCTTCCTATTTGATTGCTGCTAGAATTAGCGAATAGCGAAGTTGACGATGACGAGACGAATAGGTAGCTAAAACGAAGATGTAGAATACTTCGTTATCTTCGTTTTGAGGAATATGACGAATACATTCGTCATATTCGCTATTCGCTAATTCTACCAAGCCAACCATAACTTCTGTGCTCATGGAGCGTCCCCATCACCATGGGAACGTCTCCATATACTAAAATGTACTGTCGGATTTGAGTAATTACGTTGAAATCGCAATGCGATTAATTCAAGTTATATTAATCGCATTGCGATTTCAACTTAGAGCTGGGTTTATAATGGGTCAGCTTGCTAGAATTAACGAAGTTAACGAATATGGAATATAGCAGCAGTGCTAAGTTGAAATCGCAATGCGATTAATTTAACTTAAAGTATTCGCATTGCGATTTCAACTTAGCACTGCTAGTGCATAGCTATTAGCTATACTCCATATTCGTTAATTCTAGCCTATGTAAGATAGCAGTGCTAAGTTGTAATCGCAATGCGATTAATATAACTTGAATTAATCGCATTGCGATTTCAATGTAATTCCTCAAATCCGACAGTACATTTTAGTATATGGAGATTCTCCCATGGATGGGGACGCTCCACATGAGCACGGAAGTCGGCAGAAGCGGCAACGGGCACTGACTAGAGCAGCCAGGAAGCCAGGAATCCTCAGGACAGGTAAGAACTACTTTTGGGAAGTAGGAAAGAAAAAAATATAACTAAAAAAAAAAAAAAAAAAAACGAATATTCGAAATAGCGAATTTATAGCGCTATATTCGAAATATTCGCGAATTAGCGAAGTGCCGATATTCGCTAAAAAAATTCGCTTTTCGAATATTCGCGCTCAACACTACTATCTACCACAAAACCAGTGTGTTTGCAACCAATTATGTAAATGCAGAGTTCAAAAGGTTACTTTAAATGACTGAAATACAGGGAAGGCCTCAGATCTGCTATGTAGCACAAAACCAGTGTTTATTGCAACAAACTACAGAAATGCAGTATGTCACTGCTAAATTTAAAAATAAGTTTTTGTGCATTGTATGCCAAACTGCTCTGTGTAACAACAATACTGGTTTATTTCCCTTATGTCCTACAGCAGCACAAGTGGGGGATTTCTCCCCTGTGAACTAGTAGGACAGCGGAATTTTTATTGAGAAATAAATTTCCTACCAAGTAATAATTATATAATTAATTGAAAAACCCCTCTTATATAAGGGCACCCGCCCAACACATCGTGCTTTTTTTCTCTGTCCCTGTGAAAAGTGGGATGGGCAGACAGGTTTTCTCCTGTCCTTTTTGTTTTTTCCTCTAATTCTCTAGTATTTGGGGACCTGGGTGTCCCTGCTATTATGATTTTTCTCCCGGCGTTATCTCTGCTGCTATGTGCGCACACTGTCCTGGGGATCATATAGTTAATGCCGGCGCGGGGACAGACTTTTCTTACTGTTCCCGGGCGCCTCGCTCTACCTCCAGCTCCCTGCTCACGCGTATCAGTTCCGGCGCTCTTGCTGCTGGAGCGCGCGTTGGTGGGCAGAGCTTACCGTTGTTTGCCGCTCCTGTGTTTTGCTGCAGTGCAGCGGGCTTCTGCGCTCTCCTCCTTCAGTCTGCGCGCGGTCACGTCTGCTGACGTCCGCCTGTGGGAGGAGAGGGAGCAAAAAAACGTGCTTACTTTTTAGTTAAATAACCCTTTTCTTTAGGATCTTTGCCCTGTGTAGGGCTAATCTTATTATAGCTTATAATAGTGGGCTAATTTTAGTATTTTTAACAAAATAAGGGGTCTAAAAAAAGGGGGGCGGAGCTACATCTAGGCGGATCTCTGGAGGTGCAGTTTCCACCTATATAAGGCTCCTGCTCACTGCCAGTCAGCCTCTTTGTTTCAGAGAGCTGGTGGTGTGTTGTGGCTGTTGCTAAAGAAATTTCTTTAAGCTATTTTTCAGATGGCGTCTCCTAATGATGATCAGCGCGGGAAGTCTACTCACAAGCAGAGGCATTTGGTCTGTGCCTCTTGTGAGATGCCGATGTCGGACACCTATGACTACAATAGATGTCCATTATGTTTTCCTTCCCAAACTCAGCCTACTATGTCCGACATGTTTGGATGGATGAAAGAATTTATGGGAAATTCCATTTCTGAAATTAAGACCGCCCTAGGTTCTTCCAAAAGACCAAGAGTGACCTCACCTGATCCCGTTCCAATGGTGGAAGATGTCATCTCTTTGGACGACCACTCCTTGTCTTCGTCGGCTGATGAAGATCCTGCGTTCATGTTTCCCGCGGAAAAGACCCAGAGGCTCTTGCGCTCCATCCGGTCAAGGGACCGTCCGTGATGTTGAGCAGGGGGAAGCTCCGCCGTCCACCTCTAGGGGGCAAAGGGCCTTCAAAGTGGACGAGAACCTGAAAAGGTTAATGCAGACCGAGTGGAAACATCCGGAAAAAACTCCGGTCCTCAATAAGAGGTTTAAGTTAATGTTCCCGATCCAAGAGTCAGAAGCAGACCTTTGGATTCCGCCGCCGAAAGTCGACATGGCGACTTTATAAGCTGTCTAAAAGGTCCTTAGTTCCGTCCGATGAGGGTAGTAACCTTCAAGACCCCCTAGATCGGAGGTTAGGAACAGACTTCCTTTGTAATGCCTCCTCACAAGGCCTGAAACTTGCTGCTAAGGGGATGGCCCTTTCTTCTGCCAGCCATCGCCCCCTGTGGTTGCGTCCCTGGATAGCAGACAATGCTTCAAAATTTAATATATGCGGTCTGCCCTATGAGCCTGGTAGGCTTTTCGGATCCGAGCTGGATAAGCTCATGGAGTGCTTGGCTGATAAAAAGGGAAAGAACCTCCCTCAGCAGCCATTTCGTGGCCGGCCTAGGGCCAGAAGTTCCAGATCCCAAGGTCCCTCCAGGTCCCAGAGACGCCAGGAATCCTCCAGGCGTGGAAGAGGTCACGGTCGTGGTAAAGATCGCAGAGTGGACCTATAACTTTCCCGCTTTGCCTCCTTCTTCCCCTCCAGGCCCGTCATGCGGTGCACAAACTTTAATTTCTCCTCCAGTAGGAGGTCATCTTCGATTTTTTTCAGCGGGCTCGGCTACAGAACATTCCGGACCAGTGGGTCCTCAGTATAGTGTCCGGCTACACGATAGACTTCGTGCCGCCCCCCCCCCCCCCCGCAGGGAATTTTGTTTTGACACGGGTTTTACCCCAACCCAAAAATCTTGGAGGACTTGGCTCAGATGGGAGGTCCTTGATTCAACCTCGTTGGATCACGATGACCACAGACGCCTCCCTTCTAGGTTGGGGAGCCCATATGGAAGACAGTCCAATACAGGGTACTTGGACTCCACAGGAGAGGCTTCTCTCATCCAATATGAGAGAATTGAGAGCCGTACGTCTAGCTCTCTATCATTTTGCTCCTCTCATCTGAAGGAAGGCGGTGAGAGTCCGCTCAGACAGTGCGACAGTAGTCGCATATATCAACAGACAGGGAGGTACGAGATCTCAACCTCTTCTCCAGGAACTTGGTCTAATTCTCGCATGGGCAAAGCGCAGTCTATCCCACCTTTCCGCAGTTCACATCAGAGGGGATCTCAACGTTGTTGCGGATCGGCTCAGTCGGGGTCTGCCAGTTCCGGGCGAATGGTCGTTGAACAAGGACATCTTCACCCAGATTACTCTCCGTTGGGGCAATCCGGAGATCAACTTGATGGCAACCCGGTTGAACGCGAAGGTGGACAAGTTCTGCTCCCTTTACAAAGAGGACAACCCTGTGGCGATAGATGCTCTGTCCATACCCTGGAGGTTCAGGCTGGCATACATATTCCCTTCACTTTCCATGATACCAAGGGTATTGACAAAAATCAAGACCCCGGTCAAAGCAATAATGCCATTCTGGCCGAAGAGGTCTTGGTTCACCCAGCTCATGAAGATGAGTCAGGGCAATTTTTGGAGGCTTCCCCCAATGCACGACCTAGTGTATCAGAACACAGGTCCATGCCTAGATATGAGGAGACTCAATCTGACAGCCTGGAGGTTGACAGATCCCTAATAGAAGGTAGTGGGCTTTCTGCGGCGGTCTTGAGAACTATTTCACACTGCCGGGCGGAGTCTACAAAGAAGGCATACTCAAGAATTCAAATAATTTTTCTTCAGTGGTGTGCTGGCAAAGAGGTAGTTTCCTCAGATTCTCCTCTTTCAGCTATCTTACAGTTTCTGCAGGACGGCCTGGCAAGGGTCTAAGCCCGTCAACTCTCAGAGTCCATACCAGTGCTCTTTCTGTCTTTTTAGGCAGACCTTTGTCTCACGATCCCCTACTCAGGAGGTTCCTTAAAGGGGCCAAAAGACTAAAACCTAGAATACTGAGACCTATCCCCGAGTGGGATTTATCGGTTGTTCTTAAGGGGCTATCATCTCCCTGCCTTTGAACCCCTAGAATCTGTGCACCTTAGGTGCTTATCCTTAAAGGTCACATTCTTGCTTTCCATAACGTCGGCAAAAAGGATTGGAGAGCTACAGGCCTTAGCGGCCGCTGAACTCTATACCCTCTTTCTCTAGGACTGTGTCCTGTTGAGATTTTTACCAACCTTTGCTCCTAAAGTTCCATCATTCCGTAACCGGAACCAGACCATATCCCTACCGGTCCTATGTCCCTCTCCATCTTTATCTGAAGAAGAAGTTCTTCATTCCTTGGACATTGCTAGAAGTCTCAAGATTTATCTTGAGAGGACTGCGGACTTTAGATGATCCGAACACCTTCTATTATCCTTTGCAGGCAGGAACAAAGGTCTAAAAGCCTCCAAACCCTCTCTGAGTAGATGGCTGAAGGAGGCAATCTGGGAAGCTTTTGTCGCCCAGGGGGTATCGCCTCCATCCTTTGTTACTGCCCATTCTACAAGGGCAGTATCCACTTCCTTTGCGGAGAGGAGTCTACTTCCGCTGGAACAGATTTGTGCTGTGGCGCCATGGAACTCCCACAGCACTTTTATTAAACACTACCGCCTAGACTCTAGGCGTTCTGAAGACACAGTCTTTGGGCGTACGGTTCTGTCCGCCGCCTTCTCATAAAAGAAAAAAAAAGTTTTTTTGTGTTATAGTGGGTGGGTCAGTTTGACCTAATATTAGTTTACCCTCCCTATTTGTTGGGATACTCGCTAATTCCCCACTTGTGCTGCTGTAGGACGCAAGGGAAGCATCAATTTTGATGTAAATTTGTTTTCCCTTAGTCCTATCAGCAGCACACAAATTCCCCCCCTCCCCCCCCCCCCCGTTTATGTTCTTGTTAATAAGCACGGTGTGTTGGGCGCGTGCCCTTATATAGAAGGGGTTTTTCAATTAATTATACTGTATAATTATTACTAGGTAGGGAATTTGTTTCTCAATAAAAATTCCGCTGTTCTACTAGTTCACAGGGGAGAAATCCCCCACTTGTGCTGCTGATAGGACTAAGGGAAATCAAATTTACGTAAAAATTTACGCTTCTTCAAAATACACTAATGCAGTATTTCACTGCTGAAATTTAACCACTACCCGACCGCCTAATACAGGGATGCGTCCTGCTGGCGGCCGAGTTATTCCTCCTTGACGCATCGGCGCGTCATTTCGCGAGACGTGAGATTTCCTGTGAATCCGCAATTCCGGATCCGAGCGGGACAAAGTCTGTCCCCATAGAAATGAATGGGTCCGGAATTCCGTTCCACAAAATGCGGAACAAAATTGCGGACATGTGAATGGGACCTAAGGGTCCCTTATCACCGCCAGTTAGTTAGCTACTTGTTAGGTAGTTAGCGCCCACTGCACCGCAGTCACTGATTAGTCGCTGATTAGCATAATCGCTGTCGCTAATCAGCACTAGTACTATATAGTATCTGTAAGTGATCAAGACTGATCGCAATCAGATCTATATCAGTACATTACGGTCACCTTAGGCTCTACAAAAAACGCAGTGTTCGCCCGATCAGGCCTGATCTTGTGCGCACACTTGCGTTCAGTCCGCCCCACTGCAGTGTCAGAATTTTTTTTTTCTGATCACTGCAAAAACACTGTAAAATCGCTGCGGCGCTATAAAGATCGCTTTTGAGCTTTTTGGATCTTTATTAGAGATCACAGCTTTACTTCGCAATCGCAAGCACTCCTATGTCCTTTCCCCTCTTTTTTTTTTTGCACATTTTTTGGCAGTGATTTTTACATCCACATTGATTGATGCGAATGAAGAAATCTGTGCCGTTCATTTTTTTTTCTGCCCAGAGGTTGAACGGAAAAAAAAATCTCATTTCCTGTATGCTCAATATAAAGAGAATAGCAGAAACTCCTAATGCTGGCCATACATGTAATGATTGCGGAGACCCTCAAATGTCAGGGCAGTATAAATACCCCACAAGTGACCTCATTTTAGAAAGAAGACACCCCAAGGTATTCTGTGAGGGGCATGGCAAGTTCATAGAAGATTTTTTTTTTTTGGCACAATTTAGTGGAAATTGTTTACTTTTTTGTTGTTTGTTTTTTCTTACAAAGTCTCAAATTCCACTAACTTGTGACAAAAAATAAAATTTTAAATGAACTCACCATACCCCTCACAGAATACCTTGGGGTGTCTTCTTTCTAAAATGGGGTCATTTGTGGGATATTTATACTGCCCTGGCATTTAAGGGCCCCTAAAGCATGAGAAGTAGTTTGGAATCCAAATGCATAAAAATGCCCTGTGAAATCCTAAAGGTACTCATTGGAATTCGGGCCCCTTTGCACATCATGGCTGCAAAAAAGTGTCACTCATGTGGTATCGCCGTACTCAGGAGAAGTAGGGCAATGTGTTTTGGAGTGTATTTTTACATATACCCATGCTGGGTGTGAGAAATATCTCTGTAAATGACAACTTTTTAATTTTTTTTATACTAAGTTATCAATTTATAGAGATATTTCTCTCACCCAGCATGGGTATATGTAAAAATACACCCCAAAACACATTGCCCTACTTCTGAGTACGGCGATACTACATGTGTGACACTTTTTTGCAGCCTAGGTGCGTAAAGGGGCCGAAAGTCCAACGAGTACCTTTAGGCTTTACATGGTTGCTCACAATTTAGTCCCGCCCAAAATGCCAGAACAGTAAAAAAAAAAAACACAAATAACCCTATTTTGGAAAGAAGACACCCCAAGGTATTTGCTGAGGGGCATATTGAGTCCATGAAAAATTAAACTTTTTGTCACTAGTTAGCGGAAAGGCAGACTTTGTGAGAAAAAAAAAAGTTAATTTCCGCTAACTTGTGCCAAAAAAAAAATATTCTATGAACTCGCCATGCCCTTCACAGAATACTTTTGGGTGTCTTCTTTCCAAAATGGGGTCACATGTGGGGTATTTATACTGCCCTGGCATTTTAGGGGCCCTAAAGCGTGAGAAGAAGTCTGGAATCCAAATGCCTAAAAATGCCCTCCTAAAAGGTACTCATTATAATTTGGGCCCCTTTGCGCACCTAGGCTGCAAAAAATTGTCACACATGTGGTATCGCCGTACTCAGGAGAAGTAGGGAAATGTGTTTTGGGGTGTATTTTTACATATACCCATGCTGGGGGAGAGAAATATCTCTGTAAATTGACAACTTTGTATAAAAAATTGAAAAAGTTGTCATTTACAGAGATATTTCTCACACACAGTATAGGTATATGTAAAAATACACCCCAAAACACATTGCCCTACTTCTCCTGAGTGCGGCGATACCACATGAGTGACACTTTTTTGCAGCCAAGATGCGCAAAGGGGCCCGAATTCCAATGAGTACCTTTAGGATTTCACAGGACATTTTTACGCATTTGGAATCCAAACTACTTCTCACGCTTTAGGGCCCCTAAAATGCCAGGGCAGTATAAATACCCCACAAGTGACCCCATTTTAGAAAGAAGACAACCCAAGGTACTGTATTCCGTGAGGGTCATGGCAAGTTCATAGAAGAAAATTTTTTTGGCACAAGTTAGCGGAAATATATATATTTTTTTCTTACAAAGTCTCATATTCTACTAACTTGTGACAAAAAATAACATTTTACATGTACTCACCATACCCCTCTATACCTCTGTATCAAAAAATATCTCTGTAAGTGCTAATTTTTAAAAAAATGTATACAAAGTTGTCAATTTACAGAGATATTTCTCTCACCCAGCATGGGTATATGTAAAAATACACCCCAAATCACAGTGCCCTACTTCTTCTGAGTACGGCGATACCACATGTGTGACACTTTTTTGCAGCCTAGGTGCGTAAACGGGCCGAAAGTCCAACGAGTACCTTTGGGCTTTACAAGGTTGCTCACAATTTAGCCCCGCTCAAAATGCCAGAACAATAAACACTCCCCACAAATCACCCCAATTCGTAATTTTTGCCAGAAGTTAGCAGAAATGGAATCTTTATTATTTTATTTTTTCCTCAGAAAGTGTCATTTTCCGCTAACTTGTGAAAAACAATTAAATCATACATGAACTCACCATGCCCCTCCGCAAATACTTTGGGGTGTCTTATTCCTAAAATGGTGTCATTTGGGGGTATTTATACTATCCTGGCATTCTAGCACTTCAAGAAACATGACAGGTGCTCAGAAAGTCAGAGCTGCTTCAAAATGCGGAAATTCACTTTTTTGTACCATAGTTTGTAAACGCTATAACTTTTGAGCAAAACAATAAATATACACTTATTGGATTTTTTTTGTCAAAGAAATGTAGCTCAATAAATTCTGACACAAACTTGTATAGAAATGTAATTATATTTGAACAATTTTACCAGAAAAAGTTAAAAATACACTTTTTTTGAGAATATTGCAGTCTTTTTTGATTACTATCAGAAAAACGAAAAATCTCAGCAGCAATCAAACGCCACCAAAAGAAAGCTCTATTTGTGAGAAGAAAAGCAGGTAAAATTCATTTGGGTGGTAAGTTGTATGACCGAGCAATAAACCGTGAAAATAGTGTAGTGCAGAATTGTAAAAAGTGGTCTGGTCATTAAGGGGGTTTAAGCTAGGGGGGCTGAAGTGGTTAAACGTAGGTATTTGTGTGGTGTATGCAAAACTGCTCTGTGGGCGAACAATACGTGTTTCTTTCCCCAAAATACACAAATGCAGTATTTCACTGCTGATATTTAAAATAGGTATTTGTGCGGTGTATGCAAAACTGCTCTGTAAATCAACAATACCGGGTTTCTTTCCCAAAAATACACTAATGCAGTATTACTCACAAAATAAGTTTTTGTGCATTGTATGCACAATTGCTCTATAGAATCACAATACAGGTTTTTTCCCCCAACTACAGAAATTCACTATGTCACCCCTAAATTATAAAATAGGTAATGTAAGGGACTTGACCTGCCAGAAAAATGGAATTTTTCCTTCACTGAGCTACCAAAAAAGGATTACACTGATAACCCTGGCAGGCTGGCACACATGCAGGTCACATGTAGTTCCAAGGACACTGCAGTTGCTTAACACCTTAAGGACACGGCCCTATTTTAACTTAAGGACCAGGCCATTTTTTGAAAATCTGACCAGTGTCACTTTATGTGGTGATAACTTTAAAACGCTTTTACTTATCCTGGCCATTCTTAAATAGTTTTTTTCGTCACATATTTTACTTCGTGACACTGGTAAAATGGCGTAAAAAAATATATTTATATTTATAAAAAAATACAAAATTTACCAAAAATTTTGAAACATTTGCAATTTTCCAAGTTTTCTAGAATACTTAGAAATACCGCAAAAAAAGTTATTAATTTACATTCCCTATATGTCTACTTCATGTATGGATCATTTTGGGAATTGCATTTTATTTTTTGGAGATGTTACAAGGCTTAGAAGTTTAGAAGCAAATGTTGAAAATTTTCAGAAATTTTCAAAAAACACCTTTTTAGCGACCAGTTCAGGTTTGAAATTTTATCTCCATTTGCCAATAACTCTTGTGGAACACCCAAAGGGTTAACAAAGTTTGTAAAATCAGTTTTGAATACCTTGAGGGGTATAGTTTCTTAGATGGAGTAACTTTGATGGAGTTTCTACTCTGGGGGTGCATCGGGGGGGGGGGGCTTCAAATGGGACATGGTGTCAAAAAACCAGTCCAGCAAAATCCGCCTTCCAAAAACCATATGGCGTTCCCTTCCTTCTGCACCCTGCCGTTTGTCCATACAGCAGTTTACAACCACATATGGGGTGTTTCTGCAAACTACAGAATCAGGGCAATAAATATTGAGTTTTGTTTGGCTGTTAACCCTTGCTTTGTTACTGGGAAAATGGATTAAAATGGAAAATTTTCAAAAAAATAGTTTTGGGACAGTTTTTATTTTGCGTTATTTACATAGTTGATCTGACAGGTTAGATCGTGTACTATTTCTATAGAGAAGGTTGTTACAGATGCGACAATACCAAATATGACTACTTTTTGGGAATTTTTGTTTCAGTTTTTCATAATAAAGCATTTGTGAAAAAAATGATTTTTTTGTGTCTCCCCATTCTGAAATATTTATTTATTTATTTTTGGGCGACAGTCTTATGTAGGGGCTCATTTTTTGCGGGATAAGATGGCAGTTTGATTGGCACTATATTGGGGTACATATGACATTTTGGTCGCTTGCTATTACACTTTTGATGTAGGGTGACAAAAATGGCTATTTTATTTTTGCTGTGTTCACCTGAGGGGTTAGTTCACATGTTATTTTTATAGAGCAGGTTGTTACGGACACTGCGATATCTAATATGTATACTTTTTATTTATTTATTTAAGTTTTACACAATAATATATTTTTGAAACAAAAAAAAATCATGTTTTAATGTCTCCATAGTCTGAGAGTTATATTTTTTTAATTTTTTGGGCTATTGTTCTATGTAGGGTATCATTTTTTGTGGGATGAGATGACGGATTGATTGTGACTATTTTGGGGTTCATATGAATTTTTGATTGCTTGTGTGATGTGAGGTGACTACATTTTATTTTTTACACTGTTTTTATTTAATTTTCTTTATGGTATTTACCTGAGGGGTTAGATCATGGGATATTTTTATAGAGCAGGTTTTTCATGGACGCAGCGATACCTAATATGTATACTTTTTAAATGTATTTTACTTTAACACAAAAACAGTATTTTTGAAAAAAAAAAATCATGTTTTAATGTCTGCATAGTCTGAGAGATATATTTTAAATTTTTTTTGGCGATTGTCCTATTTTTTGCAAGATGAGATGACGGTTTGATTAATACTATTTTGGGAGGCATATGCCTTTTTGATCACTTGGTATTACACTTTTTGTGATATAAGGTGGAAAAATATGGCATTTTTTACACCTTTTTAATTTATTTTTTAGGGTGTTCACCTGACGCGGCGATACATAATATGTGTAGAGTATTTTATTTTGTTAATTTATATTCAGTGATTTGTGTTTTGTTTTTTTTTTTTTTACTTTTTTCATTTTTTTGGGACCCAGACCCACTTGGTTCTTGAAGATCCAGTGGGTTTGATGTCTATACTATACAGTACAGTGAACTATAGAGTGTACTGTACTGTATTTTTAACTTTTCACTAGTCTGGTCAGACTTCTGCTTTTAGCAGAAGTCTGATCAGAGTTACATTACCATGGCAAGCAGGATGCCTCTGAGAGCGTCCCGCTGCCATGGTAAACATCACCCGCTGCCAGAACTGAGCAGCGGGTGATGGGGAGGGCAGCTCCCTCCTCTGCGATCCCATCCTGTCGGGGGGCTGCAAAGGCACAGCAGCCCCCAATGGGAGAGGGAGGGAGCTTCCTCCCTGTTTACCCCGTCCATACCACAGTCCGTACGGACCGCGGTATGGAAGGGGTTAAACGGCTGGCATCTGAACAAGCACAGATGCCTGCTGTTTCTATCAGAATCAAATTCCAAATCAGACAGCTCGCAACGTTCAAATTGATGTCTGCACAGCAAAGGAGCAATCCCCATACGAATGGTAAAAGATAATCCCAGCAGACGTACTTGCTCTCAATGGTATACTTTATTCCACACATAGCGGTTCGCAATGTGCTGACACTCTGATAGAACCACTAGCCACCAACGATGTCACAGAGGAGGCGGTCGCGATCCCTCCCGCCACACCACCCGCCTCCCGCCACACATCAGCGACGCCTGCAACCCCCCCTGCACAGACCGCCAGCCAATCAGTAAGAGGGCTGCGGGGGGGGGGGGTAAAAATTTAAAAAAACACACAATTTACTGTCTGATCCCCGCAGACACAGACCACGGGGATCAGAAATGTCAGAAATCGCTGCAAACCGCAGGTCTGAATTGAACTGTGGTTTGCAGCGATCGCCGATATGGGGGTATCACAGGTCCCCCTCAGCATTTGAACATGGTTCCTGCTGCACAATCTCAGCAGGAACCATGTTCCTAGCCCGATTCTATTCAGGACATATGGTACGCCCTGTGTCCTTAAGGACTCGGGCATCAGGGCATACCCATACGTCCTATGTCCTTAAGAGGTTAAATGGCCGCCGACCCCACCTCAGTAACAAATGGATTAGACAAATTATTTTGTAGTATCAGTAGGCTCAGGGAGGGGTACAAAAATGTAGGATAGCAGTAGCACCCTCCCTCAATAATTGCTGTAGCTTGAAGATTTAACACCGCCAAGTTCAACAGATTTCTTTCCTAGTCTCTCCCTGAGAGCAATGGCAGCAACCTGTCCCTACACTAAGATTAGCAGAGTGACGTGTGGCACTAGGTGACTCCAGCTTATATAGAGGCTGGGTCACATGCTGCACTCAGCCAATCACAGCCATGCCATTAGTAGGCATGGCTGTGATGGCTTCTTAGGGCAAAGTAGTGAAATGCTTGCTGATTGGCTGCCCTGCAGCCTTTCAAAAAGTGGGAAGAAATCGCTGAACAACGAACCCGAGCCCGATTTTTTACAGAAATGTTTGGGTCCGGGTGCAAAAAATCGTAAAATTCGGTACGAACCCGAACTTTATAGTTCGGGTTCGCTCAACCCTATATATTATATATTCTAAATATGTAATAATATGTGTAAATATATTATGGCGAAAAACTTATAGATATGTTTAAGTTTAGACTCTATTTCTGAAAAAGCTTGTAACGGCATTTGAACTCACAGCTTCTGCATCACAGCCCAGAACTTTACCCTCTACACTATATAGACAGAAAAATATTAGACTTCTACTGTATAGTAATACTTTTTTTTAAGTAACTTGCAATACAGCTATTATAGCAGAGTGGATAAGTGGCTTGCCTCTAATGCAAAAGGTCATGAGTTTGAATCTCAGCAGAAACTTTTCTGAAATACAGGCTAAGGCCTCTTTTCTTTCCTGTTACATTCCATTTTTTGAGTTCCGTATACGGTGCGTATACAAAATAATTCATTTCAATGGAACCCCCAAAAATACGGAAGGTACTCCGTGTGCCTTCCATTTCCGTATTTTTGTTTTTCTGTTACGTTAAAAGATAGGACATGTCCTATTATTGTCTGCATAATGGACAAGGATAGTACTGTTCTATCAGGGGCCAGCTGTTCTGTTCCACAAAAGACGGAATGCACACAGACATCATCCATATTTTTTACGGATCCGTTTTTTGCAGACTGCAAAATATTGAAAAAGCCATACGGTCATGTGCAAGAGGCCTAAATTACATTTAAATGCACTGGTTGTCCCCAAGCACTGACTCCAGATTTCGACATAGCTATATATGAAGTCAGAGAAGGGACTCCTAAGCCGCGGACTCACCCTGAGGGATTCCTTCACTGTGCAGCGATCTTCTGCATAGAAATAGAGGCTAAATTTGATTTAAATACACTGACTCGAGAATCGCACTCGAGCACACGCGGTGTTCGGCCAAACTCCACCATGTGCCGAGCATAGCGATGCTCGAGCCGAACTGGTTTTCGGCTAAGCATGCTGCTCAACAGTATTAGACAGTACTACATTGCATTGCCATGGGTTAAATTAGGTGACAGATTCCCTTTAAAAATGTTGTTTCATCTTGCTGTTACTAAGGCGAGATAAGATATAGTCCCGACCTCCAGCTGGCCGGGAAACAGCTTGCATGAAGGTGCTCGCTGTTTTAGTAGCTCTTATTGCAGTGCAATAAACGCTTATTAGCCATTATCTACAGGATTCCTGGCCTATGTAAAGGGCCCCTTAGTGCTATCAAATTACCATCACATGCTGAGTTAAGCTTGTATTAGATGGGCAGATTTTCTGCCAGATGATCGCTAACGAGCGATAGGGAAATGAAAATTTAAAAGGTCACCAAAAATTCTAAAAAAGTATGTTTAACAAAACCTGATTTAAACAACATGTAAAATTTTAATGACACATTCCCTTAACCCCTTATTAACCGGGATCATTTTCACCCTAAGGACCAGGCCATTTTTTGCAAATCTGACTAGTTTCAATTTATGTGTGAATAACTATAAAATGCTTTTACTTATCCAGGCCATTCTAAGAATGTTTTTTTCGTCACATATTGTACTTCTTGACACTGTTAAATGGAGTCAAAAAAAATTCATTTTTATTTATAAAAAACTACCAAATTTACCAAAAATTTTGAAAAATTTGCAATTTTCTAAGTTTCAATTTCTCAATTTCTATAATACCTAGTAATGCCGCCAAAAATAGTTATTAATTTATAATCCCCATATGTCTACTTCATGTATGGATCATTTTGGGAATGCCATTTTAGTTTTTGGGGACGTTACAAGGCTTAGAAGTTTAGAAACAAATCTTGAAAATTTTCAGAAATTTTAAAAAATCCACTTTTTAAGGACCAGTTGAAGTTCAAAGTTACTTTGTGAGGCTTACATAATAGAAACCACCCAAAAATGACCCCATTCTAGAAACTACACCCCTCAGATATTCAAAACAGATTTTAAAAATGTCGTTAACCCTTTAGGTGTTTCACAAGAGTTAATGGGAAATGGGGCCAAAATTTCTGAATTTAGATTTTTTTTGCAAATTTTCCATTTTAATCCTTTTTTTTTTCCAGTATCTAAGCAAAGGCATATTGTTATGTAAGGTGACAAAAAAATTACTTTTATTGCACTTTTTTTTACCGTGTTAATCTAAGGGGTTAGGTCATGAGGTATTTTTATAGGGCAGATTATTACGGACGCGGCAATACATAATTTGTCTACTTTTTTAATTATTTTTTTAATTTTTTTAAATTTATAAACTATCATTTTTGAAAAAAAAAAATTTGGGTGTCTCAAGTCTGAGAACCATAGTTTTTATCCGATTGTCAGATGCTACATGGAAAAGGGGATAATAAATTTAGTACTCCATGGAAGTGTGGTACTCCCTGAAGCAACCAATAATGCAGAGGCCCGGATGATCGGGGCACGTGTCACACTGAGTGATGATGTTCTTCCGTATCCCCCTCCTATGACACACTCTGCACCTTTTTTGGGTTCGTCCCTTCTTTACAGTATGGGGGGCCACACCTGGAAAGTATTGACCAGGGACGACCTGGGCGCCTTCAGTTCCCGAGGTACTCAAGCCTGCTCTTTCCCGGTCAGAAAAGATCAGGTCCTTGAGGACTGCCTCATAGAACTGAAGGAATGTCCCTGTGTTGCCAGCTCTCCGGGACAGCACAAAAGAGTTGTACATGGCAACCTGCACCAAGTAGACCTCAACTTTTTTGTACCATGCCTGAGTTTTGCGCATGGCATTATATGGCTTGAGGACTTGATCAGAGAGATCAACTCCTCCCATATACCGATTGTAGTTGACGATACAATCCGGCTTGAGGACCATTGATGCGGTACCTTACACAGGGACAGGGGTGATGCCGTTACAGTGAATTATGTACAGTACAAGGACATGTTGATTTTTCCGCACGGTCCCACAAGCGGACGTGGATCTTGCGGCGAGGGACTGTAATAAGGGGATACTAGTATAAAAGTTATCTGCGTACAGGTGGTAACCCTTATCTAGCAGTGGGTGCATAAGGTCCCACACAAGTTTCACGCTAACACCCAGAGTGAGGGGACATTCTGGGGGTTCAATACGGGAATCTCGCCCCTTGTAGATATGAAACTTGTATGTGTACCCTGAGGTACCCTCACAAAGTTTGTACAGCTTCACGCTATACCTCGCCCCCTTAGAGGGAAAATACTGGTGGAAAATGAAAGCAATGAGAGACTTATCAACCGTCCGGAGTTGATCAGCGGTGGGGTGTGCGATGCGCTAACAGTGGCCGGACGTTAAGAATGCCAGCCACAATCAGCGTACGCAGAAAAAAATAAAATAAATATGCTTGCGCCACCAAAAAACTTGTGGTGGGGGGGGGCAGAGGGGCAAGCTGCAGCATCCCTGGGGGTCTAGGGTCACACAGCTGTGCTGTGAACCCCAGACACCCGATTTTAGGGTGTTGCAACAAAAACTTTTTTTTTTTTTTTTCACTAACTATCCCTGTATATCCCTGCCTAACCAAACCTGTCCCTAACCTTTCCCTAAATACCTTGGTGGTAGAGGGAACATACTGATGGAAAATGAAAGCAATGAGAGACTCATCAACCGTCCGGAGTTGATCAGCGGTGGGATGTGCGATGTGCTAACAGTGGCCGGACGTTAAGAATGCCAGCCACAATCAGCGTACGCAGAAAAAAATAAAATAAATATGCTTGCGCCCCCAAAAAACTTGTGGTGGGGGGGGGGGGCAAGCTGCAGCATCCCTGGGGGTCTAGGGTCACACAGCTGTGCTGTGGACCCCAGACACCCGATTTTAGGGTGTTGCAACAAAAACTTTTTTTTTTTTTTTCACTAACTATCCCTGTATATCCCTGCCTAACCTAACCTGTCCCTAACCTTTCCCTAAATACCTCGGTGATGGTGCTGGGGCACAGATGGGGGTGCTGGCAGCAGCTCTGGAGATCGCTCCTCTCTCCTTGGCTCCGGGACACAAAAGGAGGAAGAGAGGAGCGCTGCAGTAATTTGAATGGCCCGCCAGCCCAGCCGACCAATGAGAGCCGATCCTGGGAGGTGATGTCACCATCACCTCTCAGGATCGCAGTATGGTGAATGGTGGTGTATTATCACACCACTGATCACCATCCTGTTTCGGGTTATCGGGTCCTCAGATACCAGAATAACCCGGAAATGCAGCAAACCGCAGGTCTGAATTGATCGGTTTGCTATGATCACTGTTAATGGGGGCAGGTCACAGGACCCCCCTGGGCATTGACCCAAGGTGCCTGCTCAATGATTTGAACAGGCACCCAGTTCAGATCACCGCCCGCCGGGTGGCGGTGATTGGAACTATACATGACGTACCAGTACGTCATGTGTCCTTAAATACCGGGACAACATGCCGTACCGCTATGTCATGTGTCTGGAAGAGGTTAAAGGGGTTGTCCCATGAGAAATATTCAACAATTTTCAAACCAGCACCTGGATCTGAATACCTTTGAAATTGTATTTAATTAAAGATTTTGCATAGTCACCAAGTTACTCAAAAAAAAGCATCTGTATAACGCCACCTGCTGTTTGTTCTTTGTCTTATTTCTTTGTCCGGCTCGTTAAGATGGCTGCACATGCTCAGTTTCATCCTTTATCTGCCTCCTGAGCTGTGATAGGCAGAGCACGGACACGTCCCTCTTAGCTGCAGCAGAATAGACACTCTCCTTGAGCTGTGAGCTTCACATAAATCTAACAGAGTAATGAATAGGGAGATCTCTGGATGATCTCCATGTGAGGTACATGGCTGGTTCTAGCTTTGTTAGAAAGAGATTGTCATGTTCTATATGATGTCTGATTTTCATTTTATGACATTATGGTATACCCGTTTAAAGATTCCGAACTAACACACTGATAGGTTAATTTCCAATAGGGATTATACTGAAGTCAGGGATGATAATCTATGTACAGCACTGCAGAATATGTTGGTGATATTTAAATGAATAAGGAATAATAAAAATAAAGAGGACATTAAAGTGAACCATGGTCTTCTTTACATTTCAATGTCACACAATTTACATACAAAGAAACATCCTGAATTGTAAAATACCTACTTTTTATAGCAGGAAGAACAGTCTTCTTTAAAATGACAGTGGTTTTATTTCATCAGAAATTAAATAAAAAATAATTGATGATGTTTGTTACTAAATGTTTAATTTTACATTAATTTACAACTGCATTAAGAAAAAAGCCTCAGTCATTCAGGGTAGGTGAGCATTGTACTAAGTAGCTATCAGACATGTCTTTCACAGCCGTTTCAGTTTACTGCAGGAAGGTGATAAAGAATTTGACATTGTAAAAGACCTCTCTTTCTATTTTATGTTCAGCTCTATGGTAATATCAGCTGCTATTACCATTGTTTCTTTACATGAATAATCTACTGAAACCATAACACTTCAAAATTGTATTTGTACATGCATAAACCAACATTGCAATTTTGTGATTAAAAGATATGTATATAATAATATATTTAAACTGAAATTTGTTTGCATCAACATTCCTTAAAATAATTGCTTGTGGGGATAGCTGTTATTTTGTAATGTAATTATTTTTACGTTTATAGCTCCTAGCTTCATTCCAGGCTGTGGTCACATGGCCATGCTCTTGTAGCTCTTTCTTTTTTTAGTGAGATGTTATGTCCATTGGCGAGTCAAAACAACAATAGGGGCAATAATAGGGTGGTATTTATGTAACTAGATGGGCACTGTTAAGGGCAGTGCTGGAGCTATGACAGAGATGAGAAGTGAATCATGGGATTGGTTGGATACAGCAACAGGGAGTGCTACATACAGGATGTTAACAAACCAGAATGATCTGTTTACATGGGGAAAACAGGCCAGGGTAACCAAATAGAAAAAAAAAAAAAAGTATGGGCAAGATTTATATGATGTAAGCGGCAACATGAACATAACTGTTAAAAAACCAAAGTAATCCTTGAAAATCCTTTTAACCTCTTAAGGACGAAGGGCGTACATGTACGCCCTTCGTCCGCACTTTAAAGATGGCGCCCGCTCCCGCACGGAGCGGGCGCCCGAGCTGCGGGTAAACGCTTGATTCATCAAGCTGACACCCGCAGCTCATGTCCGCGACCGGCAGCGATGCCGATCGCGGACATTTAACCCTCAGATGCCGTGGTCAATCCTGACCACGGCATCTGATCGCAAAAACCGAAAGTTTCACTTTCGGTTTGCCCGGCCCTGATGGCCACAGGGGGAGCCGAGATGCATGATAGTACCCTAGGTTTCTGTGAATGAAACCTAGGGTACTACATAGTATTCCTATGGAGCCTATGACTGTAATAGGCTCCATAGGAAATATGTGATTTTTCATATATTCCAATGCTATTGCATTGAATATATGAGAATAGCAATCTGATGATTGCATCTTATAGTTCCCTATGGGAACTATAAGAAAGTGGTAAAAAAAAAAAAAGTTTAAAAATAAAATTAAATAAAAAAATATAAAAATTCAAATCACCCCCTTTCCCCAAAATGAAAATAAAATAAATAAAAAATAAAAAATTACACATAATGGTGTCGTAATGTGCGAAAACGCCCATACTATAATAATATTAAAAAGTATTCACCATACGGTAAACATAAAACGGAAAGAAAGCGTCCAAATGGCTAATTCGCCATTTTTGGACGCTTCATTTCCTAAAAAAAAATGAATAAAAAGTGATCAAAACATCATACGCACCCCATAATGGTATCAATTAAAAGTTCAGATTGCCCCGCAAAAAATGAGCCCCTACACTGCTCCGTACGCATAATTACAAAAAAGTTATAGGGGTCAAAACATGGCGACAAAAAAATTAAATAAATAAATTCCCACTTTTAATTTTTTTTTCACTATCAAAACGCAAGAAAAACTATACATGTTAGGTATTGCCGGATTCGTACTGACCTGAAGAATAAAATTAACCAGTCAGTTTTATCGCAAATCGAACGTTGTAATTTAAAAACCCGTAAAACTGTGGTGAAATTGCTTTTTTTTTGCAATTTCACCCCATTTGGAATTTTTTTCCCGTTTCCCACTACATCACATGCAAAAATAAATGGTAGAGTTAAAAAGTACAACTTGTCCCGCAAAAAATAAGCTGTCATATGGCTATGTGAGCGGAAATATAAAAATGTTATGGCTTTTGGAAGGCAGGGAGCGCAAAACAAAAACGCAAAAATCCCAAAACCCCCTGTCCTTAAGGGGTTAAATAACCAGTTGTAGAAGATATCATATTGACTTGGCTTTTGTTGTGTTAAAGTGTTTTGTCACTTCAGCAAGTGGCATTTTTCATGTAGAGGAAGTTAATACAAGGTACTTACTAATGAATTGTCATCACCCATATTGCTTCCTTTGCTGGCTGGATCAATTTTTTTTATCACATTATACACTGCTTGTTTCTATGGTTACGACCACCCTGCAATCCATCAGTGGTGGCCGTGCTTGCACACTATAGAAAAAATGTCTCTCTGGTGACTGGAACTGTGGGAGCGCACATAGGCTGGTGCTTTTTTTATAGTCTGCAAGCACAGCCATGCTGATGGATTGTAGGGTGGTCGTAACTAGTGATAAGCGAGCACCAAAGTGTTTGGGTGTTTGGGTACTCGGTCTGAACACAAAGTGATATTCGTGCGCTTGGCCGAGCACCCGAGTATAATGGAAGTCAATGGGAGACAACCAGGCACCCCCTGCTCGGATGAGGGGAGGGTGCCTGGTCCATTGGAAAAGGTCAGAAAGTGACAGAAACACCACCAAAATGGATCTGAAAGAGCAAGGAGACCATGTCTGGGTGCATCTTGGACTCCAATGTCGCAGTTGGGAACCATATTGTCCCAGTTGTCCATCACTTTAACATTGCAACAAAATCACGCCGAAAATCCCGCCCCTCAAAAAAAAAAGACATTTTTAGAGGTAAAATTGTTAGGAAACATTCTTTCCTGAATATTAAATTGTATATACAGTGCAAATGCAGCCAAAAATTACAAGAAAAGAAGCACTACTATACAGCCTGTATATCACATAAAGGAGGGCCTCATTCACATAGTGCTAAAATTGTTCAGGTACACTGCTGCACTTATAAAGCCTATGCACTAAGTGAAAGAGCTGGCAAAAATTACAAGGAATGTCAGACTTCTGTGAGGTTTTAAAAAACTTTGATGAATCCACACAGATGGTTAGTGGCGATAACGCTATTATCAGTGTAACCATCCCACTGCTGTGTCTACTCAAACAATCGCTGCTCACAATTAAGGAGGATGCTCTGAATGTGGCAGACGAGGAAATGGGGGAGAACATTACACAGGGTGATAGCCAGACCACCCACAATTTGTCTTCTCAGCACAAATTGGGCCATGAAGAGGAGGAGGAACTTGAGACAGTTGTCTCTGCTACAGAGGGTAGTACCCATGGAACTTTAATTCTATCTGTTCAGCATGGATGGGCAGAAAAGGAGGAGGAGGATGAGGGTATGGAGTGTCATCCTGAAGTTGACATTGACGTCTTGCCCGTTGGTACTCTGGCACACATTGCTCGCTTCATGTTAGGCTGCCTTTCCCGCGACCCTCGCGTTATACGCATTTTAGGTAACACAGATTACTGGGTGTTCACCCTTCTCGATCCCCACTACAAAGAGAACTTCTCATCTCTGATTGCTGTGGTGGAGATGATGAGTAAAACCGTGCACTACTAGAAGGTACTTGTTGACAGATTGCTCCAAAATTTTCCAGGTAACCATAACAACCCAGCCATGTTTCTTCACTGCTCTAGATAAACTTTAAAGGAAATCTGTCACCAGGATAATCACTATTGAAATAAAGCCATGGCCTAATAGCACTTAGTACCTTATTTCCTGAGGTTTCCATAACAACTCTGTGGATGACAGTGTTAAGGGAGCAGAGTGCTTCTGAGGTCACAGTTCAGGGGGCAGATAGGGTGGCCATTCAAATCACCCTTAACCCGCGCCCCCAGGTCCCACTAAACATGCCCCCAATCTGGTTAGGCCATGCCCCCTCCCACTCCTCAGCCGACAGGGATTAAAAAAATGAAGTTAAAAGTAAACTTCTGTCAGCTGCAGAGGTGGGAGGGATGGTGACTTTTTCCCTGCAGCTCAAATTCAGACAGCACAGTACTGCTGTCTTAGAGTGAGCTGTTCAAAAGGACATGCCCCTGATCTGGATAGGCCACGCCCCCTCCCACTCAGCCAACAGGGATTGAAAAAAATGAAGTTAAAAATCAACTTCTAGGTCCTGCTAAGCCACACCCCGACCCGGTTAGGCCATGCCCCTCCCATTCCTCAGCCGACAGGGATTGCAAAAAATGAAGTTAAAAATCAACTTCTGTAAGCTGCAGAGGTGGGATGGACGGTAAATTTCTCCCTGTAACTCACACTCAGACAGAACAGTGCTGCTGTCTTAGGG
This sequence comes from Bufotes viridis, assembly GCA_033119425.1. Classification (NCBI taxonomy): domain Eukaryota; kingdom Metazoa; phylum Chordata; class Amphibia; order Anura; family Bufonidae; genus Bufotes; species Bufotes viridis. The sequence continues at coordinate 368,004,772 of CM065591.1, read as the reverse complement.
TGAGCTGTTCAAAAAGAGACACCCCTAATCCAGTTTGGCCAAGCCCACTCCTCAGCCAACAGGGATTGAACAAATGAAGTTAAAAATCAATTTCTAGGTCCCGCTAAGCCACACCCCTGACCCTGTTAGGCCATGCCTCCTCCCCCTCCACAGCCAACAGGGATTAAAGTTAAAAATCAACTTCTGTCAACTGCAGAGGTAGGAGGGACGGTGACTTTCTCTCTGCAGCTCACTCTCAGACAGGACAGTGCTGCTGTCTTAGGGTGAGCTGTTAATAAAGCCCTGCCCCCTATCTGGTTAGGCCACACCCACTCCCGCTTTTCAGCCGATAGGAATTGAACAAATGAATTAAAAAATCAACTTCTAGGTACCGCTAAGCCACACCCCGATCGGGTTAGGCCCTGCCCCCTTCCATTCCTCGGGCTGACAGGGATTAAAAAAATGAAGTTAAAAGTCAACTTCTGTCAGCTGCAGAGGTAGGAGGGACGGTGACTTTCTCCTTGCAACTCGCACTCAGACAGAACAGTGCTGCTGTCTTAGAGTGAGCTGTTCAAAAGGAGACATCCCTGATCCAGTTAGGCCAAGCCCACTCCTCAGCCAACAGGGATTGAAAAAATGAAGTTAAAAATCAACTTCTAGGTCCCGCTAAGCCACACCCCTGACCCTGTTAGGCCATGCCTCCTCCCCTCCTCAGCCGACAGAAGTTAAAAATCAACTTCTGTCAGCTGCAGGGGTGTGAGTGAGGGTGACTTTCTCCTTGCAGCTAACACTCAGACAGCACATTGCTATATATATATATATATATATATATATATATATGCGTTCTGATTACTATGGCCGTACAGTATGACTCAAACTCCTCCTTCTCACTCTATTGTATGATCAATAATATTTAGCACCTGCACTTTGATTATTCTACATGCACAGCACCTGGCACTTTATTGGGATATTATGTATGTATGCATTTTTATATTGTTGAATAATGATATGATTCTGCTCATCTATAGGTATCACATTGCTCTTGGTATACTTTAATACACTAATTATGAATTTAAGATAATTTGATTGTACTTCACATGGATTGTTTTGTAAATGAGTTTTTGATTGATTAATTATGTCACATGATCATGCTTGTGATTTTTTTCATGAATTTTGGCTATATATACTCACCATATTGCACTTGCACTTTGCTTGAGAAAGGCTCTAATGCTGAGCCGAAACGTAGCTCTACATGGGTGAATAAAAGAAGAAGTTTTTTTTCACTATATCGGAGTGCTGTTCGTTTTTCGTATAATTTTGGGGTAATTGAGCTTCCTCCCATTGAACATGCACCCTGTGAAGTTGTTTTCTTTCTTCAGTCAGTGCCGCCATTTTTCCTATATATATATTAATATAGATATATATATATATATATATATATATATATATATATATATTCATACAGTACAGACCAAAAGTTTGGACACACCTTCTCATTCAAAGAGTTTTCTTTATTTTCATGACTATGAAAATTGTAGATTCACACTGAAGGCATCAAAACTATGAATCTACAATTTGTGCAGAAATCCATATCATTCCAAAGGGTTCACATACTTTGTCTTGCAACTGTATATATGTCAAATTGATGTTAAATGTATTGCAATTCAGGTATCCTATGAATTGTTCAAGCTCTTGAATGGGGCCCTGACAAATAAATATGGCATCATCAATGGACCAACCCCAGAACTGAATATTTTCAATAACTGGGGTTATCACATTCAAAAAGATATTCCTCTCCCACAGCCCCAGAAAGCTGTTAACATGTGAAGGTGCACAATACACTCCCATACCCATCCCCTGTAGATGTAGGTAAAAGGAATCCTTAAAAATGAAGAAATTGTGTGTTAACACAAATTCTATGGCAACCAATTAAAAGTCACACAAATTACGCTCAAAGTTGGTAATGAACAAAAAATAAAAAACCATATCAAGGTCATCAGAGTGTCAAATTAAAGTGTATAGTGATTCAATATCACAAGTGACCAATAACATCTGGTTGAAGCTCAATATTGTTTAACTTTAATAAAGTACGGCCGGACAATGCACAGTTAAGGGGAGGCCGGCATGAGAGGCTTTTGGTAGAGAAAGGCCCGGTTAGGCTAGGGTTATTAGCAGGACGTGGGGTGGGAAGTCGTTAGAAGAGGGGTGGGCCTTAGGGGTTAAATAGGCAGAGCGCAGGGGAGCGGGCGCCATTTTAGAAAATAGACAAGTTGGGCAACTATCAGGTACCTGCTGCCATGTTCGATACAGTGGAAGCGATGTTGTGGCGACTGCGGGAGGCGGCGGTGTCCCGAGGTCCTGGATGGCTGGACCAGCAGGTGGCCGGGTTGTTGCAGGGGGTGGAGGTAGGTACCGCTAGCCCTCCTCCTCAAGCGCGACGGCTACGGCGGGCACATCCGCCGGCACGCCTCAGCCCTGAAGTCGCCCCCCGGGTCTGGCGCCGTGTCAGGAGCCCCTCTGGGGACCCTCCGCGCTGGGAGGTTCACATGCCTTCCCCTTCTAGAGCCTCCCAGAGGGGTAGAAATCCACATGTGCGGCGGGATCCAGTATCGAGCGGGGAGACTCCTCCCCCGTCCACTTCACTTACCAGATCGTAATCCGGAACCCGGTGCTGCGGTCCCCCATAGGTCTGAAGAGGGTGGAGGCCCGCTTGGCAAGGGAGAAGAGGCAGCAGCGCTTGTGACCGCGGGGCTGTGCAGGCAGAAGCCAGTAGCCTGCACAGGCCCTCTCATGAGGGACATCCGGCTGTGATGTGGGAGCCAGGAGCGGGCACAGGACTCTTCAGGATGCTCGTCCTCTGGCTGCTGAACACGAGGCTGTGCAGGAGGTTGCCAGGAACCTGCACAGGCCTTCCTTACAATTGGATCACGTGGCGGTGCTGCACAAGGCTGGGCAGAGTGGTCTCAGGACTCTGCACAGGCCTCAGCTACCTGACGGATGGCTTTCTGCTGGTCCTGAAGGCAGGGAGGTGGAGGAAGCCTCTGGAACCACTGTGACCACATCCAGTCCTGCTGTGCCTGGGATGCAGCCCATCGTTGAAGAAAGAAGCCAAGACACGTCCGTTCCTGTGGATGCCGGGGATGCGCGTCAGGATTCCGGATCATCGGCTACTGGGTCCACAGCGCCTGGGCAGCTAGGTGAGACATCACTGGGATCTTTGTTGTCACTGTTTCAGGGATCAGGTGGTTTGGCCGGGCCTAGTAGTACCATTATTGGGGGTTTGGAGCAGTTGTTGTGTGGGTTAGCGGGTGTGAGTTTGGGAACGGGCGGTTTAAGTGAGGCTCCGCTTCAGGCGTGGGGGTTAGGGCTGGGGTTTAGTGGCGTTGGCTCGAGTGCGTGCGCTGGGGTGGGTGGTTCCGTATCAGTGCAGACGCAGGTGGGTGGGGAGGAGGATATGCCTAGATTGGACGATGTGGCTAAAGGTGAGGTGTATGTGTGTCTTGAGGGTCCCCTGTGTGCACTTTTGAAGCTTGAGATGCGTGAAAAAATTTGGCGGGGGGAGTATGTGGAATGTTTTAACTTGGATGTGGTTAGGAAGGATGGGGTTAGGAAGAAGGAAGACGACAAAAGACGTTTTCGGTTCATCCCGCGGACGTTCGGGAATTGGCTGCAGGCTTTCGCCATTTTAGCTAGTGTGATTGGGGAGAAGTCGCCGGACTGTTGTTCGGCGCTTTTCTGTTATTTAGACGTGATTGGGGAAGCTTATTAGGTGTATGGGGGTTCCGGGTGGCTTAGGTATGACGAAAAATTTTGTCAGAGGAAGGCGGTTCGTCCGACCATGAGATTGGATCATAAGGATAAAGGTTTGTGGATGAGAGTGACGGTGCCTGAGAGGCCTGGACAGTCCTTTCGGGGGAGCAGGGCAGTCAGGTTTGGCTACAGCGTCAGCAAGGGGCCTGTCTTTCCTTTTTAACGAAGGAAGTTGCAAGTTCGGGCAGAAATGTAAGTTTAAACATGAGTGTTCCGCCTGCGGGGGCAGTCATGGGGCTAACAGGTGCTTTAGGGGTGGCCGGCAGCGAGTGGGTGACGGTTCTGCAAAGAGGTTGGACTCCAGTTCGAGTGGGAAGGATGGTGGAGTTTCTAAGTAGGTATCCGAACCGGGAGGTGATGAGTTTTTGCGTTTAGGTTTTACGGTTGGTATTCATATCCCGTCACATCCTTTGCCGGTGGGGGAGACGCGGAAGAATTTGTGTTCGGCACTTGAACACCCTGATGTAGTGGCAGAGAAGTTGGCGAGGGAAGTTTCTTTTGGGAGGATGGATGGTCCTATTGCGGTTCCGCCTTTGAGTAATTTGAGGGTTTCCCTGCTTGGGTTACATAGTAACATAGTAACATAGTACCTAAGGCCGAAAAAGGACATCCGTCCATCCAGTTCGGCCTGTCATCCTGTTAGTTGATCCAGAGGAAAGAAGTACTCCCTGGATCAACGACACATCTCTAGTAGCTATAGCCTGTAATATTATTAAACTCCAGGAATACATCCAGGCCCCTCTTGAAATCCTTTATTGTACTCACCATCACCACCTCCTCAGGCAGAGAGTTCCATAGTCTCACTGCTCTTACTGTAAAGAATCCTCTTCTGTGTTTGTGTACAAACCTTCTTTCCTCCAGACGCAGAGGATATCCCCTCGTCACAGTGGCAGTCCTGGGGATAAATAGATGATGGGAGAGATCTCTGTACTGATCTCTGATAGATTTATACATAGTTAAATCGTCTTTTTTCTAAAGTAAATAACCCTAATTTTGATAACCTTTCAGGGTACTGTAGTTGCCCCATTCCAGTTATTACTTTAGTTGCCATCCTCTGAAACCTCTCCAGCTCTGCTATGTCCGCCTTATTAAAATTCCTAGATCCTTTTCCATGTCAGTGTTACCGAGTGTTTTACCATTTAGTATGTACGGGTGACTTGCATTATTCCTTCCCATGTGCATAACTTTACATTTGTCAGTGTTAAACCTCATCTGCCACTTATCTGTCCAAGACTCCAATATATCCAGATCCATCTGTAGCAGTATATTGTCCTCATCAGTGTTAATTACTTTACACAGTTTAGTGTCATCTGCAAAAATTGATATTTTACTATGCAAGCCTTCTACAAGATCATTAATAAATATATTGAAAAGAATAGGGCCCAGTACTGACCCCTGACGTACCCCACTATTGAGAGTTGCCCAATCTGAGTGTGTACCGTTAATAATCACCCTCTGTTTTCTGTAACTCAGCCAGTTACTTACCCACTTTTCTCCCAGTCCGAGCATCCTCATTTTATATACTAACCTTTTATGTGGTACAGTGTCAAATGCTTTGGAGAAGTCCAGAAATACGACATCCTTTGATTTGCTGCTGTCAAGTCTAGAATTTACCTATTCATAGAAACTGATTTCATTTGTTTGGCATGACCGATCCCTCATGAAGCCATGCTGATATGGCGTCATTTGCTTATTTTTGTTGAGATCCTCTAAGATAGCATCTCTCAGAAAACCTTCAAACAGTTTTCCAACAACAGATGTTAAACTTACCAGCCTATAGTTTCCAGGCTCTGTTTTTGGACCCTTTTTGAATATTGGCACAACATTTGCTACGCGCCAATCCTGTAAAACATTCCCTGTCAGCATAGAGTCCGCAAATATCAGAAATTAGGGTCTGCCTATGACATTACTTAATTTCCTTAGGATACAGGGGTGTATGCCATCCGGTCCTGGCAATTTGTCTATTTTAATCTTTAAGTCGCTGTTATACTTCTTCTTGGGTCAGACAGGGCACTTTTAATGGGGGATTTATTTTTACATTCAACATTTCATCTGACAGTTTATTTTCCTCAGTGAATACATTGGAGAAAAAAAAATATTTAACAGCTTTGCTTTCTCCTCTTCGCTCTCTGCAACTCCCCCTTCATTACTCTTTAAAGGGCCGACACCTTCAGATTTATACCTTTTATTTAATATTATTTACATTTATATAATTGAAGAAAATTTTAGGGTTAGTTTTACTCTCTTTGGCAATTAATCTCTCGGTCTCTAGTTTGGCCGCTTTTATTTGTTTTTTACATGTTCTATTTTTTTCCTTATAGTTTTTCAGTGCTTCCCCGCTACCCTCCTGTTTTAGCGATTCATATGCTTTCTTTTTGTCATTTATTGCTTTCTTTACATTTCTATTTATCCACATTGGTTTCTTTTTGTTCCTTAACCTTTTGATCCCAAACAATATATACCTCTCACAATGACAATTTAGGATGCTTTTAAAGATATCCAATTTTGTGGCTGTATTTTTGTTTTTGAGAACTTTGCCCCAGTTATTTAGGCCTATGGCCTCGCTTATTTGGCTACCTTTAGCTTTTTTAAAGTTTGGTATTTTTGTTCCTCCCTGTAGAAATTCTCTTTTGAATTATAATTGGAAGGTTATTACTTTATGGTGACTATTTTCCAGGTGTCCCAGGTAGGTTAGAAGATAGAGGAAACACATGAAGTTCAGTTATTGAAATATTCAGTTTCAGATAGAGAGGACCTGATGTTAGAGACAGCAGACAGACAGTCAATTGTGTTCTGTAGCACAACATGGGTGATGTCATGGGTTGAAGTGTACAACCGGGTGTCATCGGCAGGGCCAGACTGCCCATTTGGCAAATAAGGAAAATTCCAGAGGGGCCTTTGTCAGAGTGGGTTGCATTGGGCTAGGCTAAAACAGCTGAGGCTTGGGCTCTGGATATTTTACCCAGGTTACTGAAAGTAGTGGCCCTGCATAACTGTATTGTCGGGGTGGAAACAAAGCTGAAATATGTTGTCATGGTGGTTTTATCTCAATGGAGAAGATGATAAAAGAGTATGTCTGCATCAGAGGAGATGTCACTGGATGTAATAGGCATGTAGTGCTGCACTCCCCTGTATGTTTGGTAGTGGTAACTGTGTATAATGTCCATCTAAATTTGCCATTGGCACTAGGGAGGTGTGGGGAAAAGTGGGATTGAGAGTCACACAATCATATTTCACATTCACCACACTAGGGATGAATTTCAGCACCAGTGCAGCCTTGGCAATTGGCATATAGATGGTACTGAAAATCAAATCTGTTGATGGCCAGATTGGGATGTGTAGAGAGGAAAAAGGCAGAACAAAAGGAGAGACGGGCTCTGTGAAGAACCGTGTGAGGCAAGACAGAAGTTCGTGTGGCAAATAGAGTTGAGCGAACACCTGGATGTTCGGGTTCGACGAGTTCGGCCGAACTTTCGAAAAATGTTCGGGTTCGGGATCCGAACTCGACCCGAACTTCATCCCGAACCCGAACCCCATAGAAGTCAATGGGGACCCGAACTTTTGGGCACTAAAAAGGCTGTAAAACACACCCGGAAAGGGCTAGAGGGCTGCAAAAGGCAGCAAAATGTAGTTAAATCCCCTGCAAACAAATGTAGATAGGGAAATGATGAGTTAACATAAAATAAATAAAAATTAAACAATATTAATTGGAGTGAGGTCCCATAGCACAGAATCAGGCTTCAAGTCACCCACCAATGGAGAAGGTCACTTACTATTATTTTGACCACAGCACCCAGACAAAGGAGAGAGGTCCCACAGCAGAGAACCAGGCATCATATCACCCACCACAGGAGTAGGCCACCATTTAGTTACTTTGACCCCTACACCCAGACGGAGGAGAGAGGTTACACAGCAGAGAATCAGGCATCATATCAACCACCACAGGAGAAGCCACCATTTAGTTACTTTGACCCCTGCACCCAGGAAGAGGAGAGAGGCCCCACAGCACATATTCTGGCATCATATCAGCCACCACAGGAGAAGCCACCATTGAGTTACTTTGACCCCTGCACCCAGGAAGAGGAGAGAGGCCCCACAGCACATATTCTGGCATCATACTAACCACCACAGGAGAAGCCACCATTGAGTTACTTTGACCCCTGCACCCAGGAAGAGGAGAGAGGCCCCACAGCACATATTCTGGCATCATATCAGCCACCACAGGAGAAGCCACCATTGAGTTACTTTGACCCCCGCACCCAGGAAGAGGAGAGAGGCACCACAGCACATATTCTGGCATCATATCACACACCACAGGAGAAGGCCTCTTTCAGTGATTTAGGCCTTTGGACCCAGACAGAGGAGAGAGGCACCACAGCACATATTCTGGCATCATATCAGCCACCACAGGAGAAGCCACCATTGAGTTACTTTGACCCCTGCACCCAGGAAGAGGAGAGAGGCCCCACAGCACATATTCTGGCATCATATCACCCACCACAGGAGTAGGCCACCATTTAGTTACTTTGACCCCTACACCCAGACGGAGGAGAGAGGTTACACAGCAGAGAATCAGGCATTTAGATCACCCACCACAGGAGTAGGCCACCATTGAATCAGACCCCGGCAACCATGTCAGATGGCACAAGCATAAGCTTTATATCAATCAGCACAGGAGAAGGCGACTTTGAAAGACTTTGACCCCTACACCCAGATGGAGGAGAGAGGTTTCACAGCAGAGAATCAGGCATCATATCAACCACCACAGGAGAAGCCACCATTTAGTTACTTTGACCCCTGCACCCAGGAAGAGGAGAGAGGCACCACAGCACATATTCTGGCATCATATCAGCCACCACAGGAGAAGCCACCATTGAGTTACTTTGACCCCTGCACCCAGGAAGAGGAGAGAGGCCCCACAGCACATATTCTGGCATCATATCACCCACCACAGGAGTAGGCCACCATTTAGTTACTTTGACCCCTACACCCAGACGGAGGAGAGAGGTTACACAGCAGAGAATCAGGCATTTAGATCACCCACCACAGGAGTAGGCCCCAATTTAATGGGACCCCGGCAACCATGTCAGATGGCACAACCATCAGCTTCATATCAATCAGCACAGGAGAAGGCGACTTTGAAAGACTTTGACCCCTACACCCAGACGGAGGAGAGAGGTTTCACAGCAGAGAATCAGGCATTTAGATCACCCACCACAGGAGTAGGCCCCCATTGAATCAGACCCTGGCAACCATGTCAGATGGCACAACCATCAGCTTTATATCAATCAGCACAGGAGAAGGCGACTTTGAAAGACTTTGACCCCTACACCCAGATGGAGGAGAGAGGTTTCACAGCAGAGAATCAGGCATCATATCAACCACCACAGGAGAAGCCACCATTTAGTTACTTTGACCCCTGCACCCAGGAAGAGGAGAGAGGCACCACAGCACATATTCTGGCATCATATCAGCCACCACAGGAGAAGCCACCATTGAGTTACTTTGACCCCTGCACCCAGGAAGAGGAGAGAGGCCCCACAGCACATATTCTGGCATCATATCACCCACCACAGGAGTAGGCCACCATTTAGTTACTTTGACCCCTACACCCAGACGGAGGAGAGAGGTTACACAGCAGAGAATCAGGCATTTAGATCACCCACCACAGGAGTAGGCCACCATTGAATCAGACCCCGGCAACCATGTCAGATGGCACAAGCATAAGCTTTATATCAATCAGCACAGGAGAAGGCGACTTTGACAGACTTTGACCCCTACACCCGGACGGAGGAGAGAGGTTTCAAAGCAGAGAATCAGGCATTTAGATCACCCACCACAGGAGTAGGCCCCAATTTAATGGGACCCCGGCAACCATGTCAGATGGCACAACCATCAGCTTCATATCAATCAGCACAGGAGAAGGCGACTTTGAAAGACTTTGACCCCTTCACCCAAACAGAGGAGAGAGGTTCCACATCAGAGAATCAGGCATCATATCAACCACCACAGGAGTAGGCCACAATTTAGTTTATTTGACCCCTGCACCCAGGAAGAGGAGAGAGGCCCCACAGCACATATTCTGGCATCATATCACACACCACAGGAGAAGGCCTCTTTCAGTGATTTAGGCCTTTGGACCCAGACAGAGGAGAGAGGTCAGAGATTAGCTTCATATCCCCCAGCACAGCAGAAGACCGCTTTATTTGACTTAGGCCTCAGCACCCAGACAGAAGACAGAGGTAGCATGGCAGAGGTTATGGCTTCATGTCACCCGTTAGTTTAACCGGCCACTTTCATCTGGTTAGGCCCCGGCGCCCAGACAGAGAAGAGTTTCATTCAACTGTGGGTTTCATAAAATTTGTATCAAATAAAGAAGTGGCCCGTAGCACAACAAGACATGTTTTAGGCAGTTAATAAGGACTACTCTGCACAAGGGAGGGACAGGTCCTGTGGGATCCATGCCTGGTTCATCTTTATGAAGGTCAGCTTGTCCACGTTGGCTGTGGACAGGCGGCTGCGCTTGTCAGTAATGGCGCCCCCTGCCGTGCTGAATACGCGTTCAGATAAAACGCTGGCCGCCCGGGCAGGAAAGCACCTCCAAGGCATAACATGCTAACTCTGGCCACGTGGACAATTTCGAAACCCAGTAGTTGAATGGGGCCGAACCATCCGTCAGGATGTGGAGGGTGTGCAGACATACTGTTCAACCATGTTAGTGAAATGCTGCCTCCTGCTAACACGTTCCGTATCAGGTGTCGGTGCAGATAGCTGTGGCGTGGAGACAAAACTTTTCCACATTTCTGCCATGCTAACCCTGCCCTCAGATGAGCTGGCCGTGACACAGCTGCGTTGGCGACCTCTTGCCACTCCTCTGCCTTCACCTTCCACCTGTTCCCCTGTGACATGTGGGAATGCTCTCAAGAGCGCCTCTATCAGCGTGCGCTTGTACTCGCGCATCTTACGGTCGCGCTCCAGTTCAGGAATTAAAGTGGGCACATTGTCTTTATACCGGGGATCCAGCAGGGTGGCCACCCAGTAGTCTGCACACGTTAAAACGTGGGCAACTCTGCTGTCGTTGCGCAGGCATTGGAGCATATATTCGCTCATGTGGGCCAGGCTACCCATGGGTAAGGACAAGCTGTCCTCTGTGGGAGGCGTATCGTCATCGTCCACCGTATCCCCCAGCCACGCACCAGTGATGGGCCTGGGCTGCCACCCCGCTGTGAACTTGCGTCATCCTCGTCCCCCTCCACCTCCTCCTCCTCATCCTCCTCGTCCTCCAGTACAGTGCCTTGGCTGGCGACTTGTGAACCTGTCCTCTGCTGCTTAAACAAACCTCCCTCTGAGCCAATTCGAACAGACTGGCCCGAAAGTGTTAGAAACGAGCCCTCATCCTCCTCCTCCTCCTCCACCTGGGCCACCTCCTCTAACATCATTGCCCTAAGTGTTTTCTCAAGGAGACATAGAAGTGGTATTGTAACGCTGATAACAGTGTCATCGCCACTGGCCATGTTGGTGGAGTACTCGAAACAGCGCAGCAGGGCACACAGGTCTCGCATGGAGGCCCAATCATTGGTGGTGAAGTGGTGCTGTTCGGCAGTACGACTGACCGAGCGTGCTGCAGCTGAAACTCCACTATGGCCTGCTGCTGCTCGCACAGTCTCTCCAGCATGTGCAAGGTGGAGTTCCACCGGGTGGGCACGTCGCATATGAGGCGGTGAGCGGGAAGGCCGAAGTTCCGCTGTAGCGCAGACAGGCGAGCAGCGGCAGGATGTGAACGGCGGAGCGCGCACAGACGGCCCGCACTTTATGCAGCAGCTCTGACATGTTGGGGTAGTGGTGAATGAACCTCTGCACCACCAAGTTCAGCACATGCGCCAGGCAAGGGATGTGCGTCAAACCGGCTAGTCCCAGAGCTGCCACGAGATTTCGCCCATTATCGCATACCACCAGGCCTGGCTTGAGGCCCACCGGCAGAAACCACTCGTCGGTCTGTTGTTCAATACCCCGCCACAACTCCTGCGCGGTGTGGGGCCTGTCCCCCAAACATATGAGTTTCAGAATGGCCTGCTGACGTTTACCCGGGCTGTGCTGAAGTTGGTGGTGAAGGTGTGTGGCTGACCGGATGAGCTGGTGGAAGCAGTGGAGGAGGAAGCCGAGTAGGAGGAGGAGGCTACAGGAGGCAGAGAATGATGCCCTGCGATCCTAGGGGCGGAAGGACGTGCGCCAAGGAACTGTCCGCCGGGGCCCAGCCGCCACTACATTCATCCAGTGTGCAGTTAGTGAGATATAGCGTCCCTGGCCGTGCTTACTGGTCCACGTATCTGTGGTTAGGTGGACCTTGCCACAAATGGCGTTGCGCAGTGCACACTTGATTTTATCGGACACTTGCATGTGCAGGAAGGCACGGCTGTCTTGGAGAAGTAGTGGCGGCTGGGAACCACATACTGCGGGACAGCCATGGCCATCAGCTGTTTGAAGCTGTCTGTGTCCACCAGCCGGAATGACAGCATTTCAAAGGCCAGCAGTTTAGAAATGCTGGCGTTCAGGCCAAGGGCTCGAGGGTGACTCGGGGAATTTGCGCTTCCTCTCTAAGGTTTGAGATATTGAGAGCTGAACGCTGCTGTGTGATATAGTGGAGACGCTAGTTGACGGTGGCGGTGGTGGTGGTGTCGGTGGCACATCCTCTGTTTGCTGCTCGGCAGGTGGCAACATTCCTCTCGAGGCGGAAGCCGAGGCAGCAGCGGTAGAGGGAGCAGGGGAGCCTCAGCGAGTGCCTGGTTTTTAAGGTGTGTACCCCACTGCAGTTCATGCTTTGCATGTAGATGCCTGGTCATGCAGGTTGTGCTGAGGTTCAGAACGTTAATGCCTCGCCTCAGGCTCTGATGGCAGAGCGTGCAAGTCACTCGGGTCTTGTCGGTAGGACATTGTTTAAAGAAGTGCCATGCCAGGGAACTCTTTGAAGCTGCCTTTGTGGGGCTGGGTCCCTGTTGGCGATGTCCAGTAGCAGGCGAACTCTGGGGCGGCGGCTCGTCTGCTTTGGCCCCCTGCTCCCTCTTTGGCTTCGCTGTTGTCTCGGTCTCACCACTACCTCTTCCTCTGAACTGTGAAAGTCATCGCCACGACCTTCAGTCCATGTGGGGTCTAAGACCTCATCGTCCTCTGCATCGTCTTCCACCCAGTCTCCCTCCCTGACCTCCTCCTGTTCAGTCTGCACACTGCAAAAAGACGCGGCAGTGGGCACCTGTGTTTCGTCATCATCAGAGACGTGCGGACTCCGATGAGGTGGTATTCCCATGTCCTCTTCATCTGGAGACATAAGTGGTTGTGCGTCAGTGCATGGTATGTCTTCCTCCACTGGGGAAGGGCTAGGTGGACGCCCCTGGGAAACCCTGGAAGCAGAGTCTTCAAACAGAAGAAGAGACTGCTGCATAACTTGTGGCTCAGACCGTTTCCCTGATATGCTTGGGGGTGATGTGACAGACTGATGGGCTTGGTTTTCAGGTGCCACCTGTGCGCTTTCCGCAGAAGACTGGGTGGAAGACCATGTGGTGAACGTGCTGGAAGCACTGTCGGCCACCCAATCGATTAATGCCTGTACCTGCTCAGGCCTTACCATCCTAAGAGCGGCATTGGGCCCCACGAGATATTGCGGTACATTCTGCCGGCTAGTTGAGGGAGTTCGTTCCCTACTGTGTGCGCCTGGGGCCGAACGGCCACGTCCTCTACCAGCAACAGAGGCTCCACGGACACCACCACGACCGCGTCCTCGTCCCTTAATAGTATTTTTCTTCATTGTTGCGATTCAACTCGCACCACAATGAAATATATTATTTTTATAAGCAAAATCCCCTCACTGGAATACTTTCAGTCTTTTGACTGTATGGATTACAGATGGAATGACTGTTATATGTGAGTACCGCTTTCTTTGACAGATTCTAGTATGGGTACATATATGTTTTCCCAACCCCAGCACATTAATTTGCTAATTCCAGATGTATGAAACGCAGGCCTAACTGTATCTAGTATATTGAACGCCAGATAAACTAACTTGGCCTTTTTAAATAAAAAAAATTCCCTCACTGGAATACTTTCAGTCTTTTGACTGTATGGATTACAGATGGAATGACTGTTATATGTGAGTACCGCTTTCTTTGACAGATTCTAGTATGGGTACATATATGTTTTCCCAACCCCAGCACATTAGTTTGCTAATTCCAGATGTATGAAACGCAGGCCTAACTGTATCTAGTATATTGAACGCCAGATAAACTAACTTGGCCTTTTTTAAATAAAAAAATTCCCTCACTGGAATACTTTCAGTCTTTTGACTGTATGGATTACAGATGGAATGACTGTTATATGTGAGTACCGCTTTCTTTGACAGATTCTAGTATGGGTACATATATGTTTTCCCAACCCCAGCACATTAGTTTGCTAATTCCAGATGTATGAAACGCAGGCCTAACTGTATCTAGTATATTGAACGCCAGATAAACTAACTTGGCCTTTTTAAATAAAAAAATTCCCTCACTGGAATACTTTCAGTCTTTTGACTGTATGGATTACAGATGGAATGACTGTTATATGTGAGTACCGCTTTCTTTGACAGATTCTAGTATGGGTACATATATGTTTTCCCAACCCCAGCACATTAGTTTGCTAATTCCAGATGTATGAAACGCAGGCCTAACTGTATCTAGTATATTGAACGCCAGATAAACTAACTTGGCCTTTTTAAATAAAAAAATTCCCTCACTGGAATACTTTCAGTCTTTTGACTGTATGGATTACAGATGGAATGACTGTTATATGTGAGTACCGCTTTCTTTGACAGATTCTAGTATGGGTACATATATGTTTTCCCAACCCCAGCACATTAGTTTGCTAATTCCAGATGTATGAAACGCAGGCCTAACTGTATCTAGTATATTGAACGCCAGATAAACTAACTTGGCCTTTTTTAAATAAAAAAATTCCCTCACTGGAATACTTTCAGTCTTTTGACTGTATGGATTACAGATGGAATGACTGTTATATGTGAGTACCGCTTTCTTTGACAGATTCTAGTATGGGTACATATATGTTTTCCCAACCCCAGCACATTAGTTTGCTAATTCCAGATGTATGAAACGCAGGCCTAACTGTATCTAGTATATTGAACGCCAGATAAACTAACTTGGCCTTTTTAAATAAAAAAATTCCCTCACTGGAATACTTTCAGTCTTTTGACTGTATGGATTACAGATGGAATGACTGTTATATGTGAGTACCGCTTTCTTTGACAGATTCTAGTATGGGTACATATATGTTTTCCCAACCCCAGCACATTAATTTGCTAATTCCAGATGTATGAAACGCAGGCCTAACTGTATCTAGTATATTGAACGCCAGATAAACTAACTTGGCCTTTTTAAATAAAAAAATTCCCTCACTGGAATACTTTCAGTCTTTTGACTGTATGGATTACAGATGGAATGACTGTTATATGTGAGTACCGCTTTCTTTGACAGATTCTAGTATGGGTACATATATGTTTTCCCAACCCCAGCACATTAATTTGCTAATTCCAGATGTATGAAACGCAGGCCTAACTGTATCTAGTATATTGAACGCCAGATAAACTAACTTGGCCTTTTTAAATAAAAAAATTCCCTCACTGGAATACTTTCAGTCTTTTGACTGTATGGATTACAGATGGAATGACTGTTATATGTGAGTACCGCTTTCTTTGACAGATTCTAGTATGGGTACATATATGTTTTCCCAACCCCAGCACATTAATTTGCTAATTCCAGATGTATGAAACGCAGGCCTAACTGTATCTAGTATATTGAACGCCAGATAAACTAACTTGGCCTTTTTAAATAAAAAAATTCCCTCACTGGAATACTTTCAGTCTTTTGACTGTATGGATTACAGATGGAATGACTGTTATATGTGAGTACCGCTTTCTTTGACAGATTCTAGTATGGGTACATATATGTTTTCCCAACCCCAGCACATTAATTTGCTAATTCCAGATGTATGAAACGCAGGCCTAACTGTATCTAGTATATTGAACGCCAGATAAACTAACTTGGCCTTTTTAAATAAAAAAATTCCCTCACTGGAATACTTTCAGTCTTTTGACTGTATGGATTACAGATGGAATGACTGTTATATGTGAGTACCGCTTTCTTTGACAGATTCTAGTATGGGTACATATATGTTTTCCCAACCCCAGCACATTAATTTGCTAATTCCAGATGTATGAAACGCAGGCCTAACTGTATCTAGTATATTGAACGCCAGATAAACTAACTTGGCCTTTTTAAATAAAAAAATCCCTCACTGGAATACTTTCAGTCTTTTGACTGTATGGATTACAGATGGAATGACTGTTATATGTGAGTACCGCTTTCTTTGACAGATTCTAGTATGGGTACATATATGTTTTCCCAACCCCAGCACATTAATTTGCTAATTCCAGATGTATGAAACGCAGGCCTAACTGTATCTAGTATATTGAACGCCAGATAAACTAACTTGGCCTTTTTTAAATAAAAAAATCCCTCACTGGAATACTTTCAGTCTTTTGACTGTATGGATTACAGATGGAATGACTGTTATATGTGAGTACCGCTTTCTTTGACAGATTCTAGTATGGGTACATATATGTTTTCCCAACCCCAGCACATTAATTTGCTAATTCCAGATGTATGAAACGCAGGCCTAACTGTATCTAGTATATTGAACGCCAGATAAACTAACTTGGCCTTTTTAAATAAAAAAATTCCCTCACTGGAATACTTTCAGTCTTTTGACTGTATGGATTACAGATGGAATGACTGTTATATGTGAGTACCGCTTTCTTTGACAGATTCTAGTATGGGTACATATATGTTTTCCCAACCCCAGCACATTAATTTGCTAATTCCAGATGTATGAAACGCAGGCCTAACTGTATCTAGTATATTGAACGCCAGATAAACTAACTTGGCCTTTTTAAATAAAAAAAAATTCCCTCACTGGAATACTTTCAGTCTTTTGACTGTAT
The DNA here is from genome assembly GCA_033119425.1 of Bufotes viridis. Lineage (NCBI taxonomy): Eukaryota > Metazoa > Chordata > Amphibia > Anura > Bufonidae > Bufotes > Bufotes viridis. Next base: position 367,987,941 of record CM065591.1, on the reverse strand, counting down.
GGATTACAGATGGAATGACTGTTATATGTGAGTACCGCTTTCTTTGACAGATTCTAGTATGGGTACATATATGTTTTCCCAACCCCAGCACATTAATTTGCTAATTCCAGATGTATGAAACGCAGGCCTAACTGTATCTAGTATATTGAACGCCAGATAAACTAACTTGGCCTTTTTTAAATAAAAAAAATTCCCTCACTGGAATACTTTCAGTCTTTTGACTGTATGGATTACAGGTGGACTGGTATTAGTAGGGGTGACACAAGCACACCCAAGTCCCTGATGTAGGATTTCTATGGCACAGACCACTATTACAAGTGATTAATGGACGTTGGGAGAGATTGTGCTGCAGCACTAGTCCCAAGATGGCCGCCGCCTATCAGCCCAGTAACATGTGCCACAAAATGGTCTGCACAACCTTTAAAAAAATAGCCTTGGACTGTGCTGCTAAATCGCTATTGGTCTGAATCCCAGGTGTAGATGTCTGACTTGTTTGGAGCTTTGGAATGCACACTGTGGCAGCTTCTGCTGCAGCACTACAAGTCGCAAAATGGCGGCCGGCGGTCAGCCCAGGTACATATGGATGGAAAAATCACTCTGGCCACTCTAAAAATAGCCAATCCCTATCAAAAAAGCAGCTCAGCTGCAGTTGTTCAGATGAATCACAGGTGGAGGAGAGAAATTTGCTTCCAGTTATTCAATTATCCCTGCCTATTCTCGCCCTAGCATCAGCTGCGTCTATCCCTGTTCTATTCACATCGGGAGTGAGCACGTCCCGACATGCGCACAAGCTTATAAAGAGGCTGAGTCACATGCTGCACTCGGCCAATCACAGCCTTGCCAATAGTAGGCATGGCTGCGATGGCATCTTAGGGCAAGTAGTATGATGCATGTTGATTGGCTGCTTTGCAGCCTTTCAAAATGCGCCTAAATACATGCCGAACGACGAACCCGAACCCGAACTTTTTTGAAAATGTCCGGGTTCGGGTCCGGGTCCCGGACACCCCAAAATTCGGTACGAACCCGAACGATGCTCGAACTGTTCGCTCAACACTAGTGGCAAACCTTTGGATATAATTTGATGTAGCAGCAAGTCCTTCTCCGAAACGCGTTATTAATCCAATAAAGATCACTTGTTTCACACCACAGCTATGTACTTCCCTGTTATAAACAGTGAGCAGACCCTTTGTCTGCAATTTGGCTTCTATAGAGGAAAGAGGAGAGCACCTAGGACTGAAACATAAAGAAACACCAACAGCAAGACTATAAGAAAAAGTGTCAGAATCTCTGGTGTCCAGGAGTATGGGAGTGCATTTAGGCTAGTGCTTTTTTATATAGTGTGCAAGCATGATCACCACTAATGGATTGCAGGGTGGTCTGTAACCATGGAAATGAGCAGTGTATAATGTGATGGAAAAATGAATCCAGCCACCAAAGGAAGCAATATGGACAATCACAATGCATTAGTAAGTGCCTTGTATTAACTTTCTCTACATGATAAATGCCACTTACGGAAGTGAGACAACCCCTTTAAGGCTGATACATTGGAACATGGTGGGTAGGAGATGGTGGTCTAGAGTGTCAAATAGTGCAGAGAGATCAAAGATAATTAGTAGAGAGTGGTCACAGATGTATTTAGCTGTTAGAAGGTTGTTTGTCACTTTGGTGACAGCAATTTCTGTAGATTGTGGAAACCATTTTGTAATGGATCAAGGAGAGAGTTAACAGAGAAATAGTAATAGAGGCAAGAGTAGACCAGGCGCTCTAGAAGTTTAGAAGGGGGATTGGAGACAGGTCTGTAGTTAGTTGTGCAGGATAGGATGGGTCAAGTAAATTTTTTTTTTTTTTTTTAATTAATAATGGGCTTATGCAAGAATATTTGAAAGAATGGGGGGAAATATACCAGACAGATAGAGGTTTAGTTATGTGAATAGTGACAGCTGGGGACAGAGACTGGAGGAGGTGTTAGGGAATAAAATCAATGGTGCATGTGGTAGAGTAAGAAGAAGAGAGGAGCCTGGAGACTTCTTCTGTCACTGAGTCAAATGTGGATGTTTTCAATTTTTTCTTTGAAGTAGGTGGCCAGATCTTTAGCACAGAGGTCTGTAATAGTGTTGATCACGAATATTCTAATTGCGAATTTTAATCGCAAATATCGGCACTTCGAGAATTCACGAATATTTAGAATATCTCAAACTATATTCGTAATCGCGAATATTCGATTTTTTTTAAAAATTCCAGTCTACGCAAATTTTTATGCTAATTGTATGCAAATATTTTAATTGGGAATTTTCACAATCAAGAAAATAATGCCTGAAGATCAGGAAATCGTGAAATCCCGACTATATGGCAAAAATTCACCCAAATATTTGTGAAATATCGCAAATTTTAATATTTCCCCTGCCGCTCATCACTAGTCTGTAACAGGTGCCTGGACTTCTGGACAGAGGAGTGAAAAGTGAGGAGATAAGGGTTGTGAAAAAGGTGGCTTTGGCAAGGTGGAGGGAAAATTCCGAAGTTATCTATACCAATAAAAGGCATACACGCCGTCCGTGCGTGTGTGCCGAATTCTCCTGTGCGCATGCGCGGCGCACAGGAGAATTCGGCACACACTGACCGGGACAAGAAGCAGATAGGACACAGCAGCAGGAGGTAAGCGGCTGCGTCCTGTCTGCTTCCTCACACTAAAAGGACAGGGAAGGAGGGGACAGGTCACAGCATTCATATGGGGCGCGGCCGCTGCACAGTGGAAGTGCAGGAGGCAAGCGGCCGCGTCCACAGTAAGGGGAGAGGGCTGCCATAAGGCATACAAGCCGTCCGTGCGTGTGTGCTGAATTCTCCTGTGCGCATGCGCGGCGCACAGGAGAATTCGGCACACACTGACCGGGACAAGAAGCAGATAGGACACAGCAGCAGGAGGTAAGCGGCTGCGTCCTGTCTGCTTCCTCACACTAAAAGGACAGGGAAGGAGGGGACAGGGCACAGCATTCATATGGGACGCGGCCACTGCACAGTGGAAGTGCAGGAGGCAAGCGGCCGCGTCCACAGTAAGGGGAGAGGGCTGCCATGAAGCAGGATATTGCCGCGAGAGAAGCAGCTTAGCTGATTTGCATATCCTCAGCTATGCGTCTCCCGCGGCAGTAGTAAGTGAAAAGGACCAGACCGCCCATTAAATCGTCAGCCAATGAAAAGGCAGAGGAAAGGTAGGGACCGCCCCCAGCCCTAAGTCGTCTTTTCAGGCTGCGTAGTTGGAGCCCTGCACCGCCATTTTAGGAGAGGAGAGCAGAGCCTACATGTGCTTAAAACTCCAGCTGTGCCAGTCACCAGTCACTGTTCCAGCAGTCAGTGCCACATGTGTCAGTCACCAGTGAAAGTGCCAGCAGTCTGTGTCAGCCACCAGTCAGTGTCCACCATCTCAGTTCAGCAGTAAAAGTGCCCGTTGTCTTAGTGTCAGCCACCAGTGATAATGTCCACTGTCTGAGTGCCAGCAGTCACGTGTCAGTGCCAGCAGTCCGTGTCAGCCACCAGTGACAGTATCCGTCCTCTCAGTGCCAGAATTCAGTTTGAGTCGTGTCAGCCACCAGTCAAAGTACCCGCCGTCTCAGTGTCAGTGACCAGTGACAGTGTCCGCCGTCTCAATGTAAGCAGTCAGTGTCAGTCACCAATAACCGTGCCTGCCATCTCAGTGCCAGCAGTCCGTGTCAGCCACCAGTGACAGTATCCGTCGTCTCAGTGCCAGAATTCAGTTTGAGTCGTGTCAGCCACCAGTCAAAGTACCTGCCGTCTCAGTGACCAGTGACAGTGTCCACCGTCTCAATGTAAGCAGTCAGTGTCAGTCACCAATAACCGTGCCTGCCATCTCAGTGCAAGCTTTGTCAGCCACCAGTAATAGTATCTGCTGCCTCAATGTAAGTAGTCAGTGTCAGCCAGTAAGTAGTGAGTGCCAGCAGTATCGGCCAGCAGTGACAGTGTCCGCCGTCTCAGTGCCAGAATTCAGTTTCAGTCGTGTTAGCCACCAAATTACCCGCTGTCTCAGTGTCAGCCGTGAGTGCCAGCAGTATCTGCCAGCAGTGACAGTGTTCGCCGTCTCAGTGTAAGCAGTGACAGCCACCAATCACTGTGCCCGCCGTCTCAGTGCCAGAATTCAGTTTCAGTCATGTTAGCCACCAAAGTACCCGCTGTCTCAGTGTCAGCAGTGAGTGCCAGCTTTGTCAGCCTCCAGTAATAGTGTCCGCCGCCTCAATGTAACAGTCAGTGTCAGCCACCAGTCAAAGTACCTGCCGTCTCAGTGTCAGTCACCAGTGACAGTGTCCGCCGTCTCAATATTAGCAGTCAGTGTCAGCCACCAGTAATAGTGTCCGCCGCCTCAATGTAAGTAGTCAGTGTCAGCCACCAATCAATGTGCCTGCTGTCTCAGAGCCAGCATTCAGTTTCAGTCGTATTAGCCACCAAAGTACTCGCCGTCTCAGTGTCAGCAGTGAGTGCCAGCTGTATCCGCCAGCAGTGACAGTGGCCGCCGTCTCAGTGCCAGCTGTGTCAGCCACCAGTGACAGTGTTCGCTATCTCAGTGCCAGAATTCAGTTTCAGTCGTATTAGCCACCAGTCAAAGTACCGCCCATCTCAGTGTCAGTCGTCAGTTACAGTGTCTGTCGCCTCAATGTAAGTAGTCAGTGTCAGCCAGTAAGTAGTGAGTGCCAGCAGTATCAGCCAGCAGTGACAGTGTCCGCCGTCTCAGTGCCAGAATTCAGTTTCAGTCGTGTTAGCCACCAAAGTACTCGCCGTCTCAGTGTCAGCCGTGAGTGCCAGCTGTATCCGCCATCAGTGACAGTGTTCGCCGTCTCAGTGTAAGCAGTGACAGCCACCAATCACCGTGCCCGCCGTCTCAGTGCCAGCATTCAGTTTCAGTCGTGTCAGCCACCAGTCAAAGTACCTGCCGTCTCAGTGTCAGTCACCAGTGACAGTGTCCGCCGTCTCAATATTAGCAGTCAGTGTCAGCCACCAGTAATAGTGTCCGACGCCTCAATGTATGCAATCAGTGTCAACCAGTAAGTAGTGAGTGCCAGCAGTATCCGCCAGCAGTGACAGTGTCCGCCGTATCAGTACCAGAATTAAGTTACAGTCATGTTAGCCACCAAAGTACCCGCTGTCTCAGTGTCAGCAGTGAGTGCCAGATTTGTCAGCCACCAGTAATAGTGTCCACCGCCTCAATGTAAGTAGTCAGTGTCAGACACCAATCAACGTGCCTGCCGTCTCAGTGCCAGCATTCAGTTTCAGTCGTATTACCCACCAAAGTACTCGCTGTCTCAGTGTCAGCAGTGAGTGCCAGCTGTATCCGCCAGCAGTGACAGTGTCACAATAACAAGTCTCAACTACTAAGAAAGACCCCCCCATAACTGTGTCAGCCACAGACCCCCCATAACTGTGTCAGCCACAGACCCACATAACAGTGTCAGCCACAGACCCCCCATAACAGTGTCAGCCACAGATCCCCCATAACAGTGTCAGCCACAGATCTCCCATAACAGTGTCAGCCTCTGATCCCCCATAACAGTGTCACCAACAGATCCCCCATAACGGTGTCAGCCACAGATCTTCAATAACAGTGCCATCCACAGATCCATCCCATAACAGTGTCAGCCACAGATCCCCCATAACAGTGTCAGCCACAGACCACCATAACAGTGCATCATCCACAGATCCCCCATAACAGTGTCATCCACAGATCCCCCATAACAGTGCCATCCACAGATCCCCCACCCATAACAGTGCCATCCACAGATCCCCCATAACAGTGTCATCCACAGATCCACCATAACACTGTCAGAACTAATGTTCTAGCACCCGTTATTGTAACGGGCCTAATGTCTAGTCAATATATAATTTGGAATGGAGGAATTCTTCAGTTTTTTTCTCCATAGGGAATTGGCACTCCTGGAGTATCGCAGGATAAAGAAAGTTTAAGGTGTCAGCTGGGGTTGCTTTTGTCTATGTTTGGAGGTTTTGAGTGTAGGACTACTTAAATCAGGGTACTTCCAAGGGTCTCATTATAGTGTTTTACAGGCAGATCAGGACAGGGGAGGGACGAGAATGGAGGTAATATTGACTGCAGAGAGTGTGTAAGTTTCTTAGTGTCAATATTTTTATGAATTTAGAAGTACAAATGGATGAATGGATGATAAGCATCTGGTCACTTCGCTACTAGATCACCACTACAGCACTGAGGGAAGGGGGAAGGAGCAGGGAAGCTAGTTAGCTTAGTTAGTCTACCTCTGAATGTAGGAGAAGGTGGACCAGAAGACAGTAGAGGGCACTGCCAGAGAGAACAATGTATTGTCCATAAAAAAATAAAAATAAAAATAAATAAACTGTACTATATTATAAAGCTAGTTTCAAACTAGCAGCAAGGAACTCCGGCAGGCTGTTCTGGCGGGTGATCAGCTTGTCGGATCCATGCTGCTGCTAGTGCACGCGTGGCCCTGGACTACCGCTCCGGCTCCATTAACTATAATGGGGGCGGGACAGAGTTCCGGGGACAGCACGGCAGACATGCCATACTTTTTATGGGATACATCTTTAAGTTGGATTTTCAAGCATGAATGATAGTTTGCCTCAACATATATTTTTATGTTATTGGTCAGAACTAGAGATGAGCGAATTTCTCAAAAATTTGATTCAGCTGGTTCGCCGAATTTTCTGTAAAGATTTGATCCGAATTGATTTGCGGTGAATTGTGTTAAATAAAGCTACTTCCTGGCTGCAGAGAGCCTATATAGTGGTGTATAACACTGTGCCTTGCAGTAACATGCATAGGGAGTCTGCTGTGGTAGTGAAACGATAATGTGAGTCAGTGTGACACTCTTGTCGTGTCGCTCTTAGAATCACTGCACATGTCTCTTATTTGGGCAGTTACGGGGCCAACAGAAAAAAAAGAGTGGTTTAGCGCAGTCTCTACTTATGGTTAGTCAGTCATTGCAGTTACGGGGCCAAAACTGACCAAATAACTCAAGTGTGAACTCAGCCTTAAAGGTTAATGTTAGCGCCAGGTATAAAGAACCGTGCAGAGGCCCCAGATCCTACTGTAGCGTGAAAGAGCACTACTTTTACACTGTCGTCAGCTGATTCCACATAGATGTCTACAGAACTTGTTCTATTAAATGCCTATATAGGTAGAGCCCCCCTGACAGAGTTTAGAGGGTGTCAGCAGTAAGTTTGTGATTGCCCTTCCTCTGATCCGTCAGAATAATAACCCCACAAAAAATGGATCCTGTCTGTTGAGCATCCGCCTTCACTCAGTCAGCATTTGATCAGTAATCCATCAGTATTTATTAAATCACAAGCCAATTCTCATGGGACCATACAGACCATACAGCTGCTACAGAGACAGGATCTGCTGTGTGTCTCATTTTTTCCTTCCTTCTGACAAATCAGCATGAGGAGTCTACAGACTGGCAAGGTGACATAGTGTAAAGGTGGCAGCAGCAACATGAGGAGGCCACAGATTGGCAAGGTGACTTAGTGTGGAGGTGGCAGAAGCAGCAGCAGAAGGAGGCCACAGAGTTGCACAATGATAGAGTGTGGAGATATCAATGGTCACAGGGAAAAAAATGTAATAGAAACAAATATATGTGGTCCTGGTTAGAGTGTCCAGGTATCCCTGTAAGGATTTATTAACAAGCGCCAACCTCCTCTTATAATAAAATGTAGACTATAGATGTTCCTATACTTATAGAAACACACAAATATATAATAGAACGGATAATAATTGATATTAAAAACAGTTGTGACTTAGAGTCTACTCACTTCACTGGGGGGCTGTCTAACAGGTTAAGCTCAAGACGCCTGAGACAGTACCCCCCCGGCCAGGATCGCATAAGGAATCTTAGAAGTTGAAGTCAGCACAAAAAGTAGGGCTTCTGTTCAAATTCTTTAATAAGGTGATACAGGCTCAACGCGTTTTGGGGTAAAATAGACCCCTTCCTCAGGAGGTTTTCTGCTCCTGAGGAAGGGGTCTATTTTACCCGAACGCGTTGAGCCTGTATCACCTTATTAAAGAATTTGAACAGAAGCCCTACTTGTTGTGCTGACTTCAACTTCTAAGATTCCTTATGCGATCCTGGCCGGGGGTACTGTCTCAGGCGTCTTGAGCTTAACCTGTTAGACAGCCCCCAGTGAAGTGAGTAGACTCTAAGTCACAACTGTTTTTAATATCAGTATTATCCGTTCTATTATATATTTGTGTGTTTCTATAAGTATAGGAACATCTATAGTCTACATTTTATTATAAGAGGAGGTTGGCGCTTGTTAATAAATCCTTACAGGGATACCTGGACACTCTAACCAGGACCACATATATTTGTTTCTATTACATTTTTTTCCCTGTGACCATTGATATCAAAAGCGTCTAGTTGTTACTAACGCTACAGCTGCCCCTCCATGCTATACTAATATACGTTTACTTATTCATCCATTCCTTGATCCCTTCCTGTTGGCGCCTCTTGGTGGGTGTGAAATTGGAACAGTCCATTGAACCCCACTACTTAATCCGTATTTTTTCTTTTCTTTTCTAAAGAGTGTGGAGATGGCAGCAGCATGAGGAGGCCACAGAGTGGCAAGGTGACATAGTGTTGAGTTAGCAGCAGTATGAGGAGGCCACAGAGTGGCAAGATGGCAGTGTGGAAGTGGCAGCAGCAGCATGAGGAGGCCACAGAGTGGCACAATGATCGAGTGTAGAAGTGGCAGCAACAGCATGAGATGACCTGAGTGGTAAGTGGCAACAGCATCAGGAGACCACAGAGTGACCCAGTGGCAGAGTGGGGAGGTGGGTGGCAATAACAGTACCTGCTGACAATAATGGGTGTAAGAAGAAGCACTTGGCATGAGATGTGTGGCATCAGGCATCAGGCATCCAGCATCAGAATTATAGCTGAGGAAGGTGATAAGAAGAAACTGGTCTCCTTTGTCAAGGTTTGGGTGAGGCAGCATGGATGATATCATCTGATACACCAGGCATTGGTGGGTGGAAATCCTGGCTGATCCACGCCTGATTCATCTTGACAAAGGTCTCTCCACATTTTGGGTGTACAGGCGAGTTCTTCTTGGAGTAACTATAGCCCCTGCCACACTAAACATCCACTCTGATGCCACACTACTGGCCAGGCAGGACAGCTTTTGCCAGTTGTGGCCACAAATCCTGTTTGGCTGCCCAGTAGTGCAGCGGATCTTCAATGTAGGGTGGCAGGGGGCTGTCCAGGTATGCCACCACCTGCTGATTCAGGCTCTGTTCCAGGTCTAGCTGCTGCTGCTGGTGAGTAGTTTCTTCACTAGGCAGGTAAAGAAAGCTGGTCATCATCGACTCTAGACTAAAGCTGCTGCAGGGTGCAAGGCTCAGCCCTCCTGGATGCAGTGCCGGCACCATGTTCTTCCTGTTGTCGGTCACCATGGTTCCAATTAAGAGTTGTCGCGGAGAAAGCCAGGATTCGATATCTTGATGAAAGACATGGAGCAGTTCCCCCCCGTTTGACTCCGTTAGCAGGCAAACGAGGTGTAGAATAGCGTGACACCGCTGTGCCCTGCACATGTGCAATTCTGGAGGAGCACTGTGAATTGTCCCTGCAGTGGAGGCTGAGGAAATGGTGGTGAATGAGGAGGCAGAGACGGACATTGTCGCAGGACGGTGTGAGAATGTGGAGGCGGAAGCGTCGTCGTCTGGCCAAGTTGCTGGTTTCGCTGGGCAAGAACCACATTTACCCAGTGGGCCTTAAAGAACATATATTGTCCTTGACGGTAGTTACAGCTCCACACGTCTGCGCTGCCGTGCACTTTTACAGACACCGACAGGCTCATGGATTGACCCACCTTCTGTTCTACATATATTTGCAGGGCTGGTACTGCCTTTTTGGCAAAGAAATGACAGGACTCTCCACCCTGTTTTAGCCCAAGCCATTAGTTCTCTGAAAGGTGCACCACTTGGAAAGGGAGGGAATGCAGCACCAGCAACTTGGACAGGAGCACATTCAGCTTCTGCGCTGTTGAATGAGTGCACGCATTCTGTTTTCTCTTGGCAATCGCTCCGGTGATCAGTTGCTGACTGAATACCTTCAGCTGAGGTGGTGGAGCCTTGACTGCCTGAAATCGGGTTTATGACAATGGGTTATGCAACGGTTGCTGTGGCAGGCTAGACCACCACATTGGAGCCACTGTTCTCCCAGTCCACTTTATGGTGTCTCTGCATATGTTGACGCAGGGTCATGCTGCCAATATTGGCAACCTCGCCACGCTTCACCTTCTGCCCCACAGATTCGGCAAATGGCCATGTTCACCTCCTCCTCCGGCTTAACAAAAAACTGCCACACTGCCGAGTAGGGGATTTTACTCCCAACACTCCGAACTGACTGACTGCTACCGCCGCTGTGTAGGTGAACCCCTGCACCACTACTTTCCGGGCAGGTAGGCTTCTGCGAAGCACGTTTGGCTCCCAACCTCCCACTGCTACCACCCTTCTAACTCCTGGCCACGCTACTGACTTGCTGGCTCCACCACTTCCTCACGAGCAAGCTGCCACCCTCTTCTACCTGTGATAATGACGCCCCTTCATCTTTCTCACTTCATCACACAACGGCTAATAAGCACTTTTTTTCCACTAATACACACCAAAAATGGATTTAGAACATATAATTGCACCACTGAAAGGCAAATAACACTTTTTGTTTTCCACTAATACACACCACGGCTAATAAGCCATTTTTATTTTTCAGTAATACACCCCAAGAAAGGCTTTCGAACATATAACTGCACTAGAGATGAGCGAACACCTGGATGTTCGGGTTCGAGAGGTTCGGCCGAACTTCCGGAAAATGTCCGGGTTCGTGATCCGAACTCAACCCGAACTTCATCCCGAACCCGAACCCCATAGAAGTCAATGGGGACCCGAACTTTTGGGCACTAAAAAGGCTGTAAAAGACACCCAGAGGGATAATATACCGCAATAAACGCATTGCGATTACAACTTTGAGCTAACGATCACCATGGGAACGCCTCCTCCAGTAGAATGTACTGTTGGATCTGAGAATTAAGTTGAAATCGCAATGCGATTCTTATATATTTGCTTAATCGCATTGCGATTTCAACTTAGCATTGCTAAATAATTCCATCCATATCGTTAACTTACTGAGTCAGTAAGTTAACGAATATGGATGGAATTATTTAGCAATGCTAAGTTGAAACGGCAATGCGATTAAGCAGATATATAATAATCGCATTGCGATTTCAACTTAATTCTCACATCCGACAGTACATTCTACTGGAGGAGCGTTCCCATGGTGATCGGTAGCTCAAAGTTGTAATCGCAATGCGATTAAGAATACATAAGAATCGCATTGCGATTCCAACTTTTAGTACTCAACTTTTAAAATCGTACACCACTTTAAGTTCCAAAGTTGCAATCGCGTTCGAATAGAACTTAAAGCTGTCTCTTAGTCAGTTTTAGTATTGGTGTTCTGTAATAGAAGTTACATTCGTACGCGAATATAACTTAGAGCAATACAGTCAACTTTACACTGTTAGTTTTATTATCGCGATAATACAACTATTCAAGAATCGATAGTACGTGCGTCTGTACGTGTGTGCGTTACCTCGGACACTATTCTATTTTGCCAGCCACAGCTGAAACCACTGATTTATGGTATTGCTATTTTGGCAATTGAATTTAACTCCAGAAAATAATCTATCCTTTGCCAGACAGCAGACAGTATTATACTTGTCTAACCAAAGCTGGAACACCAGATTTAGGGGATTGGTATTTGGGCAATTGTATTTAACCCCTTAATAAAATATAGAAATTTCTTTCCTGAGTTTCTAGGGGTGACAATTAGCACAGCCAAGCCCCTGATGTAGGATATAGCAAAAAAAAAAACTAGTATTGATGGATTGATGGACTTGGTGGCAGCTTCTTCTGGCGCACCACAAGTCACAAAATGGCCGCCGATCAACCCAGAAAATAAGTGACAGAAAAACGCTCTGTGCAGCCTAAAAACCAGCGAGCAAGTAACTAGCAGAAGTTCAATGATTCTCAGCTGTAAATTGATCCGTTCATTAGGTGCTGTTGCTGACTTTAACCTGCCTAATCTCGCCCTGACAGAAGCTGCGTCCTCTCCCTACACTAATCAGAGCAGTGTGACGTGCGGCGCTACGTGACTCCAGCTTAAATAGAGGCTGGGTCACATGCTGCACTTGGCCAATCACAGCCATGCCATAAGTAGGCATGGCTGTGATGGTCTCTTAGTGCAGACCTTCAGAAAGCGGGAAGTAATCGACGAACACCGAACCCGAACTTTTTGAAAATGTCCGGGTTCGGGTCCGGGTCCCGGACACCCCAAAATTCGGTACGAACCCGAACTATTCTCGAACTGTTCGCTCAACACTAAACTGCACCTCTGAACAGCAAATAATTCTTTGTTTTCCACTAATACACGACAAAAAAGGCTAACGTTTGCCCACTTCACCACACAACAGCTAATAAGCCATTTTTTCCAGTAATACACCCCAACAAAGGCTTTAAAACATATAACTGCACCGCTGAAAGGCAAATAAGCCCTTTTTTTCTAGTAATAAACCCAAAAGAGGCTTTAGAACATATAACTGCACCGCTGAACAGCAAATAAGCCCTTTTTTTTCTAGTAATAAACCCAAAAGAGGCTTTAGAACATATAACTGCACCGCTGAACAGCAAATAAGCCCTTATTTTTTCCACTTATACAAAAAAGGCTTTAGAATATATAATTGCCCTGCTGAACTGCAAATTGCCATTATTATTTTTTCACTAATACACTCCAAAAAAGGCTGCAATTTTCTCACTTCACCACACAACCGCTAAAAAGCCCCTTTTTTTCCACTAATACACACCAAAAAAATGCTTTAGAACACATAACAAAAAAAAGTGGGTTGGGACAGCACCATCCGTGGTCTATAGACCATGTGTCCATAATGTGGTGGTGCACGCAATGTCAGGTCCTGGCCCGCGGACCCCTTGTCTAGTACGGTCAACCAAAAGGAAAATCGCAGCACTCCAAAGTCTTCAATAAATCTTCTTTATTCCACCACAAAAAATGCAACGTTTCAACTCGCTAGGAGTCTTTATCAAGCATGCTTGATAAAGACTCCCATCAAGTTCAAACGTTGCATGATTGCAAACCTGAAAGCAGCAGTGTTGGGGCAATTACCCCTCTGACCCTCTGAGGAGTTAGAGGTTATTCCAGTAATTAAATAAGCTAAGGTACAGTTGTTGCAGGCCAGAATCTTACCCTTTACAGGATCTATACCAACACACTGCACCAGGCTGTTGGGGTTAAAGTCATTGCAGTCAAATCTGTCATAAGGACTAAAAGACATACCTTTTGACTGTATTTGCAAACAATAACAGTGTATCCAACTTGGAAAGCATGACTTGAGTTGAGCGAACACCTGGATGTTAGGGTTCGAGAAGTTCGTTCGAACTTCACGAAAATGTTCTTGTTCGGGATCCGAACTCGACCCGAACTTGACCCCGAACCCGAACCTCATTGAAGTCAATGGGGACCTGAACTTTTAGGCACTTAAATGGCTGTAAAATAGCCCTGGAAAGGGCTAGAGGGCTTTACAAGGCAGAAAAATGAAGGTAAATGCCCTGCAAACATATGTGGATAGGGAAATGACTTAAAATAAAATAACAGAAAAATAATAAATAAACATTCTAAACTTGAGCCCAAGTGAGTGACAGTGGCACCTGTCACCCAGCAAACAGGGGATCTGGCAGCAACGCCACCACATCTGTCATTGTCAACAAGCATCTCCACCAAACACTGGTGAGAAAAAGAAATAGAAAGAGGAAGTACCCCCCTACCCATGGCTCTGAATGCCTTATTCCAAACTTCCTGGTCCTTTGAAATGCTGTCATTCTGTCTTATGGCAGTGGCTGTCCCACAATACATGTATCCCAGCCGCCGCTACTTTTGCAGACGAGCCATCCCTTCCCTGCACAACCAAGTGGCGGACAAAATCAAGTGTGTACTGCGCAACGCTATCTGTGGCAACGTCCACATAACCAACAACACAGTGGGTAAATGTAGCGGCTGGCCCAAAGGCGGATAGCATTTTTGCGAATGTCCTTCTGCCCCCAAGGATTGCTGGGCATTTCTCTTTGTATCATGTTACCTCCTTCTCCTCCTATTCGGCTTACTCCTCCTCTACCTCCTCCTCATCCACTCAGCGTAACACCTTCACCACCCACAGCAGCACAGCCAAGGGGAAACGACAGCAGGTTGTTTTAAAACTTGTGTATTTGTGGGACAAACCCTTCAGCGCAGGAGCTGTGGACAAGCATGGAACAACAGACCGATCATTGGTTGGTGCCACTGAGCCTCCAGCCCGGCCTGGTGTTCTGCGCGAATGGGCGAAATTTACTAGCAGGTCTGAGCCTAGGCGGTTTGACGCACATCCCCTGCCTGCCACATGTGCTTAATTTGGGGTGCAAAAATTCCTAAACACCAGACAGTGAAAATCGATTCAGTTAATCAAAACACCCCCACCCCCTTTCACTCAAACCATTAACAAACTTTTTACAAATTTTCTTAAAAACATATTAAAATAACTATAATGCAGCTAAAATTACTATATATATTTAAAAAAAAAAAAAAAAAAAAACTATATACATGCCTTATCCCTAACTGAAGGCCAGTGACATCCAAGTGGCTCAAAGGGTGGGTTCCTGCACCAACATAGTCCCTAGCCTGGAACACAATTGTCCAGCCAGGGCACAGTTCTGGAGGATGAGGAGGATAAGTAGGATGAGGAGGAGTAGGAGGAACCGTGTTCTCAGCTGGGTGGCACCCAAGCCAGCTCACGGACAGCTGGGTCACAATCAGCACCTCAGAAGGCTTGGTTGGTATTGTCAAAATGTGGGAAAGCTTTGTCATCATGCCACAACAACCTGCACCACCAGTAAATCTGGAACGTCTTAGCAGGAGGCAGCATTTCAGTAACATGGTGGAAGAGTACACGTACTGACTGATGCCAGGGGCATAGCTACAGGGAAGCATGGGAAGCTACTGTTTTGGGTCCCTGACCTAGAAGGGGCCCATCCAGGAGGAGGAGGAGGAGGACTAAAAGACTTTGTCAGGGCTCCCTCAACAGTGTTATACAATTAAATTATATTCAGTGGCAGTATAGACAGTGTAGAAAGTGGATGGAAAATAAACCCAAACAGCCTTACACCCTACACGCTCAACACCCCCACTCCCACTCGGCTCAAATCATTAACAAACTATTTACAAATTTACTTAAAAACACATTAAACTAACTATAAGGCAGCTAAACTAACCATATAAAGAAACAAAACTATATACACGCCTTATCCTTAACTTAAGGCCAACCAAATACAAGTGGCTCGGAGGGTCGGTATCTGCACCAACATAGGACCTGGCCTGGAACGCAATTGTCCAGCCAGGGCACAGTTCTGGAGGATGAGGAAGAGGAGTAGGAGGAACGTTAGGGGATACAGAGGACACAGACGGTTTACCTCCCTCAAAGAGGATAGCTTGTCCTTGCCTCTGGGCAGCCTGGCAGACATGAGCGACTACATGATGCAGTGCCTGCGCAACGACCGCCCAGTTACTGCCACATTCTAACTTGTGCTAATTACTGGGTGGCCACCCTGCTGCATCCCCATTACAAGGACAACGTGCCGTCCTTAATTCCATCACTGGAGTTTAATAGGAAGATGAGCCTGCTAGTGGACACGCTGCTGATAGCATTTAAACCTGACACCAGGGACTCAGTGGAAGCACAAGGTGAAGGCAGAGGAGGAGGAGGAAGAATTTATCAATGCAGCTGGGTCAACACCAAAACCTCAAATTGCAGGATTATCATGGGCAAAATGTGGAAAAGCTTTGTCATCACGCCACAACAACCTGCACCACCAGCAGATCTGGAACATCTTAGCAGGAGGCAGCATTTCAGCAACATGGTGGAACAGTACACCTACTGACTGATGGGTCTGCCTAGGGGAATAGCTACAGGGGAAGCAGGGAAGCAACTGCTTTGGGGCCGTGACCTAGAAAGGACACATCCAGGAGGAGGAGGAGGACTAAAGGACAACAAGCATCTCCACCAAACACTGGTGAGAAAAGAAATAGAAAGAGGAAGTACCCCTACCCATGGCTCTGAATGCCTTATTCCAAACTTCCTGGTCCTTTGAAATGCTGTCATTCTGTCTTATGGCAGTGGCTGTCCCACAATACATGTATCCCAGCCGCCGCTACTTTTGCAGGCGAGCCATCCCTTCCCTGCACAACCAAATGGCGGACAAAATCAAGTGTGTACTGCGCAACGCTATCTGTGGCAACGTCCACATAACCAACAACACAGTGGGTAAATGTAGCGGCTGGCCCAAAGGCGGATAGCATTTTTGCGAATGTCCTTCTGCCCCCAAGGATTGCTGGGCATTTCTCTTTGTATCATGTTACCTCCTTCTCCTCCTATTCGGCTTACTCCTCCTCTACCTCCTCCTCATCCACTCAGCGTAACACCTTCACCACCCACAGCAGCACAGCCAAGGGGAAACGACAGCAGGTTGTTTTAAAACTTGTGTATTTGTGGGACAAACCCTTCAGCGCAGGAGCTGTGGACAAGCATGGAACAACAGACCGATCATTGGTTGGTGCCACTGAGCCTCCAGCCCGGCCTGGTGTTCTGCGCGAATGGGCGAAATTTACTAGCAGGTCTGAGCCTAGGCGGTTTGACGCACATCCCCTGCCTGCCACATGTGCTTAATTTGGGGTGCAAAAATTCCTAAACACCAGACAGTGAAAATCGATTCAGTTAATCGAAAACACCCCCACCCCCCTTTCACTCAAACCATTAACAAACTTTTTACAAATTTTCTTAAAAACATATTAAAATAACTATAATGCAGCTAAAATTACTATATATATTTAAAAAAAAAAAAAAAAAAAACTATATACATGCCTTATCCCTAACTGAAGGCCAGTGACATCCAAGTGGCTCAAAGGGTGGGTTCCTGCACCAACATAGTCCCTAGCCTGGAACACAATTGTCCAGCCAGGGCACAGTTCTGGAGGATGAGGAGGATAAGTAGGATGAGGAGGAGTAGGAGGAACCGTGTTCTCAGCTGGGTGGCACCCAAGCCAGCTCACGGACAGCTGGGTCACAATCAGCACCTCAGAAGGCTTGGTTGGTATTGTCAAAATGTGGGAAAGCTTTGTCATCATGCCACAACAACCTGCACCACCAGTAAATCTGGAACGTCTTAGCAGGAGGCAGCATTTCAGTAACATGGTGGAAGAGTACACGTACTGACTGATGCCAGGGGCATAGCTACAGGGAAGCATGGGAAGCTACTGTTTTGGGTCCCTGACCTAGAAGGGGCCCATCCAGGAGGAGGAGGAGGAGGACTAAAAGACTTTGTCAGGGCTCCCTCAACAGTGTTATACAATTAAATTATATTCAGTGGCAGTATAGACAGTGTAGAAAGTGGATGGAAAATAAACCCAAACAGCCTTACACCCTACACGCTCAACACCCCACTCCCACTCGGCTCAAATCATTAACAAACTATTTACAAATTTACTTAAAACACATTAAACTAACTATAAGGCAGCTAAACTAACCATATAAAGAAACAAAACTATATACACGCCTTATCCTTAACTTAAGGCCAACCAAATACAAGTGGCTCGGAGGGTCGGTATCTGCACCAACATAGGACCTGGCCTGGAACACAATTGTCCAGCCAGGGCACAGTTCTGGAGGATGAGGAAGAGGAGTAGGAGGAACGTTAGGGGATACAGAGGACACAGACGGTTTACCTCCCTCAAAGAGGATAGCTTGTCCTTGCCTCTGGGCAGCCTGGCAGACATGAGCGACTACATGATGCAGTGCCTGCGCAACGACCGCCCAGTTACTGCCACATTCTAACTTGTGCTAATTACTGGGTGGCCACCCTGCTGCATCCCCATTACAAGGACAACGTGCCGTCCTTAATTCCATCACTGGAGTTTAATAGGAAGATGAGCCTGCTAGTGGACACGCTGCTGATAGCATTTAAACCTGACACCAGGGACTCAGTGGAAGCACAAGGTGAAGGCAGAGGAGGAGGAGGAAGAATTTATCAATGCAGCTGGGTCAACACCAAAACCTCAAATTGCAGGATTATCATGGGCAAAATGTGGAAAAGCTTTGTCATCACGCCACAACAACCTGCACCACCAGCAGATCTGGAACATCTTAGCAGGAGGCAGCATTTCAGCAACATGGTGGAACAGTACACCTACTGACTGATGGGTCTGCCTAGGGGAATAGCTACAGGGGAAGCAGGGGAAGCAACTGCTTTGGGGCCGTGACCTAGAAAGGACACATCCAGGAGGAGGAGGAGGACTAAAGGACTTTGTCAGGGCCCCCTCAACAGTATTATACAATGAAATGATATACAGTGGCAGCATAGACAGTGTAGAAAGTGAATGGAACAGCTGTTGGGCCTGGTCTGAGAGACCGATCTTTAGTAGCCACAGGCATGGTGGCATGAAAGGAAGGGGTTTGCGCAAAAATTACTGGGGGAGGGGGGCCCCATTCATAAATTTGCTGTGGTGCCCAATCATTTCTAGCTACGCCACTGGGTCTGCCCCATTCAACTTCTGGGTCATCAAATTGGGCACATGTCCTGAGGTTGCCCTTTACGCCTTGGAGGTGCTGGCCTACCCTGCAGCCACTGTATTGTCTGAACGTGTGTTTAGCATGGCAGGGGGTGTTATCACAGAAGCGCAGCCGCCTGTCCACAGACAATGTGGGCAAGCTTTCGTTTATTAAAAAGAACCAGGCATGGATCCCACAGGACAATAATTTATTTAAAAAAATAAAAAATAAAAAAACAGTTATTGGTGACTACCTTTGGCTTCACAGCCCAAAAAGGCTTTATTTCATGCAAGAATGTAACTGCCAATTGTAAATTCCCTGTCAGTTATGCAGTGCAGAGGTTTGTACCTTGAAAAAATGGTAATATTTCACCCCAACAATTTAAAATCTATTCTTTGCCGGACACTATTAAACTTGGCCAGCCACAGCAGGAACACCAGATTTAGGGGATTGCTATTTTGGCAATTGCATTTCACCCCAGAATAAAATCTATCCTTTGCCGGACACTATTAACCAGTCCCGGACCGCCGTACGCAGGATTGCGTCCTGCGGGCGGCCGGGATCTTCTGAGTGGACGCCTCGGCGCGTCCTCTCGCGAGACCCGTGAGCTCCTGTGAACGCGCGCGCAGGCGCGCGTCTGGAGAGTTAAACTACAGCCTGCCAGCGATGATCAATCGCTGGCAGGCTGTAGATGCGATATAAATCGCATCAAACATGTATACCAGACGCTGTTTTGTGAACAGCGTCTGGTATACCTGCTACCTGGTCCTCTGGTGGTCCCATTTGCTGGGATCGACCACCAGAGGACCAGGTAACTACAGTACAGTTGCACCAAACACTACACTAACCCCCCACCCCCTCACCTATTAACCCCTTGATCACCCCATCTAGACCCCCTGATCACCCCCTGTCATTGATCACACCCCTTTATGTGTCCATATGTGTTTTGCGGATCCGTGGATTCACGGATCCGTGGATCCGATCCGCGGATCCGATCCGCAGAATCCTCAAAACACGGACACCGGCAATGTGCTTTCCGCATTTTGCAGATCCGCACATTGCCAGAACTATATAGAAAATGCTTTTCTTGTCCGCAGTTGCGGACAAGAATAGGACATGTTCTATATTTTTGCGGAACGGAAGTGCAGACCCGGAATCGCGGATCCGTAATTCCGGATCCGAGCGGGACAAAGTCTGTCCCCATAGAAATGAATGGGTCCGCAATTCCGTTCCTACTTGTTAGGTAGCTAGCGCCCAGCCCACCGCACCGCAGTCACTGATTTTGGCAGAGATTTTTTCATCCACATTGACCGATGCGAATGAAAAAATCTGTGCCGTTCATTTTTTTTTTTTTTTCAGCGCAGAGGCTGAACGGAAAAAAAAAAATCTCATTACCCGTATGCTCAATATACGGAGAATCGCAGAAACTCCTAATGCTGGCCATACGTGTAATGATTGCAGAGACCCTCAAATGCCAGGGCAGTACAAAAACCCCACATGTGACCCCATTTTAGAAAGAAGACACCCCAAGGTATTCCGTGAGGGGTATGGTGAGTTCATGTAAAATTTTATTTTTGTCACAAGTTAGTGGAATATGAGACTGTAAAAAAAAAAAAAAAAAATCAATTTCCGCTAACTTGTGCCAAATTTTTTTTTCTGTGAACTCGCCATGCCCCTCACGGAATACCTTGGGGTGTCTTCTTTCCACAATGGGGTCACATGTGGGTATTTATACTGCCCTGGCATTTTAGGGTCCTAAAGCGTGAGAATCCAAATGCGTAAAAATGCCCTGTGAAATCCTAAAGGTACTCATTGGTTTTAGGGCCCTTGCTAGCATCTTGGCTGCAAAAAGTGGCACACATGTGGTATCGCCGTACTCAGGAGAAGTAGGGCAATGTGTTTTGGGGTGTATTTTTACATATACCCATGCTGGGTGTGAGAAATATCGCTGTAAACGACAACTTTTTAAATTTTTTATTCAAAGTTGTCAATTTACAGAGATATTTCTCTCACCCAGCATGGGTATATGTAAAAATACACCCCAAACACATTGCCCTACTTCTCCTGAGTACGGCGATACCCATGTGTGACACTTTTGCAGCCAAGATGCGCAAAGGCCAAATTCAACGAGTACCTTTTAGGAAGGGCATTTTACGCATTTTCTTCTCACGCTTTAGGACCTAAAATGCCAGGGCAGTATAAATACCCCACATGTGACCCCATTTTGGAAAGAAGACACCCCAAGGTATTCGCTGAGGGCATAATGAGTTCATGAAAAATTAAACTTTTTGTCAAAAGTTAGCGGAAAGGGAGACTTTGTGAGAAAAACAATAAAAATCAATTTCCACTAACTTGTGCCAAAAAAAAATATTCTATGAACTCGCCATGCCCCTCATGGAATACCTTGGGGTGTCTTCTTTCCAAAATGAGGTCACATGTGGGGTATTTATACTGCCCTGGCATTTTAGGGGCCCTAAAGCGTGAGAAAGAAAAATGCGTAAAAATGCCCTCTAAAAGGTACTCATTGGAATTTAGGCCCTTTGCGCATCTTGGCTGCAAAAAGTGTCACACATGTGGTATCGCCGTACTCAGGAGAAGTAGGGCAATGTGTTTTAGGGTGTATTTTTACATATACCCATGCTGGGTGAGAGAAATATCTCTGTAAACTGACAACTTTGAATAAAAAATGTAAAAAGTTGTTGTTTGCACCGATATTTCTCACACGCAGCATGGGTATATGTAAAAATACACCCCAAACACATTGCTCACTTCCTGAGTACTGCGATACCACATGAGTGACACTTTTGCAGCCAAGATGCAAAGGGCCCAAATTCCATGAGTACCTTTAGATTTCACAGGGCATTTTTATGCATTTGATTCTCACATTTAGGGCCCCTAAAATGCCAGGTGAGTATAAATACCCCACATGTGACCCCATTTTGGAAAGAAGACACCCCAAGGTATTCCGTGAGGGCATGGTGAGTCCACAGAATTTTTATTTTTGGCACAAGTCAGCGGAAATTGTTTTTTTTTGTTTTTTTGTTTTTACAAAGTCTCATATTCCACTAACTTGTGACAAAAAATAAAATTTTACATGAACTCACCATACCCCTCACAGAATACCTTAGGGTGTCTTCTTTCCAAAATGGGGTCACATGTGGGGTATTTATACTGTCCTGGCATTTTAGGGGCCCCTAAAGCGTGAGAAGAAGTCTGGAATCCAAATGCGTAAAAATGCCCTGTGAAATCCTAAAGGTACTCATTGGTTTAGGGCCCTTGCGCACCCAGGCTGCAAAAAAGTGGCACACATGTGGTATCGCCGTACTCAGGAGAAGTAGGGCAATGTGTTTTGGGGTGTATTTTTATATATACCTATACTGTGTGTGAAAAATATCTCTGTAAACGACAACTTTTAAAATTTTTTATACAAAGTTGTCAGTTTACAGAGATATTTCTCTCACCCAACATGGGTATATGTAAAAATACACCCCAAACACATTGCCCTACTCTCCTGAGTACGGCGATACCACATAAGTGACACTTTTTTGCAGCCTGGGTGCAAAGGACCCAAATTCAACGAGTACCTTTAGGTTTTACATGGCGACTCACAATTTAGCCCCGCCCAAAATGCCAGAACAGTAAACACACCCCACAAATGACCCCTTTTCGGAAAGTAGACACCTCGAGGTATTCACTGAGGGGCATAGTGAGTCCGTCTGAGATTTCTTTTTTTTTTGCCAGAAGTTAGCAGAAATTGAAACTTTTTTTTTTTTTTCTCAGAAAGTGTCATTTTCCGCTAACTTGTGAAAAAAAATGAAATGATACATGAACTCACCATGCCCCCCAGTGAATACTTTGGGGTGTCTTCTTTCTAAAATAGTGTGATTTGGGGGGTATTTATACTTTCCTGGCATTCTAGCACCTGAAGAAACATGACAGGCGCTCAGAAAGTCAGAGCTGCTTCAAAATGCCTAAATTCACTTTTTTGCACCATAGTTTGTAAACGCTATAACTTTTACCCAAACCAATAAATATACAATTATTGGACTTTTTTTTTTTATCAAAGACATGTAGAACAATAAATTTAGAGAAAAATTTATATAGTAATGTAGTTTTTTTTGAAAAATTTTACAACAGAAAGTGAAAAATGTCATTTTTTTGCAAAAATTTCGGTCATTTTTGATTAATAGCAAAAAAAGTAAAAATGTCAGCAGCAATGAAATACCACCAAATGAAAGCTCTATTAGTGAGAAGAAAAGGAGGTAAAATTCATTTGGGTGGTAAGTTGTATGACGGAGCAATAAACGGTGAAAGTAGTGTAGTGCGGAATTGTAAAAAGTGGCCTGGTCATTAAGGGTGTTTAAGCTAGGGGGGCTGAAGTGGTTAAACTTGGCCAGCCACAGTTAATACCACTAATTTACGATATTGCTATTTTGGCAATTGAATTTCACCCCAGAACAAAATATATCCTTTGCCGGACACTATTAAACTTGGCCAGCCACTGCTGGGACACCAGATTTAGGAGATTGCTATTTTGGCAATTGAATTTAATCCCAGAACAAAATCTATCCTTTGCTGGACACTATTAAACTTTATTAGCGACAGCTGAAACCACTGATTTAGGGGATTGCTATTTTGCCAATTGAATTTCACCCCAGAACAAAATCTATCCTTTACCGGACACTATTAACCTTGGCCAGCCACTGCTGGGACACCGGATTTATGGGATTGCTATTTTGGCAATTGGATTTTACCCCAGAACAAAATCTATCCTTTGCTAAAAACTATTAAACTTGACCAGCCACAGCTGAAACCACTGATTTAGTGGATTGCTATTTTGGCAATTGAATTTAACCCCAGATCAAAATCTATCCTTTGCCGGACACTATTAACCTTTGCCAGCCACTGCTGGGACACCAGATTTAGGGGATTGCTATTTTGGCAATTGAATTTAACCCCAGAACAAAATCTATCCTTTGCCGGACACTATTAAACTTGGCCAGCCACTGCTGGGACACCAGATTTAGGGGATTAATATTTTGGCAATTGAATTTCACCCCAGAACAAAATCTATCCTTTGCCGGACACTATTAAACTTTGCCAGCCACAGCTGCAACCACTGATTTAGGCGATTGCTATTTTGGCAATTGAATTTCACCACAGAACAAAATATATCCTTTGCCGGACACTATTAAACTTGGCCAGCCACAGCTAAAGCCACTTATTTAGGGGATTGCTATTTTGATAATTGAATTTCATCCCAGAACAAAATCAATCCTTTGCCGGACACTATTAAACTTGGCCAGCCACTGCTGGGACACCGGATTTAGGGGATTGCTATTTATGCAATTGAATTTCACCCCTCAATAAAATATAGAAATTTTTATCCTGAGTTTCTAGGGATGACAATAAGCACAGCCAAGCCCCTGATGTAGGATACAGCAAAAAAAAAAAAAAAAAACTACGATTGATTGATGGACTTGGTGCACCACAAGACACAAAATGGCCACCGATCACCCCAGAAAAAAAGTGACAGAAAAACACTCTGTGCAGTCTAAAAACCAGTGAGCAATTAACTAGCAGAAGTTGAATGATTGACAGCTGTAGATCGATCACTTCATTAGGTGTTTTTGCTCAGTTTTCCCTGCCTAATCTCGCCCTCACAGCAGCTGCATCGTATCCCTACACTAATCAGAGCAGAGTGACGTGCGGCGCTATGCGACTCCAGCTTAAATAGAGGCTGGGTCACATGCTGCACTTGGCCAATCACAGCCATGCCATTAGTAGGCATGGCTGTGATGACTTCTTAGGGCAAGAAGTAAAACGCTAGCTGATTGGCTGCTGTGCAGCCCTTCAGAAAGCAGGAAGAAATCGCTGAACAACGGACCCGAACCCAAACTTTTTTGAAAATGTTCGGGTCCGGGTCCTGAACACCCCAAAATTCAGTACGAATACAGTTCGGGTTCGCTCAACTCTAAGCATGACACCTTGCACCACATGTTCTCGTTCCAGGGGGTAGAGCTATAATCAACTGGTGGCCCTGATCTTTTTACCATGAGCCAGGGGGGCTCAGCCCATCCTGCAACGGGGTAAGGGTACTTCCCTATCTCTAGTTTTAGACTTAACCTGCCTCATGCCTGAGAAAAATATTGGCCAGTAGAGTTGGCCAATTCAGTCAATTCAGATAAAAACTGAGGGGCATGACGAAATAGGGCATACTGGCTGAACTCACAGGACTGTGAGTACAGATCCAACAGTCTCTCAATTTGTCAATGTCATTAATTCCTTCAAACAGCATCTGATGGTGCCGTATAAAAGCATTGTCCCATTCACTATTCAGTGGATGAAACATTGCTGACCCGCTCAGGGTCAGAGCCACTGTCAGCAGAAAGACCTTCATCCTGTGGTTCCAAGACATTCTTGCAGTGAGAAGTGTATATCCAGTTGAGCTTTCCTTGAACCTGTACAGCGTGGTGGGTAGTCAACAGTACTTGAAAGGGACCATTGAATCTTGGATCTAGTCCTTTTCTCACATGCCTCTTTATCACCACTCAGTCTCCGGGCTGCAAGCTCTGATTAGTGATGAGCGGCATAGACAATATTCAAATATGCGATATTTTGTGAATTTTTGGCCTAATATTCACCATAAATGTGCAAATTCGAGAATTTGTGATCTCCACTCATTATTTACGTGATTGGGAAAATTGTTAATGTAATATATTAGCTATAAAAAAAATTTATCAAAATATTCGCGATCAACACTATTCGTAAATACGAATATATAGCGCTATATTCTAAATATTCGTGAATTCTCGAAGTGAAGATATTCATGATTAAAATTAGCGATTTGAATATTCGTGCTCAACACTAGCTGTGAGTTCCTTCTACTGAGTCAGGATCTGGAAGTGAAGCAAAAACCGGTTTATGTGTGTGTTCTAGCCTTTTTGTGAGAGCCCACATGTAACTGGTCAGATTGTAATTATTCATCTGCAGCTGCTGAGGAAACTATAACCCTAACCTGGGGGGCGTCCAAACAGGATCTCAAATGGGGACAACCCTGTCTTCTTGTTTGGGGTGGTCCTTACTGAATACAGGGCCAGAGGTAAGCAATGTGTCCAGGGCCTCTGGATCTCCCGCATGGCCTTTTGTATTTTCATTCTCAATGTGCCATTCAGACACTCTACTCGGCCACTGCTTTGGGGATGGTAAACTGTATGGAAGGTTTGGGTCACCCATAATTCTTGAAGACTAAACAAAAGCAAAGACAGGTGCACTCTGCGATAATACTAATCCCTCACACTGATGTAAAATTGAGAGGTTAGTTCCACATATCCTACTAGGAGGACATGTCTTAAGCTCGGGCACCGCATCAAGGTCTCTCAAGAAGCCAGAGGCCCTATCACTCACCTACCTGTGCTGTTTGGGCAATACCAGGGGCCAGTGTGTGGATTACGGGAGCATAAAGCCTGACTCACAGACAGCTTACCAGTAACCTCCAGCATGTAGCCATGCCTGCAATGGTAAGTGGTAAGTGCCTGTAAGCCCCACCCGAGACAGGCTGATATGGCCCAGGGCCTAAATAGGTGCACCTGAATGTAGCCTGTAGATGAAAAATAGGCACATTTAAATAGGAGTTTATACACCTCCATACAGTAGCTTTTGCTCCCGTAATCCGCCCACTGGCCCCTGATATTGCCAAAACGGCACA
The DNA here is from genome assembly GCA_033119425.1 of Bufotes viridis. Classification (NCBI taxonomy): domain Eukaryota; kingdom Metazoa; phylum Chordata; class Amphibia; order Anura; family Bufonidae; genus Bufotes; species Bufotes viridis. Next base: position 367,961,552 of record CM065591.1, on the reverse strand, counting down.
GGTAGGTGAGTGATAGGGCCTCGGGCTACTTGATAAACCTTGGCACGGTGCCCGTGCTTAAGACATGTTCTCCTAGTAGGGTATGTCAAACTAACCTCTCAATTTTACATCAGTGTGAGGGTTTAGTATTATCACAGAGTGCACTTGTCTTTGCTTTTGTTTAGTCTTTGATTTGTTCCTCACATCCACATAATTGTTACCTTATGTAGGATGGTTATTGTGGTACTTGTAGTCCGTTGCTGGCATCTGTCATTGTATGCATTTTTTGCTGTTGATTTCCATAAGCAACGGACTACAAGTGCAGGATATGCTCCCCTATATATATGCACAACGGCATGTGGGTTTGAGCATATCCTGCCTGTTTAACACCCAGTTTTCTAAGGCCTCTTTCACGGCATCACGGATTTGATCCGGATGCGTTCAGGGTGCGTTCAGGAAAAAAGGTGCGATTTTGTTTGCGAGTGCTGTCAGTTTTGTATGCGATTGCGTCGCGTTCATGCGTTTTTCCCGCGCGTGTGACATGCGGATAGCATGCGTTTTTCACGCACGTGAAAAAAAACTGATCCATCCACTACATTCACCTGTGACAGTCAGCACATATAAATACTCCCAGCTTGCATGGTTTTTTTGGTCTGCTCCATTTGTTTGGGGAGTTTTGGACGTTTGGTTGGTGTGTGTTTTTTGGGATTTTCCTCTGCAGGATGTCCACTTTCACCCTGTCCACAACTGACCATGTGTGGTTGCACTGGCTGGTGTTCCGCTGTTTTGGCGAGCAGCCAGCAATGATTGAGGAGGAACCGCGGAGGAAGCGGATGTGGGTGCATCCCATAATTTCGCAGCGGGCCAGCAAAGGTCAATTTGCAGGCTTGTACAGTGACCTCCGTGCGCACCCTCCAAAGTTCTTTAATTATTGCCGCATGTCGGTGGCTACCTTTGATCGGAGGAGTTGAGGCCTGCCTTGACTTTCCAGGACACCAACATGCGGCGGAGTGTATCACCTGAAGAGCGTCTTATTATTACTTTAAGGTAAGACGATATATTATCTGACTCATACATGAATGACACACTGTTTGCAAATACTTAGCTGTTTGTTCTATGCCCTGTCTTTTCAGAACGGAATGTGTTTTATGTATAAGTACTTAAATAGTATGAATCTTGGATTTTTCGTTTGTTCCTTTTAATAAATATAGTATGTGTGCATTTGCCTGGGGCAATTTGGTTTATAAGTCAGTAGGTGTCCTACCAAGTAATTGTCTAGTCACACCAGATTTCAGTTCTGCCTAGGTAAATTATGCAAATCCTGGCTATTATTATGAGGATACGTCACCTGTGTGTTGTTGAATGTTTTTATGCCAAATTTTTGTTGGACACATGAACCTATATAGGAATAGAAAGCTTAGACACTGCCAAAGTGTGAATGGGGCCTATTTGAAATGCAACTTGCCATATAGACATTAGCTTTAAATAATGTTAATTATTGTACTAGATGTCTAATTTTAGTTTTCTTTTTTTTTTCCAGATATCTGGCGACAGGACATTCTGAGTTTCGTATGGGCACCTCCACAATAGCTGGCGTGGTACGGGCTACATGCTCCGCCATTTGGATGAGACTGAAGGCTTCGGTGCTGCCACATCTGACCAGGCAGCAGTGGCTTGATATAGCCCAGGGCTTCCTGGAGAGGGCTCAATTCCCAAATTGTATTGGTGCCCTTGACGGGAAGCACATACGGGTTAAGAAGCCACCCAACTCCGGGTCCCAATACTATAATTATAAACAGTTTTTCTCTGTAGTTTTGTTGGCCTTGGCTGACACAAACTACAGGTTTATAATTGTAGATATTGGGTCCTATGGAAGTACTGCAGATGCTCGCATCTTCAGAGCTTCCAGGATGGGTCGCTGGCTTCAGTCCAACCAACTGGATGTACCACAGCCAGCAAACCTTCCTGGCTCTACTGGCCCACCTGCGCCTTATGTGGTGGTAGGGGACGAGGGTTTTGCCCTTTCTAGCCAACTCATGCGGCCCTTTCCTAGACGAGGGTTGGATGCCAAGAGGCGCACTTTTAATTATCGGTTAAGTAGAGCCAGAAGGTTTGTGGAGTGTGCCTTTGGTATTTTGACACATAAGTGGCGGGTTTTCCTGTCGCCCATCCAGCTGGCCCCCCAAAATGTCAATGTGGTTATCAAGGCGTGTGTAGTGCTACATAACTACGTACGCACCTATGAGGCCACACCTGATGAAGACGCCCAAGTCGAAAGTCTACCATCAGGAAGCGACACTATCCAACTAGGATGATCTGAACTTGCTGGACTCAGAGTGAGAGAGTTATTTGCCGATTATTTTTTGTCCCCTATTGGTTCTTTCCCTTCTCACCAGTAGTTTTTTTTTTTTGGGGGTGCCCAGTATTTTGGATGAACCAGGATGGTTATTTTTTAGTTAGTTTTTCCATTTGTTAGTTAGGGACTCACAAGATAATGAGGACCCTTGACGTGGGTTGCGGGCTTACATATTTTGCTTATCTACCTTTTTGGTAACATGTGATGTGAAATATGTACTAATACCTCATTACTAGCAAGTGTCAAAGTTTTTTAGTGAATGCACGAATAACTTTACTGCTTTTCCAAAAGTTGCCTAGTCATGATTATCATATAATAAAAATTATCAATGCATGTGTGATGTGCACAACACGTGAGGTGTAATGTTTCGGTATAATATTGCATAATAAAGTTACGTCACAATACAAGTTTGCAAAATAAAAGTATTTTTATTCACATAATAAAGAGAGTCTCTTCACCTTTTTGTATTTTTTGTATAATCTTTACAAATAAAAAAATCGATGTGCACAAATATTTAACAAATTATAAACTAACATACCGCGCAGATGGGGAGGGTGGGCCCTGATACTGAGGGCCAGGGAATGGTGCTTGAGCTTGCTGGGAGGGTGGCTGAGAGTACTGGGATGGGCCAGGTTGGGAGGATGAAGAGGCCATATGATGGCCATATGTGGGTTGGCCCTGGTAAGGTGGCACACATAAGGGCACAGGTGGGACATAATCATCCCTTGGAGGATGGTATTGTGGTGGTGCGGGAGGGAGTGGCCTTGGTTGGGGGCCAAACATGTTGCCATGGAGACTTAAATTTTCAAGGGCCCGATACATTTGGGTAGGATCATTGGGGGGAGTCGATTCCTCCAGAACAATTTTGATGGCCCGTCTTGTTCGGAGCAATCGATGGGGAGGCAGCTGGCGCAAAAAATGCACAATACTCCGGCCAAAATGATCATGGTGATCCTCCTGCCGAGCTCGCGACAAATAATCCAGCACCTGTGTGTTTACACTTGTCTCGGCAGGAGGCACTGGCCGTCTTCTAGGCCGGATGGGTGGAGCCAAAGGGGGTGGGGATTCACCACCAGATGCCGGTGGGGGCCTGGCTTCGGATATACTGGTTCCTGCCCCAAGCTCCACTTGTCGGACACCAGTGGTTGTCTCTTCCTCGCAGGCACTGGAGAGTAGCGCAGAAGACTCTTCACCTTCCTCCTCTAGGTTGTCCTCCGTTCTGAGAAAACAACAAAATAAAAATGTATTACTATATTAACACTATTTAGTAGTTACAAGATTACAGTCAACGTTTACATTCTTGAGCAGTTTTGGGTATCCACAATTATCTAACCAAAGCACACTTTGCTCCCGGGAAGGATTAATTTTTCCGCATTTTGTTTGGGAACGATACAGGCCTGAGCGAACGCATAGTCGAGTATCAGAGATCAGGGAGCGTGGTACTCTGGTGATGTGACCTTGAGCACCCAGAGAACAGGGGAGAAAGAGTCACTCGCTCCCTCCACCCTGTGCCGCTGACAATGAGGATAGAGTGGATGATGGACGTGAGAAATGCTCCAAGCATGTAAATTAATGTCGGATACATGAGGCGGGTGCGCAGGCACAATCACATGGCTAGCCGGCCTCTGTGACAGGGTGCAAAGTTCTTCAACAGTGTAATCCCTCAGATGCGACACCTGAGGGGTTAACTGACGATGTTTGCAACGCCCTGTCAGAGGCAGGGTGGCAGCTGTGTAATTATGCTGGCGCCCACACACATCATAAGCATAAAATGTCATTGGTGTCATACTGTCCCTTCCCCACCCCCATCCCCACAATGAAAAACATTGAGGCCAGGGGCCCAAGGGTACACTCTCCCCTCCCGTCCTCATTGGTGGTCGAGTGTCTGCTTGTGTTTTGAGCCCCAGGAATATAATCTTGAGGCTACGATCAGTTAACATGGAAGCCAAGATGGAACTGAAGCTATGGCTGCCATGGTGACCTCCTTGCTGCTATGTGCACAAAGCACCGGCCAGCAGGGACAGTTTAAAGTGCCATTCACCCAAATTGAGTTAGATTAGGGTTAATAAGGATGGAAATATCATTTCAAGCTTAATACAATTACATCAAGAAGCTCAAAACACATGATTTATGGGTTCATTTATCAAGATTTGGTATATTAGAAGTGTCATAGGTGAACATATAAACAAATAAAAATCCTGTGGTCAGCCTGTAGCATAACTTTGGATTTTATGTGAAGTAATCAGAATGGTTGCTATTGGCAACTATGACATTTCTACTTTAACAACTGGTACCAAGCAGAAAAACAACATAATCTACATACAGTGTGCATTGAGAAATATGTAGTGGTCAGTGTGTAGATTGTACTTACGGACGCAGCTCCATTACAGGACGGAGAAACATTAGTTGCTCCTTGTAAATATATGCCCTTTTCTTGGGTAGGCCCGAACCACTCCGCCCATGCTGTTTTAGTTCCTTGCGAAACTGATCTCTGCAGCTTCGCCATCGATTCTTGACCTCTTCCACTTTGAAGACAAAAAATAAATAAAACAAAATCACACAAATATACATTACAGCAGAGGATAACGTATAACATGCCCCTGTATACTAGGGAGGATAACAAAGCTCAAACATGTATATATCGTGAACTTACTCAGATTGCTGCGCCTTTGGCCTTTGGTTTGGTCCCAGATTGACCCAAACAGCTCCTTGGTCACCTCAACCCAGGCCGCATCTTTCTTGTAGCGGTCCTGGTAATCCGCTGAACGCAGGTCCCAGAGGCAGGGCCTTTCCTGCACCAGGATTATTAGCTTCTCAACATCCATTGCGCGGGGTGTCTTGGGCATTTTGCACTTGTGGAGGACTCCGCAAGGGAGGAAAATTCCGGCAGCCAAGATCAGCCTTGTCTGCAGCTCAAGCCAAACACACAGCAACTCCTACTTCCTGTCTGATATCCCTGGAGTGTTGCTAAGTTACTTGCGTGAAAAACGCAACGCAACGCAGTGTATCCAGATGCAATGCGTTTTTCACGCAACCCCATTCATTTCTATGGGGCTTGCGTTGCGTGAAAAACGCAGAATATAGAACATGCTGCGATTTTCACGCAACGCAGAAGTGATGCGTGAAAAACAACGCTCATGTGCACAGCCCTATAGAAATGAATGGGTCCGGATTCAGTGTGGGTGCAATGCGTCCTCCTCACGCATTGCACCCGCGCGGAAAACTCGCCCGTGTGAAAGAGGCCTAATGGTTTGCACCTATAATGCTAGCTTAACTTCTCCCATCACTTCACCTGTGAAATGAGAACCTCTATCTGACTCAATAACCTCAGGAACACCATACATACATATCAGTTCACTGACCAGTTTCTTTGCCTTATTGTTGGCATTGGCTTTGGCTATTGGGAAGGCTTCCAGCCAACCTGAAAAGAGATCAAGACACAGAAGAACAAACTCATACACTCCTACCTTTAGTAGTTGTATGTAGTCTATCTGCAGTCTCTGAAATGGGTAAAGTAGCCTGGGGGTGTGTTTGCTTGGAGTCTTCACCACTTGACCGGAGTTATTCAGTGAACAGACCATACAGCCTTGTGTGAATCGAGCAGCTACTGTAGAAAACCCTGGAGCAATCCACCCTGTATTAACCAAACTTACCATGGCACCTTTTGATAGGTGAGTGGGCCCAAGGGAGTGGTTCAGCAATGACTACCTCATACTGTGTTACCACTGCATATCCAGTGTGAAACCAGCCATTGTCTCCCATAAACCTGCTTCCATCTACAAAATACTCAAGATCAGTGTTATCAAGAGGTTTTTCATGCACATGAGAAAATCCAGAAGTTTCTTGTTGCATCAACTGTATACAACCATGAAGATCATTTTCAGCTAAATCAGACAAAAGGCTACTTGTGCTACCCACCCCCATTTCTGAATCTGCATTTGGTAACAAAGTAGCAGGATTCAGAATAGTACATATTTTGAAAGAAATATTGTCTGGCATGAGGAGTGCACATTGGAGTCTCAGTTGTCTAGCCATAAAAATATGTTTTGGTTGCACCTATGTGAGATTCCTGTATGTCATGAGATGTTTGCACAACTACTGGGTAGTCTAACACTATTTCTGAGGCTTTTTCAATCATTGCCTGCACTGCTGCAACTACCCTGACACAGGAGGGGGCGCCACAAGAAACAGGGTCCAATCTAGCTGAACAGTACGCCACTGGGCGCTAACGGTCTCCATCTTTCTGAGTAAGCACAGCAGTACTGTGACCCTGCATTTCAGAACAGAACAGGTTAAATTCCTCATCATTCTTTGGAATGCCTAATGCAGGGGCTGACAGGATGAAAGTTCGAGTGTATAAAAATTATTTGCAGCTTCTTCTGTAAGACAGAATGGATCAGAGGGTAAGCAATCATACAAGGGTTGCATCAACTGTGGGGAGTCGCTCTGGTAGACAGCGGTGCGGGTGCAGTTTAGAGGCAAAACAAGGAGTCCAGATTGTGCAACAAACAGTGTTTTATTCACACTTGCACACCATAAATGAAAAACAGTCTCTTTGGTGACAGTTCACACACAACGGAAATAACGTGGCAAAACAAAAACAGGCCAACACAGGTTCAGTCACCTGGGAGGTGTAGGTGCAGGTTCGCACCACGCTGTCGGCCCAGCCGCAGGAGAATCCAGCTTCAGGTAGCCAGGAACAAAACACCTCCTTGCTGAGCTCTTTCCTCCAGGACAGAGAACTCCTCAGCCCTGTTAGCAGCTCCAGGATAATCACAGCCTCCAGCTGCTGAGCTGGCTGGGCTTTTAAACCCAGCCCAAAACCAGGACTGGGTCGTGGGGAGCAGCCACCCACCCTACACTTTAGCTGCTCCCGGTAAGAGCCGGCCCGGATCGGCTTTGCAGCCATGCTATTTAAACTCTGTCAGTAGCACTAGCTGCTGCTGACATCAACAAAACGGGTTCTTACCTCACCGAGGCTATGAACCTCGGTGACACATACCTGCCATCCACGACGGCACCCTGCACCTTACCACACACCCCCTTTGTTCAACCCTGAGGGGTGGACACATGTGAGGCAGTGGACGCGAGAAAGGGCATCTGCATTTCCCTGCAAGCCACCTGCCCTATGTTCCACGGAGAACTTGAAATTTTGAAGGGATAGGAACCACCTGGTGACCCGAGCATTCCTCTCCTTGGCCTGACTCATCCATTTGAGGGGGAATGGTCGGTCACCAGACGGAACCTCCTCCCTAACAGGTAGTAGCGAGAGATTCGAGTGCCCACTTGATAGCCAGGCACTCCCTCTCCACTATACTATATCTGGACTCGGCGGGACTGAGCTTACGGCTCAGGAAGACAACGGGATGTTCTTCCCCGTTGACCTCCTGCGACAGTACCGCACCGAGGCCTACCTCCGAGGCGTCGGTCTGTACGACAAACTCCTTGTTGAAGTCGGGTGTCACCAAAACCGGGACCCACACAGGGCCGACTTCAACGCGGAGAAAGCCTCCTCCGCCTTCTCACTCCAGCTAACCCTCCCAGACTTTCGTCCCTTCAACAGGTCTGTCAATGGCGCTGCTATTGTGGCAAAGTGGGGCACAAACCTCATGTAGTATCCTACAATCCCCAGGAACGACTTTACCTGCCTGGTGGTGACCGGTCGGGGCCAGCTACGAATGGCCTCTACCTTAGTTACCTGAGGTTTGATGACTCCCGCCCAATTACATATCCCAGATATTTGGTCTCTTCCAACCCAATCGCACACTTTTTGGATTGGCGGTTAGTCCAGCTTTCCTCAGGGCATCCACTACCGCCTGCACCTTGGGTAAATGGCTTTCCCAGTCGGTGCTGTGGATGACTACATCATCTAAGTAGGCCGAGGCGCACCGACGATGTGGTCGCAGCACTATGTCCATTAACCTCTGGAAAGTGGCGGGGCGCCATGCAGGCCAAAGGGTAACACCTTGTAGTGATACAGGCCCTGCGGGGTAACAAACGCGGTTTTTTCCTTAGCCGCCTCCGTTAAGGGTACCTGCCAGTACCCTTTAGTGAGGTCCAGCACAGAAAAATAACGGGCTTGTCCTAAATTTTCAACAAGCTCGTCTACTCGGGGCATGGGATACGCGCCAAACTTGGATACTTCATTTAACTTGCGAAAGTCGTTGCAGAACCGCAACGTCCCATCCGGCTTGGGTATTAGGACTATGGGACTGGCCCACTCACTTTTCGACTCCTCAATGACATCGAAGCTTCAACATTAACTGCACTTCCTCCGCGATGGCCCGCCGCCGAGCCTCGGGTACCCGGTATGGTTTTAACCGACCTTGGCCTGAGGCTCAGTGACGATGTCATGTCGGATGAGAGACGTGCGGCCAGGGAGGTCCGAGAACACATCCGTGTTCCGACTGAGGAACTCCCTGACTTCCTGAACTTGTGTGGAAGACAGGCTGTCTGCAATTTTTACCGTGGTTACGGCTTCACAGGCCTCGAACTGTGGGGCTGGACCCTTTTCACCTAGAAGCCCTGGCCGGGGGCTGTGGTCGCCGGCCGTGTCCCTATCTTTCCACGGCTTTAGCAAATTCACATGGTACACCTGCTCCGGCTTGCGCCGCCCTGGCTGGTGTACTTTGTAATTTACTTCCCTACCTTCTCGACCACCTCATAGGGGCCCTGCCACCTAGCTAGGAATTTGCTGTCAAGGGTGGGTACCAGAACCAACACTCGATCTCCCGGATTGAAGCCCCGCACTCCGAGCCTGACGATTATACACCCTACTCTGGGCTTGTTGCGCTGCCTCCATATGCTCCCGGACCAACGGCAACACCCTTTCTATCCGTTCCTGCATCTGGGTGACATACTCAATGACACTTTTGTGGGGACAGGCTGTTGTTCCCATGCTTCCTTGGCGATATCCAACAGGCCCCGAGGGTGTCTGCTATAAAGCAGTTCGAAGGGCGAGAACCCAGTAGAGGCCTGGGGTACCTCTCGCACTGCGAACATGAGATAGGGCAGAAGCAGGTCCCAGTCCTTCCCATCTCTAGACACCACCCTTTTTAACATATTCTTTAGAGTTTGGTTAAACTCTCTCAACAAGACCGTCTGTTTGCGGATGGTAAACGGACGTCCGTAACTGCTTTATACGCAACAATTTACACAGTTCCTTCATTACTTTGGACATAAAAGGGGTCCCTTTGGTCTGTCAGAACCTCTTTTGGCAGGCCCACACGGGAAAACATCTCCATTAACTCTTTGGCAATGAGCTTAGCTGAGGTATGTCGCAGAGGCACCGCCTCCGGATACCGAGTGGCATAGTCGAGAACTACCAGAATGTGTTGGTGGCCCCTAGCAGACTTTGGTACAGGCCCAATTAAATCCATAGCAATTCGCTCAAACGGTACTTCAATAATTGGCAGAGGTACCAGAGGACTACGGAAATGTGGCTGGGGGCTAGTTACCTGACAGGTTGGACAGGACTTACAATAATTTTCTACTTCCTTGAACACACTGGGCCAATAAAACCGCTGCAGTATGCGGTCCTGGGTTTTCTGCCACCCCAGGTGTCCCCCAAGAACATGTTGGTGGGCAAGCTCCATGACAAGCTTGCGATACGCTGTGGGCACCACCAACTGTTCAACAGGTTCACCTCGGATTTGGTTCACCCGATACAACATATCCTGCAGAACAATAAATCGTGGGAACATTAATTCAGCCCCTGGTTTCTGGGGTTTACCATCAATTTCCAGCACATTCTCCCAGGCCCTGGTTAGGGTTTGGTCCCGGTGTTGTGCGGTCCCAAAATTTTCCCCGGAGACATTGAGGTCTGCCAACTCAGGTCCCGGTGGCAAGTCCTCCGTGTCTCCCACCATTACACTCAGTGGGGTTGTCTCCCCACTACCGCTGCAGCAGTGGTCACCCCTACCGCTGGCCCTTCAGACTCGGGCTCCCAGGGTTCTGGCCTTCCAGGGGTATCAGGCCACTCTGCTAGGGTTACCCCTGTCTCAGGGCTATTAGTCACTTTCATCTCAGGCCACAGTGACGGAAAACCAGGGAAGTCTCTCCCAATTATTAGTTCATAGGGCAGCTTTGTGGAGATCGCCACTTCACAAGTCCAGGTGCCGACCGCCGTGGACAGAGACATTACAGCAGTGGATAGTCCTTAAGTCTCCGTGTATGCACACCACACCCACTGTCCGGCCCGTATACTGGGTGGGCTGTACCAGGGCAGCACTTACCAGGGTTACCAGGCTCCCTGAGTCCAACAGCGCCACTGCCAGGTTATCCCCGACTTGCACCTGGCACAGATGACGATTGTCTATTGTCCCGGGATGCCGGTCGCACACAGTCTCCGGGCATACATGGAAGCCCGGTACCCATAATTAGTCTCCATGGGTTCCCCCACTGTGGACAGTTGGCCCTTATGTGTCCAGGCTCCCGACACTGCCAGCAGACCACTGGGGACGGATCTGCAAGAGGTACATCCCGGGCGGGTTTGGCCGGCCGCCGGACTGGGGTGGAGATTTCCGGGTTTGACTGGCCCTCCCAAAAGAACCCCCTGCAGGTTTCTGGTGGCCTCATATCGCTCCACCAGGTCGACCATCTCAAGGGCATTGGTGGGGGATACCTGGCCGATCCAGTGTTGAAGGGGTAAGGCAAGGCCCTCCAAAACATGTCAGCCAGCAGCCGGTCCAGCATAGCAGTCGGACTTAGAACCTCAGGCTGCAGCCATTTTTGCAACCTGTGCAGCAACTCATAGTACTGCGGCCTGGCGGGTTCAGCCACTTTGAAGTCCCACTGGTGGACCCGCTGAGCCCGGACCAACACGTTTACCCCCAGTCTGGCCAGGATCTCCCCTTCACCGTGGAATAGTCAGCAGCCTGGTCGTCTGCCAAATCAAAAACTTGCTGGGGTCCGGATGCCAGGAACGGAGCAACCACCTCGGCCCACTGGTCACGGGGTAACTTTTCCCTCACGGCGACCTTCTCAAAACCGCCAGGCACGCCTCAACGCCGCCTGCGGGGGTCATTTTTGGGATCGCCGCACGGACCGCTTCCGGGCATCATGGACGTGGTGGGACGCTCCTGCCGCCTGTAACGCCATCACATGTTGTAGCAGTAGTTGGTTGGTCTCCCGCTGCTGCACGTTAGCCTCTATGAGAGCCTTCACAGCAGCCTCCATGTTGCCAGAAACTCCTGCTTGCAGCTTTGCTGGCTTAATATATTCCATGCACTTTAGAAAAACAAAACTTCGGCGTTCACGCCAGCCTCACTGCGCATGCCCGCATCCGACACCAAATGTGGGGAGTCGCTCTGGTAGACAGCGGTGCGGGTGCAGTTTAGAGGCAAAACAAGGAGTCCAGATTGTGCAACAAACAGTGTTTTATTCACACTTGCACACCATAAATGAAAACAGTCTCTTTGGTGACAGTTCACACACAACGGAAATAACGTGGCAAAACAAAAACAGGCCAACACAGGTTCAGTCACCTGGGAGGTGTAGGTGCAGGTTCGCACCACGCTGTCGGCCCAGCCGCAGGAGAATCCAGCTTCAGGTAGCCAGGAACAAAACACCTCCTTGCTGAGCTCTTTCCTCCAGGACAGAGAACTCCTCAGCCCTGTTAGCAGCTCCAGGATAATCACAGCCTCCAGCTGCTGAGCTGGCTGGGCTTTTAAACCCAGCCCAAAACCAGGACTGGGTCGTGGGGAGCAGCCACCCACCCTACACTTTAGCTGCTCCCGGTAAGAGCCGGCCCGGATCGGCTTTGCAGCCATGCTATTTAAACTCTGTCAGTAGCACTAGCTGCTGCTGACATCAACAAAAACGGGCTCTTACCTCACCGAGGCTATGAACCTCGGTGACACATACCTGCCATCCACGACGGCACCATGCACCTTACCACACAACATAGAGGCATGTCTGATCCATGGGCGACAATTTGACACAAGTCCTAAGAAAATCCAAGGGACATGCACCTCTCTGGAGAATTGTATTTTCTCCACTGCCTCTTTCCTTTCTGGGGTCAGGTGCCAATTCCAAACACCAAGTGACCAACCACACCAATGCCCACGTTGTACCCTCAGGATACTACACATTTATTTACTAAAAGGTCACATAGACCTACTAAATCCTTTTAGGGCTTACAACATAGATATTAAAACATAACTTTTATTATATTTTTATAAAAGCTGATACATTTATTTATACACCCAGTCCCATTAAAATTATCAGGGATGGAATCAGATTTTCCACTCAATACTGAATGTGTGTAATCCTCTTTTACTTGGAGGTAAGCTTATGGCTGCAGTTCACTTTGCTGTGTTATAATGTGTGCATCTGCCATAGGTTAATGCATATGTTTTTCTACATTCCTATCAGGAATCCAGCGCATTCGTTGCTCAACATTGTGCTCGATGGCAACCTACAACTTTGTTGCAACACTGGAATGTGTAGCCAATTGCTCACTCTTTTAAGCTTCTTGACAGTCAGATTCTGATTGTAAGTCAGTGTTGCAACAATGTAATTGTATAATAGAGCAGCTTTCTATTTGCTCCTACTGCACTTATATTATGACACTGGACTAATTCCTATGTTTGTGCACACATGCTTTGTCACACTATGGCTCATGAGAGAGGAAATAGATTCCTACAAAATTACCAGGGAATGGTTTCCCTATTTTATCGTAAAGGGGGCGCCCACTGCTCACCCCTCTTTACTATGAACCATATCACACCGACTTTCTCAGCCACGCAGATACACGCTGTTTAGCGCTTACCAACCACACATTCATTCATACAATTGTATGCTTCCGATTCGGTCCCTGGCTAAAAGCCAGCAGGCACTAACCCTCCCGACATGTTTTGCCGCATGTGCGGCTTCATCAAAGAAATAAACACCATGTGACAAGCAATGTCCCAGGAAGATTACGCTACCCTTGGAGAATTGTAATTTGTCCTTAGAGACTTTACAGCCATTTTGATAAAGAAAAATGAACAATGATAGTGAAGCTTTCTTGCAGATATCTGGACCCTCTGCGCACAGGAGCAGATCATCCACATACTAAAGGAGTATCACTGATTCAGTGAGAAAAGATCGTAATGCCTGTGTGTACATGTTAGGTGAATTCTGTGCACCTTGGGGCAAAACAGTCCAGATGTATTAATTACCCCTAAATGTAAACACAAATAAATACTGACATTCAGAATGTAATGGGACACTGAAAAAGGCATTTGCTAGATCAATCACTGTGAAACATACAGCTGTAGGTGGGACTTGTGATAACAAAGTGTGTGGATTTGGGGCTATAGGGGTCTGCAAAACTGTTACTTTGTTCACTTCCCAGAGGTCATGAACCATTCTATAGCTAACAGGTTGTCACTTTACTGGCTTCTTCTGTACTGGAAACAAAGGAGTATTTGCAGGGGATACAATTTTTATCAATACCACTATCTGAAGAAAAGTGTCTATCTGACTAGCCACGGCCATCTCCTGTGCATGACTAAGAGAATACTGTTTAACCTGGGGAGGCTAGCAACCAGGCTTAAGGTGGACTACTACTGGGGTCACTGGCATCCTCCCTATATCTGTTTTAGAAGTTGCCCATAACTCCTGAGGGACTGCCTGGAGTGCCTCCAGGTCTGGGGTATCATGCTCAGGAATCTGGGAGTCTGATAAGAACACAGAGGCTATTTATAAACACATTGTCTCTTCAGGAGTGTCAACATCTACGCTAGTAGTACCATCAGGATAGAAGTGTATGTGTGCCCCCAGGGCTTGTAGGATATCAGTCCCTAGGAGAGGTTTGGGTAAATTCTCTTTCACCAGGAGTTGTGTAACCACTGTACTGTCTTTAATTTTTAATTTTATAGGTTCAGATTCACGAACATACATGGTTTCCCCGGTGAATCCCACTGCTGGTACATGCCAGGGGGACAATTGATGGGTATGAAGGAAGGACTGGTCTATTACCGTCTTGGCTACCCCCGTGTCGACCAAAAAGGGTTCTGCTTTCTTATTACCTATGGACATGGGTACATGCAGTTGAATCCCCACCTCTTTAGTTTTAGTGAGCAGTACCGGCACGGGGTTGCCTGTTTCCTAGCAGGTGTTCCCTTGCAAAACAGAATGGTCTGCCTGACCACTGGTCTGTCTTGCGCTATTGTTCTGTTGCCACTGTGGGGCACAGCAATTTCTTCTGACATGTCCTTTTTTCCCACAGATATAACACTTAAAGTCCTTAAAGGACTTGGGGCCAGCTCCTTGACCCACAAATTTTACTGTGAACTTTTTCTAATTCCAAACCTTTGGCAGCAACAATAGGCTGGGGTAGTGGTGTAACTCTCCATTCAGGTTTACATGCCTTTAACTTGGCTTGGAGGGCTGGTCTAAGTCCCTCCATGAAGGCAGAAGTTATCAACTTTTCCCCCATTTGGCCAGCCTGAACCCACCCCATGTCAGCCCATACAGTTCTAAGTCCAGCTGCATAAGTCTCCACTTTTTCCTGTGGTCCCTGAACTATATCTTTCAGGCTCCTAGCTCTCTCAGTTTCCTTGTTCTGTGCTCATTCTGTAAATAACTGACAAAATTGAGTTCCTGATGATAAAGTTCATTCCCGGTTATCTAACGTCTGACCTTTGTGCATATTCTGTCAAGAAAGTGTTGACTAACTGATATTGGGATTTCCAAATTTTAATAACATAATATCTTTTAAGTCTGCCCAAGTGACTCTGTAGGTGGACTGAATCTGTTGCAACATCCTAGCTGTCGGCATAGGTCTTGTCATGGGGTCAGGCAGTCTGGCCAAAAGTCGAATTGGTCTTTGGGACTCCAAGGACAATACTCAGTCATGACATCCAGTCCCTGGAGAACTGGTGCCTGTTCAGCAGGCTGTATGTCGTCTGGGGCAACTGTTCCCTGTTCTGCAGCAGGTCCAGCCGCAGCAGTAGCGGGATCTGCTGCTATTGCCTTTGGTATTGACTATGGGTCAAAACAGGATACATTCCTGCTGGTCTGATTTTGGGTGTTCCACAGACCCTACACGTCCACCTGTCACGACTGTGACTGATCCAGATAGGTCTGGGAAGAGAAGGTCGCAGCGACTTGCTACTCGCGATAGCTTGTGAGTTTGCTTCATGGTTCAGGGTATGTCATCCAGGTTTTGCCTTGTGAACCTTTTTGTCCTGACTGGGAGTTTGTAGGCATTCTTCTCAGGTAAGTCCTGTCTGCCACTCCCAGCTACTATATTAGTTTCAGTTTCACTTGCAGTCATTGCCAGATATAGTCCTTACTTCCAGTGCTATTCTGACCTTTGAAGGAGATCGTTTGACGGTATTGCTGTGGAGCTCGTGTCTGGCGTGGACTGTTGTTGTTGGGATCATCTTCTCTGCTCGTGACTGGATAAGTCTATCTCTGCTAGTCTATCGGAGATTGTTTGTTTGTTTGTTACTGTCTTCCCCTGTTGTTCTCCTAGACATGAGTGATGGTGACTAGTGCTCTCATCTGCCTTTTCCCAGTCTAGTCTTCTAAGGGTCACTCAGGGTTTAGGCATCCTGCTCGCCGCACGGGTTCACACCCCGTCTAGGGTATCAGGGCAGACAGATGCCAGCGTAGGGTTTGTCAGGGGTGGCCGTTCTATTTTCCATCCGTAGATAAGGGTCCCCCTTCCCCTCCGTCTGGTGCGACACGACTGCTGCTGGGATAGCGGTCGTGACAGTATATCTGGCCTTTTAAAAAAAAAAAGAGTGACATTTCCTTTTTTTTTTTTTTTTTTTGCCTGCTGTTTTGCTTTGTATTCTTCTGTTCCACTATGGATCCGGTTACGGTTTTGGCGAAACAATTACAGGGGTTATCCCTTGAAGTGGCAGGATTAAAAGCAACAGTACTGCAGCAGCAGCAGCAATCCTTGGGTTCCACCGTTGCTATGGGAGACCAAGGTACTCCTGAGCCAAAAGTGGCTTTTCCTGATAGGTTCTCAGGAGGAGAGACCAATTTGTAACCTTCAGAGAAGCTTGTAAATTGTTCTTCAGGTTACGCCCTAGATCCTCCGGCGGTGAGGAACAACGGGTGGGCATTGTAATTTCTCTCCTGCAAGGAGATCCGCAGAGCTTGGGCTTTCTCTTTACCATCTGACTCTCCGGCCTTACGATCAGTGGAGGAGTTTTTGAAGCCTTGGGTCTCGTGTATGATGACCCGGACAGGGTCTCACTGGCTGAGTCTAAGCTACGTAGACTTCGGCAGGAGAACCGGTCAGCTGAACTATATTGTTCTGAATTCCGTAGGTGGGCTACGGATACATTATGGAACGACTCGGCCCTTAGGAGTCAGTTCTGCCAGGGGTTGTCTGAAAAATTAAAAGACGCGCTGGCTGTATACGAGGTCCCTGGGTCTCTTGAGGCTGCTATGTCTCTGTCCATAAGAATCGACAGACGACTCAGGGAGAGACTATTAAATTCTACAGAGGCCTCTATAGGGCAGGGATTGGTTTGTTGTGATCCAGTCGAACCAATGCAAATAGGGGCGCCACTAGACGGGTGAATCCTCCTAAGGTCCGCCATAGGTCAGAGGTTTGTTTTTCGTTGTGGGGAGGGGTCATTTTGTAAAGGTATGTCCCTCAGAACCCAAGAGATCACAAACTAAGGAGCCGCCGGAAAACTAGAGTCCCCAGACTGTGCGGAGGATAACAGTCTGGGCGTATTCGTTTCCTCCATACGCATGTCTCAGTTTTTGTTGTCCGCTACCGTTGTGGCGGGAAATAAAACTGAGATCTGTTCCGTCTTTTTGGACAGTGGGGCGGGGGTCAATTTGGTGGATTCACGGTTTGCTCAGGCTCTGGGTTTTACTCCGGAACTGGTACGCAGAACTATTCCTGTTTTTGCCATCGACTCCTCCCCTCTTACTCAGAGAGAGTTAACTCAGATCGTCCATAATATCCATCTGCAGGTAGGGGACCTCCATAAAGAGCATATCTCTTGTTATGTCCTGGACGGTCTTCCGGCTCCTATGGTTTTGGGGCTTCCCTGGCTGGTGACTCACAATCTCGTGGTGGATTGGCAGGCCGGGGAGATTGTGGAGTGGAGTGAACATTGTAAGGACAACTACTTGAGTAGTAGGTGCTCAACAATCTCTATAACATCTCTACCTTCCTTTCTGTCAGATTTTATGGATGTGTTCTCTGAGAAGGGTTGTCAGGGGTTACCACCTCATCGTCCATATGATTGCCTGCGTCCTTGCCTGGATTTCCGGGAATTAAACCGGATAACTATCCGAGATCCCTATCCTCTTCCTCTCATTCCCGACCTCTTTAATCAGGTTGCTGGTGCTAAATGGTTCTCCAAAATGGATCTCAGAGGAGCCTTTAACCTGGTTCGCATCAAAAAGGGGGATGAGTGGAAGACGGCTTTTAATACTCCGGAAGGGCATTATGAAAATCTGGTCATGCCATTTGGTCTTACTAATGCGCCTGCGGTGTTCCAACATTTTGTCAACGATATTTTTAGTCACCTTATCGGGAGATTTGTTGTGATATATCTTGATGACATCCTGGTCTATTCTCCGGATCTGGATACACATAAGATCCATGTGAGACAAGTGCTGCAGATATTAAGGGCCAACAAATTGTTTGCTAAATTAGAGAAATGTGTGTTCGCCGTAAAAGAAATGCCATTTCTGGGGTATGTGTTGTCAGATTCAGGTTTCCGCATGGATCCAGAGAAAGTCCGGGCAATTATGGACTGAGATCTGCCTGAGAACCTGAAGGCATTGCAACGCTTCCTGGGGTTTGCCAATTTTATAGGAAGTTTATAAAGAACTATTCCTTGGTGGTCAAACCACTGACGGACATGACCCGAAAGGGATCCGATTTTCCAAATGGTCACATGCAGCCAAAACTGCCTTTACATCTCTGAAGGAAAGATTCACCTCGGCTCCTATTCTCGTACAGCCAGATGTCTCGCTTCCTTTTATTGTAGAGGTTGACGCATCTGAGGTGGGGGTGGGAGCGGTACTATCTCAGGGCCCGTCCCCTGGTGAATGGCGTCCGTGTGCTTTCTTTTCGAAGAAATTGTCTACTGCAGAAAGGAACTATGACATTGGCAACAGGGAACTTTTGGCTATTAAGTTGGCCTTAGAGGAGTGGCGTCATTTTTTGGAGGGGCGGTTCATCCCGTCACAGTGATTACCGATCACAAGAACTTAGTATATCTGGAGTCTGCTAAACGTCTCACCCCTAGGCAGGCTAGGTGGTCGTTGTTTTTTACTAGGTTTAATTTTGTAATAACCTATCGCCCGGGGGCAAAAAATACTAAGGCGGATGCATTGTCTCGAAGTTTTCCTGGAGGGGGTGATGATGATGTTCCAGAGCCTATTTTGCAAAAGGGGTGGTGGTCTCTGCATTACACTCAGGTTTAGAGGGAGGGTGTTGGAAGCTCAGGGGGACGCCCCGACCTCCTGCCCCTCGGATAAATTGTTTGTGCCAGAAAATTTACGCCTGGAGCTACTAAAGGAACACCATAACTCCGCACTGGCAGGACACCCAGGTAGTAAGGCAACCTCTGAATTAGTGTCTCGTCGGTTCTGGTGGCCTAAGTGGCGCCAGGAGGTGTTGAATTTTGTGTCTGCATGTCCTACCTGTGCTCGTTCTAAGGTGGATCATACTCGTCCGGCAGGGCGTCTTTTACCTCTGGCCATTCCCAACAGGCCTTGGACGCACCTATCAATGGATTTCATTACTGATCTACCAGTATCAGCGGGGAAGACTGTTATTCTTGTTGTTGTTGACAGATTCAGTAAAATGGTGCACTTTATTGCTCTGACCGCTTTGCCTAATGCTAACACACTGGCTTATGTTTTTATTGACCACATCGTGAAGCTTCACGGGGTCCCTTCCGATATTGTTTCGGATCGTGGTACCCAATTTGTTTTTAAATTTTGGAAAGCTTTTTGTTCTCGTTTAGGGGTTCATCTGTCGTTTTCTTCATCTTTCCATCCACAGTCCAACGATCAGACTGAACGTACCAATCAAAACCTAGAGACATATTTGAGATGCTTTATTTCCGAAAATCAGGAGGAATGGTCATCTTATTTACCGTTAGCCGAGTTTGCCATTAATAATCGTCGTCAAGAATCCACCGATAAGTCACCATTTTTGGTGCGTATGGTTTCCATCCTCAGTTTTGTACGTTTAGTGAGGGGGTCGTCTGGGATTCCCGAGGAGGAACGATTTGCGTCTTCACTTTCATCAGTGTGGCAGAGTGTGCAAGAAAGTTTGAAGAGAATTGGTGGCAGATACAAGCGTGTGGCTGATAAAAGCGCTCTGAAGGTCCGGACCTTGGGGTGAATGACTTGGTCTGGTTGTCTACCAGAAATATCAAGTTGAAGGTTCCCTCATGGAAATTAGGTCCGAGATTTATTGGTCCTTATAGGGTAATTAAGATCATTAACCCGGTGGCTTTTCGTCTGGAGCTACCTCAGACTCTAAGGATCCATAATGTCTTCCACAGATCTCTGCTTAAGAGATATGTAGAACCTCCTGAACCATTGCCACTACCGCCTCCACCGGTGGTTGTTGATGGCAGTCTTGAGTTTCAGGTAGAAAAGATTGTTGATTCACGATATGTTCGTCGCTCTCTTCAGTACCTGGTGCACTGGAAAGGTTATGGTTCCGAAGAGAGAATGTGGGTGCCAGCATCAGAGATAAAGGCGGACAGACTCATTCGGGCTTTTCATAGGTCCCACCCGGAGAGGCCTGGTCTTGAGGGTCCGGTGGCCCCTCGTAGAAAGGGGGGTACTGTCACGACTGGGACTGATCCAGATAGGTCTGGGAAGAGAAGGTCGCAGCGACTTGCTACTCGCGATAGCTTGTGAGTTTGCTTTATGGTTCAGGGTATGTCATCCAGGTTTTGCCTTGTGAACCTTTTTGTCCTGACTGGGAGTTTGTAGGCATTCTTCTCAGGTGAGTGCTGTCTGCCACTCCCAGCTACTATATTAGTTTCAGTTTCACTTGCAGTCATTGCCAGATATAGTCCTTACTTCCAGTGCTATTCTGACCTTTGAAGGAGATCGTTTGACGGTATTGCTGTGGAGCTCGTGTCTGGCGTGGACTGTCGTTGTTGGGATCATCTTCTCTGCTCGTGACTGGATAAGTCTATCTCTGCTGGAGATTGTTTGTTTGTTTGTTTGTTTGTTTGTTACTGTCTTCCCCTGTTGTTCTCCTAGACATGAGTGATGGTGACTAGTGCTCCCATCTGCCTTTCCCCAGTCTAGTCTTCTAAGGGTCACTCAGGGTTTATGCATCCTGCTCGCCGCACGGGTTCACACCCCGTCTAGGGTATCAGGGCAGACAGATGCCAGCGTAGGGTTTGTCAGGGGTGGCCGTTCTATTTTCCATCCGTAGATAAGGGTCCCCCTTCCCCTCCGTCTGGTGCGACACGACTGCTGCTGGGATAGCGGTCGTGACACCACCCTTACAGACCATACATGTGTTCTCTGTGTGTCCAAGGAGGTGTATAGGGGTAAGGAGGGTCTGTGGTTACTGTCAAACTTTTTGTTTTAATTTATATAACAGTCTTCCTTAGATCACTTCCCCTTTCCATTCTCAGTCTTTGTCTCACGTGCAACCTTAATCCAGACATCAACAGTTTTTTCACATCCATTATCTTTATTCCATCCACCAAAGGTTCGCTTGAACCACACCTCCAAATCCAAGTTTCCATGTTTCATACCTGCCTTTTGCAACACCTTATCAACATTCTTTAACACATTTTCCTCCCCTCTCTTCGACTAAGGTTTTTGCTGTATTGTAACCCTCGGGGACACTAAAGTGATTTCCCATGACTATTATATCCTGTTATCTTCACTATATACCAAGAAAATATACAAATCCAGATGTCTATTGTTCCTCCAGTCTACTTCCTTAAGAACATTCTCACTACTTGATAGTGTATTCTTATTATAGACTGATGATTATTCCCAGGACTTACCACACATTCATAGGGCTCCACGGGTCCTGATTTCCTTCTATGGCATTAACAGTGATTCTCCACAAGATATATATTACACACTTCAAATAAACCAATATTCCAACAACTAATCCAAATGTGTCGTAGTCAAAGTTACCATCGTCAGTCATTTTTGTTCTTACTCAATAATCATAGTAGTATCATCTCTAGAGTTCTTTACCAAAAATAGGCTGGACTGTAAATCAGCTTTTTAAGACTCCAATTCCACACCGATTTGGACAGACAGGAGATGAGGAACAGATTTTAGTAAGATAAAGTCTCCTACCTTGCAGCTGCTTTCAGTAGATCTGTGTGACCTCTGACCATCTGACTGTGGTTATTGGTGCGTCGAGGGAGAGCCAATTAGTCCAGCCCCACATTTGTGGTGCCAAATTTTGTTGGGGCAATTACCCCTGCGTCTATGATTTATCGGGGTTCAAATCAAAGAAGAGATCATATGTGTACACATATTGAGAAGGCTGATAAAGGCAAGGTGCTGTAAAGCAGTGATCTCCTTTATTGAGTTAAAAGACAGAACCTTATATTAGAATTTCACTGGCAGACATCCGACAGCTGTGGGCATCTCATAACGAGCAAAAACCACAAAACACAGTGAAACGAAACAGATACATTGAAGCAAGACATCTTATCAGAAAGAGGATGTAAAACTAAAACAGCAAAAGTTAGCATTTCTGAGAAGGGGGGGGGGGGGGTCAACTGTTCCCTCGCACCTGCAAAGCAGCTGACATCTCACTAACCTCTATGAACTCTGGTTCAGAAAGACAAAAGGGAAGTTCTATCTCCCACAAGGAGTATAATAGCAATTTGGACCCCCAGTCAGTGCAGCAAGGTGTAATAGGATTGTTCCTATTACCCTGGCGGTACACTCCCCTATTGGACCCTGTTCTGCTTCAACTACTGTGGAAAAATTCCTCCCTATCCTTTCCCTACACTTCTAATGCTCTTTCCTAGAACTTCTATTCAGTAAAATAAAAGTTTTCAAGTCTTTCCTAGCATTTTCCCTAGCGTCTGCTGATGTCTCTCCCTGCACTAAATACACTGGAAAATGGCTGAATCCAAGATGACTGAGGCTATTTATAGAGCTGTGACATCACAAGGCTGGCTGGCAGCTAATTGGCTGCATGCCTGGCATTGTGGGTGATCCCTCATTCCCAGAGTTCTATTCTCCATTTCCTAACATGTGCAGTAGCTATTTTAGGAAAAAATGTGATCCGTTACCACAAAAAATCAGGAAATTCAGATTCGAGGCAAATATAATTTTTCCTGAAATTCGGATCGATTTCCACTTCATCAACTTAGATTTGCTCATCTCTAGCCAGAACACATCGCCCTTAATACCCTTAGTATTAGGTGACTGGAAAGCCCCCTGAACTACCAAAATGCCTCAAAGCTGCCTTCACACAAGAGTTAGTGAGAATGAAATCTGTGCTGCAGTAACTGGTATGTTCTTTAGTAAGCATATTATAAATTATCCTTTATTTTACAATAACAGTTGATTGTAGGCTTCCTGTCCATGGGACTCATCATTTGAGGACCCACTGCATTGGGGCAGGTTGTCCAAACACACATAATAAAACCTATATATCACAGAAATGCAGCATGGTTAGTAGTGAGGAACAAACACTGGTCGGAGCGATCAAATGTTCGCAAACCATGCGTTGGCGGCGGGTCCATTGACTTTAATGGCAGGCAAACAGAAAAACCATCAGGTCATATTTGCAGCCGCCAAATACTTACTAGAAGTGCACAAATAGTCCCACAACATGGACAGTGACACACCAGAGGGGGATCAATGGCAAAAATTCCTACAAAAAATATGTATTTTAATCTGGGGCCATTTTTATGCTTTTTAAAAGGAAACTCTAAAAAATTTGCCCTTCTGGAGCCTAGAAATTTTTTATTTTAGGCCACCGGAGTACACGCCTATGTGGCTGGAGGTACATTAAGTGGTCACTGGATAACAATTTAACTGTAGGCCACTTGAGTACAGGCACCAAAAAAGAGGCATTCACCTGACGGAAAAGAGCAAGTGATTATGTGGCTGGAGGTACATTAGGTGGTCCCTGGATAACAATTTTACTGTAGACCAGTGGAGTACAGGCCCCAAAAATGAGGCATTCACCTGACATAAAAGAACAAGTGATTATGTGGCTGAGGTACATTAGGCAGTCACTGGATAACAATTTTACCGTAGGCCAATACAGGCCACAAAAATTAGGCATTCACCTGATAGAAAAGAACAAGTGATTATGTGGCTGGAGGTATATTAGGCAGGCAGTGGATAACAATTTTACTGTAGGCCAGTGAAGGCCCCAAAAATTAGGCATTCACCTGACAGAAAAGAACTTGTGATTATGTGGCTGGAGGTACATTTGGCAGTCACCGGATAAAAAAATGTCTTTAGTCCAGGCCCCAAAAATTAGGCATTCACTTGACCGAAAAGGCCTTTTATGCCGCTGTATATACATAAGATAAGGACCATTCTTTGTTCTGGGTGGTGGCGGATATGTGTGGGCTGGCATGAGGAAATTAAATTACACATGATCATCACAGGTGTTGAATTCCTTTGAGATCCATGCCTTATTCATTTTTAGAAATGTGAGGTAGTCCACACTGTCGTGAGCTAGGCGAGTGCGCTTTTTTGGTCACGATACTCCCTACTGCGCTGAACGTCCTTTCGAACATGACACTAAACGAGGGGCAAGCCAAGAGTTCCATGGCATTTAGTGCCAGCTTTGGCCAAAGGTCAAGCCTGCACACCCAGTAGTCCAAGGGTTTCTGAGAACGTCCACATCGGCTGTCAACCTGATGTCTAGTCGTTCCCTGAGGCTGGATCCGGAGGGCGGCTGTCGATGGGTTTGCTGCAAGAATGATCTCATAGCCGAAGTGATTAACATATCTTTAAACCGCCCTGTTCTTGCAGGTGCGGTAGGATTGGTATCCGCACCTGTTTCGCTGTCGGTGGAAATTCCTTTGCAAGTACGGCCTGGAAATGCTTCATTCTGCAAGCCCTCTGTGATGCTGGTAACATGTCTGTTATTTTGTGTTTGTACCAGGGGTCTAAGAAAGTTGTACGGGGTCCCTCTTCAAACAATAGAGCATGAATTTTGCACTAAATTGGAAGCGGTGGAGGGCCCTGGCTCCTGCTCATCACCCAGGAGAATGTCGTCCTCAGTTTCCTCCCCCCAGCCATGGACAACACCAGGGATCCGCAAAAAGTTTAAAGTCCCCCTCAAAGCCTGCTCTTCTTCCTCCTCCTCCTCCCCCAGCCTCCTCTGACTCATCTTCAGACTCCTGCTGACTTGTCTCAGATGGAGTACCCCCCCCTGGGAATTCAGTCAGCATTTCGACTTCCTCATCTTCCAGCTCCTGCTCCTCAACAGTTTGATCAATGACGTGACGCAAGGCACACTCCAGAAAGAAGACGTAAGGTAAAATGTCACTGATGGCAGCCTGGCTGCTACTGACCAGTTTGGGGATCTCATCAAATGGCCGCAGAAGTCTGCATGCATCAGGTTATTAGCAGCCACTGGTGCGGTGAAAATAAACCAAGCTCCCAGAATCTGTCCTGCTGCAGAGTTCGTACAGGTAGTCGCTAATAGCAAGTTGCTGCTGGAGCAGTCTATCAAGCATATACAAGGTGGAGTTCCAGCACGTCCGGCTGTCACAATTCAGATGTCTGACGAGCAAGCAGTGTCGCTGCTGAATGTCAGCAAGGCGAGCCATGGCCGTGTAAGATCTTTTAAAATGTCCAGAGACTTTTTTGGCCTTGCACAAGACGTCCTGGACCCCAGGGTATTTGGCAACGAATCGCTGCACGACTAAGTTCAGGACGCGTGCCATGCAGATTGGCACTGTTTTCTCACACCACTTTACCAACTGTCAAATTGAGCAGGGTTAGCCACTGATCGGCCTGTGAACACAGAGCTTAAAGCAGTGCAGGACCGGTGTGGTTCTTGGCTTCCAGGCACAACAGCCGCGGCACAGCATGGCAACGTCTCACCTGGGACATCAAATTCTGTGGAGCTTGGGGGCGCAGTGGAAAAGGAGGAGTCAACTGAGGAGGAGGCGGAGAATGAAGTAGGAGGAGGAGAAGAAGAGACAGGCCTGCATGCAATCCTTGGCGGTAACACCAAATCCATACGGGAGCCACAGGTTACATGCTTGACGGCCGTCAGAAGGTTCACACAGTGGGCAGTAAAAGTTATGTTCCTTCCCTGCCCGTGTTTTCGAGAACACGTGTCTGTGGTCAAATGTATCTTGGCAACGACACTGTGTGCCAGAGATATATTCAATTGCCGCTGAACGAGGCCATATAGCTCTGGGATGCCCTTCTGGGAGAAATATTTCCTTCCGGGGACCTTCCATTGCAGTGTGCTAATGGCCACAAATTTTCTAAAGGCCTTCGAGTCCACCAGTTTATATGGCAGTAGTTGGCAGGATAGCAGTTTCCGACAAACCAGCGGTCAGCCATTGGGCAAGAGGGTTATCTGGCATCATCAACTTTTTAACATTTGGGCCACGGAAGACTGCCTTTGGCAAGATGAACACGACGACAGCATGGTGGAAGGTGGAATGGAGGACAAATGGGAGGAGAGAGGAGAAGAAGAGGCAGGATGTGGAGCACAGGGAGTGTGGCTTTGTGGGTTCTGACGGCGTTGCTCCCACTAGGCTCGGTGATGGGATTCCAGGTGCCTTCTTAAGGCGGTCGTCCTTAGGTGAGTATTGGGCTTACCGAATCTTACGTGCTGACAGCACAGGCTGCAGATGGCAACACTATTGTCAGCAGCTGACACATTAAAAAAAGCCTACACTGCGGAGCCATGTGCAGGCGTCCAGGGAGCGACAGATGTGACCGTGCATGGTGGATGGCTCGCTCCAAATACATTTGCAGTCTGCTTTTTGCCTCCTGTGCCCTGCGAGTTCTGCCCTCTTCTCCTCCTTCTCCTCCCTGTCTGCTGCTCCGTCTCTCCCTCTGAACTCCTTTCGCCTTGCTCTCTTGTGGGCACCCAAGTGACGTCCATCGAAAAGTCATCATCGTCACCTTCACCACCACTGACATTTGAGATCTTGGAGTAGGCAGCAACAGCGTGGACCTCCCTCCTTGAGGTTGATATGGGTACTGATGTTAGACTACTGGGTGGCAGCCGTTGCCTCATCCGATGCCAAGAATGGCTAAGCATCGGTACGGTCTGGAAATGCATGGTAAACAATAATTGCTTAGCGGTAATTGTTTTTCTCGAAACCCATGACGGCACCCATGTGAGTAGGACCTCCCATCCAGGACAGGAAACCTGAGGATATAAAAATGTTCACACCCCCACCACACCTCAGTGATTTTGATTACCACTTCCGGATGTGCCAACACCACCAGAGAGAAGACAAACAATAGAGAAAAAGATTTTATTTATTTTTTTAAACTTTTTTTTTTTTTCTGGGAAGGAATTTTGGGGGTCCTGTAGTGGGTATCGAGAAAAACAATTACCGGTAAGCAATTATTGTTTTCCCCTCCCCCATGACGGCAGCCATGCGAGAATAAAATATAAATAAAAATTTAGGGAGGGACAACTGCCTGAAGAACCTTTCTCCAGAAGGCTGAGTCGTCATTAAGGTTAAGCCTGTAATGCTTGAAAAAGGTATTTAGGGTGCTCCAAGTTGCAGCCCTACAAATTTGACTTAAAGAAGCGTTAGCTCTTTGTGCCCAGGATGTGGCCACCGCCCTTGTGGAATGAGCACTGAATCCTTCTAGAATAGGAAGACCGAGGGAAGAATAGGACAAAAGGATGGCTTTCTTAACCCGCTTTGCTAGGGTTTCCCTGGAAACCTTGTGCCCTTTTAGTTTACCCTGATATTGGACAAAAAGGTTTTGATCCACTATCCAGAGAGCGGTAGTCTCTAGATAAAATATCAAACATCTCCTAACATCCAGGCAGTGGAATTTCCTCTCTAACTGGTTAGTAGGGTTAGGGCAGAAGGAGGGAAGGATTACGTCCTGGTTCATGTGAAATTGAGAAACTACCTTAGGGCAGAAGGAGGGGATAGGTCTAATGCTGACCTTATCGTCCAGGATGTTAGTTTATGGCTGGAAGGCTGAAAAGGCCTGGATCTTCAAGACCCTCCAAGCCGAGGTGATGGCTATTAGAAAGGCAAGTTTACAGGCAAGGGTCTCCAGGGAAAGTTCTTTAAAGGGTTCAAAGGGATGCTGAGACAAGGCTGTAAGGACTGTATTAAGGTCCCAAGGTGGGGTAAGGGGCCGTAAGCATGGATGGGCTCTGGAGGCAGCATTCAGAAACTTTTTTACCCAGGGGTGCTCTGCTAGTTTGTAGTAAAAAAAAAATAACTCAGGGCTGCTATCTGGACTTTCAGAGTGGAAGCCCTAAGCCTCTTTGCTAAGCCTGCCTGCAAAAAATCAAGAATTTTAGGAATTTCTGGTTCTCTAAGAGGGTCGGGGGAACCCCCAGGAAGGTGGAAGAAATCTTTCCAGACTCTTAGGTACTTATTGGTCGTGGATTCTTTCCTGCTTTTAAGTAGGGTGGAAACAACTTTGTTTGATAGGCCTCTGTCTAACCAGATGTTCCTCTCAACCTCCAAGCAGTCAATTTCAGGGTATCTGGATCGGGATGGAAAAGGGGACCCTGTAAGAGTAGATCTTCTCTTGGAGGTAGCGGGAATGGAGGGATAGCGGCCAACTTCAGTAGTCCCGCAAACCAAGCCCTCTTGGGCCAATAAGGGGCCACTAGGATTATGGAGACTTTCTCTCAAGCTACTTTGCTCAACAACTGCGGGATGAGACAAAAGGGAGGGAAGTTATAGCCATCCTTCTGACTCCAATCCTGAGCCAGAGCATCTACGGCTGTTTGGTCATCCAAATGGTTGAGGGAGAAAAATTTGTCTGTCTTCCTGTTGGAACGGGACGCAAAAAGGTCTATTAAGGGGAGCGCAAATACCTGAACTATCTGCGAAAAGTAGTCCTGGTTCAGACACCACTCCACGTGTCTTAAATCTACCCAACTCAGAAAATCTGCAATGGAATTGTCCTTCCCCTTCAGATGGACCGCTGATAGTGAAAGGCTCCTGGTTTCTGCTACTTTGAAAATATCCTGGCAGAGATGTAGGAGGGACAGGACTCTTGTGCCCCCTTGCCGATTTATGTAAGAGACTGTGGTGGAATTCTCTGAGTAAAACAGAAGATTTTGGTTTCTTAATTGAGGCAGAGCTTTGGATAGGGCCATCTGAACTGCCTTCAGCACTTTGAAGTTGGAGGATTGACTTCTGGTCGCCAGATCCCATCTCCTCTGCCACCACCTGCTGTCTGGCATCCATTGTTACAATGGTCTGAGTTTGATGGGACCACAGGTTCCCTGAAAAAAGATAATCTGGGGACATCCACCATATTGCTTTGGAGGACAGATGGAAGGATCAATCCAATGATTCCCCGAGACCCGTCCCACTTGCATAAGATATCTGTCTGCAACTCCCGAGAGTGGAACTGTTCATAAGGGACTGCAGGAATAGCTGCCGTCATCTGACCTAACACTGCCATCGTTCGCCGGAAAGAACCATGTTAGGACAGGAAGAGATTTCTTACCACTTCTATAGTTTTGGTTATTTTGTCTGGAGGGAGGAAGCTTTTTTGAAGCCTGGAGTTCAGCTGTATTCCCAAAAACACACAATTCTGAGAGGGAGATAGGCATGACTTCTTCCAATTTATTTTCCACCCCAGGGTCTGTACGGTGTCGCATACAAATGAAATGTCCTTCTTGAGTTGACTTTTGGAATTGGAAAAAAATCTGAAAGTCTACCAAGTAAGGCACTAGAGAGATGTTGTTCAGTAGAAAAAATGGAATGGATGTTGTTCAGTCTCAGAAAAGCCGCAATCTCCACCACGATCTTGGTAAAGACCCTTGGGGCCTGAGAAACTCCAAAGGGGAGGGCCTTGTACTGGAGGTGAAGCCATTTTCCCTTTACACAGACTGCTGTACGGAGAAATTTTCGGGAGTTCGCATTAATCGGGACGTGATAATAGGGCATCCACCAGATCTAAGGTCGCCATCCAACACCCCTGAGAAAGGAGGTTCACCGTGGATTTCAAAGTTTCCATCCTGAATCTCTTGTATCTCAGCGATTTGTTTAGAGACTTGAGATTCAGAATGACCCTGAAGGAGCTATTGGGCTTTTTGACAAGAAACAAGGGAGAATAAAATCCCCTGCCTATTTCTGTACAGGGTACCACATCTACTACCCCTTTCTCCAGGAGGGTGAGAACTTCCTTCTCTAGGACTTCTCTTCTTTCTTTGTTTTGGGGTCAAGACGTCTGAATGAAAAAATCCTCGGGGAACGATAGGTATTTCCACCTGGAATCCGTTTTTGATTACATTTAAAATCCAGGCATTTTTTGCAATTGTGCTCCAGCTTGTCAGAAAGGAAGAAAGTCTCCTTCCTACCTGGCATCTTGCGTCATTGGGATTTATCTTTTCTTTTGTTATCATTGGATCTGAAGAGGAAACCCCCGGATTTTTTGGGAAATCTATCTCTCTCTCCACTGGATCTCTGTCTATTTTTCTGATTTTTAAAACCCGATTGGCAGCCTCGAAAAAGGGTTCTTTTTTGTCTGATAGGAAATTTATTTTTATTGTCTGATGCCTTCTCCAGAATGTTGTCTAGAGAATATCCAAACAGCCTAAGGCCTTCACAAGGGAGGGAGCAAAGGCGCGCTTTAGACCCCTGGTCTCCGCTCCAGGATTTCAACCATACCGTGCGCCTAGCAGCATTGGAAAGGGTGGCTGCTCTTGCGGAGAAACGGATGACATCAGTAGAAGCGTTTGCTAGAAAATCTGCTGCTTTATGGAATGACGGAAGAGATGCAAGCAAATCTTCCCTGGGGGTCTTATCCCTAATATGGGATTCCAGCTGGCCTAACCAGAGTTTTAATGATCTAGAAACCCATGAGGCCGCAATAGCTGGTCTAAGGCTGGTAAAAGCGCTTTCCCATGATCTCCTGAGATATACGTCTGCTTTCTTATCTAAGAGGTCACTCAAGCCACCTAAATTTTCAAAGGGAAGATTGGTTCTTTTTGCTAACTTAGCCACCAGGGCGTCTACTAAGGGGGCTTTATCCCAGATATTGGCGACAGAGTCTTCAAATGGATATTTCGTTTCACTGAATTGGGTATAAAACAATTTCTATCAGTGTTTTTCCACTCTTTTTTAATTAGGGCCTCCATATTTTTGTGGACCGGGAATGCCCTAAAACGTCTCTGCCCTAACCCCTCAAAGGTTTGATCGGCGACAGATTTAGGCTCTTTTACATCCTCTAATTGCATCCTTGTTTTTGCAGATTTTAATAGTGGATCAGCATCTTCTAGGGGGAAGAAGGATTTCCCTGCTGTATCTTCGCCAGAGGAAGAGAAGTCGGATGAGAGCTTCCCCGATTCAATGGCTTCCTCTGCGTCGGACAAATCCAAGTCAGATTCCCATGCTCCAGGATTTTTTGCAGTGGTTTTGTGGCGCGGATGCCTTAAAGCTTTTAGTGATGATCTGACCTCAGATTTGACCAATGCCCTGATTGAGTTGGACAGGCTTTGAGATTCCTCCATAACTAATTTCTCAATGCAGGCCTGACAAAGAGGTTTGGTATAGGAGGAAGGTAACGGGACCCCTGCAACCCCCACACTTCTTATGCTTAGACTTCCCTGATGCCTTTTTTGGGACCTTGGGAACCTGCAGCAAAAAAAAATAACACAAACCACCAATAAATTAGCAGTAGTGCCCCACTCCTCAGGACCAGAACCGGACTAGAAGGCCTCAAGGGTTTACTGGGGTCGGCGCGACCTGGATCCACAGGCACAGACATTGTACTGTTCGGATTCTGAAGCTGGGCTGGCTGTCTCCTCCTGTTGCCATATTTGTAGTGCGCTTCGGCCTCCTTCTTTGCATAGGAATTTAAAAATGCCGCCTAATCCCGGAACCTCCTGGTCATGATGTCACCGGAAGTGACGTGCCGGAAGTTGCGCAGTCTGCGTGTGCGCAGAAGCCCCCGGCGGCTCCGTCCACGTTTTTTGGATTAGGGCCACACCAGCACTGCTGGCATCTGCATTCTGGATTAGCCGTAAGATGTTCCAGCTTACTAAGAGTGGGAGCGGGGCTGCCTGGGACCAGGGACTGCCTGAACACGGCCACAGCGGTCCCTCAAGAGGCCAGGAGGATGAAGGCAGGAGACAGACTTCAGCGATTGCTCTAAGCAGAGACTTACACCACTTGGGATGTGACCATTGCGGTACAAGGACCTGACCCTCCCCAGCCCAAGGGGGGAACATCTAGGTAAGCTCCAAAGCTGGAGAACTCCTCAGGATCTCCCATCCAGAGACAGGAAACCTGAATTGAGGTGTGGTGGGGGTGTGAACATTTTTATAACCTCAGGTTTTCTGTCCTGGATGGGAGGTCCTACTCGCATGGGCGCCGTCATTCGGTAGGGGAAAAATAATTCCTCTGACTCGAGTGGAGGGGCTATGGTGGTGATGGTGTCTTTGGGGGTGCGCACAGCAGAGAGTGAAGAGGGTGCAGATACAGAGGATGAGGATAGTGCAGAAACGGAAGGCTGAGTGAGCCACTCAACCAACTCTGGTGCATACTGTGAAGTAATCACACACGATTAGAGTTGAGCGAACACCTGGAAGTTCAGGTTCGCCCGAATTTCACTGCAAAGTTTGAGTTCGGGACCCGAACTTGACCCCAAGCCCCAAGCCCCATTAAAGTCAATAGGGAACAGAACTTTGGGGCACTAAAATGGCTCTAAAAAAGTAATGGAAAGGGCTACAAGGCTGCAAAATGAAGCAAAAGGGGTGTAAGAGCTGGACAATTGCCATGCAAACAAATGTGGATAGGGAAACATAATCTTGAACTAGGAGGAGGAGATCCATATGGAGTAGGAGGTTGAGGAGGCGGTGAACGTGGTGGTGTAGGTGGAAGCTGTGGTGGACGAGGTAGTCGCCAACAACACTTTTTTTTATTCAATTTTTTTAATTGGGTAGACCCCAAAACATTGGGAAATATAGAAAAGAAAACAAAGAGAAAGTGTGCTGGAGTATAATCCAGTGCTGAGCCACGCCACCTGCACTGCTCACATGACGGTGACGTCACCCCAGGTCCTTCGGCTTTTCAACAGTTCGGATTTGTGGAAGCCGCCCCTTATGGATTCCATATGCCGGGATAGTCCGCGGTAGTGGAATCCATAACGGGATGCGGCGATTACCACTACCCGAACGCCGAACTATTTTTTAAAGTTTGCTCATCTCTACAGGCACCCCCTGCTCTGAAGAGGGGAGGGTGCCTGGTTTATAGGAAAAGGTCAGAAATTGATGAAAACAACACCAAAATGGGTCAGGGACAGCATGGGGATGATGTCTGGATGCATCTTGGACTACAATGTCGCTGCTGGGAACGATGTTGCCCGAGTTGTACGTCACGTTTACAGAGTGACCATAAAACTCACAAAACCAAATATAGAAGCGATTTTAGATAAAAATTTGTTAGGAAACATTCTTTCCTGTATATTTACTTTTATAAAAATAGTAAGTTCAGACAAAAATGTTCATGATTTTCGGAACTTGGGCCATGACTAAGAGGGACGGCCGGTGGCTTTGATTGTGTTGACCGGACTGTCATCTGATGATAATGAAGTATATAAAATTGTAGGTGAGGGTCTGCTGCCGTTTTGTTAACTCTAGATAACTTCTAAGCTGATCGCATGTCTCCGTGATGTTGACGATCTATCAATGTCTGCTCTTTCAACTTTTGATGTTCTTTTATGCGCCTACCATGGTGATAACAAGTTCAGGTAAAAAATGTTATGATTTTAGGAACTGGGGCCATGACTAAGAGGGATGGCTGGTGGCTTCAATTGTGTTGACCGGACTATCATCTGATTATAATGAACTTGTAAGAGGAATGGACGTTGAGCTGACCAGTGACCGTGTATATAAAATTGTAGGTTAGGGTCTGCTGCCGCTTTGTTAACTCTAGATAACTTCTATGCTGATCGCACGTCCCAGTGATGTTGACGATCTATCAATGTCTGCTCTTTCAACTTTCGATGTTCTTTTATGCGCCTACCATAGTGACCACGAGTAATAGGGAAATCAGGATTTGCCTGAGGGATGGCCACGGCTACCACTTTCAACAAAGGCAGGCGGGGGTGCTCCAATTTCCCAGTACCGCCTCAGTGAGGTAGTGACGATAAATAACAATACAGGACTCTTAAGAGAGCCTGTCATTTGAACGAGTACAAAGAAATTACAGGGAATGTCATGGGTATTTAGGATGAGGAAACGTTATACAGGAGGAGAGGTAAAGTATGATTGATGGCCTGCTGGTGACCCACTAAAACATTAGGGGTGAAGGTCTTCAGCTGAGCCGACCATCTAAAACATTATGTGTGAGGGCCTGCGGTTGAGCTGACCATCCGAAAAATTATATGCGAGGGCCTGTGGATGAGCTGACTATCGAAAACATTATTTATTCGAGGGCTTGGGGGTGAGCTGACCATTCAAAAAATTATATGAGAAGGCATATAAGCGATGGCATTATATGCGACAATTAAGTATGTAGATATTATGGAAGAGGAGGAGGAGGATGAGAAAAGGAAGATTCAACATATACCCTTTTTTGTGGTGGAAGGGATGCATGGGAATACAGAGTATTCAGTACATTCTAAACAACACATTTACAGTGCCTTTTTGTTCAGTCGTGGCTTTCATCTGGTGGAGTGGAGAAGTCAGGGGCAATCTAGGCCTTGTTCATTTTTATCTGAGTCAACCTGTCAGCATTTTCAGTTGACAGCCAGATAAGCTTATCTGGTATAATGCCACCAGCAGCACTAAATACCCGCTCAGACAAAACGCTGGCGGCAGGGCAGGCCAGCACCTCCAAGTCGTAAAGCGCCAGTTCGTGCCACGTGGACACCCAGTAGTTGTAAGGCACTGAGGAATCACTGAGGATGCTGACCTGGTCTAGAAATAAGTGCAGATTTGCGTCTCAACACTCACAGCAAGCAGAGTTTGTGGAATACAGAAAATGACTGTCTGCCACTGGAATTTTTGAATTAAATATAGGCCGCACACAGTCTAGATATAAGTGTTTAGTTTGCGTCTCACTGCTCACAGCAGAGTTTTTGGAATACAGAAAATCTCACTAACAGTCAACCTGACAAAAAAAAAAAAAATTCCCCCAAAGCAATTTTGGCTGCCTGCCACCTCTAACAGTAGTCCTTAAAAGGACTGTTAGTTCTTTGAAACGTCTTCTCAATGATAAATTTTAGATGAAATTCGCCCTAAACTGACTGTCCCTTCCCAACAGCAGCTCTCTCTGCCTCGCAATGAGCCGAACCCACGTGACCGGGTGCTATATAACACCCGAAGACGCGTTTGGGCCAGCCGATCACTGTAATGCAATGTAAGTAGAAAACATGTCTAATAGCATTACAGTTATGGCAATACTTACCTGCACGTTTATTGGCTGCTTAGCAAGCGCCAAACGTGCGGGGAGGAGACTCAAGCATCGTGCTCAAGCACATGTGGTACTCGGCCGAATACTTGGATCTGCCGAGCATAGCGATGCTCGAGCCGAACCGGTACTCGGCTGAGCTTGCTCGCTCAACACTAGTCCTGTGGGATCAATACCTGGTTCATTTTAATGAACGTGAGCTTGTCCAGATTGGCTGTGGACAGGCGGCTGCGCTTGTCTGTGATAACACCCCCTGCCGTGCTAAACATAAGTTCAGACAATAACTGGCTGCGGGGCATGCCATCACCTCCATGGCGTAAAGGGCAAGCTCAGGCCATGTGCCCAATTTGGAGACCCAGAAGTTGAATGGGGCAGACACATCAGTTAGTACGTGTACATGTGTGCACACATATTGTTCCACCAAATTGCTGAAACGCTGCTAAGACATTCCATATCAGCTGGTGGTGCTGGTTCTTGTGACGTGCTGACAAAGCTTTTCCACATTTCAGCCATGTTAACCCTGCCTTCTGAGGTGCGGGTGGTGCCCCAGCTGCATTGGCGACTTCTTCCTTCTCCTCTGCCTTCGGCTTGTGCTTCCACTGAGGCCCCGGTGTCAGGTGGGAATGCCATCAGCAGTGCATCTAGCAGCATGCAGAATATATTTCCCAGTCAGGTATGCAGTGCAGGGGTAGTGTGACAGAAAAAAGCCGTACAGATCACCCAACAATCCAAACACCGCCGAATTTACAGAATATATTTCCCAGTCAGGTATGCATTGCAGCGGTAGTGTGAAAGAAAAAAGGGGTACAGATCACCCCGCAATCTAAAAGCCACCAAATTTACAGAATATATTTCCCAGTCAGGTGTGCAGTGCAGGGGTGGTTTGAAAGAAAAAAGGGGTCATCATGGAGCTTCCCGGTCATCCGGCATCTATTCGTCCCTCTGAAGGATTATATTCAAAGTGTGTAGAAGCCACACGGGGCTCCTACGCTGTAGATTTATCATGGAAACATCGTGGAGATTTTACAGCATATAACTAAAGCACCCAGCAATCTAAATACCGCGCTGAATTTACAGAATATATTTCCCTGTCAGGTATGCAGTTCAGCAGGAACACATCCTCCAAGCCACTTGTGAATAACTTTTCTGATAACCGTGGAAATGTCCACCCACAATCAAAGAGCTGGATTTACTGATTACATTTTACTATCAGAAATGCAGTGCAGGCCGCAAATGTACTTTATGGCAAAAAATATGTGTTTTTATCACCAACAATGCCACAGTTGTATTTACTGGTTATATATCACTGTCACAAATACAGTGCATGCCCCAAATGTACTTTATGGCAAAAAAATAAGTGATTTTTTTCACCAACAATGTCACAGTAGTATTTACTAGTTATAGTGCACTCTCAGAAATGCAGCACAGGCTGCAAATTTACTATATAGCACAAAAAGTGTGCTTTTTTAAACCGCAAATTTAAATGCAGTATTTAAGGTTTGTTTTTTGGACTGTTAGAAATGCAGCGCAGGCCAAAAAATTTACTTTCTAGCACAAAAAACCTTTAACAGTTCTATCACACCACCCTGTTTATTTGGGGCAACAGGTTACAGGTATATCACAGCCTTTAACCAGTATTTTGTGGAAGTAGGTATATCGCACCACGCAATTTGTTTTTTTGGGGGCAACAGGTATATCACACCTGTTGCAAGTAGT
Organism: Bufotes viridis; assembly: GCA_033119425.1. Classification (NCBI taxonomy): domain Eukaryota; kingdom Metazoa; phylum Chordata; class Amphibia; order Anura; family Bufonidae; genus Bufotes; species Bufotes viridis. Next base: position 367,924,991 of record CM065591.1, on the reverse strand, counting down.
TGTTCCAATAGTGCTTGTCCCGCTATATAACTGCGGTATCGCAGCAGAACCACACACAACTGCTGCACAATACAAATGCACTATATACTTTCTATGTTAGAAAGTATATTATAGGTATACCACACCCCTCAATCAGTTTTTTTGGGTGGCAACATACATATCACACCAGTTGCAATTAGTTATTCCAATAGAGTTTGTCCCTCTATATAGCTGCAGTATCGCAGCAGAAACACACACAACTGCTGCACAATAAAAATGACCTATAATATACTTTCTATGTTAGAAAGGATATTATAAGTATATCACACTTCTCAGTATATCACACCTATCTATAGCACACCTATACCAATCCTAAAAGAACTTTTGTGGCCCTATTAGCTATCGTTTGGTGTCCCTAACAGTCTGTCCCTGCTCCACAAAGCAACCTCTCCCTACACTGGCAAAACACAGAATGTAAAATGGCTGCTAGATCAGGTTCTGTTATAGGGTGGGGTGTGTGTCCATGTGCTTAAATGTTTCAATTGGCTGTCCTGTCCCACCTGATGGATGTGTAATGGGTCAAAGTTCGGCACAATGCAAAAAAATATGGTGACGGAGGACATCCCCATATGTTTGCATGTTCGGCGAATCGCGAATGCGCAAAGTTCGCTGCGAAACAACCTCCGGGCGAACCGCAAGGCCATAACTAATGGGTAGTAGTAACAAAGGCAAATTAGTAAAATGTCTGAAATGAACACTCTGAATTAGACCAGGTTGCTGTAATATGCTTAGTGCAGGCCACTGCATGTGACAGTGATTCTCTTTTTGGTACAGTTTGAATTTTTGTGTCTTGCACAGCCCTCTCAGACTCTACACTAAGCGTATCAAAGTCTATATTACTTTAAGAAAACAACTTTGATGTCTCTTACCAAGCCTTTACTCAAAATGCATCCATATTCAACAAACATTTGGTTATCGTATGTGGGTTTCAGCCTCATGTGATTGCCACAATGAGTGTCTAGAACCTCTGACTGTTTTTTTTTATGGCCAGTAATTGTGCCTGAAATAGCTGAAACCCCACAGTAAGTCCCAGTTACATAGTTGTTAAGCTTGGAAAAAGACAAAAGTAAAAAATAGTAAAAAAAATTCAGTTCAATAATATTTAACCCCTTAATGATTTTACCAATAGTGGAATTGAGAGAGCTGCATAATTATCTAGCTTTGAAATAGTTATATTTTCCAAAATGGGCAAATAAAAAATAAAAAGAGACACCAGTGGAAATCTAGGAAGCATCAAAAGAGGAGCACCAGGGAATCCATCAGGTGAATATTACTTTTTACTGACCTTTAAAAAAAAAAATCTGACACATGCTGCAAGTCATTAAACTTACTTATGTGTGTCTGGCCTTAAGGAAAGTGACTTTGCATCATGCTTCTTGGTATTTCATGGTAACCAATGCTACTCTACCGTACCTCATTTGAACCTAAGATTGCTTATACTGTTTATAGGATTGGATAGTAAGTGAAATCTGCATAAAATTGAGGTTAAATGCTAAGTAAGGGGCGCCTTCACACATAGTAGATTTTGTTGCCAAAAATTACTGTGACTGAAAATCAGTTCCATTCATCTGAATTGGGTTTTTTGGTGGGAAGCACATGCATTTCTTCAAGCTTTATTCTGATGAATGGAACTGATTTTCAGTCGCAGAAATTTTTCTGAAACAAAATCTGTTGCATGTGTAGGCACCCTAATGCTTCTTCAGAGTTTAACCAAGAAGAAGTTTGCATTGGTAAACAAACCACTTGCATTCTCAGCATTATAGAATGATGATTGTGCTATTCACTTCTAGCTGAAGTTTTTTTTATATTATTGTAACAGTGAAGGTTTTAATAGGAGGAATAATGCTATGAGGCACATAAGAGACACGTATATATTTTATTTATCAATACTTTTAAAAGGGCTGTCAAGGACATTTAAAAATGTACCAAATAGAAGGAGATGTTATAAAGAAAAATAAGAAATACCTACTGTACCTGGAACATCTGCTGCCCCTGCAGCATTTCCAATTCTCGCCTTTGGCTAGTCTCTGATGGTGTCCTGCAGTGATGACTTTGTGACTACCCACACACTACTGCAACATCCAAACATGGATTTACAGCTGGAATCATTTATGGGTGGTCACAGTGTAATCACTGAAGAACAGCAACAAAAAAGAGCAGAAGCATCAAATCACTTATGCAGGAGCAGTGGTGGATTATCCACGTGAATTATAATACTTCTATTGTTATTTTATAACATTCTCTGCTAGTTGCTACAATTATAAATGCCCTGGACAAGACCTTTAATTTAGGATATTATTCAAAACAATACACATATTATTTGCAAGTCCTTTGGCAACACATTTATATTAAACATACAACAAGTCAACTTGCCTTTGTATAATTCTTTAAACTGCTCTAGTAGAATTTCAATTTTATTTTTTCTGTATTTATTTATTTTTTATTTATTTTGTGCACTTATATAGTGCTGACATATTCCGCAACATTTTACATGCACTTAATCATGCTGTCCCCAATGGGGTTCACAATCTAAGCTCTCTATCAGTATGTCTTTGGAGTTTTACCTGAATAAATAGCATCATAAGGCATTTGTTACATGCTTCTGCTCTGTCAAAGAATTTGCTTAATGGGGATGTGCAAGAATGTCATGACAAATGGTCACATGACACAAGAGCATCCGGTCTCCACCGTCGCCAGTGATTGGGTGCGGCAATGTTAAACCCAGATGTTGACGTTGAGGAAGCACAGAGGAGCATCGAAGGCCTGGTGGAGTAGAAGTGGGGAGCCAGCACCAGAAAGCATTTATGTAATCTTAACTTTTCAGGTCTGGCCAAGTGGAGGGGAGGAGTTTTCAAACTCCCCCCATTCTTTCATAACCCCTTTAAGTCTTTTATACATTACAGTATATAAACATTTGGTAAAGTTTCTCACCCAACCTCTCAAACAACTTAGAGATGAGTGAACTTTTGGATATTTAATTAGTTATAGGTTTGTTGAATTAAAAAAAAAAAAATTGGTACAGACTAGAGATCAGCCAACCAGTTCGTAAGGAACAGGATTCATTATGAGCTTCCCAAAAATGTGCCCACAAGACAACCCCAAAGATTTTTTGGTTTGCTTCGGATGAATCCAGGAAAAGGGGACAGTGCCACTTTACTCCACATGTCAGAGGGAAAAACCAAGAGGGAGGAAGAAGGATGCTCACATTACCCTGAAGGGAAGTGGGGGAGAGCGCTTACCCTGATTAGCTCACAGGCTGACAGACAGCCTGGATAAGTAAATCAGTGGGGCAGCAAGGAGGGAGGTGCCCTTACAGAACAACTAAAACTTCATTCTGTTTTGGGCTGTTAAGGAAGGTGGATAGGTGTATCAGTATCTGGCAGAAAACTATCTTAGGAACAGTGTACAGTCACAATCAAGCTTCTATTCTAGTATCAGGGTTATGGGAACTACTAAAAAGAATAATGATTTTGTAGAATTGGGAAGGGCAGGGAAAGCTTTTAGCCAGGCAGTGAGGAGCTAGCTACAGTTACTGCCTCATAATATAGCTTTCCCTTACCTACTGACGTTACATTATCACTGGCAAAAAAAAAAAAAATCACTCTGATCAGTACTGTCATGAATACCATGACAGCATTACCCACACGAATGGAGGGAATTGCTCAGTCGGTACAAGATTTAGCCAAGAGGGTCCAAGACTAGCTCCTCTGTTGCTACAGTTCAGTCACCATTAGAGCTTAAGGTTAGGTTCCTTGATCGTTTCTCTGGTGACTCTGAAACATTTTTAACTTTAAGAAAGAGTTAGTTTCATCTAAGTCAACAGGGACTTAAGTACTGAAAATAGGTATTACAATTTCTCTGCTTCAGGGGGATACTCAGGAGTGGAGGTTCTTGCTGCCACCCAACTCTCCTGAACTTTTTTCTGTTGACCATTTATCTTCTGCCCTCAGTCTCTTGTATGATGAGCCAGATAAGGCAGCTTTCACAGAAAACCAACTTCTTTCCTTACGTCAAGGCAGATGACCAGTGGAAGGGTATTTCTCTGAGTTCTGTAAGTGGGGTTCTGCCTCTGGCTGGAATGATCTAGCTGTCAGATCACAGTTTAGATTGGGACTTTCAGATATTCAGAAATACCTTTTAGTTAGTTATTATACTCAGGGGTCATTAAATGAGACTACGTCTCTGGCTCTCTGATTTGACCGATGATTAAGAGAATATAACCATGAACATTCTGTCTCTGTCCATCCTTCTTCCTTCTCATCCTCTGTGGTTAAGGTGCCAGTGGAGTCCGAGGAGACCATGCAAGTGGATACTATGTCTTCCTAGAAAAGGAAGGGACATTGCATGAAGAATGGCCTCCGCTTCTACTGCAGCAGTCCTTCAGTGTCTGAGTGATGATCAGTAGTGTTGATCACGAATATTTGAATTGCGAATTTTAATAGCGAATATCGGCACTTCGAGAATTAGTGAATATTTATAATATCTCAAAATGTATTTGGAATTGCGAATATTAGTTTTCTATTTTAAATACCAGTCTATGCAAATTTTTATGCAACTTTTATGCAACTTTTCTTAATGCAAATTTTTGCAATCAAGAAAATAATGCCCGAAGATCAGGAATTTGCGAATTCGCGAATATATGGCGAATATTCGCCCAAATATTTGCGAAATGTCGCAAATTCGAATATTGCCCCTGTCGCTCATCGCTAATAATCAGGGATGTCACTCAGATGCACAGGTATTTCCCAAAAGTAATGGCATGGTTTTATCATCGCTAACAAGCTTTCATAGGAATGCTCTTTAGCGATGAGCTGGCAGTCTAATACTGTCACCACATACCCATTAAATGAGCAAATGCTTTTCCATCGGGCAATTCATTTTTCGGCAGCAGATCGTGGTGTCTAATCAGGATCTGCTGTCGGCAAAAAACTAGACAACAGGGGACGAGTGATGGCATAACGATTGCTCCTCCCCATGTTGTAGAGAAGATCACTGCATATAAATATCCTGCAGAATGGAGCTGTCTAATACAGACTTAAGGAAAAGACATGTTCAGCTGTCAGTTGCTCCTAAGTTGAGTTATTTTTTGTTGAGGAAAAAGACACTGGATTACGCCCTTGTATTAACTATAAGGAATTAAGCAAAATTACGGACAGAAACCAGTATCCCTTTCTCAGTGGTTTTCAAAAATTGACCTCAAAGGAGCCTATACTATAATTTGATTAGAATACAGCAGGGATGAATGTAAAACGGCGTTCAAAACCCTGAAAGGTAATTTTGAATAACTTGTAATGCCCTTTGGGCTGTGTAATGCCTCTGCTGTTTTTCAAAACTAGAGATGAGCGAACACCTGGATGTTCGGGTTCGAGAAATTCGGCCGAACTTCCCGAAAATGTTCGGGTTCGGGATCCGAACTCGACCCGAACTTTATCCCGAACCCAAACCCCATTGATGTCAATGGGGACCCGAACTTTTGGGCAATAAAAAGGCTGTAAAATAGTCCAGGAAAGGGATAGAGGGCTACAAAAGGCAGCAAAATGTAGGTAAATTCCCTGCAAACAAATGTGGATAGGTAATTGAATTAAAATAAAATAAAATAAATAAAACTTAACCAATATCAATTGGAGAGAGGTCCCATAGCAGAGAATCATGCGTCATATCACCCACCACTGGAGAAGGCCACTTCCAGTTATTTCGGCCCCAGCACCCAGACAGAGGAGAGAGGTCCCACAGCAAGGAATAATGCATCATATCACCCACCACTGGAGAAGGCCACTTTCAGTTATTTTGGCCCCAGCGCCCAGACAGAGGAGAGAGGTCCCACAGCAAGAAATCATGCGTCATATCACCCACCACTGGAGAAGGCCACTCAGTTATTTCGGCCCCAGCACCCAGACAGAGGAGAGAGGTCCCACAGCAAGGAATCATGCGTCATATCACCCACCACTGGAGAAGACCACTTTCAGTTATTTCGGCCCCAGCACCCAGACAGAGGAGAGAGGTCCCACAGCAAGGAACCATGCGTCATATCACCCACCACTGGAGAAGGCCACTTTCCGTTATTTCGGCCCAGCACCCAGACCGAGGAGAAAGGTCCCACAGCAAGGAATCATGCATCATTTCACCCACCACTAGAGAAGGCCACTTTCAGTTATTTAGGCCCCAGCACCCAGACAGAGGAGAGAGGTCCCACAGCAAGGAATAAGGCGTCATATCACCCACCACTGGAGAAGGACACTTTCAGTTATTTCGGCCCCAGCACCCAGACAGAGGAGAGAGGTCCCACAGCAAGGAATCATGCGTCATATCACCCACCACTGGAGAAGGCCACTTTCAGTTATTTCGGCCCAGCACCCAGACAGAGGAGAGGTTCATTCAACTTTGGGTTGCACCGCAAGATCATGGAAAATTTAAAAAACTGAGGATTCAATAAAGAAGTGCCCCGGAGTACAAGAATACATGGTTGAGGGGGAGGCAGTTATAAATGTCTATTCTGCACAAGGGAGGCACAGGTCCTGTGGGATCCATGCCTGGTTCATTTTTATGAACGTCAGCTTGTCAACGTTGGCTGTGGTCAGGCGGCTGCGTTTGTCAAAACGCTGGCCGCCGGGCAGGCCAGCACCTCCAAGGCATAAACTGCTAACTCTGGCCACGTGGACAATTTGGAGACCCAGAAGTTAAATGGGGCCGAACCATCAGTCAGTACGTGGAGGGGTGTGCAGACGTACTGTTCAACCATGTTAGTGAAATGCTGCCTCCTGCTAACACGTTCCGTATCAGGTGGTGGTGCAGTTAGCTGTGGCGTGGAGACAAAACTTTTCCACATTTCTGCCATGCTAACCCTGCTCTCAGAGGAGCTCAGAGGAGTGACACTGCTGCGTTGGCGACCTCTTGCTCCTCCTCTGCCTTCGCCTTGGGCTTCCACCTGTTCCCCTGTGACATTTGGGAATGCTCTCAGGAGTGCGTCTACCAGCGTGCGCTTGTACTCGCGCATCTTCCTATCACGCTCCAGTGCAGGAAGTAAGGTGGGCACATTGTCTTTGTACCGGGGATCCAGCAGGGTGGCAACCCAGTAGTCCGCACAAGTTAAAATGTGGGCAACTCTGATGTCGTTGCGCAGGCACTGCAGCATGTAGTCGCTCATGTGTGCCAGGCTCCCCAAGGGTAAGGACAAGCTGTCCTCTGTGGGAGGCGTATCGTCATCGTCCTCCGTATCCCCCCAGCCACGCACCAGTGATGGGCCTGAGCTGTGTCGGGTGCCACCCCGCTGTGAACCTGCTTCATCCTCATCCTCCTCTACCTCATCCTCCTCGTCCTCCAGTAGTGGGGCCCTGGCTGGCCACATTTGTACCTGACCTCTGCTGTTGCAAAAAACCTCCCACTGAACCACTTCTAACAGACTGGCCTGAAAGTGCTAAAAATGACCCCTCATCCTCCTCCTCCTCCTCCTGGGCCACCTCCTCTTCCATCATCGCCCTAAGCGTTTTCTCAAGGAGACATAGAAGTGGTATTGTAACGCTGATAACGGTGTCATCGCCACTGGCCATGTACACATACTTTTAACTTCCTCATGGTGCAGCCGACGTACTGGAGGCCACAAGGGCACTCCAGCACGTAGACCACACCTGAGGTCTCACATGTAATTTTCCCTCTAATTTTCAGATCCTTCTTTCTTGAATTGGAATAAACTTTTTCAACTTGTCGTTCTTTTTTCATTTCTTTTGTGCGGTTTCTACATGGCAGGCAAAAACCGCACCAATTCCTACAGTAGATAAAAAAGGAAGAAAAAAACGGTTCACTTGGTGCGGTTTTTGCCTGCAATGTAGAAACCGCACAAAAGAAATGAAAAAAGAACGACAAGTTGAAAAAGTTTATTCCAATTCAAGACGTGCGTGCTGCAGCTGAAACTCCACTATGGCCTGCTGCTGCTCGCACAGGTCTCTCCAGCATGTGCAAGGTGGAGTTCCACCTGGTGGGCACGTCGCATATGAGGCGGTGAGCGGTAAGCCGAAGTTCCGCTGTAGCACAGACAGGCGAGCAGCGGCAGGATGTGAACGCCGGAAGCGCGCACAGACGACCCGCACTTCATGCAGCAGCTCTGACATATCGGGGTAGTTGTGAATGAACTTCTGCACCACCAAATTCAGCACATGCGCCAGGCAAGGGATGTGCGTCAAACCGGCTAGTCCCAGAGCTGCGACGAGATTTCAATCATTATCGCACACCACCAGGCCGGGCTTGAGGCCCACCGGCAGAAACCACTTGTCGGTCTGTTGTTCAATACCCTGCCACAACTCCTGCACGGTGTGTGGCCTGTCCCCCAAACATATGAGTTTAAGAATGGCCTGCTGACGTTTACCCCGGGCTGTGCTGAAGTTGGTGGTGAAGGTGTGTGGCTGACTGGATGAGCTGGTGGAAGCAGAGGAGGAGGAAGCCGAGTAGGAGGAGGAGGCTACAGGAGGCAAAGAATGATGCCCTGCGATCCTTGGCGGCGGAAGGACGTGCGCCAAGGAACTCTCCGCCTGCGGCCCAGCCGCCACTACATTTACCCAGTGTGCAGTTAGGGAGATATAGCTTCCCTGGCCGTGCTTACTGTTCCACGTATCTGTGGTTAGGTGGACCTTGCCACAGATGGCGTTGCGCAGTGCACACTTGATTTTATCGGATACTTGGTTGTGCAGGGAAGGCACGGCTGTCTTGGAGAAGTAGTGGCGGCAGGGAACAACATACTGTGGGACAGCCATGGACATCAGCTGTTTGAAGCTGTCTGTGTCCACCAGCCTGAATGACAGCATTTCAAAGGCCAGTAGTTTCGAAATTCTGGCATTCAGGCCCAGGGCTCGAGGGTGGCTAGGTGGGAATTTACGCTTTCTCTCCAAGGTTTGTGAGATGGAGAGCTGAACGCTGCCGTGTGACATGGTGGAGATGCTTGGTAACGCAGGTGGTGGTGTCGGTGGCACATCCTCTGTTTGGTGGGCGGCAGGTGCCAACATTCCTACCGAGGCGGAGGAAGAGGCCGAGGCAGCAGCAGAAGAGGGAGCAAGGGGAGCCAGAGTGAGTTCCTTGCTTTTAAGGTGTTTACTCCACTGCAGTTCATGCTTTGCATGTAGCTGCCTGGTCATGCAGGTTGTGCTAAGGTTCAGAACGTTAATGCCTCGCTTCAGGCTCTGATGGCACAGCGTGCAAACCACTCGGGTCTTGTCATCAGCACATTGTTTAAAGAAGTGCCATGCCAGGGAACTCCTTGAAGCTGCCTTTGGGGTGCTCGGTCCCTGGTGGCAGTGGCCAGTAGCAGGCGAACTCTCTTGGAGGCGGCTGTTCTGCTTTTGCCCCCTGCTCTCTCTTTTGCTATGCTGTTGGCTCAGTCTCACCACTGCCTCTTCCTCTGAACTATGAAAGTCAGTGGCACGACCTTCATTCCATGTGGGGTCTAGGACCTCATCGTCCCCTGCATCGTCTTCCACACAGTCTTCCTCCCTGACCTCCTGTTCGGTCTGCACACTGCAGAAAGACGCAGCAGTTGGCACCTGTGTTTCGTCATCATCAGAGACGTGTGGACTGCAATGAGATGGTATTCCCATGTCCTCATCATCAGGAAACATCAGTGGTTGTGCATCAGTACATTCTATGTCTTCCACCACTGGGGAAGGGCTAGGTGGATTCCCTTGTGAAACCCTGCCAGCAAAGTCTTCAAACAGCATAAGAGACTGCTGCATAACTTGAGGCTCAGACAGTTTCCTTGATATGCATGGGGGTGATGTGACAGACTTATGGGCTTGGTTTTCAGGTGCCACCTGTGCGCTTTTTGCAGAAGACTGGGTGGGAGATAATGTTGTGAACGTGCTGGATCCACTGTCGGCCACCCAATTGACTAGCGCCTGTACCTGCTCAGGCCTTACCATCCTTAGAACGGCATTGGGCCCCACCAAATATCGCTGTAAATTCTGGCGGGTACTGGAACCTGCGGTAGTTGGTTCACTAGGCTGTGTGGCTGTGGCAGAATGGCCACGTCCTCTCACACCACCAGAGGGTCCACTAACACCACCACGACCGCGTCCCTTACTAGATGTTTTCCTCATTGTTACCGTTCACCAAGCACCACAATAAGAAAAAAAAATATTTGGCCCAATGTATTGATTTCAAATTCAGGCCTTTTTTTACAGGCACCTAACCCTATCTGCCTATTTATTTATGTATTACACTAATCCAGGCACAGCAGTAACCACTGATTTAGGGAAATATCTCTTTTAGGGCTAGTATTTAGGCCCTGGATGAAAGTATCCTTTTATGGACAGATTTAAACTAGGCCTGCAACAGCTAGAACACCAGATTCACCCCAGAACAAAATATATAACTTGCAGGACACTATGAAACTTGGCCAGCCACAGCTGAAACCACTGATTTATGGTATTGCTATTTTGGCAATTGAATTTCACCCCAGAACAAAATATATGTTTCGGCGGACACTATTATAGTTTAACAGCCAGTGCTGGGACACCAGATTTAGGGGATTGCTATTTTGGCAGTTAAATTTCACCCCAGAACAAAATATACCCTGTTACGGACAGATTTAAACTAGGCCTGCAACAGCTGGAACACCAGATTCAGGGTATTGCTATTTTGGCAATTGAATTTCACCCCAGAACAAAATATATGTTTTGGCGGACACTATTATAGTTTGCCCGCCACAGCTGAAACCACTGATTTATGGTATTGCTATTTTAGCTATTCAATTTCACCCCAGAACAAAATATATGTTTTGTCGGACACTATTATAGTTTGCCAGCCACAGTTGTGACACCAGATTTATGGTATTGCTATTTTGGCAATTGAATTTCACCCCAGAACAAAATATATGTTTTGGCGGACACTATTATAGTTTGCCCGCCACAGCTGAAACCACTGATTTATGGTATTGCTATTTTAGCTATTCAATTTCACCCCAGAACAAAATATATGTTTTGTCGGACACTATTATAGTTTGCCAGCCACAGTTGTGACACCAGATTTATGGTATTGCTATTTTGGCATTTGAATTTCACCACATAAAATAATCTATCCTTTGCCAAACAGCAGACAGTATTATACTTGTCTAGCCAAAGCTGGAATACCAGATTTAGGGGATTGGTATTTGGGCAATTGTATTTAACCCCTTAATGAAATATAGAAATTGCTATCCTGAGTTTCTAAGGGTGACAATTAGCACAGCCAAGCCCCTGATGTAGGATATAGCTAAAAAAAAAAACTAGTATTGATGGATTGATGGACTTGGTGGCAGCTTGTTCTGGTGCACCACAAGTCACAAAATGGCCACCGATCACCCCAGAAAATAAGTGACAGAAAAACGCTCTGTGCAGCCTAAAAACCAGTGAGCAAGTAACTAGCAGAAGTAAAATCATTCACAGCTGTAGATCGATCCGTTCATTAGGTGCTGTTGCTGACTTTTCCTTGCCTAATCTCGCCCTGACAGAAGCTGCGTCCTCTCCCTACACTAATCAGAGCAGTGTGACGTGCGGCTCTACGTGACTCCAGCTTAAATAGAGGCTGGGTCACATGCTGCACTAGGCCAATCACAGCCATGCCATTAGTAGGCATGGCTGTGATGGGCTCTTAGGGCAAGAAGTAAAACGCTAGCTGATTGACTGCTGTGCAGCCCTTCAGAAAGCGGGAAAAAATCGCTGAACAATTAACCCGAACCCAAACTTTTTTTAAAATGTCCGGGTCCGTGTCCCGGACACCCCAAAATTCGGTACGAACCCGAACTATGCTCGAACTGTTCGCTCAACACTATTCAAAACCTGATAAATTATATTTTTTTGTGAATTCCTGGGTCTACATACACTTCTAATCCACTCACTTGCAGATAGGCTCTTGCGGCATCTTAATTGAAGAAACCTTGTAAAATCTCTTGAGCAGAGATTTTATGTGGTTTCTTCAATCAAGATGGCTGCAACAGCCTCTCCGTAAGCAAATCGATGAGGTGAGTAAGTATTTTATTTTTTTACCACATTTTTAGAGAAAATAGTTTCATTACCACAGAGCACAAGGAAATTCAACTTTGTGGCAAATCACCCCAGAAAAAAATATATCCTTTGCCGGACACTATTAAAGTTGGCCAGCCACAGCTGAAACCACTGATTTTTGGTATTGCTATTTGGGCAATTGAATTTCACCCCAGAACAAAATATATCCTTTGGCGGACACTATTAAACTTTGCCAGCCACTACTGGGGCACCAGATTTACAGTATTGCTATTTTGGCAATTGAATTTCACCCCAGAAAATAATTTATCCATTGACGGACACTAGGGAAATTGCCCAGTCACAGCTGGAACACCAGATTCAGGGTAATGCTATTTTGGCAATTGAATTTCACCCCAGAAAAATATATACCCTTGTATGGACAGATTTAAACTAGGCCTGCAACAGCTGGAACACCAGATTTACTGTATTTCTATTTTGGCAATTCAATTTCACCCCAGAACAAAATCTATCCTTTGACGGATAATATTAAACTTGTCAAGTCACAGCTGGAACACCAGATTTACTGTATTTCTATTTTGGCAACTAAATTTCACCGCAGAAAATAATAAATTCTTTGACGGACACTGTTAAACTTGGCCAGCCACTGCTGGAACACCAGATTTAGGCCCCTTTCACACGGGCGAGTTTTCCGCGCGAGTGCAATGCGTGAGGAGGACGCATTGCACCCGCACTGAATCCGGACCCATTCATTTCTATGGGGCTGTGCACATGAGCGGTGATTTTCACGCATCACTTCTGCGTTGCGTGAAAATCGCAGCATGCTCTATATTGTGCGTTTTTCACGCAACACAGGCCATATAGAAGTGAATGGGGCTGCGGGAAAATCGCAAACATCCGCAAGCAAGTGCGGATGCAGTGCAATTTTCCCGCATGGTTGCTTAGCAACGGGACCAGATCTTAAATATTTTCCCTTATAACATGGTTATAAGGGGAAATAATAGCATTCTTAATAAAGAATGCATAGTAAAATGAAGTGGAAAGGGTTAAAATAATAAAAGTTAACTTACCTTAGCCACTTGATCGCGTAGTTGCGATCTGTCCTCTCTTTCCCAGCATCAGCTAAGAACTAAAGGAACTGTGATGACATCACATCACATGGTCCATCTTACCATGGTGATGGACCATGTGATTGGACCATGTGATGTGACATCATCACAGGTCCTTTAGTTCTTAGCTGATGCAGGGAAAGAGAGGACAGATCGCAACTATGCGATCAAGTGGCTAAGGTAAGTTAACTTTTATTATTTTTAACCCCTTCCACTTTATTTTACTATGCATTTTTTTATTAAGAATGCTATTATTTCCCCTTATAACCATGTTAAAAGGGAAAATAATAAATTCTCCAGAAGACCCGAAACCGGACTTCAGTGATGAAGTCCGGCTTCGGGTCTGGGTACCAAACATGGCGATTTTTCTCACGCGCGTGCAAAACGCATTACAAACATTTGCAGCCACGTGGGAAAATCGCGCATATTCCCGCAACGCACCCGCCTCTTATCCGGGCGTCAAACATGACGCCCGTGTGAAAGAGGCCTTACTGTATTTCTATTTTTGCAACTGTATTTCACCCCAGAAAATAATATATCCTTTGACGGACACTAGGGAAATTGTCCAGTCACAGCTGGAACACCAGACTCAGGGTATTGCTATTTTGGCAATTGAATTTCACCCCAGAAAAAAAATATACCCTTTCACGGACAGATTCAAACTAGGCCTGCAACAGCTGGAACAACAGATTTACTGTATTTCTATTTTTGCAACCTGCTCAGTACTAACAGAAACCAGGACTAACAGCTAGTGGGTCACTTACACTCTTATGCAGTCTCCTGCTAATTAATTAAAACCTCCTGTGGCAAGTGGGAGGAGTGCTGATACCAGGAATAAACAAGAAAGAAGATAAAATATGTATCAAATGGGGAGAGACAAGACTGGATCGCACATCCACAACGCTTAACCATTGATATGTGCTCTTCAGCTATATTACTATAGTACTAGTCCCCCATATCGCATGCAAATATTGGAGACATTAGTGCACATTTTGATCAAAAGGTAATAAGCCCCGTCACGGAGACAACTGTGATGGGGTGAGTGGGCTTATTACCTTTTGATCAAAATGTACACTAATGTCTCCAATATTTGCATGCAATATGGGGGACTAGTACTAGATTTATTTAGCTGAAGAGCATATATCAAGGGTTAAGCGTTGTGGATGTGCGATCTAGTCTTGTTTCTCCCCATTGATACATATTTGATCTTCCTTCTTTTTTATTCCTGGTATCAGCACTCCTCCCACTAGCCACAGGCAGTTTTAATTAATTAGCAGGAGACTGCATAAGTGTGTGATGGATACACTAGCTGTTAGTCCTGGTTTCTGTTAGTACTGAGCAGGTTGCATTAGCCTCCTGTTCAGACAGTGCTGTGCTGCATGGTGGCCTTTGTTGTTGTGGTGCTTTTCTGGCTGGCCGGCGTAACTGCTGCCTGCTGGGACGGTGCCACGTGTCGCCATGCGGCACGGCGCCTTTATCAGATTATGGACAGAGTAGGAACCCACTCTAGTAGACAACTGTGACGGGGTGAGTGGGCTTATTACCTTTTGATCAAAATGTACACTAATGTCTCCAATATTTGCATGCGATATGGGGGACTAGTACTAGATTTATTTAGCCTAAGAGCATATATCAAGGGTTAAGCGTTGCGGATGTGCGATCCAGTCTTGTTTCTCCCCATTGACAATATATTTCTGTGTCAGGGGTGCAAAGCTGGTGTATTTCACCCACAAAAAAAAAAAAAAAAAATCACCATAGGTCACACGTATAAATAGCCAGCTGAGATTCCTAACACTTTCCCTCACTTCAGCTGCCTGCTTCCTGTCCCTGCACTACTCAGAGCTGATGGCCAGTGATATACTTGATCAAGATTTTATGATGCATGGGCCAATCACAGCCATGTCATTAGTAGGCATAGTTGTGATGGCTTCTAAGTGCCCACAGCTTAAAAGCTTATTGATTGGCTGCCCTGCAGCTTTTCAACAAGCTTTATTAAATGCCCAAACACTGAACTCAAACCCAAACTTTTCCTGAAATGTTCGGGTATGGGTACCCAAACACGCAAAGTTCGGTACTGACCCGAACTTTACAGTTCGTGTTTGCTCCACACTATGAAACTTGGGACATCAATGGGCTGTTTCTTACACTTGACTAACCTATAGGCATGTACTTTCTTTTCTAGAAATTTTTTCTCTGTGGAGAGGAATTATGATAGTGGCAGTCGAGAATAATTATCCTTCAAATGGGCCTTCGATGAATGGCGACATTTTCTTGAAGGGGCTCTTCTAATTATTGTACTTCCGGATCATATGAATCTGATGTATCTTGACATTGCTAAACGTTTTAATACTAGACAAGCAAGCACGTTGGGCCTTGTTCTTCATCCAGTTTAATTTTATCTTACTTATCATCCTAGTCTGGTAATGTGAAAGTGGATGCTTTATCACATAGTTTTAGTACCTATGATTATATTGCTACTAAACCTGTTAACATTCTTCCTACTGGTATTGTCATTGCTGCAATTAATGCTGATCTTGCCTCTGAAATACAATGTTGTCAAGATTTGACTCCCAATAATCTTCCTTCTTTGTTCCTAAATCTTCACCTTAAAGTTGTGTAGGAGTCGCATTGCTCTGTACATGCAAATTACCCAGGAATTGCTGCTACTAGACATCTGGTTTCCAGAGATTACTGGTGGCCTACTTGGTCAGGAGATGTGATTGCCTTTGTCGCTGCATGTGGTGTTTGTTCAGGAGCCAAGGTCTCCAGAAGACATCCCGCACGTCTACTTTGCACCTTATTCATTCCACACAGACCTTGAACCCACATCTCTATGGATTTAATAAATGACCTTCCCCACTAACTTGGGAAGAAAGTCATTTGGATGGTCATTGACGGGTTCTCAAACACGTGTCACTTAATTTTGTTTCAATAAACTTGCTGACGCTAGGAAATTTGCTATCTTGTTTGTTGACAATATTCTTAAATTACATGGGATACCAAAATCTATTGTCTCCGATAGAGGAGTTCAGTTTGAGATTCTAGAGAGAAATTTGTAATAGATTGAGGATAAAAATATCCTTCTCATTAGTGTTCCATCTTGACACAAATGGACAAACTGAAAGGGTCAACCAGGTTTTGGAACAGTTTCAAAGATGATTTGTGTCTGTCCAAACAAGCAGAAGAGGTTTCTGTCTCTAGCTGAGTTTTCTGTCAATCACCATGCCAGTTTCTCTAGTGGCTTTTTACCTTTTTATTGTAATAATTTGGCTTGGGGCAGTGGCATGTTTATCATGACTTATTACTTTGTCACAAAGGGCATTTCTTTGTAAACAGGCGCAATTACAGGGAATGACAATTACACTACCCCCATCATTGAACCCCTCAGATGCTGTGTTCATCAGTAATCGCAGCATCTGAGATCCTCGACCATCTTGCTTGTAGATCCAGTGCGAAATCTCGTGCAATGCATGATAACGTCAACAAGTCGGCCAGCGTGCTGATGTCATGTCGCCACACACAAGATTTTCTTCAGACCTCAGATCAGTCCCCCAATCAAAGGCTTGTCCCATTCAACATTTTCTACACCTGTTTTAGGTGTAGTAAAAGGTCTAAATGTAAGACTCTATCAGTTTAGGGTTTTATTGAGACCAACGTCTAAAATGCCGGTCTTAATAAATGTGTCATATAGTAGTAAATAAAAAAATCTTTAGGATACATACTCCCCCCTCCCCACCCAAGTCATTAATGCTGGTTTTCCTTTGATTATTCAATATCTTATGGAGATGGGGATCTGGAACTGGAAACCCCACAATGGTCAATGTTCACAAATACGGAAGTGACACTAAGGGTGCATTCACCACCATAGGGCAGGTGTGGCACTTTCCCTGCAGTCTCCCTATGCTCTCTCTATAGTGTCTAAAAACTCTCTAAACTTTCTCTGCATGGTCCCTATCCAATATTCTACAATTAAAAGCGTTCTAACACACTGTTCCTATCGCTTGCCATGGCTCTTCCTATGCTCAGTTCACAGTGAAATGGTGGCAACGACACTCAATGCGGCTTTTATAGGAATGTGACATCACAGGGGATGGGTTTCTGCTGATAGGGTGGCAGCACGGCATTATGGGTCATATTGCATTCTGGGGCTTCTTACTTTCACTCTACAACATTTTTGACATCGGTCTTAATTAAACCCTAAACTGATAAAAGACCGGCCGAAGTTATGAAGAGGCGCTGGCCTCACCATAACTATGGTGCATCCAGCGCAAGTTCTAAATGTAAGACTGCTTCTGAGCGGTCTTACATTAAGACCTTTTACTACACCTAAAACAGCCATAGAAAAATGTGAATTCCCATGCCCACAATTTTAGACCTGGCGTAAGCTGATTGAAGTCGCAGATAGCAGCGCAACTAACCAATGCAGAGATATCTGCACCTGAAATATGCCTGATTTAGGAGTATTTCAGCAAAGTAAATGACCCCCTATATCTCTGGTAGTTTACCTTAAGAAAAAAAAAAAACACATAAAGTAAACACATTTAACATGTACCTATGCTTAAAAAAAATGTTGATATGCCATGTTTACATAACAAAGGTTTTGATCGTGGGGGTACTGAGACCCCCGCAGTGCACTAAAATGAGTTAGAATCATTCAGAATGCTGTCTCTCCTAGCTGCTGATGACTTATGGGGTCATTAATTATGCAAAGTATGCCACTTTTTGGTATTCCTTTGTCGCAAATTTGGTCTCAGAGATTTGCGGCCAAATATGCAACTTTTCGCTATTCACGCCACTTTTCCGAGGTGGCAAAAAAAGGGGGGGGGGAAAATAAGCGGGAGGGGGGGGGGGGAGGCCATTCTGATTCATCATCTTCTACACTTGTTTTTGGGGTAGAAAATAATTTAAATCTACTCCATCAAGGGAGCTGGCATGGATTTAAGGGCGGGTTAGCATTTGTGTTATAAATTCCGTTATTGGATTCTGTTATAACAGGAACAGGCCTTTCTTTTTCCATCATGAATAACATAAAAAAAGGAACAGTTATATGTGCCCATAGACATGTATTGGAACTGCCTGCCGGAATCCAGCAATGCAAGTGTGAAAGTACCCTAATTTAGTAGTGTAATAAGTGAAAATATATTTTTCTTCATTGTCAAAAGACCTAAATTGTGGATTGCTTACCCATTGTGTAAATATGTCATAGTAGAAAATAATTTTCTTGGTCATTGTATGTTTTTTTTAGTAAAAGTACATAGCAAGAATTAATAACCATAAATCATAAGGGGTGGCTGGAGAAAAGCTCAGAGTTAGAGAACATTCTGATCTTTTGGGACCACATGTAACTACACTGAATGCTTTGTAACTAATCAACAGTATTCAATATCACTATAGGGAAACTACTGTATGCAGAGCAAAAGAATGAGATAGAGTCTGTGCAGGCGTTGGGAGGAAAAATATTAAAACATTTAAAACATTTGCGACAGCTTGTTGACAGGTGGTCCATTATTTCCATTAGTTGTACAATCTTTAGAGTCAGTTTGCTTATAGCATAAAAGTAGCTGTGCGTAAAAAAAGCATTTTCTGATTCACGAACAGAAAGGTTACAGTAGAAATAGTGGGAGGGTTTTGTTCTTAGCAGCAGTGTGGAAAAAAATTGGAATGGAAAATAGCTATGCAAAATGTAAATTAAGAGGGGAGGCTTTTTTGTTGGAAAGGAAACACTTTCAATTCTTATCAGATGCCAGTTAAATGTCACGATGGCAGAATTATCATGAAGGGAAAAAATACCCTGTTTCATGGCAGAATTTATTTATTTCAGTCTGGAGCATATATAGGATTCTAACGTGATACATAGTGCAACGTCCAATGGCGTTTTCTGATCCAACCTTGATGCAAATTAAAAAATCTGCTATACTCTTTTTCAGTGCAGCACATTATGCCAAGTATAGATCTTTCCGGTGCACATAACCACAGCTTTTAGAGATACAACACAACTAGAGATGGGTGACACAGTCGAATTTGTTCAGAATTTCAGGAAAAATTTGATTCTGAACAAATGTGAATTTCCTCGCACTTCGTGGTAACAAATCACAATTTTTCCTAACATGGCAGCTAGCCGGCTACAATTGTGGCTACATGTGTGAGGACATGGGGCAAGGAACATGAGGGAAGGACGTGCATGCAGGCGCTAGGGAGAGTAAAAGAAAAACTAATAAAAAAAAAAAAGGAAAGAAGCGATTTACAGGTGGAGGGAATGGATAGTGATTTACAAGTGCAGGGAAACATTACGTGGGGATCCAGACAGTCTCATAATACAGCTCTTTCATTCGAGCAATTAGTTATTGGGGTTCAAGTGCTATGTTGAAAAGCCTTTAGTGGCTTTTATATAAGATAAATATATATGCAGGTCACTTGTGCTGTTAACTGCGCTGATATTATTTAGTGGCCTATTTCAATACAATACGAGAAATATTTCCGCAGGTCACATTTGGTGTTATTTGCGCTAAAAGCATTTATTGCCATATTTCACTCCAATACGAGAAAAATAGATGCAGTTCACATTTGCTGCGCTAAAAGCGTTTATTGTCATATTTCTAGTGAAAAAGAGGAAAATATACACAGTTCACTTTTTCTGTTATTTACTTAGAAATCATTTAGTGGCCAATTTTAGTCCAATACAAGAAATATATACGCAGTTCACTTTTGCTGTTATTTACGCTGAAATCGTTTCGTTGCCAATTTCAAATCCTTTAGTTGCCTATCTCAGTAAAAAAAGAAATACTGTATACTTCTAGCGTATAAGACTACTTTTTAACACATGAAAATCTTCTCAAAAGTCTGGGGTCATCTTATACGCCGGTATACTGCGTGCTGAAACTTAAGAGAACCTTTCACTGGTCCAACGATTGTTAGATAGTGATATGTATGTGTAGAGCAGCGCCCAGAGATCTCCCTGCACTTACTATTATCCCTGAGCGCCGCTCTACACATACAGTATATATCATTATCTAACAATTGTCAGACGAGTGAAAGGTCCTCTTTACTTCCAAGCCGGACTGGAGAAGCTGTCCTTCTCCAGCTTCAGGGACAGGCGCTCCCTGCGTCCCGGCCAATCGCTCCCTAAGCAGCCCCCTCTTCCTGCTCTCAGTGGTTTTCTCATGCTATGATCGTCTGTTTTATTTTTATTTGGTGTGCGTTGGAAGAGGGGTAGTCTTATACTGCAAGTATAGCCCAAACCCCATATTTTAACAGGAAAAGTAGGGGGTCATCTTTTATGCCCAGTCGTCTTATACGCCAGAAAATACGGCATATATTTGGCGCTTTTAGGGGTGTTTTAATTTGCTTTTCATTTATTTAGTTCAGGTAAAAGTATGTCAGACAGAGAAGTGCCAGGCCCTGCACATGGCAGTGGCAGAGGCGTAAATTATTCTGGCGCAGACACAGGTTGCAGAAAAGTTCGGGGACGTGGCAGCAGGGGTTTCTTCCCGAGGCCTCAAGTCCACATGTCTGCTAGCGGTCGTGTCTTGACCAGCAACCCAGCGGTTCTTGATTAGTTAACTCGATCTTCAACTTCATCACAAGTGACAGCAGCACCTGCAACCTGAGTCTAGAGTCACTTATGAGCAGCTTTCTTCACCTGCATAGTGAAGAAACTACTCACCAGCAGCAGAAAGTAGACCTGGAGAAGGACCTGAACCAGCAGGGGGTGGCATACTTTGACAGCACCCTGCCAGCCATCATAGAATATCTGCTGGACCACTGAGTAGCCAAACTGTATATGTGGTCGCAACTGCCCAAGTTTGCCCTTGAAAAGCTGTTCTGCATGGCCAGTAGTGTGGCATCAGAGTGGGTGTTTAGTACAGCGGGGGCCATAGTTACCCCAATAAGAACTCGCCTGTCCACCCAAAATGTGTAGAGACTTACTTTTGTCAAGATGAATCAGGCGTGGATCAGCCAGGATTTCCACCCACTAATGCCTGATGCATCAGATTAGATAATCCATCTCCACACTATGTCACCGTGCCACTCTGTGGTATCATGCTGCTGTTTCTGCCATGTCCGCACTATGTCACCATGCCACTCTGTGGCCTCCTGATGCTGCCATGTTCACACTATGTCACCTTGCCACTCTGTGGTATCCTGCTGCTTCTGCTTTTTCTGCCATCTCCACACTATGTCACCTTATCACTTTGTGACCTCCTGATGCAGGCATGTCCACACTATGTCACCATGCCACTCTGTGGTGTCATGCTACTGCTGTTGCTGCCATCTCCACACTATGTCACCTTGCCACTCTGTGGCCTCCTGATTCTGCCATCTCCACACAATGTCACCTTGCCACTCTGTGGCTTACTCATACTGCTGTTGTCTCCTCCACACTTTGTCATTGTGCCACTCTGTGGCCTCCTGATGCTGCCGCCACCTTCAGACCCTGTCATTGTGCCACTTGGTGGTCTCCTTATGCTGCTTCCACCTCACCACTATGTCATAGGGCCATTCTGTGGACCACCCTCCCCACTCTATGATGGGGTCCCTTGTCCTTGTTTGGCCTTCTTTAAATCAACATTTATTTTACCTTTCTTCTGATCAGTCAGAAGGAAGAAAAAATGAGACGCACAACTAATCCTGTCTAATCCTGTCTATGTAGCAGCTGCAGGGCCTGTTTGGTCCCATCAGAATTGGCTTATGATTTATGATTATGATTTATCTCTGTTTTAGATCCACTCTTGTTTTTTGGCATTGGCAGTACTCATGGATTACATAACAAATGCTGACCGAGTAAAGGTGTATGCTTCCCAGACAGGACCCCGTATTTTGTGGGTTATTGTTCTGACGGATCAGAGGAAGCAACTTAATCATTGACGTCAACATAAACTTACTGCTGACACCCTCTCCATTCTGTCGGGGGGGCTCTACTTGTATAAGCGTTTAATAGAACAGGTTCTGTAGACATCTATGTGGAATCAGCTGATGAGGGTGTAAAAGGAGTGCACTTATTTTTGAAACTAACATGGACCTGTAAGGCTTAGTTCATACTTGAGTGATTTTGGTCATTTTGGGCGAATTTAAGTATACTTTTTTATAGTTTCTTATAACTTTCTTATAATTTTAATGAAGTTTAGGTTCAATTTAATATTAAATATTTAATGAATTTACTAGTGTTGATCAAACACCAAAGTGCTCTGGTGCTCGAGTAGAACACTTTGGGATGCTTGGGTGCACTACCGAGCACAATGGAAGTCAATCGGAGAACCCGAGCATTAAACCAGGCACCCCCTGCTCTGAATAAAAGGTCAGAAATTAACGGAAACACCACTTGAATGGTTCAAGAATAGTGGTGAGTGCGAATATTTACATTTTTATTTTATCTACAGTATCATTAATAAACTTTTATTATAAATACTTCAACTATCATTAATAAACTTATTATAAATATTATAATATATTTTTGTAGATGCTATATCATTACCTTTAACATATAATCACACAAAGACTGTATTCCAAAAGCCGGGTATGTGCAAGCCAACAATCTATCCATAAGACAGATAGTCAGCTTATCTAACAATGGCAGCCTTGTGTGCAATTCTTTTTTATTTTTATTAAACCATTTTTCCAATCTTTATTGCACACAACTAATACAACATCATCTATATATCCCAATATCTTGTCATACTTACGACTACTACCCGGAATTAACATACCCCTAAAAAAATTATTTTTACGAACCAAACACAATAACACCTCTATTACACTAATAAACAAAACTGGTGGCATTGAACAAACTTGCCTCACCCCTGACCTAACTTTTACCTTACGACTCAGACACCCATTAACAATAAATTCACTAGACACCTCTTTATATAAACACTTTAACCAAATTAATTGGAAACCCCATCTTAACTAAAATCTCAAACATAAAGAAATGTGACACCCAATCAAACGCTTTCTCGAAATCCACTGAAACAAAAAATACATTTCTGCTTACAACTCAATCACCCAACACATCACACAACAAAGCCAAATTATCCAACATACGTCTTTCTGGAACCACACATACCTGATCTTATCCCACCACAACATCCACCATGCTTTTCATTTTATTAGTCAGAATTTTAAAGAAACATTTATAGTCAGAATTCAACAGAGATATCGATCTCCAGTTAGCTAAACATCGTTTATCTCCATTTTTATAAATTAAAGTCTCAACCTTCCTTCATTGGTCCACTCAAACACCTATTCTCAAACATAAAATTACATACTTCCATTGAATCTATCCCCACAATTTTCCAACACTTCTCATAAAATTCGACAGGAATACCATCCTTCCCTGGTGTTCTATTCTTTCTTGCTGTCTTTATCGCATTCAAGACCTCATCCTCTTTAATCTTCTCTACCGGTGATTCCCCTTCCTCACATCTACCCACTTTTCATATAAACTCTTGTAAACTTCTCCACTTCAGATATCATATTTTTACCAAACACTAGTTTTACATCCCCACACAAAATTTTATCCATTTAATCCTTTTTACTACATATTTTCTTAAAGAAAAAAGAGGTACATTTTTAATTCTTATCTAAAAATTCAACCTTAGATCTATAAATTATTTCCTTACCTCACTTATCCAGTATATTATTTTTTTTTAATCTTTTCTAGTTTCAATAATTAAGTCTTCCACCTCCACACCTTCATTAGTTTGTATAACCAGTCCAATCTTTTATTTAAACCCCTATATCTATTTCTATTTTGTGCTGCCTTTTTGTATACCCACCTTTTAAAGAAAATACCAATCTTCTTCTTCATCCAATCCCACTATTCCAACACATTACTATATGCATACTTACAATTCTTCCATTTACTATATTCTCTTTCAAAACCATCCATAATATCCTTATCATCTACCAGATCAACATTCATCTTCCATAATCCTCTACCAAAACATTTTTTCACATCTTGCACTAATTTAGCTCTTAGACATACATGATCTGAAAATACCACATCCTCCTGAACAAATGCTTTACAAACTAAATTTGAAAATAGATTCTAGATTCACTCCCTACTCTATCTGCCTTTTAAGTAGCAGGTGGTGGTTTCCCCCAAAAAATCTCAGCGGCATCTGAATAGTGATGTCGCGAACATAAAATTTTCAGTTCGCGATCAGCGAACGCGAACTTCCGCAAATGTTCGCGAACGGGCGAACCGGGCGAACCGCCATAGACTTCAATTGGCAGGCGAATTTTAAAACCCACAGGGACTCTTTCTGGCCACAATAGTGATGGGAAAGTTGTTTCAAGGGGTCTAACACCTGGACTATGGCATGCTGGAGGGGGATCTATGGCAAAACTCCCATGGAAAATTACGTAGTGGACGCAGAGTCGGGTTTTAATCCATAAAGGGCATAAATCAACTAACATTCCTAAATTGTTTGGAATAACGTGCTTTAAAACATCCAGTGTGTGTATACGATCAGGTATGATGTTGTATCGATCAGGTAGTGTAAGGGTTACGCCCGCTTCACTGACAAAACTCCCCTTTTAATGCACCGCAAACAGTTCATTTGCACAACCGCAAACTCCCCATTTGCACAAGGTTGGATACCAAGCTAGCCACGTCCTGGTGATGTCATTGAAGGTTTCTTCCTCCACCCAGCTACGTACAACACCAAGGGTCCCCAAAAGGTGAATTGAATTGATTTTTCGAACGGGGAGATTGTTAAAAAAAACGCTGGCTCCCTCCCCTTTGTTTTTATCTACGGTGACTGCGTCTGCGCCGTGCAATTTACTGTCACACCCGATATGAGTATAATTTTCTGTAGTACTATTCTCATCAGTTTAATCCCTCTAACGTCCCCAATCTGGGGGCCATTTATTGAATAGATTTTTCGAACGGGGAGATGGTTAAAAAAACGCTGGCTCCCTCCACTCTGTTTTAATCCACGGTCACTGCGTCTGCGCCGTGCAATTTACTGTCACACCCGATATGAGTGGTATTTTCTGTAGTACTATTCTCATCAGTTTAATCCCTCTAACGTCCCCGACTCCCCAATCTGGGGGCCATTTATTAAATAGATTTTTCGAGCGGGAGATGGTTAAAATAACGCTGGCTCCCTCCACTCTGTTTTAAACCACGGTGACTGCGTCTGCGCCGTGCAATTTACTGTCACACCCGATATGAGTGGTATTTTCTGTAGTACTATTCTCATCAGTTTAATCCTCTAACGTCCCCAATCTGGGGGCCATTTATTGAATAGATTTTTCGAACGGGAGATGGTTAAAAACGCTGGCTCCCTCCACTCTGTTTTAATCCACGGTCACTGCGTCTGCGCCGTGCAATTTACTGTCACACCCGATATGAGTGGTATTTTCTGTAGTACTATTCTCATCAGTTTAATCCCTCTAACGTCCCCGACTCCCCAATCTGGGGGCCATTTATTAAATAGATTTTTCGAACGGGGAGATGGTTAAAATAACGCTGGCTCCCTCCACTCTGTTTTAAACCACGGTGACTGCATCTGCGCCGTGCAATTTACTGTCACACCCGATATGAGTGGTATTTTCTGTAGTACTATTCTCATCAGTTTAATCCCTCTAACGTCCCCAATCTGGGGGCCATTTATTGAATAGATTTTTCGAACGGGGAGATGGTTAAAAAAACGCTGGCTCCCTCCACTCTGTTTTAATCCACGGTCACTGCGTCTGCGCCGTGCAATTTACTGTCACACCCGATATGAGTGGTATTTTCTGTAGTACTATTCTCATCAGTTTAATCCCTCTAACGTCCCCGACTCCCCAATCTGGGGGCCATTTATTAAATAGATTTTTCGAACGAGGAGATGGTTAAAAAAACGCTGGCTCCCTCCACTCTGTTTTAAACCACGGTGACTGTGTCTGCGACGTGCAATTTACTGTCACACCCGATATGAGTGGTATTTTCTGTAGTACTATTCTCATCAGTTTAATCCCTCTAACGTCCCCAATCTGGGGGCCATTTATTGAATAGATTTTTCGAACGGGGAGATGGTTAAAAAAACGCTGGCTCCCTCCACTCTGTTTTAAACAACGGTCACTGCGTCTGCGACGTGCAATTTACTGTCACACCCGATATGAGTGGTATTTTCTGTAGTACTATTCTCATCAGTTTAATCCCTCTAACGTCCCCAATCTGGGGGCCATTTATTGAATAGATTTTTCGAACGGGGAGATGGTTAAAAAAACGCTGGCTCCCTCCACTCTGTTTTAATCCACGGTCACTGCATCTGCGCCGTGCAATTTACTGTCACACCCGATATGAGTGGTATTTTCTGTAGTACTATTCTCATCAGTTTAATCCCTCTAACGTCCCCGACTCCCCAATCTGGGGGCCATTTATTAAATAGATTTTTCGAACGAGGAGATGGTTAAAAAAACGCTGGCTCCCTCCACTCTGTTTTAAACCACGGTGACTGCGTCTGCGCCGTGCAATTTACTGTCACACCCGATATGAGTGGTATTTTCTATAGTACTATTCTCATCAGTTTAATCCCTGTTACGTCCCATATCAGGGATTGCCTTTTGTGAAAAAAAATTTAGGCCGGGTACCTTCGACTGCCTTCACAGTGACAGACCAAACTCCCCTACACTAAACTGAATTGATTTCAGGAACCGGCAGATGGAAAAAGCAGCTTGGTCGGTCCTCTTACTCCCAAATTGGGGCACTGCGCGTGCACAGAGCAATGTGCTATGACACCCTATATGAGTGGTGTCTTAACTAGTACTATTCCTATCAGTTTAATCCCTGTTACGGGCCCTATCCGGTCGAATTGATTAACCATTGTCGAATTAGCGAACCATTACGACATCATGAAATAATTTAGTTCTGAGCTCTGTACTTGCTTTGTATTGGAATTGATGGGGATTTTTTTAATTGCCTGCATCATTTCTAATAAACTATTAAGAGACTTTATTATGATTTTTTATTTTATGTATTAAAAACCCATACAACATATAAAAAAAAAGTAAATTAATGTTTTTTCTATGAAATATTGTCCAGCCGTCCGATCGCTTTTGGTCTGACCATAATGAAGCAACGGCCTTATCATCTGGGGTGTGGCAACATTGCCAACACACTTATAGAGGTGATGATTGCTTCATTGTGATACGCAAGCCCCTTCACCACAACAAGGTAACGATCACGAAGGGGACGCCAGTTTGACGCACATCCCTTGCCTGGCGCATGTGCTGAATTTGGTGGTGCAGAAGTTCATTCATAACTACCCTGACATGTCAGAGCTGCTACATAAAGTGCGGGCCGTCTGTGCGCGCTTCTGGCGTTCACATCCTGCCGCTACTCGCCTGTCTGCGCTACAGCGGAGCTTCGGCCTTCCCGCTCACCGCCTCATATGCGATGTGCCCACCAGGTGGAACTCCACCTTGCACATGCTGGAGAGACTGTGCGAGCAGCAGCAGGCCATAGTGGAGTTTCAACTGCAGCACGCGTCAGTCGCACTGCGGAACAGCACCACTTCACCACCAATGATTGGGCCTCCATGCGAGACCTGTGTGCCCTGTTGCGCTGTTTCGAGTACTCCACCAACATGGCCAGTGGTGATGACACCGTTATCAGCATTACAATACCACTTCTATGTCTCCTTGAGAAAACGCTTAGGGCGATGATGGAATAGGAGGTGGCCCAGGAGGAGGAGGAGCATGAGGGGTCATTTGTAGCCCTTTCAGGCCAGTCTGTTAGAAGTGGCTCAGAAGGAGGCTTTTTGCAACAGAAGAGGCCAGGTACAAATGTGGCCAGACAGGGCCCACTACTGGAGGATGAGGAGGATGAGGAGGAGGTGGAGGAGGATGAGGATGAAGAAGGTTCACAGCGGGGTGGCACCCGACACAACTCAGGCCCATCACTGGTGCGTGGCTGGGGGGATACGGGGGATGATGACAATACGCCTCCCACAGACGATAGCTTGTCCTTACCTCTGGGGAGCCTGGCACTCAAGAGCGACTAAATGCTGCAGTGCCTGCGCAACGACAGCAGAGTTGCCCACATTTTAACGTGTGCAGACTACTGGGTTGCCACCTTGCTGAATCCCCGGTACAAAGACAATTTGCCCACCTTACTTCCTGCACTGGGGAGTGATAGGAAGATGCGCGAGTACAAGCGCACGCTGGTAGATGCGCTCCTGAGAGCATTCCCAAATGTCACAGGGGAACAGGCGGAAGCCCAAGGCGATGGCAGAGGAGGCGCAAGAGGTCGCCAACGCAGCTGTGTCACGGCCAGCTCCGCTGAGGGCAGGGTTAGCATGGCAGAAATGTGGAAAAGTTTTGTCTCCACGCCACAGCTAACTGCATCCCCACCTGATACATAACGTGTTAGCAGGAGGCAGCATTTCACTAACATGGTTGAACAGTATGTCTGCACACCCTTCCATATAATGACTGATGGTTCGGCCCCATTCAACTTCTGGGTCTCCACATTGTCCACGTGGCCAGAGTTAGCATTTTATGCCTTGGAGGTGTGGGCCTGCCTGGCGGCCAGCGTTTTGTCTGAACGTGTATTCAGCACGGCAGGGGGGCGTCATTACTGACAAACGCGGCCGCCAGTCCACAGCCAACGTGGACAAGCTGACTTTCATAAAAATGAACCAGGCATGGATCCCACAGGACCTGTCCCTCCCTTGTGCAGAATAGACATTTATAACTGCCTCCCCCTCAACCATGTATTCTTGTACTCTGGGGCACTTCTTTATTGAATCCTCAGTTTATTAACTTTACCATGATCTTGCGGTGCAACCCAAAGTTGAATGAACCTCTCCTCAATCTGGCCGCCGGGGCCTAAATAACTGAAAGTGGCCTGTTACAATGGTGGGTGACATGAAGCCTGAACCTCTGCCATGCGACCTTTCTCTTCTGTCTGGGTGCCGTGGGCTAAATATCTGGAAGTGGCCTTATCCAGTGGTGGGTGATATGACGCCTTATTCCTTGCTGTGGGACCTCTCTCCTCTGTCTGGGTGCTGGGGCCTAAGTAACTGAAAGTGGCCTTCTCCAGTGGTGGGTGATATGAAGCTTGATTCTGTGCTATGGGACCTTTCTCTTTTGTCTGGGTGATGGGGACTAAATATCTGAAAGTGGCCTTCTCCAGTGGTGGGTGACATGACGCCTTATTCTCTGCTGTGGTACCTCTCTCCTCTGTCTGGGTGTTGGGGCCTAAAAAACTCAAAGTGGCTTTCTCCAGTGGTGGGTGACATGAAGCTTGATTCTGTGCTATGGGACCTCTCTCCTCTGTCTGGGTGCTGTGGGCTAAATATCTGGAAGTGACCTTCTCCAGTGGTGGGTGATATGTCGTCTTATTCCTTGCTGTGGGACCTCTCTCCTCTGTCTGGGTGCTGGGGCCTAGATAACTCAAAGTTGGCTTCTCCAGTGGTGGGTGATATGAAGCTTGATTCTGTGCTATGGGACCTCTCTCCATTTTCTGGGTGCTGGGGCCTAAATAACTGAAAGTGGCCTTCTCCAGTGGTGGGTGATATGACGCCTGATTCTCTGCTGTTGGACCTCTCTCCTCTGTCTGGGTGCTGGGGCCTAAATAACTGAAAGTGGCCTTCTCTAGTGGTGGGTGATATGACACCTGATTCTCTGCTGTGGGACCTCTCTCCTCTGTCTGGGTGCTGGGGCCTAAATAACTGAAAGTGGCCTTCTCCAGTGGTGGTTGATATGATGCCTGATTCTCTGCTGTTGGACCTCTCTCCTCTGTCTGGGTGCTGGGGCCTAAATAACTCAAAGTGGCCTTCTCCAGTGGTGGGTGATATGACGCCAGATTTTCTGCTGTGGGACCTCTCTCCTCTGTCTGGGTGCTGGGGCCTAAATAACTGAAAGTGGCCTTCTTCAGTGGTGGGTGATATGACGCCTGATTCTCTGCTGTGTGACTTCTCTTCTTTGTCTGGGTGCTGGGGCCTAAATAACTCAAAGTGGCCTTCTCCAGTGGTGGGTGATATAACGCCTTATTCTTTGCTGTGGGACCTTTCTCCTCTTTCTGGGTGCTGGGGCCTAAATAACTAAAAGTGGCCTTCTCCAGTGGTGGGTGATATGACGCCAGATTCTCTGCTGTGGGACCTCTCTCCTCTGTCTGGGTGCTGGGGCCGAAATAACAGAAAGTGACCTTCTCCATTGGTGGGTGACTTGAAGCCTGATTCTCTGCTATCGGACTTCTCTCCAATTGATATTGGTTAATTTTTATTTATTTTATTTTATTTCATTTCCCTATCCACATTTGTTTGCAGGAACCTTTACCTACATTTTGCTGCCTTTTGCAGCCCTGTAGCCCAATCCTGGACTATTTTACAGCCTTTTTAGTGCACAAAAGTTCGGGTCCCCATTTACTTCAATGGGGTTCGGGTTCGGGATGAAGTTCGGGTCGAGTTCGGATCCCGAACCCGAACATTTTCAGGAAGTTCGGCCGAACTTCTCGATCCCGAACATCCAGGTGTTCGCTCAACTCTATTCAAGATTAGCTTGGAGCCAGGAAGAGTCGCAAAGTTAGTCAAGATTGAAACCACCAACCAGTCCCTGGTCTTATCGTCCGGTGAAAACATCATGGGTTCCCAGTCATCATGGAAATTAAAATTAAATTTTGTCTACAACAGGAGAGAATCGGCCAGTCTTCTATTTATTCAAGGACATGGTGTTGCGATGGAGAAAGCATGCAAAGAAAACAATTCCTCTCCACCTGGAGACGAATCCTGTCAAGACTGCTGCAAGTGCGTTATTGGCTGCTCATCGACCAAGATACTTCAAGGTGAAACCTGCCTGGCATGAACAGGTCTCCAGTAGCTACAGACAATGAGAAGGTTCAATATAGCTTGGAGCCCGGAAAAGTCGCAAAGTTAGTCAAGACTTAATCTACCAACCAACCGTCCGGTGAAAACATCATGAGTTCCCAGTCATCATGGAAATCAAAAGGAGGGCATCCTGTGGTTCACAGAGATGGAGAGGGTCTTCGATTTCCCCCTGCACTAAATGGATGTGTTAGAACTGAACCGCTGCTCCCGACAGCTGCTCCTTGGAAGGTCATGGAGCATCCAGGTCATCAGGCATCTATTCGCCCCGCTGAAGGATTATTTTGAGAATGTGTAGAAGCTGACATGGGCCCCCACGCTGCAGATTGATGCAATACTGATGGATTTTTGAGCAAATGCTCACCAAGTGAAGGCCTATGCTCCCCAGACAGGATCCATTTTTTGTGGGTTATTGTTCTGACGGATCAGAGGAAGGGCAAAATAATCAGTGACTTCAACACAAACTTACTGCTGATACCCTCTCCACTCTGTTGTGGGGGGGGGGGGGCTTTACTTGTATAAGCGTTTATTAGCACAGGTTCTGTAGGTTCTGTAGACATCTATGTGGAATCAGCTGACCAGGGTGTAAAAGGAGTGCTCTTCTTCTTGGCGCTAACATGGACCTGTAAGCCTGAGTTAATACTTGAGTTATTTAATCAGTTTTGGCTGCATTCCCTATGCAGTAAGTGTATGGAGGGGTGTGGGGATGTTGGGGTGGGAGGTCCTGGAGGGGTGTTTCGGTGGGAGCTCTAGAAGGGGTGGGAGGTCTGATAGTTATGTGGGGGTGGGAGATCCGGAAGGTGGGGGGGGCATAAATGTTTTTTGCTCTGGGGCCCAGTCATTTCTATCTATGCCCCTGGTAACACTGATATTGAAAAAGACTTAGGAATTTTAGTGAACAGCAAACTAAGCTGTAGAAACCAGTGTCAGGCAGCTGCTGCTAAGGCCAATAGGATAATGGGTTGCATCAAATAGCGCATAGATGCCCGTGATGAGAATATAGTCCTGCCCCTTTTTTCAAATCACTAGTCAGACCCCACATGGAGTACTGTGTACAGTTCTGGGCTCCTGTGAACAAGCCAGACGTAGCAGAGTTGGAGAGGGTTCAGAGGAGGGCAACTAAAGTAATAACTGGAATGGGTGGACTACAGTACCCAGAAAGATTATCAAAATTTGGGTTATTTATTTTAGAAAAAGACAACTGAGGGGAGATCTAATAACTATGTAAACTAAATATATCAGGAGGAAGTACAGAGATCTCTTCCATCATCTATCTATCCCCAGGACTGTGACAAGGGGGCATCACCTAAGTCTTGAGAAAATAAGGTGTTTACACAAACATAGAAGAGGATTTTTTATATTAAGAGCAGTGAAACTATGGAGCTCTTGGCCTGAGGAAGTGGTGATGGTGAATTCACTGAAAGAGTTCAAGATTAGAGATGTCCCGAACTATTCGCCAGTGAACAGTTCCCGGCGAACATCGCATGTTCGCGTTCGCCGCGGTGGGCGAACATATGCGATATTCGGTCCGCCCCCTATATATCATCAATGAGCAAACTTTGACCCTGTACCTCACAGTCAGCAGACACATTCCAGCCAATCAGCATACCCTCCCTCCCAGACCCTCCCACCTCCTATCAAGAAGCAAGGACAGCATCCATCATAGATTTATTCTGAAGCTGCAGTGTTAGTTAGAGCAGGGAGAGTGCTGCTGCTGCTGAATTAATAGGGAAAGCGTTAGCTAGGCCAGTGTTCTGTGTTTACTCCAGTCCTCAAAGACTCATCTGCTGTAAGGACAGCGTCCTGACAGCACCCCAAAAAGCCCATCAACTACGTAATTTTCCATGGCAGTTTTGCCATGGATCCCCCTGCGGCATGCCACAGTCCAGGTGTTAGTCCCCTTGAAACAACTTTTCCATCACTATTGTGGCCAGAAAGAGTCTCTGTGGGTTTTAAAATTTGCCTGCTTATTAAAGTCTATGGCGGTTCACCCAGTTCGCCCGTTCGCGAACATTTGTGGAAATTTGCGTTCGCCATTTGCGAACGGAAAATTTTATGTTTGGGACATCTCTATTCAAGAGGAGCCTGAATGTATTTCTGGAGTGTATGGCTACTTTCACATTAGAGGAAGCCTTCTCCACTTATCCACTTATTACAGCCGCCTTTTCTGCATGCTTGCTGTGGTGCGGCCGGACCTCCAGCCAACCCTTATTATAGTGAATGGGGTCAGAACGGACCTGTGGGGGCACTCATGCATTAAAGGCAGAACGGATCCGGCAGACTGTTCACCCGCCGTAACAGCCTGCCAGAGAAGGCTGCGGCTGATGTGAAAGTAGCCTTATAATATTACAGGTTATAGTTACTAGAGTTGGGTTGTTGATTCAGGGAGTTATTCTGATTGCCTGATTGGACTTGGGAAGGAAAGTTTTTCCCTTTGAAATGAACTGGATGGGCGTATGTCTTTTTTTAGCCTTATAAACTGTTACTATGTTACTTAATATAATAGTTCAGGCATTTTGGGATGATCTTTAATATATATATATATATATATATATATATATATATATATACAATATCATTTAGTTTATTATTATTATGGGGAAAGGGGGATCATCTGAATTTCTTTTTTTTTTTTTTTTTAGTTGAGCGGACACCTTCGCCGCAAAGTTCGTGTTCAGGAGCCGAACTTGACCCCGAACTCCATTGAGGTCAATAGGGACCCAAACTTTTGGGCACTAAAATGGCTGTAAAAAAGTCCTGGAAAGGGCTAAAGGGCAGGAAAAGGAAACAAAATAGGGTTAAGAGTGGGACAAGTGCCCTGCAAACAAATCTGGATAGGAAAATAACTTACAATAACAGAAAATACATAAAAGTTAAAAATAAACGCGCTAAACCTGAGCCCAAGTGAGTGACAGTGTCACCAGCCAACCAGCAAAAAGAGGAGGTGGCAGCAACACCACCACATCTGTCACCGTCACCAAACATCTCCACCGTATCCCATGGAAGTGTTCCGCTATCAGCTGTTCTTCTCCCAAACCCTGGAGAGAAAGAGAAATAGAAAGAGGAAGTACCTCGCTGGCCCTGAATGCCAGCATTTCAAAATTCCTGGTCCTTTGAAATGCTGTCATTCTGTCTGGTGGAGATGGATGGAGACTTTTAAAAACCTTATGGCGGTGGCTGTCCCACAGTACGTGGTTCCGAGCCACCACTACTTTTCCAGGTGAGCCATTCCTTCCCTGCACAACCATTTGGCAGACAAAATCAGGTGTGCGCAGTGCAACGCCATCTGTGGCCACCTTCGGTTAACATTTACATGGTTATCAGGAAAAAAATATATATACAAGGAACATTTAAAAAAAGAGAAAATCAACCCTTCCAGCCTCACTCTCCCCCTTATTTCACTCAAACTACTCAATAATGCCCATTCACAAACTATTTACAAATTTATTTATGAACATATTTGAATAACTATAACTCAGATAAACTAAATGCACAGACAAAACTATATACATGCAGTGGAGATGGATGGAGAGTTTTAAAAACCTTATGGCGGTGGTTGTCCCTCAGTATGGGTTGCCCAGCCGCCACTACTTTTCCAGGTGAGCCATCCCTGCCCTGCACAAAAAAGTGGCAGACAAAATCAGGTTCACACTGTGCAACGCTATCTGTGGCAAGGTCCACATAACCACTGGTACACAGACCAGTAAGCACGGGCAAGGACATTATATCTCACTAACTGCATACTGGGTAAATGCAGTTGTGGCTGGGCCTGAGGCAGATAGCAGTTTGTCGCATGTCTTTCCACCATCGAGGATTGCAGGGCATTTCACTTTGCCTCCTCTTGCCTCCTCCTCCTACTCTTCTTCCTCCTTCCACCTCCTCATCCGCTCAGCATAACACCTTCACCACCAACATCAGCACAGCCAGGGGGAAACAACAGCAGGCTGTTTTGTAACTCATCGGTTTGGGAGACAAATCCCACACCACACAGGAGCTGTGGACGGGCATGGAACAACAGACCGATGAGTGGTTGGTGCCACTGAGTCTCAAGCCTGGTGGTGTGCGATAATGGGCGAAATCTCGTAGTAGCTCTGGGCCTAGCCATTTTGACACACATCCCTTGCCCGGCACATGTGCTGAATTTGTTGGAGCAGAAATTCCTGAACACATGACAGTGAAAATCAATTCAGTTAATCCAGCTCTTAGATTCTGGTGGGACAAATTCACTTTTATTGGTGGTCAAGGACCCCTGCTGCCTGAGCTGCAGATGTGACAGGCAAATAACTATATTAAATTTGTTGGTTAATTTGTTGGGTAACATTTCCACGGTTATCAGGACTTTTTATTATTAATGGTAATAAAAACTATACAAGGAACATTTAAAAAATAGAAAATTAACCTGACCAGCCTCCCACCGTACACCCCCCATTTCACTCAAACCACTCCTTAAAAACATATTTAAATAACCATCTATACTAATAAAATCCATCTGTAAGTGGCGTCCGCGCGTGTTTGCCGAATAGTCAACTGCGCATGCGAGGTGCACACACCAATCGGCACACACTCCATGGACTCCCCAGACCTCACAGCTGGTGCCTTATTGTCAGGAACCTAGGGGGGGCGTTCCTCATCGGGTTCTCAGGCGCGGGCATCGGGTGCAGGTAGCTCTTCCTCCTGGCAGGGCATCTGGCGCTGGTGTGGCCAGTGTGCGTGCGCGGGTTGAGCGCTCGGTGCGCGTGCGCGGTACGCAAGCCCTGCGAATGTGCACGGAAATGCGAGCGTAGTGCGCGCACGCCATTCCAAGCCACAGGTTCTACTCAGGCTGGGGGAGGGCTTCAGTCTTCACCACTAGCCCTCAGCCCTATGATTGGCCTCTGACGAAGCACCCTGGTTGCCTGCAGCCAGTGGGCGGTCCTGGGTTCCCTGTGTATTTAAAGCTGGTCATAGTCTTGACTCATGGCTGAGCTATTCTACTATTGCTGAGCTATTCTACCTTATGGTGAA
The DNA here is from genome assembly GCA_033119425.1 of Bufotes viridis. Taxonomy (NCBI): domain Eukaryota; kingdom Metazoa; phylum Chordata; class Amphibia; order Anura; family Bufonidae; genus Bufotes; species Bufotes viridis. Next base: position 367,889,045 of record CM065591.1, on the reverse strand, counting down.
TACCCAGCTCCCTCCTGTGAACCCGTTGTTTAATCTGACTTCCCGACTACCAACCCTTTGCTTAACCCTTCGACTACGATTCCTGCTGCCCGCCGTGACCCGGAACTGGATCAGACTACCCGATTGGATTATCCTTTTGTACTACGCTATTTCTGGACTTTATTCGTCGCTGCCAAGGGGTTCCACACCTGACCGCTACTCCGGCCCAGACACCTATACCCAACGCGGCCACACCACAGTGAGGTGGAGCAGACAAGCGGCCGCGTGGAGAAAAGAAACGGCCGCATAACATGTAGGAAGATGTGTGCGCGAGCGCGAGGATGTGTGCGCCAGTGTGAGGATGTGTGCCTGAGTGCAGATCAACTAATCTGCCGTGGGAGATGCAGAGCTGAGGACATGAAAATGGAGTAGCTGCTTATCACGCGGCGGTACTGAACACACAGCGGTCGTCCAATCAGAGTTGCCGCCCGGACTGCGCACAAAATTAAGGCGGCCAATGAACACACGGTGCACCACACGTAGTAGGGACCACCTCCTTTTTTCATTCAGCCTGGTGTGTTGTGCCAGTTGGAGCCCTGTACCACCATTAAAACCCAGTAGCTGCTATAAGCATTAGCCAGCACCACCATTCACAGTGAAAGCAGTCTCAGTGTCAGCCATCAGTCACCATGCCAGCATACAGTGCCAGCTGTGTCAGCCACCAGTGACAGTGCCAGCAGTCAGTGTCAGCCACCAGTGACAGTTCCAGCAGTCAGTGTCAGCCAACAGTGACAGTGTTTGCCATCTCAGGTAAGCAGTGATAGTGCCTGTTGTCTCAGTGCCAGCAGTGTCAGCCACCAGAGACAGTGTCCGCCATCTCAGTTCAGCAGTGACAGTTCCCGTCGTCTCAGTGCCAGTAGTGTCAGCCACCAGTAACAGTGCCCGCCATCTCAGTGCCAGCAGTTAGTGTCAGCCACCAGTCACAGTGCCCGCCATCTCAGTGCAAGCAGTCCCGTCTCAGTGCCAGCTGTGTCAGACACCAGTCACAGTGCCCACCATCTCACTGTCAGTAGTCAGTGCCAGCTGTGTCAGCAACCAGTCGCAGTGCCCGCCATCTCAGTGCCAGCAGTCAGTGCCAGCTGTATCAGCCAACAGTCACAGTGCCCGCCATTTCAATGCCAGCAGTCAGTTCCAGCCGTGTCAGCCACCAGTCACAGTACCCACCATCTCAGTGTTAGCAGTCAGTGCCAGCCATGTCAGCCACCAGTGACAGTGTCTTCCGTGTCAGTGTCAGCAGCGAGTGCAAGCTGTATCAGCCAACAGTCACAGTGCCTGCCCTCTCAGTGCCAGCAGTCAATTCCAGCTGTGTCAGCCACCAGTGACAGTGCCAGCAGTCTCAGTGCCAGTTGTGTCAGCCACCAGTCACAGTGCCTGCCATCTCAGTGCCAGCAGTCACCGTCAGCTGTGTCAGCCACCAGTCACAGTGCCCGCCATCACAGTGCAAGCAATCAGTGCCAGTTGTGTCAGCCATCAGTCACAGTGCCCGCCGTCTTAGTGCCAGCAGTCAGTACCAGCCATGTCAGCCATCAGTCACAGTGCCCACCGTCTCAATGCCAGCTGTATCAGACAAAAGTAACAGTGCCCGCTGTCTCATTGCCAGCAGTCAGTGTCAGCCGTGTCAGGCACAAGTCACAGTGCCTGCTGTCTCGGTTCCAGCAGTCAGTGCCAGCCTTGTCAGCCACCAGTCACAGTGTCTGCCGTCTAAGTGTCAGTAGTAAGTGCCAGCCGTGTCAACCACCAGTGACAGTGCCAGCTGTGTCAATAAACTGAAACAGTGTACGCTGTCTCAGTATATGCAGTGAGTGCCAGCTGTATCAGCCACCAGTGACACTGCCCACCGTCTCAGTGCAAGCAGTCAGTGCCAGTCGTGTCAGCCACCAGTCACAGTGCCCGCCGTCTCAATATCAGCAGTCAGTGCCAGCCGTGTCAGCCACCAGTCACAGTGTCTGCCGTCAAAGTGCCTGCCGTCTAAGTGTCAGCAGTAAGTGTCAGCCGTGTCAGCCACCAGTGACAGTGCCAGCCGTCTCAGTGCCAGCATTCAGTGCCAGCTGTATCAGCCAGCAGTCACAGTGCCCGCCATTTCAGTGCCAGCAGTCAGTTCCAGCCGTGTCAGCCACCAGTGACAGTGCCAGCCGTCTCAGTACCAGCAGTCAGTGCCAGCCGTGTCAGCAACCAGTGACAGTGTCTGCTGTGTCAGTGTCAGCAGTGAGTGCAAGCTGTGTCAGCCAACAGTCACAGTACCCGCCATCTCAGTGCCAGCAGTCAGTTCCAGCCATGTCAGCCACCAGTGACAGTGCCAGCAGTCTCAGTGCCAGCTGTGTCAGCCACCAGTCACAGTGCCCTCCATCTCAGTGCCAGCAGTCAGTGCCAGCTGTATCAGCCAACAGTCACGGTGCCCTCCATCTCAGTGCCAGCAGTCAGTTCCAGCTGTGTCAGCCACCAGTGACAGTGCCAGCCGTGTCAGCCACCAGTGACAGTTTCTGCCTTGTCAGCAGTCAGTGCCAGCCGTGTCAGCGACCAGTCACTGTGCCCGCCATCTCAGTGTCAGCGGTGAGTGCCAGCTGTATCAGCCACCAGTGACAGTGCCCACCATCTTGATGCATGCAGTCAGTGTCAGGTGTGTCAGCCACCAGTCGCAGTGACTGCCATCTCAGTGCCAGCAGTCGGCATCAGCTGTATCAGCCACCAGTCACAGTGCCTGCCATCTCAGTGCCAGCAGTCAGTGTCAGGTGTGTAAGCCACCAGTCACAGTGCCTGCCATCTCAGTGTCAGCAGTGAATGCCATCTGTATCAGCCACCAGTGACAGTGCACACCATCTTAGTGCATGCAGTCAGTGTCAGGTGTGTCAGCCACCAGTGACAGTGTCCACCATCTAAGTGCATGCAGTCAGTGTCAGGTGTGTCAGCCACCAGTCACAGTGCCCGCCATCTCAGTGTCAGCAGTCAGTGCCAGCCGTGTCAGCAGCCAGTTACAGTGCCTGCCGTCTCATTGCCAGAGGTCTCATCTCTGTGTCATCAGCCAGTGCAAGCCGTGTCAGCCACCAGTGACAGTGTCCGCCATCTAAGTGCATGCAGTCAGTGTCAGGTGTGTCAGCCACCAGTCACAGTGCCCGCCATCTCAGTGTCAGCAGTCAGTGCCAGCCGTGTCAGCAGCCAGTCACAGTGCCTGCCGTCTCATTGCCAGAGGTCTCATCTCTGTGTCATCAGCCAGTGCAAGCCGTGTCAGCCACCAGTGACAGTGCCAGCCATCTCTGTGCCAGCTGTATTAGCCAATAGTCACAGTGCCCGCCATCTCAGTGCCAGCAGTCTGTTTCAGCTGTGTCAGCCACCAGTGACAGTGCCTGCCGTCTCAGTTTCAGCAGTGAGAGCAAGCTGTATCAGCCACCAGTGACAGTGCCCACCATCTTAGTGCCTGCAGTCAGCGTCAGCTGTGTCAGCCACCAGTCACAGTGCCCGCCATCTCAGTGCCAGCAGTCAGTTCCAGCTGTATCACCCACCAGTTACGGTGCCTGCCGTCTCAGTGCCAGCAGTCAGTGCCAGTCGTGTCAGCCACCAGTCACTGTGCCTGCCATCTCATCTGAAATTCAGTGCCAGTAACGCATATTACAGCCACATCTAATTTATTATTATAGTAAAAGAAAATTATTATTAACAACTACTTTGTATAAAAGTACTAGCCTATATTACTGTGACTTTTTACTAACATCATGCCACCCAAAAAAATGACACGTTAAGAAGGACAAAAGAAACAGACAATGAAACCCTACATAATCAACTTCTCCTGGAGAAACAGTCAGCTCAACAAGCAAAAAAAAAAAAAAAAAGGAAGGCTAAAAAGCAAAGAAAAAAACTAGCAAATAGATCAATTGAAGAAAAAGAAAATGAGTTTCACAAAAAATGCTAAAAGAGAAAGATTCAGAAGAGCTGGATAAGTCTATAGAAGAACTGGAAATGCAGCATAAAAAACGATCTCTAAGACAAAGACATAGACGAGGAAAGAGATCAATTGAAGAAAATGATAATGAGCGTCAGAAAAATGCGAATGCACACAGATCTTGGAGAGCAAGACTACGTCATGATGAAGCAATAAAAACAGGTAAAATAAAAGATCTGTAAACACATTTATCAACAGCTACACAGGAGAGGATAAATGATATAAGAGAAAGACAAAAACGTAAGAGAAATGCTGAAAGAGAAAAAGCTAGGAGATCAAGTCTTACACCAGAAGAACGACAATTACAATGTTTGCGGCATGCACAATTACAGAGACTGGCCCGAAGTAAACAAGTGGAAAATAACGAATCTAAGACCACACTAGAAAGAGTGGCACTGATAAATGATATAGTTATTATTAATGAGGGTGACATTATACCCCACACATGTGGAGATTTAAATCAGATATGCAATTTTTGTCAAGCAAAACATTTTGAAGGAGAAAGACAGTCTGATCAAAAGTTTACACAGTGTTGCTCAAAAGGAAAAGTAAATCTTCAACCAATTTGAACTTATCCTTTTATACAACAGCTCATGACAGGTCAGCATCATTACAGCAAAAATGTCATGCTAAATATAAGGTCAATAAATAGTGCTCTAGCATTTGCATCTATGGGAGCTAATACTAGTACACCTCCTGGCTATGGGCCATACTGTTTTTGAATCCATGGTTCGACTTGTCACTGAGCAGGAACACTTCATCCTCAACAGGGTGAAAACAGACAGTTTGCACAATTATATATTTTAGATCCCTCTGAACCTGCAGAGCAAAGAATGCAAAATTCGGCCAACTCAGGAATAAATTCAGAGCTTATGCAAATATTAAGTACATTTATGGCACAATGTTATCCTTTTGCCGAGGCCTGCAAAATTTTGTACCAAGTTGAAAAAAATGTTGCTATAAAGGAAGTGTCTATGACAATAGTACAAGATCGCAAAAATGACCAAAGATGGTATAACGCACCAAAATATAATGAGGTTGCTTTTATTTTTTAAAATGATGATGGAGAACCACCACTTGAAAGAGATCTTCTTATACACTGCAAACCAAGTGAAGATTATACTAATTAAAAAAAAAAAAAAAAACACTGAGAATTAGTGACCTTGATTCTAATTTGGAACCCATGGTTTATCCATTGTTATTCCCCTATGGGGATCAAAGCTCGGGAATTGAAATTCCATTGCAAATTAGACCACAACCTTTATTACATTTACCAAACCAGTCACACAATACTAGAGTTAGAGTCACTGAAATGCAATACTATGGTTATCGTCTTTCCATTAGAGATTATTTTAATTCCTTCTTAAATGCAGGCTGCCTTACACAGCAATATATAGTTGATGCATATATATAAAAACAGAAGCCAACAGACTCAATTATATATGTCAAAATCATCCTAAATTGCGTGTTGAAAATTACTGTGGATTAATGGATCATTTACTTAATGAAGCCAATGAAGTAGGCCTGAGTCCTTGAAAAATGTATATTTTTCCTTCTTCATTTGCAGGGAGCCCCAGAAACATGCAACAAAATTATCAAGATGCTATGGCAATTGTCATAAAATATGGAAAACCAGATCTTTTTATTACAATGACATGCAATCCCAAATGAGAAGAGATAGTACATAACTTACAACATGGACAAACTGTTGATGGACAACCACATTTAGTTGCAAGAGTATTTCACCTAAAACTTAAAGCTCTAATTAATTACATCAGTAAAAAACATATTTTTGGAGTCCCAAAGGGAATGGTCTATGTGGTAGAATTTCAAAAGAGAGGTTTACCACATGCTCACATACTTCTCATTCTTAAAGAAAACTGTAAACCAAAAAAATCAAGAACTGATAGATAAAATTGTCTCTGCTGAAATCCCTAACATAGAAATCACTCCTCGCTTACATGCAATTGTAGCAAATCATATGATTCATGGACCATGTGGACCACTGAATCCTAATTCTCCATGTATGACAAATAACAAATGCTGTAAGGATTTTCCGAAGGAATTCCAATAAAAATTGCTAACAGCAATGGCTATCCAAAGTATAAGAGAAGAAATACAGGCCAAACTATAATTCTTAATGGAATGGAAATTGATAACTCTTGGGTTGTACCATATCATCCTTACTTAGCATTGAAGTACAATTGCCACATTAACTATCCATAGATTAGCGGTGCATCTGACTGAAGAAAAAACAGTTTTTTTCAACCCAAATGACATTACTACAGCAGTACAGAGAGCTTTAAACCGTTATTCAATTGACAGCTTGGTTCAAATTGAATCAACAAAATGATAAAAGAAAGAATATATTATATTCGGACATTCCTTTGTACTATGTGTTTCACTCTCAAAATTGTAGTTGGAAAATGCGTCAATGTGGTGCAGAAAAAATTATTAGACGACCAATGTATTCTGTCAACTTAATATCAGACACAGAGAATTACTGTTTACTATTACTATTGCTGTATGTGGCTACTGCAGTATCCTTTGAACATCTGAGGACAGTAAATGAAAATGTCTATCCCACTTTCTAAGAGGCTGCAAAAGCTAAAGGACTCTGGAAGATGCTGTATACTTCACAATGCCTAAACAACTTAGGGAATTATTTGCGTATGTCTGTGTTTTTTCATCATTACAAAATATGAATGCACTTTTTCTAAAATATGAAGATCTCATTGAAGATTTAGTTCGCAAACATAAAGAACACAATTATGATTGTACAATTTTTCATAAGATCACCCTTAAAGAAATAGCCATTCTGGTACTACATGTCAAAACCTGTGAAGCTTTTGGATTGCCTTCCACAATGCCAAATAATGCTGAACTTTGGAATATGTATGGCAAGGAATTACAAAAATACACAGCTGAAGAAATGGAGAAAACATTAAACAGAGAACAAAAAACAGCTTTAGAAAAAATATTGTCTGCAAGCAAAAATGACAACCTTTCCAACCGTTGTTGTTTTTGGATGGTCTAGGAGGTAGTGGAAAAACCTATCTTTACAAAACCCTTCTCTGCACAGTTCAAGGAGAAGGTAAGATTGCACTCCCTGTAGTGTCAACAGGTATTGCAGCCAATCTTCTTTATGGTGGAAGAACATACCACTCTCATTTCAAATTACCTGTTCCAATAGTTGAGAACTCAATATCAAATATGCGTCTCAATTCTGCTGATGCTGAAAATTTGAGAACATCTACAGTACTCATTTGGGATGAGTGTACCATGGCCCCATCTATAACTCTTACAGTGGTCGACAAACTGCTAAAAGAAATAATGGATAACAACAACCCTTTTGGAGGAAAAGTTTTATTACTTGGTGGAGATTTTCGGCAAACACTTCCAGTGGTTCCTCATGGTGATCGGACAAAAATTGTTGAAGCATTTATAAGGTATAATAAACTGTGGCAAAACTTCTAAATACTTAAACTTAAATACTTAAATTTACAAACAATATCCGTTCAGTTGATACTGAATTCAGCAATTGGTTGATCCAAGTTGGCAATGGTGATACACCACACATTGATGGTTTGAAAAGAATTTCAGTTGCTGATGTCTCAGATAGCAAAAAAAAATATTATTTGCCCAAAGAACTCTGATGTTCATAGCATAAATCAAAAGGTGCTAAACATTTTTGAAGGATATACTGTGACATACCTTAATTCAGACTCAATTGATGAGTCCACTGAGGAAGATATGTAAAACTATCCTATTGAGTTTAATGAGCTAACTCCAACAGGAATGCCGAGGCATAAATTGAAACTTAAAAAGGGTACAATAATTATGCTCCTTAAGAATATAAACACTAAAAGGGGATTGTGCAATGGAACCCGTCTGTTTCTTAAAGACTTAAAAAGTAACCTCATTATTGCTCAAGTAATAACAGGTTCAGCGGAAGGGGACATGGTCTTTATTCAACATATAGATTTGGCTCCATCCTCTACTAATTTGCCATTACCTTAAGAAGGCAAAAATTTCCTGTTACTTAAGCCTTTGCCATGACAATTAATAAAACTCAGGGGCAAACTTTTGAAAAAGTTGGCATTTTCTTACTTTAAAAGTAACCTCATTATTGCTCAAGTAATAACAGGTTCAGCGGAAGGGGACATGGTCTTTATTCCACGTATTGATTTGGCTCCATCCGCTACTAATTTGCTGTTACCTTAAGAAGGCGACATTTTCCTGTTACTTTAGCCTTTGCCATGACAATTAATAAAGCTCAGGGGAAAACTTTACAAAAAGTTGTTATTTTCTTACCATAGCCAGTATTCAGCCACGCTCAGTTATATGTTGCATTATCTAGAGTTAGAAGTTTTTCAGATGTGATTGTAAAGGTTGTAGATGGTCCTGAACAAGGCAAACTGTTGCCAAATTCAGACAGAATATTTACAAGAAATGTTGTCTATAAAGAAATGTTATAGAAAAATTTCAAGAGGTAAAAAAAATACAAAATTTTTTCCAGAACATCTGCTTCGGGTATTGTACCGTATATTGCAGATTGTTACATAATGTACTTACTGTATTGTGATATATACCTTTCCATTTTATTGTTATTATTAATTTACTTTTGACTTCTTGCCAAAATATGTTTGACAAAAGTAAAGTAAAACAAGAAATACAATGTGGTTAAATATTCTTACTATTTAATATACACTGTTCGTACTAATGTTTATGCACTATTGTTCTAGCGCCCGTTATTGTAACGGGTTGAATGTCTAGTAAGTCACATAAATTACATGAACAAAAAAAAAAAAAAAAAATATATATATATATATATATATATATATATATATACATGCCTTACCCTTAACTGGTAAGGCCACTAGGCCAGTCATATACAGCTGGCTCGGAGGGTGGGTTCCTACACCAACATAGACCAAGTGGGTACACAATTGTCCAGCCAGGGCACAGTTCTGGAGGATAAGGAGGAGGTGTAGCAGGTGATTAAACCGTGTTCACAGCAGGGTGTCACCCAAAGAAGCTCATGGCCATCCCTTGTGCGTGGCTGGGGGGGATATGGAGGACACAGACTATACACATATAACAGAGGACAGCTTGTCGTTGCCTCTGGGAAGCCGGGCAAACATGAGCGACTACATGCTGCAGTGACTGGCAAATTACACCAACATTCTAACTTGTGCTCATTACTGGGTGTGCACCCAGCTGGATCCCAATTGCAAGGGCAACGTGTCATCCTTATTTCCGTCACGGAAGCATGATAGGAAGAAGCCAACGCTGGTAGACGCTCTGCTGATGGCATTCGCACCTGACACCGGTGGCTCAGGGAAAGCACAAGACGAAAGCAGAGGAGGAGGAGGAAGAAGTCACCAAAATAGCTGGGTCACCGCCGCACCTCAGATGGCAGGGTTAGCATGCCCGAAATGTGGAAAAGCTTTGTCACCACATCACAACAACCAGCAACAACAGCAGATATGGAATGTCTTAGCAAAAGGCAGCATTTCAGCAAAATGGTGGAATAGTCAGCCCAGGAGCATAGCTACAGGGGAAGCAGGGAAAGCGGCTGGGGGATGTGGCCACATTCAAAAATTTGCTGTTGGGCCCAGTCATTTCTAGCTGCGCCACTGGGTATGACACTTTCAACTTCTGGGTCTCCAAATTGGGAAAATAGCCTGAGCTTGACCTTTACACCTTGGAGGTGCTGGCCTGCCCTGCAGCCAGTGTATTGTCTGAAGGTGTGTTTAGCACGGCTGGGGGCGTTATCACAGACAAGTGCAGCCTGCTGTTGTGGACAATCTCACTTTCATTAAAAAGAACCAGGCATGGTTCCCACCTTACCTGTTCGTACTGTGGGGGTTTAGCTCTGGTCTCGAGGATCGTTCACATACAGACTGTTGTCCACTGCAGCTTTAGGGGCCAAACATCGCTTTATTGTCTCAGCATCAACATAAATAAATGAAATGCAAAACAAACACCTGCCCGACTGGGCTCTAACTTAACACAGTGTGTCCCTGACTCACCTACAACACTGTTCACACACACCGCACCCGTGCGGCTTTTCCAGGCAGCCTGTTCGGTTTCACAGGGGTCTGAGCCCTCCAGCTTGGCTCCAGCCGTGGGTCCCAAAACAACAGCCCTCAGCTCCCAGCACTATTAGCAGCTCCAGGAAAATCACACTCCCAGCTGGTGGTGCTGGCTGAGTTTATAAACCCAGCCCAAAACTCGGACTGGACCGTGGGGAGCAGCCACCCACCCTACTCTTTAGCTGCTCCCAGTAAGAGCCGGCCCGGATTGGCTTTGCAGCCAAACTAACTAACAGAGTCTGACAGCACTAGCTGCTGCAGACAACAAAACTGGCTCTCACCCCACCGAGGCCAGCAACCTCGGTGACACGTACCTGCCATCGCTCTCTCCTATCAGCCATGAGGCCTGTCACTGCCTCACATATCCCCCTTTGTTCAACCCCGTAGGGGTGAACACTAGCACCCAACCAAGACGCTCGTGAGAGGGCATCGACCTGGCCTACAGTCTTCCCCTTATTCCGCCAGACCCAGGCTAATAGCGCTTGGTTTCTCACCCGCATGAGTTTAGTACGGGCAGATAAGACCTACGGGATTTTCTTGCCCATCTCATGACCCGGTACTCTCTTTCACGAATGAGGATGATGCGCTCGCACCCGTGGCCTCTCTCTTTTCGTTTTTCTTTTTCTCTCCACATTTCGCATCAGCACATGTTCCTCACATCCTTTCTTGGACTGCTGCATCTCTCGACTGAACTGTTCCCTCACTTCGCCGACTCTTCTTTAGCCTTATCTTTGGTCTTGGGAACATCTGAGGACTTCTCCCACTCCAACTCATCAGCACCAGCTTCTTCAGCCTTTGAGTCTCTTTTGGAGTCTTCAGTCACTTTGATAGGCTTTTCATCCTTCTCGGACACAGCATCACATACTTGCATTCTTAGCTCCGCCTCCTCCTCTTTCTCTTTAAGGACGGAGGTACTTGGGACATCAGAGTCCGTATCAGACTCATCATCTTCTGGCAATCCCTGCCAAGGTTTATCCAGGATATGGTTCTCCTTTCGGGCAGGATTCAGGAGAGTCAGCCCATCGGAGTAGACAGCACCCTCATACTGGTCGTCGGTCCCCCGTATTTCTTCCCCAGCAGACTGCTGGCTTTCTGGAAGGCACTGACAGCAGAGGGAATGTCTTTCACGACCAGGTCCTGGCCACACACTGCCACGAGTCTCTGGGCTTCTGCATCCACCTCAGCACCATCATCTGGTTCAGCAGATACATCTTTCACCTTCTCTGCCTCGGCCGGCACCACGGCGCCACCATCTCCAGACCCATTCCTAACAGGCTCTGACTTCTTGGCATCTTTTAGAGGAGCTTCCTCTTCAGGTATCTCATTTTCTTCCACCTGCTGCGCAGGAGAACGCTTAGGCCTCTCCAACTCATAGACGCCATCTTTTGAGCTCCTGAGATCTTCCATCTCTGCTCTGAGTTGCTTGTTCAGCCACTCCAATTCATCTCGCTCCTTAGGCGCTTTTTCAAGGGCTCTAGCCAAGGAGAGGGCCTTGGTCGTCTTTCTCAGTTTTCCCCACCAGCTTGTTAGCAGCGCCCCTCTTGGGCCTTCTGTTCCAGCTGCTCTTCACTCTGTTCTGGGGTAACAGCAGGTGTAGGAGTACCACCATTCTTCTTTAGACACTCTGTGGGATTTTCACCCAGGGACTCTTCAAACCCATTGTTGAGGTCTACTATAGACTTTTGTGCCTTTCTGGAGTCTTTTCCCTTCCCCAGGACACCAGGAGGTAGACCCTTCAGTTCACTCGCCTTTTCCGGGTCTCCTCTTTGACCCTTCTGCAGCCTTCTTCGGTGACTCTGTGACGACAGCTAGTCCCTTCTCTATCGTATCTAGGGACCATGTGGCGAGAGGGAGGTCAGCCTCCTGTTTGCAGCTGTACTGTCCTGTCAGGTCATCTAAGACTGTCTGGATATGAGCTTCAGACACTAGGCTGACGTCACCCGACTGAACTCTCGTCTCGTCAGATATAACTGTCACCTGGTCGCTACTAGTAACCACTTTAGTTTGGCGAGACCTCGACATGGCAGTTTCTCTCTCTGAGTTGCTATCTGTCACAGAACGTGCGTTATATATACCGCTCGTGTCATTCTCAATCCTGTCCTCTAGGGGCACCGATGAGCTAATCCCCACCTGGGACATTTTATTAACCATGGAGATCTGTGGAGACTGCATATCCACTTCTAGTACGTGTGGTACACCCTCTAGGCCTGCCCCATGTACTTGCACATTTTTCACAGTGGTTTCCTCAGTGGTGAGCTCTCAACATCAATTAGCATTTTTATACCATCCACATTTTTACCAACAGGGGGAGCTTCTTCCTGATCACACCCTTTAAAGGAGCAGGTATATCATCGTCACACATATCATTACACATTTCAACAAACTTTGCACCTTCCCTTGGCACCGTGTCTGCACCATTATTTCTAATGGTCATTTCACTTAAACCATTGCTTTCTATTTGCATTTGCCTTACACCTTCACTTAAAGGGACAGGTACAGGTTCTGTAGGAGCTTCATTACTTCCCACAGAAGTGTCTCCATTGCCCCACATTACATCATGCATGAGCACATTTGCAACATCAACTCCATCAGTCCCTGTTCCCACCGTGGTCTCACCCTCCGTGAGGACCACCGGATAGTCCACAGTATTCACATAATTGTCCCGGACAGTTATCATTCTACCTCGTACTCCAGGCTAGCATGGGATCTCTGATTTTCGCCATCCCAAAACTAGCCTTGGTCACAGGCACTTTAGACAACACCCTGAGCTTCTCCTCTGCAGGTTCCTGCGATGGAGCAACCGCAACAGGCCTTCCCGCCTGTTCAGACACAGCATTTTTCCTATAGTCACTCTTTTTGAGACATTTTTACGCTGCAGCGCTTTATCACTCACCGGCCCGGCAGGTAGCAACTGCCGCCGGCTCACTGTCACTGGGTCTGCCACAAAATAATCAACCGGAACAGTCTTACCGATTGTCGCCACTGACTCGGCACGGTCATCACCCGTCTCCTCAATGCAGTAGTAGCCATGGGAGACGCCTTGGACTTGTCTCCTGTCTTTTCCTGGACGGACATTCCAGCCGCACCCTTTAAGATTCTGTGCACAGTCGCAGGGAAAATAGGCACTCCTGAGAAACGCACCACTCTCCAGCTCTTTGTCTTCCCGACGGTTGCCCTTGGCAACGGCATGCATATTCTCCTCCAACACTGCACTCAGAGCCGCCACTCCAAGTGCCGCACTCGGCTTTCTCACCAACCGATCAGTCTCCAGCACCAGCTGCTCCATTACACCCTCAGTGGCCTTGGTTTTCCGCCAAACCGGGCCACTTCTCACATACGGTATCACCATTGGTACAAGCAGCTTCCGCCACACGTGCTGAAGTAGTAGCTGGTTGGTCTCCTGGTGCTGCAAGTTAGCCTCCACAAGGGCTTTTACAACCGCCTCCATTGTGTCAGGAAAAACAGTCCACAATCGCATGAGCGGCACTTGCTTCACTAGACAAACAGGCTTCCGGCCCTTTAAATCACTGCATAGCAAAACAGCAATTCCTTGGCAACTTTCACAGCACCTGCTCTCTCAGTCAGGTCGTTGCCCCTAGCAACACTTTGCCTTTTCCAGCAGGGACGACTTGCCCGCATCCGACACCAAATGTGGGGTTTAGCTCTGGTCTCGAGGATCGCTCACATACAGACTGTTGTCCACTGCAGCTTTAGGGGCCAAACATCGCTTTATTGTCTCAGCATCAACATAAATAAATGAAATGCAAAACAAACACCTGCCCGGCTGGGCTCTAACTTAACACAGTGTGTCCCTGACTCACCTACAACACTGTTCACACACACCGCACCCGTGCGGCTTTTCCAGGCAGCCTGTTCGGTTTCACAGGGGTCTGAGCCCTCCAGCTTGGCTCCAGCCGTGGGTCCCAAAACAACAGCCCTCAGCTCCCAGCACTATTAGCAGCTCCAGGAAAATCACACTCCCAGCTGGTGGTGCTGGCTGAGTTTATAAACCCAGCCCAAAACTCGGACTGGACCGTGGGGAGCAGCCACCCACCCTACTCTTTAGCTGCTCCCAGTAAGAGCCGGCCCGGATTGGCTTTGCAGCCAAACTAACTAACAGAGTCTGACAGCACTAGCTGCTGCAGACAACAAAATCCGGCTCTCACCCCACCGAGGCCAGCAACCTCGGTGACACGTACCTGCCATCGCTCTCTCCTATCAGCCATGAGGCCTGTCACTGCCTCACATATCCCCCTTTGTTCAACCCCGTAGGGGTGAACACTAGCACCCAACCAAGACGCTCGTGAGAGGGCATCGACCTGGCCTACAGTCTTCCCCTTATTCCGCCAGACCCAGGCTAATAGCGCTTGGTTTCTCACCCGCATGAGTTTAGTACGGGGCAGATAAGACCTACGGGATTTTCTTGCCCATCTCATGACCCGGTACTCTCTTTCACGAATGAGGATGATGCGCTCGCACCCGTGGCCTCTCTCTTTCGTTTTTCTTTTTCTCTCCACATTTCGCATCAGCACATGTTCCTCACATCCTTTCTTGGACTGCTGCATCTCTCGACTGAACTGTTCCCTCACTTCGGCCGACTCTTCTTTAGCCTTATCTTTGGTCTTGGGAACATCTGAGGACTTCTCCCACTCCAACTCATCAGCACCAGCTTCTTCAGCCTTTGAGTCTCTTTTGGAGTCTTCAGTCACTTTGATAGGCTTTTCATCCTTCTCGGACACAGCATCACATACTTGCATTCTTAGCTCCGCCTCCTCCTCTTTCTCTTTAAGGACGGAGGTACTTGGGACATCAGAGTCCGTATCAGACTCATCATCTTCTGGCAATCCCTGCCAAGGTTTATCCAGGATATGGTTCTCCTTTCGGGCAGGATTCAGGAGAGTCAGCCCATCGGAGTAGACAGCACCCTCATACTGGTCGTCGGTCCCCCGTATTTCTTCCCCAGCAGACTGCTGGCTTTCTGGAAGGCACTGACAGCAGAGGGAATGTCTTTCACGACCAGGTCCTGGCCACACACTGCCACGAGTCTCTGGGCTTCTGCATCCACCTCAGCACCATCATCTGGTTCAGCAGATACATCTTTCACCTTCTCTGCCTCGGCCGGCACCACGGCGCCACCATCTCCAGACCCATTCCTAACAGGCTCTGACTTCTTGGCATCTTTTAGAGGAGCTTCCTCTTCAGGTATCTCATTTTCTTCCACCTGCTGCGCAGGAGAACGCTTAGGCCTCTCCAACTCATAGACGTCATCTTTTGAGCTCCTGAGATCTTCCATCTCTGCTCTGAGTTGCTTGTTCAGCCACTCCAATTCATCTCGCCTCCTTAGGCGCTTTTCAAGGGCTCTAGCCAAGGAGAGGGCCTTGGTCGTCTTCTCAGTTTTCCCCACCAGCTTGTTAGCAGCGCCCTCTTGGGCCTTCTGTTCCAGCTGCTCTTCACTCTGTTCTGGGGTAACAGCAGGTGTAGGAGTACCACCATTCTTCTTTAGACACTCTGTGGGATTTTCACCCAGGGACTCTTCAAACCCATTGTTGAGGTCTACTATAGACTTTTGTGCCTTTCTGGAGTCTTTTCCCTTCCCCAGGACACCAGGAGGTAGACCCTTCAGTTCACTCGTCTTTTCCGGGTCTCCTCTTTTGACCCTTCTGCAGCCTTCTTCGGTGACTCTGTGACGACAGCTAGTCCCTTCTCTATCGTATCTAGGGACCATGTGGCGAGAGGGAGGTCAGCCTCCTGTTTGCAGCTGTACTGTCCTGTCAGGTCATCTAAGACTGTCTGGATATGAGCTTCAGACACTAGGCTGACGTCACCCGACTGAACTCTCGTCTCGTCAGATATAACTGTCACCTGGTCGCTACTAGTAACCACTTTAGTTTGGCGAGACCTCGACATGGCAGTTTCTCTCTGAGTTGCTATCGGTCACAGAACGTGCGTTATATATACCGCTCGTGTCATTCTCAATCCTGTCCTCTAGGGGCACCGATGAGCTAATCCCCACCTGGGACATTTTATTAACCATGGAGATCTGTGGAGACTGCATATCCACTTCTAGTACGTGTGGTACACCCTCTAGGCCTGCCCCATGTACTTGCACATTTTTCACAGTGGTTTCCTCAGTGGTGAGCTCTCAACATCAATTAGCATTTTTATACCATCCACATTTTTACCAACAGGGGGAGCTTCTTCCCTGATCACACCCTTTAAAGGAGCAGGTATATCATCGTCACACATATCATTACACATTTCAACAAACTTTGCACCTTCCCTTGGCACCGTGTCTGCACCATTATTTCTAATGGTCATTTCACTTAAACCATTGCTTTCTATTTGCATTTGCCTTACACCTTCACTTAAAGGGACAGGTACAGGTTCTGTAGGAGCTTCATTACTTCCCACAGAAGTGTCTCCATTGCCCCACATTACATCATGCATGAGCACATTTGCAACATCAACTCCATCAGTCCCTGTTCCCACCGTGGTCTCACCCTCCGTGAGGACCACCGGATAGTCCACAGTATTCACATAATTGTCCCGGACAGTTATCATTCTACCTCGTACTCCAGGCTAGCATGGGATCTCTGATTTTCGCCATCCCAAATCTAGCCTTGGTCACAGGCACTTTAGACAACACCCTGAGCTTCTCCTCTGCA
The DNA here is from genome assembly GCA_033119425.1 of Bufotes viridis. NCBI lineage: Eukaryota > Metazoa > Chordata > Amphibia > Anura > Bufonidae > Bufotes > Bufotes viridis. The sequence goes on along the minus strand of CM065591.1, from coordinate 367,872,309 downwards.
GGTTCCTGCGATGGAGCAACCGCAACAGGCCTTCCCGCCTGTTCAGACACAGCATTTTTCCTATAGTCACTCTTTTTGAGACATTTTTACGCTGCAGCGCTTTATCACTCACCGGCCCGGCAGGTAGCAACTGCCGCCGGCTCACTGTCACTGGGTCTGCCACAAAATAATCAACCGGAACAGTCTTACCGATTGTCGTCACTGACTCGGCACGGTCATCACCCGTCTCCTCAATGCAGTAGTAGCCATGGGAGACGCCTTGGACTTGTCTCCTGTCTTTTCCTGGACGGACATTCCAGCCGCACCCTTTAAGATTCTGTGCACAGTCGCAGGGAAAATAGGCACTCCTGAGAAACGCACCACTCTCCAGCTCTTTGTCTTCCCGACGGTTGCCCTTGGCAACGGCATGCATATTCTCCTCCAACACTGCACTCAGAGCCGCCACTCCAAGTGCCGCACTCGGCTTTCTCACCAACCGATCAGTCTCCAGCACCAGCTGCTCCATTACACCCTCAGTGGCCTTGGTTTTCCGCCAAACCGGGCCACTTCTCACATACGGTATCACCATTGGTACAAGCAGCTTCCGCCACACGTGCTGAAGTAGTAGCTGGTTGGTCTCCTGGTGCTGCAAGTTAGCCTCCACAAGGGCTTTTACAACCGCCTCCATTGTGTCAGGAAAAACAGTCCACAATCGCATGAGCGGCACTTGCTTCACTAGACAAACAGGCTTCCGGCCCTTTAAATCACTGCATAGCAAAACAGCAATTCCTTGGCAACTTTCACAGCACCTGCTCTTCTCAGTCAGGTCGTTGCCCCTAGCAACACTTTGCCTTTTCCAGCAGGGACGACTTGCCCGCATCCGACACCAAATGTGGGGGTTTAGCTCTGGTCTCGAGGATCGTTCACATACAGACTGTTGTCCACTGCAGCTTTAGGGGCCAAACATCGCTTTATTGTCTCAGCATCAACATAAATAAATGAAATGCAAAACAAACACCTGCCCGGCTGGGCTCTAACTTAACACAGTGTGTCCCTGACTCACCTACAACACTGTTCACACACACCGCACCCGTGCGGCTTTTCCAGGCAGCCTGTTCGGTTTCACAGGGGTCTGAGCCCTCCAGCTTGGCTCCAGCCGTGGGTCCCAAAACAACAGCCCTCAGCTCCCAGCACTATTAGCAGCTCCAGGAAAATCACACCCCCAGCTGGTGGTGCTGGCTGAGTTTATAAACCCAGCCCAAAACTCGGACTGGACCGTGGGGAGCAGCCACCCACCCTACTCTTTAGCTGCTCCCAGTAAGAGCCGGCCCGGATTGGCTTTGCAGCCAAACTAACTAACAGAGTCTGACAGCACTAGCTGCTGCAGACAACAAAATCCGGCTCTCACCCCACCGAGGCCAGCAACCTCGGTGACACGTACCTGCCATCGCTCTCTCCTATCAGCCATGAGGCCTGTCACTGCCTCACAGTACCTTATGCAGAATAGACATGTATACCGGCCTCACCCAACCATTGTTATACCACAGCGCACATACTCTTTGTTTTCTTTTTTATATTTTCATATGTTTTGTGGACTACCCCAATTTATTTAAAAAAAAACACACACAAAGAAAACCAACTGCCGACTACCTTTGGCTTCACAGCCAAAAAAGACTTTATGTTAGGCAACAATGTGACCGCCAATTGTAATAAATTAAGGTACCTGTCTGTTCTGCAGTGCAGGGGTACTTTAAAAGGAAGAAGGGGTACAGATCCCCCAACAGTCTGAACGCCACCTTATGTACTGAATATATTTCCAAGTCAGGTATGCAGTGCTGGGGTACTTGTAAACAAATAAGGAATACGTCCCTTATTTGATGCTCTCCTCATTCTTTTCGGTCTACCAACAAAGTAACATACAAATTTAATAGCACTTGTTCCCTGTCAGGTATGCCATGCCCATGTCATAAACAGAAAAGATTGGTTTAGGTCACATTATCTATGTGACAAGTGAATTTATTACACTTTGTTCCTTGCCCAATAGGTCCTGGTAGTGTGATAAAGATAAAAGATTGGTTAAGGCCACACCACTTTGAAAGAAATGAGGGTCACAGATCCCCCAACAATCAGTACGCCACCTAATATACAGAATATATATTGCCAAGTCAGGTATGTAGTGCAGCAGGAACACCACCTCCAAGCCACTTGTGAATGAGTGGCCTAACAACCTTTGCAATGTCCACCCACAATCTAATAGATGGATTTGCTGTTTATTTTTTAAATGTCAGATACACAACGCAGGCCTCAGGGTTACTTTATGGCAACAAATATTTTTTTTTTTCAACTACAATATCCCAGTGGAATTTACTGATTCTGTTTGATTTGCAGTACAAGGCAATAAGATACTTTATAGGAAAATAAATATAACCCCCCCCCCTTTCCTAGTGACACAGGGGGATTTACTGATTTTTTTTCACTAGCAGATTGGTGGTGCAGGCAGTAAATATTAAAAAAGAGAATTTTTTTTTTACCCCAAATGACACAGATGGTTATACTGATTATTTTTCACTAGCAGATTGGTGGTGCAGGCAGTAAATGTTATAAAAAATTAGGATTTGTTTACCCCCAGTGACACAGATTGATTTACTGATTACTTTTCACTAGCAGATTGGCAGTGCAGGTAGTAAAGGTAGTTTATGTTAAAAAAAAATATATAATTTTTTAACCTCCAGTGACACAGATGGATTTATTGATTAGTTTTCACTAGCAGATTGGCGGTGCACCCACAGTGAAACAGATGAAACAGATGGATTTACAGATTATTTTTTAACAATCACAAATGCAGTGCAAATAGCACATGTACTTTTTAGCACAAAAAAAAAATTAGCCCAGAATATGATGGATTTATAGAATTAATGACCCTATGCAGCACAGGGGTACTTTACAGAACAAAATTGTCACCCCCGAGGTCCCTAAAATCACAAATGGAGTAACAGTATTATTTTTCACTTCCCCTGTCAAATATGCAGTGCAGGTGCACTTAAAAAATTGTACATAACAGATTATGAGAAATCCAGTCTTTAACCATGGAGGCCTCTGTAGGAACTACAGCTCTAACACCATGGGTTTCTTCAGAGAGACCCAAGGTATTAGGATAGGAACAACCAGCCACTCCCCGATCCCCGACAATACATGTCCTTTACTGGCCACTGGGTGAATGTAGTTCCTGCACAGCCACACCAGCAACTTGGCCAGGTGATGCTGCTTGTCACGCCTTTGGTCCTGCGACAATGTCCGCCTCTGCCTCCTCATCCTCCACCATATCCTCAGCCTCCACTGCAGGGACAAGTCACAGTGCCCCTCCAGCAAATCACATGTTCAGGGCAAGGCAGTCACTCAGTTCTGCACCTGGTTCGCCTGGGAGAATGTAGTCACGCAAGGGAGGAGCTGTTCCGTGTCCTTCGGAAATAAATCAACTGCTGGCTTTCTCTGCGGCAGCTGAAAATCAGAACCATGGTGACGGACAACGGGAAGAACATGGTGTAGAAGCTGCGTCAAGGAAAGCTGAGCCATGCGCCCTGCATGACACATGTTTTCAATCTGGTTGTCAAGTGGTTCCTGAAGTCTTCCACCCATCTGCAAGTCATCCTAAAAATGCCCAGGAAACTGAAGCCTATGCACTAAGTGAAAGGGCATCATACACACCCTTGAAAAATTATGATTGGTGGCCTGCTGGTGACCCTCAAAAACATTTGGAGCAAGGGCCTGCTGGTGACCCTCTAAAACATTAGTGGTGAGGGCCTGCTGCTGAGCTGACCCTCTAAAACATTAGGCGCGAGGGCCTGCTGGTGAGCTGATGCTCTAAATGCGAGTGCTTGCAGGTGAGCTGATGCTCTAAAACATTATATGAGAGTGCATGCTGTACAGCTGACGCTCTAAAACATTATATGTGAGTGCATACCAGTCAGCTGACCCTATAAAAAAAATTTGAGTTGAGGGCCTGCAGTTGAGCTGACCCTATAATAAGATTAGAGTGGAGGGAATATATACAATCTGGAGGAGGAGGAGGAGGAGAAACAAGATTTTTTGTGTTGGTAAAGGTGCATTGGAATACACTACAGTAGATTGAATACATTGTAAATGATAGATTGAAATTGTCTTTATGTTCATCATCAACTCAGCTCTCCTCTGGTGGAGATGAGAAGTCAATCCCAGCCTTGTTCATTTTTATTTGAGTCAACCTGTCAGCATTGTCAGTGTAAAAGCGGATACGCTTATCTGCAGGACTAAATACACGCTCAGACAAAACGCTGGTGAGTCCGTGCCACGTGTTCAGTTCGGACACCCAGTTGCAAGGCACTGAGGAATCATTTAGGATTCTGACACGGTCAGAACTTTTCCCTCCTTGTACCACTAGGCCGGTCTTCAGGGTGAGGTTGCTGGCGGGGTGTCATGAATGTGTCCCATGCCTTGAAGAGTGTTTCCCTGCCTTTGTTGGAACTGCTGTGTGCTCCCCTTGTCTCCCTTCCTCGGTTGCCTAAGGATGTATGGATTCTGCCGGCCGCGTTGTCAGATGGAAAATTTTTGGAGCAATCTCTCAACAAGTACCTTTTGGTATTGCACCGTTTTACTCGTCCTCTCCAACACATGAATGAGAGATAAGAAGTTCTCTTTGTAGCGGGGGTCAAAAAGGGTGAACACCCAATTATCCCTGTTATCTAAAATGCGTATAACGTGAGGGTCGTGGGAAAGGCAGCCTAACATGAAGTCCAACAGGTAGAACGTCAATGTCAACATCAGGATGACCTTCCATCATCTTATCCTCCTCCTCCTCTTCTGCCCATCCACGCTGAACAGATAAAATTGAAGTTCCATGGGTACTACCCTCTGTAGCTGAGGGAACTGTCTCCAGCTCCTCCTCCTCCTCATGGTCCAATTTGCGCTGAGAAGACGAACTGTGGGTGGTCTGGCTATCACCCTGTGTAATGTCCCATTTCCTCGTCACATTTAGAGCGTCCCCCTTAACCCCTTAAGGACTCAGCCTTATTTCACCTTAAGGACCCCGCCATTTTTTGCAAATCTGACCAGTGTCACTTTATGTGGTGATAACTTTTAAACTCTTTTACTTATGCAGGCCATTCTAAGATATTTTTTTTGACCTTGCCATAGCGGTCATGTGATATAACATCCTCACATGACCGCACAGGAACTGAGCCAGAGGCCGCGGCCGATGACACGCAGGTGGAACGCAGACCTGCGCTGCGCCGGCCGCGTCACTTCCGGTTGCCGTCCCTGTACCTCCGCCCACTTTCCAGCTCTAAAAAGAGCGCGCTCACTGGCATTCTGCCAGTGATCCAGCACACCTGCTACCCACTGTCACATCAGGTAAGAAGGGCTTTGCTCATATATCATTTATGATCAACATACTGTAGTATGATATTGCGATCACCCTCGTCTCACCAGAAGAGTTATCCTACATCTTTTGGCTCCAGATCTCACTATAAGTTATATGCATCTTCTGTCCCATACTGCCATCCCCCTCTCACTTGGCACATTACAAAGATGTCTATGCATTAGTCGTTATGAGTTATCCTAATCCCAGACACAAATCTCAAATTCATTTTTGTTTTGTTTTATTTTATATGTCATTATTAGAGGGACATACTGTCCTTCTGTTATTTACAAGTTCGATAACCTGCCTTACATGATCTACAACATAGTTCTATATTATAATGTATAATATTATTTTTGCCACAGATTTTTGAACCGCTGAGAAAGGCCGGATTAGGCCGAAACGTTCGGTTCGGTTAATGCTACGTGACTAATTAAGTGGGCAAACTGTCTGGATCATGTATACAAAAGTGTGTTTAATAAATTTTCCACGTTGAATTGCATACTATAAACAAGTCGTGTGCTGCAATTTCTTATAATTAGTACTACGACCAATGGTCCTTTATCAAGCACCGACGCTGGTGGAGTGCGGTACCTCAAACAAAATAAATAGGGTTTTTGGAAGGCTGATTTTTATGGACCGGTTTATTTACTCCGTGTCCTATTTCAAGCCCCCCTGATGCACCCCTGGAGTAGAAACTCTCTAAAAGTGACCCCATCGAAGAAACTACACCCCTCAAGGTATTCAAAACTGATCTTACAAGCTATGTTAACCCTGTAGGTGCTCCACAAGAGTTATTGGCAAATGGAGATGAAATTTCAGAATTTCATTTTTTTGCCAAATTTACAATTTTAACCCATTTTTTCCACTAACAAAGCAAGGGTTAACAGCCAAACAAGATTGTAGCTTTATTGCCCTGACTCTGCCGTTTATAGAAACACTCCATATGTGGTCATACACTACTGTTTGGAAGGCTGATTTTTATGGACCGGTTAATTTACATTGTGTCCTGTTTCAAGCCCTCCTGAATGCCCCCTGGAGAAGAAACTCCTTAAAAGTGACCCCATTTTGGAAACTACGGGATAAGGTGGCAGTTTTGTTGGGACTATTTTTAGGGTACATATGATTTTTGGTTGCTCTATATTACATTTTTGTGAGGTAAGGTTACTAAAAATTGTAATTCTTAAATGTAATGTCCATTTGCCATTAATTGTTGAGGAACACTTAAAGGGTTAATAAAGTTTGTAAAATCAGTTTTGAATACCTTGAGGAGTTTAGTTTCTTAGATGGGGTCACTTTTAGGGAGTTTCTACTCTAGGGGTGCATCAGAGGGGCTTCAAAAAGGGACATGGTGTCAATAAAAAAGGCCATCAAAATGGGCCTTCCAGAAACCATGTCGGTCCTTTCCTTTTGCACTCTACCTTTTAGTGATACAGCAGTTTATGACCACAAATGTGGAGTTTCTGTAAACTGCAGTATCAGTGTAATAAATGTTAAGTTTTGTTTGGCTGTTAACCCTTGCTTTTTTACCGGTAAAGACAGATTGAAATGGAAAAGTGCCAAAAATTACTGTTTTGGCACCGTTTAAAAAATTTCTTTGGACCGTGATAATCTGGGGGGTTAGTTCATGGGTTATTTTATAGAGGAGATTATTACGGATGCGGCAATACATAATAAGTCTACTTTTTTACACATATTTAGGTTTTAGACTATATTATCCTTCTTAATACAAAAAAAATGTTTGTATCTCTTTGTATCTCTGAGTCATTTTTTTAAAACGTTTTTTAGCCGATTGTATTAGGTAAGGGCTAATTTTTTGCGGGATAAGGGGATGGTTTTAATGGCACTATTTTGGGGGGCAAGTGACATTTTGATAGCTCGCTATTACGCGTTTTATAATGTAAGGTGCACCTTTTTTAATTTTATTTCTGCGTTAATCTAAAGGGTTAGGTCATGGGGTATTTTTATAGGCCAGATTACTACGGATGCGGCGATGCATAATTTGGCTACTTTTTTAATTATTTGTTTTATTATTTTAGATTTATAAACTATAATTTTTGGGGAAAAAAAGTTGGGTGTTTCAAGTCTGAGAACCATACTTTTCATCCGATTGTCAGTGGCTACATGGAAAATGGGATAATAAATTTAGTACTCCTTAGAAGTGTGGTACTCCCTGAAGCAACCAATAACGCAGAGGCCCGGATGATCGGGGCACGTGTCACACTGAATGGTGGTGTCCTTTCGTATCCCCCTCCTGTGACACACTCTGCATCTTTTTTGGGTTTGTCCCTTCTTTCCAGTATGGGGGACCACACCTGGAATGTGTTGGCCAGGGACGATCCGGGCGCCTCCAGTTCCCAAAGTAACTCCGGCCTGCTCTTTCCCAGTTAGAAAAGATCAGGTCCTTGAGAACTGCCTCAAAGAATTGAAGAAATTTCCCTGTGTTGCCAGCGCTCCGAAACAGTACAAAAGAGTTGTACAAGGCAACCTGTACCAAGTAGACCGCAAATTTTTTGTACCATGTCCGGGTTTTGCGCATGGCATTATATGGCTTGAGGACTTGATCAGAGAGATCAACTCCTCCCATTTACCGATTGTAGTCGACGATACAGTCGGGCTTGAGGACCGTTGCTGTGACCAGGGACAGGGGAGATGCCGTTACCGTGATTTGTGGTCATTACAAGGACATCACTCTTGTCCTTATATCTGACCAGCAACAGGTATTTACTGGATAGGGCATGGGTCTCAACCCTGGGGATAGGTATCTGGAGGGGGATGGTAGAGGGGCCGCGCTAACTTTTCCGCACGGTCCCACAAGCAGACGTGGATCTGGCAGCGAGGAACTTGAACAAAGGAAAGCTAGTATAAAAGTTATCCACGTACAGGTGGTAACCCTTATTTAGCAGTGGTTACATAAGGTCCCACACAAGTTTCCCACTAACAACCAGAGTGGGGGGACATTCTGGGTGTCCAATACGGGAATCTCGTCCCTCGTACACACGAAACTTGTAAGTGTACCCTGAGGTACTCTCACAAAGTTTGTACAGCTTCACGCCATACCTCGCCCGCTTTGAGGAAACATAGTGGTGGAAAATTAGTCTCCCCTTGAAAGCAATGTGAGACTTATCAACCACGACCTCCCTTCCAGGTACATAGGCCTCCACAAATTTGGCCCCAAAGTGATCGATGAACGGCCTGATCTTTTACAGGCGGTCAAAGGCAGGATTACTTTGGGGGGGGGACATGCTGCATTATCTGCATAATGCAGGCATTTCCGGATTGCCTCAAATCTGGGACGTGTCATGGCCATACTGTAGAGTGGGGTCTGGTAGAGGACGTCCCCACTCCAGTACAGCCTGGCACTGGGTTTCTTGACTCGGCCCAAGTGCAGCACGAGGCCCCAAAACGTCCTCATCTCGGCTGCAATGACCGGCGTCCAGCCACTGGGCCTAGCCAAAAAAGAGCCCGGGTGTTGAGCAGCAAACTGTTGGGCTTACAGATTTGTTTGCTCCACCATCAGATTCACAAGAGGGTCAGTGAAAAAAAAGACTGAAATAGTCGTATTCAGTGAAGCCCACTGTGGGAATCTGGATTTCTGGTCCAACAAAATCGCGGGCTGAGAATTCTCTGGGGTACACCATGCAAGTTCACCGGTTGGGGGTTCAGGTGAACTTATTTGGTGGGCCGGGAAACTAGTACGAGCCTCAGAGCTGCTCGTACTAGGGTGGGCCACAGGGTCCCTGACATGGCGGTCCCCTTACTCTGCCTGGAGGCATCTCCGCCACCTTGGAGGCTCATCATCGCTAGATGATGATGAGGACGCGGATGACAAAAGAAACGTGGGGTCATCCTCGTCCTCACTGGGAATCTCAGATTCGGAGGCAAGCTGGGCATTTGCCTTGTTAGCCGAGAACGTCCTGTGGGTCATAGGGGAGTGTGTGTGGATGCGGGTGTATGTGCGTGCATAAAATTTTTTATTTAGTGTGTGTATGTGTGGGGGCACGAGTGTTCCCAACTTTTCCCTAAAGCTAACAAGGGGAAAAAAAGAACTAACTAAAAAAAAAAAAAAAGAGCCGAAAAATGTATAAAGGGTTAAAAAAAATTCAAACTCGCTGATCAGCCGTCCGGCGCTGATCAGCGGTAGGGTGGGAGATGCTCTAACATAGTGCCAGTCACTGACAGCGTGCGCTTGCTCCCCAAAGAAAGGTGGAGGGGGATGGGGGGGCAAGGGAGCAAGCTGCAGTACCCCTTGGGGGGTCTAGGGTCACACAGCTGTGCTGTGGACCCCAGACATCCTAAGAGGGTGATGCAACTCTCAAACAAAAGGTACCTGCAAGTGCCAGAAGGTACTCTGGATCGGCACAGGAGGGTGCTTGGGGGAAAAGGCTGGGTGTTGGGGTCCTGATCGGCAGCAGGTTTTTCTCTCCTTGCTCCTCCGACGCAAAATGGAGGAGGAGGAGGAGAGCAGGGGTAGTTTACCCCCTCTCGTCCGTGCAGCCAATCAGATGCGATCCTGTGAGGGGATGTCACCATCACCTCACAGGATTTAAGCATGCTGATTGGTGGGGTGTTATCACCCCACCGATTACCATCCTGCCATCCTGTACCGGGTTATCGAGTCACCAGAGACCCAAAAAACCGCAGGTCTGAATTGACCTGTGATTTGCTGTGATCGCCGATACGGGGGGGGGGGGGGGGACCCCCTAGGCATTGGGACAGAGTGTCTGCCGAATGATTTTGGCAGTCACTCTGTTCCGATCACCACGCACTGCGCTGCAGAGTTCGGAAATACTCATGATGTACCGGTATGTCATGAGTCCTTATTTACCAGGACACCATTACGTGCCGGTACATCATGAGTCCTCAAAAGACTAATTGTGTGCAGCAATCATTTGAGTAAACACAGCAGTGCAATGGTTACGCTGAAAATAGCGTTATCGCCACTAACCATCTGTGTGGATCCTCACAGAGGTCTGATGTCAATGCCCACGCTTCGCTTGTAAATAGTGGCAGTTGACTCGAAAGGCGACGACCATGTTGCAGCTGCTATTCCACAACTGCCCTCTGCTGCTCACAAAGCCTTGCCAACATGTAGAACTTAGTGTACCAGCGCATGCTCACGTTGCATAACAGCTGAAAGCCGTAATCGCTGCTGCAGCATGTACAAACTGGCTGAAGCTATGGACGACTTGCGGAAATGGGAACACACGCGGCCTGCCTTCACTAGTAGCTCTTGCAAATTGGGGTAGGTTTTGATAAACCGCTGAACCAATAAGTTTAAGACATGGGCTAGGCATAGGATGTGTGTCAGGTTGCCGAGCTCCAAAGCCATCACCAAGTTATGGCCATTGTCAGACTCAACCATGCCTGGTTGTAGGTTAAGTGGTGAGAGCCACAGCTTGGTCTGGCCCTTATACCCTGTGTGGGGAGTTGCTCTGGTAGACAGCGGTGCGGGTGCAGTATAGAGGCAAAGAGAGTCCAGGTAGTGCAGCAAACAGTGTTTTATTTCACACTTGCACAAACAAAACTCAAAACAGTCACTTAGTGTTACTTCACACACATAGCAAAAACTTGAGGCAAAACAAAAGTCCAAGACTGGATCAAATTCACCTGTGTGGTTTAGGTGCGTGTTCACACCCGACTGTCAGCCCAGCCGCAGGAAAGTCCAACCTCAGGCTTCCAGGCAGACTGCACGCCTCTTTGTAAGCTCTTGCTTCCAGCCCTGAGAGCTCCACAGAACACCAGCAGTTTCCAGGTTAATCACCTCAAATCCTAGGTGTCAGTTCACACCTGGCTGAATGCTCGGCAACACAAAAAGTCCACTGACCGTCTTTACATGGCCTGCTCTCCTGACACACAGGTCTCAGCTTTTCAGCCCAGCACAGGGCTCAGATCCCAAACACAGAGAGAGCTTTGCATAAACCCAGCTGTCTTTTAAAGGCAGCTAGGTATTAACCCAAAAAAACCCGGACCGGCACCTAAAATCCGGTCCAGTATTTGCCCTCACCTGGCTGCAATCAACCCAGCAGCACAGGCTGAGAGGAAAATACCTGTTTTTTACCACCAAACCTCTCACTGTGTCACACCTGCCACAGCTCTGCAGCGGTGTGTTGTTTGTTCCCTAAGCAGATCAGCTTCCGCACGGCCTGTTGACGCTTACCCACAGCAGTGCTACACTGCCTCCAGCTAGCGACTAATAGCTGACTGCTGCTGGAGCTGGAAGTGGAGGAGGAGGCGGCTGATGAGGATAAGTGGGGGTTGGAGCCAGTAACATAGCTACTGGCGGAGACCCTGATGGACATAGGGCCAGCAATCATGGTCGTGGGTAGCACCTGTGCAATACCAGGGTACGACTCACTCCCAGCCTCCACAAAATTCACCCATTGTGCAGTCAGGGAAATGTAGCATCACTGGTCACCAGCACTTGTCCATGTGTCAGTGGTGAAGTGGACCTTCCCAGTAAGTGCGCTGGTCAGGTCACGGGTGATGTTCTGGGACACATACTGGGGTAAGGCGGGCACGGCACGCCGTGAAAAATAGTGGTGGCCTGGGACTGTGTACCGACTGGCGGCCACCGACATCAGGCTGCGGAAGACCTCGGTGTCCAAAAGCCTAAATGGCAATATTTTAAGGGCCAGTAATAAGTTGTGGTGGGTATTTGTGCTTACATTCAAATGCTTGTGTTATCAACATTTGGACGCTGCTCTGGAACAGGGAAGTGGATGTTGTTGCTGATGGTTCATGCGATGGTCACCTCCTCTTCCACTTCCTCACTCTGTTCATCCTCCTTACTTGACCTAACTACAACTTCAGTGATTGACAACTGTGTCTTGTCATCTTCCAACTCGTGAACGAATGATTGCCGTTCACCACCGTCATCTTCTTGAGACTGTGAAGGCTCACGAGGTTTGGAATCAGGGCACAATATCTCAGGTACCTCTTCAAGCGTGCTAGGCGTGAGGGCCAAATCTAATAGTGGCGCTGGAAAGAGCTCCTTGGAATATCCGAGTGTGGGATCACTCGTTTGGCAAGCCTCTCCATGGTGGGAGGAAGTATGATCAGAGTGAGGATTCGGTTGACCAGACTCTTGGCTACAGACAGGGCCGGTGCAAGGATTTTTGCCGCCCTAGGCAAAAGAAAAGTTTGCCGCCCCCCCCCCCCCTTAACTAACGCCAGTTCTCTCTCCCCCCCCCCCCTTGTCATTCTCTCCCCCCTCTTGCCATTCTTCACACCCCCCCTCTTGTCATTCCCTTTCTCCCTCTTGTCATTCCCTTTCTCCCTCTTGTCATTCCCTTTCTCCCTCTTGTCATTCTCTCTCCCTTGTCATTCTCCCCTCCTCTCCCTTCTTGTCATTCTCCCTCTCCCCTTCTTGGTCATTCTCCCCTCTCCCTTCTTTGTCATTCTCCCTCTCCCCTTCTTTGTCATTCCCCCTACTTCTAGTGTAGCGCGGCCGAAGTTATGCTGCACGGGTACAGGAGCTTTAGTTTCCTGTACTCGAGGGGACTGACATGAAGTGCACACTGTGTGCGCACTTCATGTCAGTCCGGCCGGGTACAGGAGACAGATGCTCCTGTACCCGCTGACCTTAAACAGCTCGGCCACGCTACAATGAGGAACTGACAGGAGGGAGCGCTGAGCGCTTCCCTCCTGTCAGCTCTTCTTCATGCTGCGCCCGGGCGGTGCGCCTCATGGACGCACCAGCCCGGGTAGTGCTGCAGCCGCCAGAGGCTCTATACAGAGCGCTCGGGCGGCTGCAGCATGAGGCAGGGCCGGCGCTCCTAGCAGCGCCCCTTCCCAAGGGGCGCTCTACGCGGCTGCCTATTCCGCGTATAGGACGCGCCGGCCCTGGCTACAGAGACTGGACGAGAGGGTGGTTCTTAACTGACTGGAAGCATTATCTTCAGCAATCCAACCGACCAAATGTTTGCACTGGTCTGACTTGGATAGTGTTGTCTTGTGCCGCCCAGCTAAGTTGGACATGAAGCTGGGTATGGTGAACATTTTTTTTTTCTGGTGCGCTGGCAGCAGCAGAGTTTCATTGCGCCAAAGGCCAAGGCCTCTGCATGCACCATCAGCATCACGCCCACTTCCCCGTCCCTTAGTGCTCACCTTCTTCATAGTAATGGTTTTGCCACTAGATGTGGCGCAGATTGTTTTACTGTCCGCTAAAGACACAGTTTTCAGATGTAGGACAGTAGATGTCACCGAAACCCACAGAATATGGACACTATATTAGGCCCAGATTTTTGGAATTTGTAATACAGACACTGTTTGCAGATGTTCAACACTATTGGTTACAGAACACCACAGATTATGGACACTAGATGTGGCCCAGATTATTGAAATTTGTAATACAGACACTGTTTGCAGATGTTGTTCAGTATTTTTTACACAATGCCACACACTATGCACATTAGATGTGGCCCAGATTAATGGAATTTGTAATACAGACACTGTTTGCAGATGTTCTACACTGTTTTTGTAATAGAATTTATTAAAAAAAAAAATTAAGCGAAGAATACAAGAAAAAACATTCCAGCAGACACGCAGGTCTCAAGACTAATGCCATCAATATCTCATAGACAATTACAATATTAGAGCATACCTGAATTGTACAACATGACAAGCATATATTTGACAATATCAAGTTATATCGGCCCTCAGTATACTGGTTCATATCAGTAGCTCCTGAATTGAGACCACATTCACACCCACATTCACCCCCACCACAGCGCCGCAGCTCCCCAGCTGGGGAAAGAGAAATTAGTCGGCCAGTCCTCACATGTTCCACTGCCTTCTAGTAAGTTTACAGAGGAGAACATTTGCCACAAAGCCACATCCTACTACCCATATTCTAAGCTCATCATTCTTCCCATTCTTCCTATAAATGGTATTCCTCTTTATACTAGTTCAGATACTAGTCTAGCTTGCATCCAGAGTCCACAAATCTTCTCAAATTTCCCCCAGCGTTGCCCCTCGCTATAAAAGTCAGTTTATACATTGGCAAAACCGCATCTATAATCTGAATCCACTGTTGTACCGAAGGGACTTGCAGGAGTTTCCAGTTCAGCAGCATGACCTTCCTGGCGTAAAACATTAAGAGTCTATATAGTATCCTAGTGTACTTAGTTTGAATCAGATCATTTACCAATCCCAACAAGCTGTTCTCTGCATAACAAACTGCTGGTTGACCAAGTTTTCTATTAAGGAACTCATGAATTCTTGACCAAAACTGTGCTATCACTGGACAACTCCAGATCATATGTATCAGGGTTCCCCTATCTGCACCGCATCTAGTACATTGAGGACTATCTAATCTATGCATACATTCAAGTCTTACTGGAGTTAGATACGTGCGATGCAACCATTTAGCCTGGATTAGTTGGTCCCTTGCACTAATTACTGTGTGCCTCCAGGCATGCATTAGTTCTTTCTCCTGCCTATCCTCCAATTGTGGAATGTCTATCTTCCACCTGGCTAAGGTTTTAGATAATGAGGGATGGGGACTGCAGCATCAGTTCTGCATAGAAGGAAGATAATAGTTAACACATCTCTTTTAATCTAGCAACCTTTTTAATGGGATTATATTCTATTTTAATTGGATCCTTACCAAACTGCTTGGTACACGCATGCCTAAATTGGAAGTATCTAAACAAGCTGGATTGTGGGATCTAAAATTCCTCCCTAAAATCTCTAAATGTTTTAAAGTTGTCCTCTATATTACTATTGAGTAACGTATTTAACCCCATGTTGCTGCCAAAATTCAAAATCCTGAAGATTGCACAGTTAAGGTAACCATAGGTTTCGCCACAGTGGCATCCCCAGGGACCACCTCACACTGCCTCTTCCACCTCTGCTCCCCTGTACAATTTTCCCCAAATAGCCAACACCGCCAACATGTTGGAGGTAAGGCATTTGACCGGGTATTTACCCTCTCTATATATGAAATTTGTTAGGGCTTCATTGAACCCGAACAGTGCAGCCTCTAGAACAGTCGCTGGGTTGTTGGCCTCTGCCCTAATCTACCAGCTAGCATATGTTAGCTGCACTGCCTGATAATACTTATAAATGTCCAGCAGAGCCAAACCGCCTCTGACATACCCCGCTTTTAGCATATCCCTGGCCATTCTAGGCTGAGTATTGGCAATAAAGCCATTTTGAAGATATTTATCCGCCCCACCAGGGAGAGAGGAAGAGTTACCCAAGCTTTCAATTTTTGAGTAATATATTCCATAGTTGGGAGCAGATTGAAAGAGATAAAGTGTTTAGATTATTTATGTATTATAACGCTCAAATATTTGAACCTATCAACCACTAAACGTTTTGACCTAGCCGAGACTCCCAGACTGTCTATCTCATCCACTAAATATAACACGGATTCAGTCCAATTAACTCCTGAATGTCTCCCATATTGATTTACTACTTCTAGAAGTGTATCTAGTGACTTCTCTGTGTCCCCCAAATAGACCAGCATGTCGTCGGCGTAAAGTGATAATTTTTCTGTGATTCCTGCAATATTCCAGCCCTCTATCCCCGACAGCTGTTTATCAGTATAGATATTGCTTCCATCACAAGCGTAAACAGCAATGGTGACAGCAGGAACCCCTGCCTAGTCCCTCTGCGCAAATGAAAGGGTACAGATAGATTCCCATTGACACGCACTCTCGCTGTGGGGTCCGTATATAACAAATGCAGCCATTTCAAAACAAAATTGGGAACCCGTGCTTTCCTAATGTTTCCCATAAGAATATTCACTCAACAGAATCAAATGCTTTTTCATTGTCCAGTGAAGCTATCTCACTATCGCCCACATTGTCATGTTTAATTTGTAGATTGGTATAAAGTCTCCTGAGATTTATATCAGTTGACTTCCCAGGCATAAAACCAGATTGATCTGGGCCTACCAGGATAGTATAATCTCTGATAAACGCAATGCAGGACCTTCACCAGAATTTTAGCATCTAGATTTATGAAAGAGATAGGGCGATAGGAGCTGCACTGCTCTGGAGGTTTACCAGCCTTATGGATCACCACTATGGGGTACTCGGCACATGGGGTACTCGGCCGAATACCACATGTGCTCGAGCATAATGCTCAAGTCTCCTCCACACACGTTTGGCTCCTGCTAAGCAGCCAAATAATGTGCAGGTAAGTAATGCCCTTCACTGTAATGCCGTAGGCATGTTAGCTACTGGCATTACAGTGATTGGCTGGCCGGAATGCGTCATCGGAGGTTATATAGCACCCGATAACATGTGCTCGGATCAGTCATAGTAAGGAAGAGCAGAGCGTAGGAAGGGAAAGACACTGTAGGGAGCAAAATTCACAGTTCTTATTCTAAGAAAGCTTTTCAAAGACCCCAAAGTCCTTTTAAGGACCACTGTGTGTGTGTTTGATAGCAGCAAGATATTTTTCTTTAATACCTATTAGTGACATATACTGTACATCATCCGCAGACTGTATCTTTTTCCGTAAATTCAAATAATCAGCGCCACATTTATTGTCTATAGTGTGTGCGTTTAATACACATCCATGACATCAACAGTACTCCATCCGAAAACAGTTTTTTTAGAGTTAATATAAATAATCTGAGCCTAATCTAGTGTCCATAGTGTGTGGCTTTCTGTGACAAATACTGTACTACATACAAAAACAGTGTCTGTAGAGCAAATTTAAATAATCTGGGCCTTAGCTAGTGTCCATAGTGTGTGGTTTTATGTGACATATACTGTATTACATCCGAAATCAGTGTCTGTAGCGCAAATTTTAATAATTTGTTCCACATCTAGTGTCCAGAATGTGTAGCTTTCTGTGACATATACAGTACTCCATCTGAAAACTGTTTCTTTAGCGCAAATTTAAATGATTTGGCCTAATCTAGTGTCCATAGTGTGTGGCTTTCTGTGACATATACTGTACTACATCCGAAACATACATCCTTGTTCACTGTTATAAGAGTCGACCTGTCAGCACTTTTAGTTGACAGACGGATGCTCTTATGAGTTATTATGCCCCCAGCGACCATAAATTCTCGCTCTGACACCTGGCGGGGTGTCATGAAACTGTTTCAGGCCTTGGAGAGTGTTGTCCTGCCTCTGTTGGAACTGCTGTGTGTTCCCCTCATCTCCCCTCCTGGGTTGCACAAGGAACTACATACTCTGACACCAGCGTTGTCAGCTGTAAATTTATTTTCAATGACATTCTGTTCTATTATTATTATAATTTGTGGTTGTATTATTGTTGGAATTATTATTGTTATTATGGTTTATGGTTGTAAAATATGTTATGTTTATTTGGTTATTTATGAGTTAATTAACAGGAAATGCCAAAGGTTTACCTCTACTCTCGTGTGTTATGTTCTTAGTTATATTAAAGTATAAGTTTGGGATGTTTGTTGTGCATGGGACATATATGCTGTATGATTGCCATGTGTGTGAGCTTGCCAAGCTCCAAAGCTGCCAACAAGTTAAGGCCATTATCAGACACTACAACCAACCATGCCTGGTTGAAGGTTGAGTGGCGAGAGCTAGTGTTGATCACAAATTTTCAAATTGCGAATTTTAATCGCGAATATCGGCACTTCGAGAATTCACAAATATTTAGAATATCGCGAAAAATATTTTCGCAATCGCGAATATTAGTTTTTTTTAAATACCAGTTTTTATGCGAATTTTTATGCAAATATTTATGCAAATTTTATATGCAAATTTTCACTATCAAGAAAATAATGTCATTCTTTTCATGATTGCGAAAATTCGCATATAAATTTGCATAAAATTTGCATAAAAATTTGCATAAACTGGTATTTAAAAGATACCTTTTAAATACCAGTGTATGCAAATTTTTTAAGCGAATTTTCGCAATCAAGAAAATAATGACTGGAGATTACGAATTCGCGAATTTTCGAATATATGGCGAATATTCGCCCAAATATTCGCGAAATATCGCAAATTCGAATATTGCCCCTGCCGCTCATTACTAGCGAGAGCCAGAGCTCAGTCTTATACCCTGCCACAGCTCTGCGGCAGTGTGTTGTTTGTCACCTAAGCAAACGAGTTTCCGCAGAGCCTGTTGCCGCTTCCAGCTACTGACTGATGGCTGACTGGTGCTGCAAGAGGAGAATTCTGAGGTGGAAGTGGAGTAGGAGTAGGAGAAGGGGGTTTTGCTGCAACTAATGTAAGTGTGGGTGAGAATCCTGAGGGAATGGGGGCCTGCAATCCTTGGCATCGGTAACACCAGTGCTATCTCAGGGTACGACTAGCTACCGGCCTCCACAAGGTTCACCCAGTGTGCCGTCATGGAAATGTAGCGTCCCTAGCCAAAAGCACTTGTGTGTCAGTCATTAAGTCGACGTTCCCAATAACTGCATTGGTCAGGGCACGGGTAATGTTACGGGACACAATTGCTGGTGTAATGCGGGGACGGCACACCGAGGAAAAAAGTGGCGGTTGGGGATTGAGTAAGAGGGATGTCCGCCACCATGATTCTGAGGAAAGCCTCAGTGTCCACAGGCCTAAATGGCAACATTTTCAGGGCTAGCAATTTTTAAAGGTGCGCATTTAGTGAAATGCCTGTGGGTGGGTGGCTGGGTATTTGCGCTTAGGTTCAAAGGCCTGGGTTAAAGACATCTGTACGGGGCCCTATTTGGTGTGGCCCACCTTCTCTCTTTTGCCATCCCACAGCCTCTTCCAGCCGTTGCGGTGCTGTGGATCCTTCCCCCTCTCTACTGCTGTCCTCGCTTGGCTTGCTACCTTCCCAGGTTGGATCAGTGATGTCATTGTCCACAACCCCCTCGTCCATTTCCTTACTCGGGTCATCCTCCTGACTTGTGTTGTTGACCTTACAAGACCATCAATTATTGACAACTGTGTCTCATCCGCATCATCCACCTCATGAAACACTAATTGCCATTAGAGATGTCCCGAACTATTCGCCGGCGAACAGTTCCCGGCAAACATAGCTTGTTCGCGTCCACTGCGGCGGGCGAACATATGCGACGTTCGCGTTCGCCCCTATACTTTATCATTGAGCAAACTTTGACCCTGTACCTCACAGTCAGTAGACACATTCCAGCCAATCAGCATAACCTCCCTCCCAGACCCACCCACCTCCTATCTAAACGCAAGGACGGCATCAATCTAAGATTCGTTCTGAAGCTGCAGTGTTAGTAATTGTAAATCGCAATGCGATTAATATAACCTGTATTATTCGCATTGCGATTGCAACTTAGAGCTGAGTTCCTAATGGTTGCATTGCTAGAATATAACGAAGATAACGAATATAGCACTATATTCATAATCTTTGTTATATTCTAGCAATACAACCATTAGGAACTCAGCTCTAAGTTATAATCGCAATGCGAATAATACAGGTTATATTAATCGCATTGCGAATCCAACTTCTATAATGCACTATTCATAGATATAGCACTGTATTCGTTACTTCCTACTATCCCACCATTAGCAAACTCCATCTGTGTTTTTATAATTTTTTTTTATTTTTTTTTGTGTATTTTGCCACATTTGGTTGCATATTTACATTTGGTATAGGAAAATATGTTAGTTTAGATCATGTGTCTATACCAAAACCTAGGATCATTGTTTGACAGCATATTTTCTAAGCCATGTAGCTGAATATAGATTTTGGCAGAGTAATGATCTAGACTACCATATTTGCCTATACCAAATGTAAATATGCAACCAAATGTGCCAAAATACAAAAAAAAAAAAAATTATAAAAACGCAGATGCGTTTTTGATGCGTTTTCTATCAAAAATGCCCAAATGGCCCCTGGGGGTTCAGATATCTTGCCTCGGAGGCAGTAGAAAGTTGGTGGTAGTCAACCGTCATAAACAATCAAATAGAGGCTTCAAATGGATTCGCAAAGCGATTAATAATTGTAAGTATTATCGCTTTGAGAAATTGAGATTACAACTTTGGCGAGTTTGCTAATGGTGGGATAGTAGGAAGTAACGAATACAGTGCTATATCTATGAATAGTGCATTATAGAAGTTGGATTTGCAATGCGATTAATATAACCTGTATTATTTGCATTGCGATTACAACTTAGAGCTGAGTTCCTAATGGTTGTATTGCTAGAATATAACGAAGATTGAGAATTCAATATTTGTTATATTCTAGCAATACAACCATTAGGAACTCAGCTCTAAGTTAAATTTGCAATGCGATTAATGCAGGTTATATTAATCGCATTGCGAATTCACCCTGCCACACTCTGCGTCAACTACGTAATTTTCCATGGGAGTTTTGCCATGGATCCCCCTCCGGCATGCCACAGTACAGGTGTTAGTCCCCTTGAAACAACTTTTCCATCCCTATTGTGGCCAGAAGGAGTCCCTGTGGGTTTTAAAATTCGCCTATCTATTGATGTCTATGGTGGTCCGCCCTGTTCGCATGTTCACGAACATTTGCATAAATCCGGGTTCGCCGTTCGCGAACGGAAAATTTTATGTTCGCGACATCTCTAATTGCCATTCCCCACCGTCATCTTCGTCTGACTGTGGATGCTGAAGAGTTTAGGAACCAGTGCACAAGATCTCCTCATGTCCCTCTTCAGGGAGGGTCAGCTCACCTGCAGGCCCTCACCTACAATATTTTAAAGGGTCAGCTCACCTGCAGGCCCTCACCTACAATATTTGAGATGGTCAGCTCATCTGCAGGCCCTCACCTACAATATTTTAAAGGGTCAGCTCACCTGCAGGCCCTCAACTACAATATTTTACAGGGTCAGCTCAGCAGCAGGCCCTCACATACAATATTTTACAGGGTCAACTCAGCAGCAGGCACTCGCCCATCACGTTTTCAATGGTCAGCTAATCTGTAAGCACTCGTCCATCATTTCTTGCAATGCTCAGCAGCAGGCCATCTCCCCTAATGTTTTAGAGGGTCAACAGCAGGACCTTGCTCCTTATGTTTTGGATGGTCACCAGCAGGCCATCAATGATAATTTTTCAA
This sequence comes from Bufotes viridis, assembly GCA_033119425.1. NCBI lineage: Eukaryota > Metazoa > Chordata > Amphibia > Anura > Bufonidae > Bufotes > Bufotes viridis. The sequence goes on along the minus strand of CM065591.1, from coordinate 367,850,963 downwards.
GGGTATGTATGATCCCCTCCTTTATGTGTAACAAAGGTTGCTTTGGAGTGCAGGTTCCTTTTACTTTTGGCAGCCCTTTCACTTAGTGCATAGGCTTTATGAGTGTAGGAGTCCTACTCAATATACTAACCCCTAAGGAGGGTAGAGGGGGAATAATGTGACTAAAACATAACTTTTAATGCTCAAATATAAAAAATATATATGCGCCAGGTAGTAAAGCTACTCAATGAAGGTAAAGACACAGAATTTGTTTGCATTTGGGAGCTCTTTTTCCTCTTAGGGCTTTACTAGGGACCCCGGCCGTGGTAGGGACAGGCAACCGGACGGGGTCGCCCCTTTCGGGGCGGGTAGCTCTGTATAGGTAGGTAGGGTGCACGTCAGGCCCCTTTCCCTGCATAGGGTTATCTTAGGGTTTCCATGACAGCTCCTCCTACCCAGAGCCCCCTTTTTTTCTTCTTCATGCACAGTGCTCACAGCAATCAACGGAGACTTCCACCTCATCCATCTACGGTGGCTACCTCATCCATCCGCCTCCTCCTCTCCGACACAGCGAGGATCCGGTGAGCATGTTCCATTTTATTGCACGGGTCACATCTGTGTGACTACGTCCCTTTGACACGTATTGTCTCGTTGATTCTGTTGATTACTTGAGCCCTTTGGGCCTGGATTTGGGCCAAGGGCCCTATAGCTGTGTCTTTACCTTCATTGAGTAGCTTTACTACCTGGCGCATATATATTTTTTATATTTGAGCATTAAAAGTTATGTTTTAGTCACATTATTCCCCCTCTACCCTCCTTAGGGGTTAGTATATTGTTTTGAATTTTGGGTGGTAACAGGCTGGGGACACCACGTTAACCCCGCCACTTGTACATTATAGGAGTCCTACTCCCTGAACAATTGTACCACAATGTGAATGAGGCCCTCCTTTATGTGATATGTAGGCTATTTCAGAGTGCCTTTTCCATGTAATTTTTGGTAGCACTTGCAATTTATATACAATTGAATATACAGGAAAGAATGTTTCCTAACAATTTTTCTTATTTTGGGCATATTTTTGTCAGTCTGTAAAAGTGGTATACAACTCTAACAACATGGTTCCCAGCAGCGACCTGGGAGTCCAAGATGCATCCAGACATTGTCCCCATGTTGTTCCTGATCCATGCTCGGTCAAACACACAAACATAGCGATGTGTTTGTCCCGAGCACCCGAATACCTTGGTGCTCGATCATCACTAGAAGTGACCCATACTGCCAAGGCCCCTTACTCTGCTGCAAACTCTGCTTGCACCAGAAACATTTAGTCCTCTGCCACTCCCCTGTGCAGAGCTTGGCACTTCTCTGTCTGACATACTGTTAGATCAAATAATCAAATGTTAGATCAAATATTTTTATTTTGCCACTAATACACGGCAAACTGGGCTATTGAATATATCACTGCACCGCAGAGCCGCAATTAGGCCCTAATTTTTTTCCACTTTTAAACAACACAAAAGACTTTTCAACAAAAAAGTGCAACGATGAACGACAAATATATTTTTATTTCGCCACTAGTACACGGCAAACTGAGCTTGAGACTATATCACTGCACCGCAGAACAGAAATTAGGCCCTAATTTTTTTCCACTTTTCCACAACACAAAAATCTTTTCAACAGATAAGTGAAACAATGAATGGCAAATATATATTTTTATTTTGCCACTAATACACGGCAAACAGTTTGAGAATATATCACTGCACCGCAGAACGGCAATTAGACCCTAATTTTTTTCCACTTTTCCACAACACAAAAGACTTTTCAGCAGAAAAGTGCAATGATGGGGCGGAGCCTGCGCCTGACCGCAATGGCTGCTTGTGTGTGAGCTCTGCTGTATTAACTCTCCTCACCTTAGCATTCTTCAGCTTATCTGAGAGAAGATGGGCAAAATAGGGAACCAGAAGACCGGTGATACCCCTGCTCCTGCCAAACTGACAACTTTCAGTGGAGATATGGATAAATTCATTAAAAAAGCGGCATCCACTTTTGTGGCGCGCGAGACCAAAATGGCGCCAGCTCACTCCCGGAGAAACACAGACCGCTCACCCGAGGCCTCCGATGCAGAGAGTGAGACGGAAGAACCTCAAGGCAAGTCTTCGCTCCCTATCACTAGGAAATACTTGAAGCAAGCCTTATGCAAGGCCATGGAGCCGATGCTGACTGAGATTACAGCCCTCAGACAAGATATGAGGCAAGTCGGGGATAGAGTGGAGGCCCTGGAGTCACAGCAGTCGCTAGTTACAGAACATCAAGTGGCTACTGCTAAATCCCTGCAGCAGTGCGGCGTCTACCTTAACACCCTTCACAACGCGATCGAAGATCAAGAAAATAGGGGTCGCCGTAATAACCTTCGTTTCAGGGGCTTGCCTGAGACTGTCTCGACAGAGGATATCCTGCCTGCAATAACCGCTATCTGTCAAGCCCTATTAGGCCAAGAATCGCCCCATGGAATCATAATCGAGAGGGCGCACAGGGCCTTGCGCCCGAAGCCTAAGCCTGAAGAACCCCCGCGCGACGTTATCTGCCGTTTCCTAAACTTCACAGTTAAGGCTGCGATCCTGGAAGCAGCTAGAAATCGCCCCGATATATCGTATGAGGAAGCCCAGATCGCGGTATTTCAAGACCTAGCCCCATCTACCCTCAGGAAGCGCAGATTGCTTAGACCTCTGACGGAATGGCTGAGATCTCACAAGACCCCTTATAGGTGGACATTTCCGTTTGGCCTATCCTTTTTTCACTCTGGCCGCCGCTTTACCATCTCGGCGTACGCAGACCTGGCTCCGGTTCTTGAACACCTGCAGATTCCATCGCTTCCTGTGGAAAATTGGGAACTCTACCAGGACCTAGCTGATCTTCCTTCTGTCCAAGCAGGGATCCCCTTCACCACGCAGCTGACACCGAAAGCTCAACGCTCCAAGAAGAGGACCCAACAGATGACTCCTAAAAGGCTCTCTCAAGATCCGTAATAAGTGACAGTCGGCGATTTACTCTATCATCACTTATGCCTCTCCTGATGTTGTCCTCTATTCTACTTTCTTATTTAGCTCTTTCTCCTCTCTCCTGTCCTATACGTCTCTCTCCTTCATTTGCCCTCAATGTTCCCTGATTTTCCCTTTTCTCTTTTGCTTCCATTTCTCCTCACTGATCCTCTCAGCCTTTTCATCTTTCTTGAACTAGGTGAGGAGGGTTATAATTCGGTCCTATGACCTTGACCCCCTCTATATGTCCACTTAATTGTTGGTTACTCCGCATTTTAGTTTTTGCTGTATTGCAACCTCCCATGTTTGAATTCCCCTTTTGTTTAATGTTTTCTATTGCGTTCAAGGTACATGATGGAATATTCTACGCTCGGAAAACCCGTGCTGACCCTCTGGATGCCGCTGCTGGCCCTTTAGACTGGAGGCCTGACCATATGGATCTCCTGGAGGAAGTTAGCTGTAAGGTACTATTCTCTCCGCATTGTGGTAATGGCTGATCTACATTTGGCTACCTACAATGTGAAGGGGTTTAACTCACCATCGAAGCGTTCCCAGATTTTCACATTCCTGCGTAAATCTGGAGCCAACGTCCTTTTCCTTCAGGAGACCCATTTTAAGTTCAATCGATATCCCAACCTTTCTTTTTCACATTATTCTCACTGGTACCATTGTGGGGGCAATTCCTCTGCTTCTGCAGGAGTCAGCATCGGCTTTCAGAGGAGACTCCCTTTTCAATATTTGGCCCACCTCCAGGACCCTGATGGAAGATATATCATGGTAAAGGGGCGAATTGCCCAGCAGCCATATACTTTTATCAATCTATATGCTCCAAATTCTGGACAAGCCAAATGGTTGCTGGATCTTCTGCCACAGATTGCCTCTTTTAAGGAGGGCATCACGGTCCTTGGAGGTGATCTGAATCTTGCGCTTCACCCGTCATTAGATACCTCTTCCAGAAAATCGGTCCACTCTTTGCGCTCCTTACGCTCCATTAGACAGGGGCTATGGAATCTCCATTTAGTTGACACTTGGCGCACTTTTAATCCTGAATGCAGAGATTTTACATTTTTTTCTCATGTCTCTCATTCCTACAGCCGAATAGATTATTTGTTTGTCTCTAAGGATCACCTCCAGCTCTGTTCAGACGCGCAAATCGGTTCTATACACCACTCCGACCACGCCCCAGTATTTCTCCATCTCCGAGCCCCCACTCCCTGCCCGAAAGCGTTTAATTGGCGCTTAAATGAGTCTTTAATAGGTGACCCATAGGTCAAAATATCAAAGTCCTTAGAGGAGTTCTTCACTTTAAATAAACCCTCAGCCTCTTCTGCCCACTCTCTGTGGGATGCCCATAAACCCTTTATTAGGGGTCAATTTATTAGTATAGGGACCCATGTTAAGAAAACTAGGGAAGCTAAAATTAATGCCCTCTATGATAAAATCAGTTGCTTGGAGTCTAAACATAAAGATACCCTTTCTGAACTGTACTTACAAGAACTATCTTCAGTTAGGGAGGAGCTCAAGACCCTTCTCCAATACAAGTCTGCTAAGTATTTTTTGAACTCCCACCACAAATTCTTTGCTCACGGGGATAGGGCCTCAAGGTTTGTTATGAATAGAGTAAAGCAGCGTAGAATGTCTAATTACATTCACGAACTTCGTACCCCGACAGGCTCCCCAATATTTTCTTCTTCCAATATAGCCTCTCAATTTAGACTTTTCTATGAGCAACTATATAATCTGCCTTCACAGACAACCCCTGAGGAGCACTCTTCCCTCACTTCCAACTTTCTGGATTCTCTCCCCATCCCTACCCTATCTGACGCTCAAATACGTGCACTTGCTTTGCCTTTTTCAATAGAGGAACTAACCGTAGCCCTTGATTACATGCCATCAAATAAGAGCCCAGGTCCAGATGGACTACCGACATCTTATTATAGAACATTTAAACATCTTCTCCTTCCTCACCTTTTAGAAGTCTGTAACCTTGCACTGCTCGGTTCCCCACTTTCGAGGGACATGACCACTGCCCATATAGCTTTAATCCATAAGGAAGGCAAAGATCCTAAACTTTGCACCAATTATAGGCCGATTTCCCTCCTTAACCTCGACCTAAAATTGCTTGCAAAAATGTTGGCTAATCGCCTAGCAAACTTTCTTCCTGATCTTATACATGGGGATCAGGTAGGCTTTGTGCATCGAAGGGAAGGCAGCGACAACACTGCTAGAGTGATTAATCTACTTTGTCATGCTAATGTATCTTCTCGGCCCCTGGTCTTCCTAAGCACAGATGCCGAGAAGGCTTTTGATAGAATCAACTGGGCCTTTCTCAAACAAGTTATGCAGCGCTTCGGCCTACCTGATCCCTTTGTTAAAGCCACCTTTGCAATGTATACGAGAGCTATGGCAGTGGTCATGGTCAATGGAGAACTGTCTCTTCCCCTTGAGATTCGCAATGGGACTCGACAGGGGTGTCCCTTATCACCCCTCCTATTTGTTTTGGCCCTAGAGCCGTTATTGCTAGCGATTCGGGAAGATCAGGAGATTGAAGGGGTGCGATTAGGAGATAGAACTCACAAGTTAGCTGCATTCGCGGACGACGTCCTGATTGTGACATCTAACCCCAAGAGCTCGATGCCTCTAATTCAGGATCACCTTGATAGATATAGTAACGTCTCTGACTTCAAAATTAACGCAAAAAAATCTGTAGCCCTGAGTGTAAATATTCCCCCTCTGATAAACTGTTATTGATGGATAAATCCCCCTACGACTGGTCATCACCCCATATCACCTACCTAGGCGTCAAAATCAGCCCACAAATCTCTGATCTCTATCCTCTGAATTTCGCCCCTCTTTTTCTTGCTCTATCTAAGACTATTGAGGACCTTGCCCTCACCATCCCAACATTGTCTTGGTTTGGTCGCAAGAACCTACTGGCTTCCCTGGTCATTCCCCGCCTTGCCTATTTGCAAAGAGCTCTGCCTATTCCAGTACCTAGCTCTTCCTATATAACTCTGAGGAAAAAGATCAGCTCCTTTCTATGGAATGGGAAGAAACCGAGACAATCGCTGTCTTCCCTATCCCGCCCTATACAGCTTGGTGGCATCAACTTCCCGGACCCTGAGCTTTATGGGAGAGCGGTTCTATTGGCAAGAGCGGTGGAATGGCTGAGAGATGGCCCTGATAAACCTTGGGTAGCGCTAGAAAGCCAATTGCTGGGTTGCTCTCCTCGCTCACTCCTACTGGGTCACCCGTCCTCGCCCTCTATCTCTGCAGCCTTGTCTAGTCACCCTATTCTCCATGCTACGTTGCTATCCTGGAAATGGCTCTGCTCTTCCCATTGTTCTGTTCCCTTCCCCTCACCCTTACTCCAACTGAGAGATATATTGGGTACTGCCCCCATAGCTCTCTTGGCCTCAACTCCCCGCCTGGTAAGGGACTCTATGTTGCCTGTATCAAATTTATTTGACACTTCGGGATCCCCCCTCTCCCCTACTAACATTCAGACTTTGCTTGAGTTACCACCATCATCTTGGTTCACCATCTCCTTTGTTCGAAACTTTTTACGCACCAATAAAATAGGAGAAGCCCTCTTCCGTCCCTTAGGGTGGTTGGAATCGCTCATTTTGTCTTCTAAGCCCCCTAAAAAATTGGTTTCCCAACTATACAACCGTTTGAATTCACCCCCGTCTTAGTTAAACCTGCACCTATCAGATTGTGGGAAAGGGCTTTGCAGATAGATATCCCCTTTGCAGACATACCACTTTTATACCTATCTGCCCATAAATCTTCTAGGTGCGTCCGGATAAAGGAGAACGGTTACAAAATCTTGACCCAGTGGTACCTTACCCCTGATAAGTCCTGCCACTTCTCCCCTACTGCGTCTGATCTTTGCTGGAGGTGTTTGTCTGCCAGAGGCACCTTCTTCCACATATGGTGGGAATGTCCCTTGATCAACAAGTGGTGGGAGGAAATCTATGCATTTAGCAACCGTGTTTGCCATACTGAGGTCCCACTTTCTCCAAGGGGGGCTTTACTGTCTTATTACGGGGATACGTCTGGCCCTACCCCTCCTTATGTCTTCCAACAACTTCTTATCGTGGCACATTTGCTCATTCCAAAGTATTGGCTCCAGACCACTCTCCCTTCTCTAGCTCAATGGACGCAAAAGGTGGACCAGCTATACCGATTTAAGGAGCTCTCAGCATGGGAATCCCGCTCTCACCCTCGCTTTCTTGCTAAATGGTCTCTTTGGACTATATATAGATCCTCCACCACGGGTCTTAGTCTAGACTCCCCTTCTGTGGCTTAACCCTGAACATGTTAGGCTTCGTCCGGTGTACGATACTGCTCTTTATCTTCCTGCTATATGATGCCTTCGCCTTTTTGATATCGCTCTAATAGACTAAATTGCCTCACTGTGAAATATTGTAACTTGCCATGTATCCTACGGTTATCAGATTGTTGTCTATGCCCATACTTGTACCTTGTACTGTTATTTTACCCCTCTGGGGTTATTTACTTTTCAAAATGAAATTGTTAAATAAAAAAAAAAGAAAAGTGCAACGATGAACAGTAAATATATTTTTATTTTGCCACTAATACACGGCAAACTAGGCTGTTGAATATATCACTGCACCGCAGAGCTGCAATTAGGCCCTAATTATTTTCCACTTTTAAACAACACAAAAGACTTTTCAACAGATAAGTGCAACGATGAATGACAAATATATTTTTATTTTGCCACTAGTACACGGCAAACTGAGCTTGAGAATATATCACTGCACTGCAGAGCGGAAATTAGGCCCTAATTTTTTTCCACTTTTCCACAACACAAAAAATCTTTTCAACAGATAACTGCACTGCTGAACGGCAAATATTGTTTTCTTTTGCTCTAATACACAATAAAATGGGCTTTAGAACATATAACTGCACCGCTGAACGCAAAGAGGCCTTTATTTTTTTCCACTTATTCAAGACACAAAAGGCTTTAGAATATATCACTGCACTAATGAACGGCAAATATTTTTTTCTTTTTTCCACTTATACTATCCACAAAAGGCTTTAGAATATATCACCACACCGCTGAACGGCAAATATGTTTTTCTTTTTTCCACTTATACACTCCACAATAGGCTTTAGAACATATAACTGCACTGCTTAACGGCAAATAAATTTTTCTTTTGCCACTAATACATGACAAAAAGGGCTGTATTTTTTGCACTTTACCACTCAACGGCTAATAAGACCTTTTTTCCCACTAATACAAGCAAAAAAATGCTTTATAAATTAACTGCACCACACAAATAAGCAAATATGAGCAAATAAGACATAGAAATATTTCCTTGTAATATACCCTGTTAATGGCTTTATCAAACAGCACTTGCACCCCAATAACAAGAACAGTTCCTATTACCCAGGCTGTAACCTACCCTACTCAACCCTGTTCTACATAAATGTTGTGGAATGGTTCCTCCCTATCCTTTCCCTACACCTTGAATAATCTTTCCCTGAACTTATAAATCATTTTTTTTAGCACAATGCAGTCTTTCCTAGCTTCTGCTGACGTTTCTTCCTTCACTAAGTACACTGGAAAATGGTAGAATCCAAGATGACTGAGGCTATTTAAAGGGCTGTGACATCACAGGGCTTGCTGGCTGCTGATTGGCGGCATGCATGGCATTATGGGTGATCCAGCGTTCCCAGAGTTCCTTGCTCTATGTCCTCACATGTGCAGCAGCCATTTTAGGAAAAAATGTGATTTATTACCACAAAGTGTGAGGAAATTCGGATTCTGTGCAAATCAACTTTTTCCTGAAATTCGGATTGAATTCCATTTCGTCAACTTCGAATCGCTCATCTCTAATTGCAACCTACTAACTATTAGGTGGCCCAAAAACAATCAGATTTTGATCAGGTTGTAGCTTTAAAACTACATCCGAAAAACTGATCAAAACCTGAATGTGTATGGGCAGCCTTGTATAAATTATTACCTATATGCTTGCCTTTATTATCAAGGTAAGAGTACATGGTTAGTTTATAATATGGAATTCCTGATTCCCTTACGTCCTACCAGCAGCACAGATGGGGTTAACCACCCCCTGTGGACTGGCAAGACCGGCGGAATGTTTAATGAGCCCAAGACTAATAACTCAATTTAACAATTAAGTATCTCCTTAAAAGGAGGAAGTCAACCCCCAGCCCACTGTGTTTTTTTCTGTCCTCCTGGTCAGGTGGACTAGGCGGTTTGTTCCCCCCTTTCTTATGGAAAGTGTGGGGAGCCTTCTTTTCGTTTGGGTAACGGCGTTGCCCTTTTCCTAGGTACCTTGTCAGTTTGGCCGGCAGCTTATTTGCTGCTGGCCCCGCGCAGTTGCGCCTGGCTGGGGTATTTTGGTGGCGTGCTTGGTCCAGGATTCTCGGTCCCTGTGCGCCGCCATCTTCCAGAGGTGACGCGGGGACTCTCCTTTTGCATTACCTCCGGGTAATCCGGCCGTGATTTTTTCACGGGCACGATTTTTTTCATAGATGCAATTTTTTTATGCATCTTCCTGTGGAGGATTTACTGGGGGAAGGGTGGATTAGCTATCCCTCCTCTTTCCCTATTTTGGGAGGCCTTGTGCTCCAGTTCAGTCTCTGGCTACATATGCTTTTTCAGCTAGCTCCCAGAGTCCTAAAATTGGTGTTGTTCCACTTGTGGTGTTTTTTTCCTCAGCTGCCTCCGGTCTGTTTTTCTACCTTTCCTGCGTAGATAGGTGGTTTGCAAATGTTTTATTTGTCCATTTTTTCCCGCAGTGATGTCTTCTCCGCGGGATTTGGAAGGCAGGAAAGTGGATTCCAAGAGGAAGCATCTATCCTGCTACCATTGCAGCAGTCAACGGTTATTGTAAGCAGATCATACCTGCACTTGTGATATCGCAAAGGAGCTAAACAGCTTAAGGCTGGGCTAAGACCAGCTTGGGAGACTGGTTGGGAATCTCTGGGTCCATTGACTTAACCTACACCGGGTGTTACAGCTGCCGTTAGAGGTTTCTGACTTCTAGTGAACCTACGTTGCAGCATATGTATCAATGGCTCTGTTAAAGGAGTCATAGGCCTGCTGGATGGAAAGGCTTCCTATTCCTGCCCAGGCCTCTATGGAGACCTCTGTCCTGGTAGAGAGACCTTCTTGGTCTCCTTAGTTTCTTCCTCCTCGGATTAGGAGGAGCTGACGTTGTGTTTTCTCCCCTGGAAAGACACAGAAGTTGCTCAAGTCCATCTGGTTGGGGGAACATGATGTTGACTGTGGGGAGCCTCCCGTTCCCGCTACTCGGGCACCTTGTGTCTTCAAAGCGGATGAGACCCTCCTCTCTGTCATGATATAGAGTGGAAAAAACCTGGAAAAGGTCCGGTTTTAACAAAGAAGTTTAAATCCATGTTCCTGATGGCTTAACCCTTGGTGGATTCATGGGGATCCATTCCCAAGGTGGACATGGCTATTGCCAAGTTGTCCAAGCTCACTCTGGTTCCTGCAGACGATGGGTCTAGCTGCAAGACCCCCTTGCAGAGTGCACACTAAGACGGGGTGTTACGGCAGCTGCGGCTTCCGCTTCCACAGCCATAGCGGCTTTTGAAGTCTCTACGTTCCTCCGATCTCTCCTGGATCAAATTCAAGTTGATGTGAACCAGAGGTTTTTTCCAGGACGACATACTGGCTGCTTTCAAGACCATCAACCTGGCTACGGACTTCTTGTGATACCGCTCCAGTTGAAGCTAGCGAGGGAGCTTCCCCGCTCACAAAGTAAGTCCTGGGAACGAGGCCAAACACAGATCCTTGCTCTTGAAGCTAAGCAGCAGGTCTGTGGCTCATGGAAGACAAAGTGTGCCTTTGGCACCCTGTAACAATACTATCAAATAACCTCAGGGGCCTATATTTAGCATGGCCCTGGGATCGGCTCCCCATATTCCATTTTGGCTTAAGCCTTGGGTCGCTGACAATTCCTCAAAATACAGCTTATATGGCCTTTCATTCGAGCCCAACCGTTTGTTCGGTTCGGAGCTAGATAAGATCATGGAGGGCCTTTCAGACTAGAAGGTGAAGAGCCTTCCCCAGCAGTACTTTCGGTGGCAGGGCAGACAAGACCGCAGTGGCAGGTCTGGCTAGCAAACAAGCTCTTGTAGTGACTGGAGAGCACAGCGAAAGGGTTTGAGGTGCTCTCGTGGAGGAGCCAAAGATGGAAAATCCACCTCCTGACTACGGGCCTCTTCGAGGCTCTTGGTTAATTCCCGTTACTCCTGCCGTCCTGCCAATAAGCTTCCCCATTCCTAAGCTTCATGTACCCGGTCGGGAGTCGTCTCTCCCACTTCTGAGAAGAATGGATCCAAGAGATCTCGGATCCCTGGGTCCTGAATATCATTTCCAATGGTTATTTAGTCAACCTCACCTCTATTCCTCTGGACAGGTTTGTCAAGATCAACCTTCTACAAGCTGCCAAGGAGGCGATCCTAGAGGCCTACATTCAGGACTACATTTGCAAAGGGGCTCTGGAGGAGGTTCCGGCAGGAGAACGGGGCTTGGGATCTATTCACCAGTTTTTCTGGTTCCCAAGGCTTCAGGAGATCTCCGGATGATTATCGATCTGAGATATTTCAATCGATTTAGTAAGGAAGGTGAAGTTTCGTGTAGAAACCATCAGGTCAGTAGTTCACGTCGTCAATCCTGGAGGCGTGATGGCAACCCTGGACCTCAAGAATGCATATCTGCACATCCCGATCTATCCTGGTTCCAGGAAGTATATCAGGATCACGGTCCAGGTGTCCGGTGTCGTCAGGCATCTTCTGTTTGTTGCCCTTCTCTTTGGCATTTCTTCTGCCCCTTACACTTTTACCAAGGTGGTGGTTCTGTGGTGGCGGCTTTGAGGCTTCAAGGACTGACCATCATTCCTTATCTGGACGACTGGCTTTAAAAGCCTCTGCTCTAGCGGTCCTAACCCAACTTCTTCAGGTGATAATCTCCTTTCTGTTCCACCTAGGGTGGATCATCAGCTGGTAGAAGTCGAACGTGAGCCCGTCGACTTCAGTGAGATATCTAGGCTTCATAATCGACTCCACTGGGATGTCGCTCCAGTTGACTCCAGAAAGACGATTCCTGGTTCAGAACACGGCAAGTTCCTTTTCCCGGTGAGTTCCAATCCGGACTCTCATGAAGATGTTGGGGCTCATGTCAGCGTCTGCGGAAGCAGTCCTTTGGGCTCTATGGCACCTCCGCCCTCTACAGTCCTCTCCTAATGGAATGGCAGCCCTGCTGGGCTAAACTCCCTGTGCTCCCTGACTTGGCAAACTCGGTATTCCCTCAGATGGTGGTGCCATCTTTTAGACGGGAAGTCTATGACCCAGCCAATCTGGGTCATATTGACTACGGATGCGTCCTAAGTAGGCTGGGACGCTCACCTAGACGACTCTCCAGTTCACGGGACCTGGTTTCCTCAGGAGTGGCTTCTTTCATCCAATCTGCGCGAGATTAAAGCTATCCGGCTAGCCCTCCTTCACTTAACCCCCAGATCAGGGGCAAAGCGGTGAAAGTCCAGTCAGACAATGTGACTGCAGTACTTTACATCAACCAGCAGGGAGGCACGAGATCACTTCCCCTCCTGTCAGAGATCGGGTGATTCTGGATTAGGCAGAGTTGTACCTTTCCCACTTATCTGCGATCCACATCCAAGGCTCCCTCAATATGATAGCGGCTGAGCTGCGGTCTTCCGTCGGTGGATTGGTCTTATATCCGGAGATATTCAAGCAGATAGTCCTGGAGTGGGTATGCCAGAGGTAGATCTCATGGCAACAAGGTTCAATGCCAAGGTGGAGAGGTTCTGCTCCCTTTACAGGGAGGACAACCCCCTGGCGTTAGACGCCCTGTCAATATCCTGGAGGTTCAGGCTGGCTTACATCTTCCCTCCCTTCTCCATGATACTGAGGGTATTGATGAAAATCCGTCAGGATCAGGCCTCGGTGATAGCCATCATACTGTTTTGGTCGAAGAGATCCTGGTTTACCTAGCTCACCCAGTTGAGTCGAGGACAATATTGGAGGCTCCCCCCACAGCAGACCCTGGTGTCGTGGGACACTCACCTCTGCTCAGATCTGCACAGATTCAACCTGACAGCCTGGAGATTGATCAGTCCCTTCCCAGAATAGAAGGGCTTTCAGAGTCGGTCCTGAGAATGCTGTCTCCTTCTAGAGCGGACTCTAACAAGAGAGCCTACTCTTGTATTATGAGGATATTCTCATCCTGTTGTACCTCATCTGAGGTGGCGTCTGCAGATCCGCCCCTCTCCGCTATCCTCCAGTTCCTGCAAGACGGCCTTGATAGAGGCCTTGCCCTTCTACTCTGAAGGTTCAAGTTTCAGCCATCTCAGCTTGCCTTAACAGGCTTTTTTCTCAGGACCCGCTGATCAAACGGTTCTTTAAAGGAGCTGAAAGATTAAAGCCTACAGTACTGAGACCCCTTTTTTTCAATGGGTTTTTCAGTAGTTCTCAGGGGGTTAGCATCTCCCCCCTTTCAACCGTTAGAGGAGGTGGACATCAAGTTCGTCACTTGGAAGTTTGTGTTTCTCCTTGCAGTGACTTTGGCCAAGAGGGTCTCTGAGCTTCAAGCTCTCTCAGCACATGAGCCCTATACCATTTTCTTACATGACCGGGACCTTCTTAGATTCCTCCCGTATTGTAGGCCTAAAGTTCCTTCCTTCCAAAACATCAACCAGGTGATATTCCTCCCGGTTCTGTCGACATCTACCACCTCCTCCTAGGAACCTGCTAGACATCCTCTGGACGTCTCAAGATGTCTCCGGATCTATGTGGATAGACCAAGGAGTTCAGGAAAGATGAGAATCTGCTAATCCTGTTGCCGGTAAGTTTAAAGGCTATAATGCATCCAAACCTTCCATCAGTCGGTGGATTGAGGAGGCTATTAAGGAATCCTTTGTTTCCACAATCTCTGGACCCTCCGGGATTCGTGAAGGCCCACTCTACTAGAGTTGTGGCTACTTCTTTTGCCGAGAGGAGTCTTCTGCCTCTCAACATGATTTGCAAAGCTGCCTCCTGGAGCTCTGAATCGACATTCATCTCCCATTATAGACTAGATGCCGGTCTAGCTGAGTTTTCGGCCTTTGTGCAGACTTTTCTTAGTTCTGCCAGGCAGGAAGGCCCTCCCTAGGGGTTTCTTCTTGCTATCTCCCCATCTGTGCTGCTGGTAGGACGTAAGAGAATCGTTAATTTCTAACGATAATTTGTTTTCCCTTAGTCCTAACAGCAGCACACAAATTTCCCACCCTAGTAAGTCTAGTTTTTTTCTTACTATAAACACAGTGGGCTGGGGGTTGACTTCCTCCTTTTAAGGAGATACTTAATTGTTAAATTGAGTTATTAGTCTTGGGCTCATTAAACATTCCGCCGGTCCTGCCAGTCCACGGGGGGGTGGTTAACCCCATCTGTGCTGCTGTTAGGACTAAGGGAAAACAAATTATCGTTAGAAATTAACGATTCTGTAGTGAGGCTAAAAACAGGTGTGGATCATAGAGGGAGAAGCAGTATAAAAGTCAAATTCTATCCATTGTCTTTTTCCAATCTACACCTGCATTCAGAATCAGACTGGTCCACCAGACAACCACAATATCCTCCCTGAGTCCAGGCACCAACACTATAATTGTGCCATCAGAATCGTTAGGGATTCTGACGTTTGTTAGGGATTCTTCCTGACCCAGGAAGAAGTACAGCAGCGTCTTAAAAAGATTAAAATAGACAAATCGCCAGGACCAGGTAGCATACACCTCCGTATCCTAAGAGAAATAAGTTATGTCATAGCAAGACCCTAATTTCTGATATTTAAGGACTCTATACTGGCAGGGAGTGTTCCATGATATTGGTGCATAGCAAATGTGGCGCCAATATTCAAAAAGGGTACAAAAATAGAGCTCGGAAATTATAAGTTTAACATCTGTTGTAGTTAAACTGTTTGAAGGTTTTCTAAGCTATGCTATCTTGGATTACCTCAATGAAAATAAGTAAATAACGCCATATCAGCATGGCCTTATGAGGGATTGGTCATGTCAAACTAATTTAATCATTTTCTATGAGAAGGTAAGTTCTAGACTTGAAAGCGGTGAATCAATGGATGTCGTATATCTGGACTTCTCCAAAGCATTTGACACTGTACCACATAAAAGGTTAGTATATAAAATGAGAATGCTTGGACTGGGAGAAAATGTCTGTATGTGGATAAGTAACTGGCTCAGTGATAGAAAACAGAGGATAGTTATTAACGGTACACACTCAGATTGGGTCACTGTCACTAGTGGGGTACCTCAGGGGTCAGTATTGGGCCCTATTCTCTTCAATATATTTATTAATGATCTTGTAGAAGGCTTGCACAGTAAAATATAAATTTTTACAGATGACACTAAACTGTGTAAAGTTATTGACATGGAAGAGGACAGTATACTGCTACAGATGGATCTGGATAGGTTGAAGGCTTCAGCAGAGAAGTGGCAGAAGAGGTTTAACACTAACAAATGTAAGGTTATGCACATAGGAAGGAATAATTTAGGTCACCCGTACATACTAAATGATAAAACACTGGGTAATACTGACATGGAAAAGGACCTAGGAATTTTAGAGAACAGTAAACTGTGGAAACCAGTGTCAGGCAGCTGCTGGGTTGCATAAAAAGGGGCATAGATGCTTGTAATGAGAACAAAGTCCTACCACTTTAGAAATCACTAGTCAGACCACACATGGAGAGGGTTCAGAGGAGGTCAACTAAAGTAATAACTTGAATGGATGAACTACAGTACTCTGAAAGATTATCAAAATTAGGGTTATTCACTTTAGAAAAGAGACGACTCAGGGGGGATCTAATAACTATGTATAAATATATCAGGGGTCAGTACAGAGATCTCTCCCATCATCTATTTATCCCCAGGACTATGACTGACGAGGGGACATCCTCTGTGTCTGGAGGAAAGAAGGTTTGCACACAAACGTAGAAGAGGATGCTTTACGGTAAGAGCAATAAGACTATGGAACTCTGCCTCAAGAGGTCGTGATGGTGAGTTCACTAAAAGAGTTCAGGAGGGGCCTGGATGTATTTCTGGAGTATAATAATATTACAGGCTATAGCTACTAGAGATGGGTCGTTGATCCAGTGAATTATTCTGATTGCCTGATTGGAGTCAGGAATTTTTTCTCCCCTTAAGTGACGAAAATTGGCTTCTACCTCACAGTTTTTTTTTTTTGCCTTCCTCTGGATCAACTTTCAGGATAACAGACTGAACTGGATGGACAGATGTCTTTTTTCGGCATTATAAACTATGTTACTATATTATGTGCTGCACTTGTTTTGTCGAACTTTGTGCTTGTTTTGCCTAACTATGTGCTCATCCTACTTTCTGTACAAGCAAAAAGTTAGCTTATTACTGATAGGCTGCATCACTATCCTGTCACAGCTGCACACCAAACAGTGTGGTGTGCGGAGCCCAAAATCAGGAGTGAAAGCTGCTACATAAGCATAAAATCCTGCAGTTTTCGCACTGGCCACTAAGCCTAATAATAGGCACCACTTTACTGTGTTTAACTGCTTATCATTAAAAGCAGTGTTATGCCACACATTAAACAAACTGTCATAACCCCTTCTACCCCAGGCCACTTTTCACCTTCCTGCCCAGGCCTAATTTAGCAAATTTGACATGTGCCATTTTCTATAGTAATAACTTTAGAATGGTTTTACTTATCTAACCTATTCTGTACTTCATGCCACCAGTAAATTTGGGTCAATATCATTTTCCTTTATTTGTAAAAAATTCTAAATTTACATAAAATTTAGGAAAGTTTGCAATTTTGTAAGTTATTTTGTAAATTTTAATTTTTATACATTTAAGACAGATTGCAATACTTCATACTAACTTGTTAACATTTCCCATCTGTCTAATTTATGTTGGCATCATTTTGTAGATGCTTTACAGTATATATATTTTTTTAGGATGTTAGAAGGCTTAGAGTTTTAGAAGCAACTTTTCAAATGTTCAAGAAAAAGCACCCCATAATATGTTACCCATTTTCTCCTGAATACAGGCACACCACAGGAGTCAGAAGGGAAGGAGGGCCACATGGCTTTTGCAGAGCAGATTTTGATGGATTTGTAACACCCCAGAGAGGTGTTACCACTTCTGCACCCTGATACTGTCTTTATTGGTATAACCTCATGTCATCTTATGCATTTATTCCAGATCCTATACACTTTGCATTTCTAATGTTATGTAACTGTTCATATGTTATGTGCCTGGTTCACTAGCAGGTGGCAGAAAATATGGCAGAGCTTCAGTTACATAGAAGGAAAGAGGTGGGCAAGTCCTACTTCCTGCAGGAAGGGTGGGGCAGAAGTTCTAGTCAGTCTAGCTCACCCTCAGCTAGGGGAAGGATGTGCAGGGGCATATCTCTGCTGGACGTGTACATGCCAGCCAGAGCACCTTAAGCTCTGCTGGCCATGGAGGCCAAAGCTTGAAGCCTCAGGTGCTAGGAGGAAAGTTCCCTGGCATAACCTAAAGTCAGACTACAGAGTGAAATGCAGCATACGGAAGAAGCTGAGTTATACAGCCAGCCTGTCAGTACAGTATACCCAAAGAGATATATAGCAGAGTGGAGTTTGCCGGAAGTTTCATGCTAAAGCCTGCTGGAACTAAGACCAAGCTTGTAAACCATTTTGGAGAAACATTTATTTAAGTAAAGCCGCTATTGAACTTCATCTCAAGGTCTGGACTCAAGTTATTTCTTCAAATTCCTCAATCATTCCCTCTATTTACTGCTTCAGAGCCAAAGTCGGGGGTCCAGCCGTATCCAGGTAGGAGCACCATGACAAACATGAAGAGACATATAGGGCGCAACATACCACTTGGCATTTCCTGCACCTGGGACACGTTAAATAGAGAGCCCTAGGGGGAGGCGCCTGTTGCAGATTGATGGGCAGAATATTGATATCAAACAGACTCTGGTTCCAGAATAGCTATTTCCTGACAACCATACATTTTTTTCCATGTGAGGACTTATTTTTTGCAGGATGAGTTGCCATCATCATTGGATGTATTTTGGAGTACATACAAGTTATTGATCTCTTTTTAGTTCGTTTTTTTGGCAAGCAGGAAAAAGAAATACAGCAATTGTTCCATTGCATTTTGGGTTTTGCAGTGTACATTGTGCAGTTATCGTTATTCTGCTGGTCAGTATGATTACAGAGATACCAAGTTTATATATTTTTTTAGCATTCTACCACTTTTACACAAAACATTTTTGTAAAGAAAAAATCATGTTTTTGCATCACCATTGTCTGAAGGCCACATATTTTTTTTTCAGGCAATTGTTTTATGTGGGGATGTTTTTTGTGGGATGAGGTTATATTTTCATTGGTACCATTTTGGGGTAAATATGAGTTTGTGGTCACTTGATGTTACAATTTTTGTGAGGCATTTCGACCAAAAATGGCACTGTTGGCACAATTTTCATTTTTTTTTACAGTATTTAGGGCTCTTTCACACTTGCGTTTTGAGGATCCGGCGGGCACTTCCGTCCCGCCGGATCAGTCAGAACGCAAGTGGACTGACAGAATTTGAAGACTGATCAGTTTCCTGATCAGTCTTCAACATGCTTTCACTGTTACCATGGCAGCCAGGACGCTACTGGAGTCCTGGCTGCCATGGTACTCAGCAGCAGTGTACTTACCTGCGCTGCGGCCGCCGGGTGCTCCTTAATGACATCACAGGTCGGGCGGCGCATAGATCAATGCGCCGCCCGGACCTGTGATGTCTAATGAGCGCCGGCGGCCGTAGCGCAGGTAAGTACACTGCTGCGTTGACTACCATGGCAGCCAGGACTCCAGTAGCGTCCTAGCTGCCATGGTAACCGTCGAGCCCAGCTTCATTGGGGCGCCGATCGGAAAGGCTGCTGCGCATGCGCAGTGCTAAGCGTCGGATCCGGCGATGCGCCGAATCGACATTTAGCTTAATGCCGGATCCGGAATAATGCTCTTCAATAGGCATTAATTCCGGATCCGGCATTGCGGCATGTCTTCCGGCTTTTTGGACGGAGACAAATCCGCAGCATGCTGCGCTTTTGTCAACGTCCAAAAAACGTTCACATACTGAACGGAAGACATCCTGATGCATCCTGAACGGATTTCTCTCCATTCAGGATGCATTGGGATTATCCTGATCAGTTTCTTTCCGTCCTAGAGCCCCGAGGACGGAACTCTAGGATGGAAAGAAACAACGCTAGTGTGAAAGAGGCCTAACTTGACAGGGTGAATCATATGATATTTTTATAGAGCAGGTTGTTACGGACTTGGAAATACCTAATGTCTATTTTTTTTGTTTTGTTAAGTTTTACACAGTAAAAGCATTTTTGTAAAGAAAAAATCTTGTTTTTTTGTTGCAATTTTGTGTGGCTTTTTTATTTTTCTATAGATTGTCTTGAAGTATAGTACATTAAAGGCTCACTTCACAGCCAAAGTGGAAGATTGACCAAACACAATGTGGTACATAGGTTTTTTTAAAGCAATTAAGAAGCTAAGACTAGTATTTCATCCTCCAGTTCCGACATGGGACTTGGCAATCGTGCTTAAGAAACTTACCTTGCCACCCTTCGAACCTCTGGAAACGGCCTCTATAAAATATATATCCATTAAAACTCTCTTTTTTGTTGCTATTATATCTGCGAAAAGAGAACTGCAAATGTGTCAGGAGAAAGCAATCTCAGAATGGCTTGGATAAGTAAAAGTGTTCCTAAGTTATTACTAGATAAATGTCAGATTTGCAAAAAATTACCTGGACAGAAGGGCAAAAACTGGCCCGGGGTAGAAGGGGTTAATTAATTTAGCTGATTAACATGTCTTCTGCTTTGAGTAGGGGGTCAATTGAATTAACCCATTGTGTGCTGCCTACGGACTCCAGGAAATTAAAATTTCAGTGAGTAAATTTTATTATGTATACAGTTGTGTTCAAAATTATTCAACCCCCACTGAAATTGAGTGTTTTGGCCAGTTTGACATTGATTTTGATCATTTCAGTCATCTTGTGTACAATTAAATCAAAGAGGCACTTCTAAGTCAGTCAAATATAAAATAACATTTATGATTAGAGATGAGCGAACACCTGGATCAGTCAAGCATAAGTGAACTATTGGTGAAGACTGATCAGTTTCTGATCAGTCTTCAACATCTTTCACTGTTACCATGGCAGCCAGGACGCTACTGGAGTCCTGGCTGCCATGTACTCAGCTGGCAGTGTGCTTACCTGCGCTGCGGCGCCGGGCGCTCATTAATGGCGTCACAGGTCCGGGCGGCGCATGGATCAATGCGCCGCCCGGACCTGTGATGTCATGATGGGCGCCCGACTGCAGTGCATAAGCTGCACTGCTACTACCATGGCAGCCAGGACTCCAGTAGCGTCCTGGCTGCCATGGTAACGATCGAGCCCAGCTTACACTGGGCGCCCGATCGGAGCGACTGCTGCGCATGCGCAGCGCTAAGCGTCGGATCGGCGTGCGCCGAATCGGCGTTTAGCTTAATGCCGGATCAGAATAATGCTCTTCAATAGGCATTAATTCCGGATCCGGCATTGCAGCATGTCTTCCGGCTTTTGGACGGAGACAAATCCGCAGCATGCTGCGCTTTGTCAGCGTCCAAAAACGTTCACATACTGAGCGGAAGACATCCTGATGCATCCTGAACAGATTTCTCTCCATTCAGGATGCATTGGGATAATCCTGATCAGTTTCTTTCCGTCCTAGAGCCCGAGGACGGAACTCTAGAGATGGAAAGAAACAACGCTAGTGTGAAAGAGGCCTAACTTGACAGGGTGAATCATATGATATTTTATAGAGCAGGTTGTTACGGACTTGGAAATACCTAATGTCTATTTTTTTGTTTTGTTAAGTTTTACACAGTAAAAGCATTTTTGTAAAGAAAAATCTTGTTTTTTGTTGCAATTTTGTGTGGCTTTTTTATTTTTCTATAGATTGTCTTGAAGTATAGTACATTAAAGGCTCACTTCACAGCCAAAGTGGAAGATTGACCAAACACAATGTGGTACATAGGTTTTTTAAAGCAATTAGAAGCTAAGACTAGTATTTCATCCTCCAGTTCCGACATGGGACTTGGCAATCGTGTAAGAAACTTACCTTGCCACCCTTCGAACCTCTGGAAACGGCCTCTATAAAATATATATCCATTAAAACTCTCTTTTTGTTGCTATTATATCTGCGAAAAGAGAACTGCAAATGTGTCAGGAGAAAGCAATCTCAGAATGGCTTGGATAAGTAAAAGTGTTCCTAAGTTATTACTAGATAAATGTCAGATTTGCAAAAAATTACCTGGACAGAAGGGCAAAAACTGGCCCGGGATAGAAGGGGTTAATTAATTTAGCTGATTAACATGTCTTCTGCTTTGAGTAGGGGGTCAATTGAATTAACCCATTGTGTGCTGCCTACGGACTCCAGGAAATTAAAATTTCAGTGAGTAAATTTTATTATGTATACAGTTGTGTTCAAAATTATTCAACCCCCACTGAAATTGAGTGTTTTGGCCAGTTTGACATTGATTTTGATCATTTCAGTCATCTTGTGTACAATTAAATCAAAGAGGCACTTGTAAGTCAGTCAAATATAACATAACATTTATGATTAGAGATGAGCGAACACCTGGATGTTCGGGTTCGAGAAGTTCGGCCGAACTTCCTGAAAATGTTCGTGTTCGGGATCCGAACTCGACCCGAACTTTATCCCGAACCCCATTGAAGTCAATGGGGACCCAAACTTTTAGGCACTAAAAAGGCTGTAAAATAGTCCAGGAACGGGCTAGAGGGCTGCCAAAGGCAGCAAAATGTAGGTAAATCCCCTGCAAACAAATGTGGATAGGGAAATGAATTAAAATAAAATTAAATAAATTTAACCAATATCAATTGGAGAGAGGTCCCACTGCAAGGAATCATGCGTCATATGACTCAACACTGGATAAGGCCACTTTCAGTTATTTCGGCCCCAGCACCCAGACAGAGGAGAGAGGTCCCACAGCAAGGAATCATGCGTCATATCAACCACCACCAGAGAAGGCCACTCTCAGTTATTTCAGCCCCACCACCCAGACAGAGGAGAGAGGTCCCACAGCAAGGAATCATGCGTCATATCAACCACCACCGGAGAAGGCCACTCTCAGTTATTTCGGCCCAGCACCCAGACAGAGAGAGAGGTCCACAGCAAGGAATCATGCGTCATATCACCCACCACCGGAGAAGGCCACTCTCAGTTATTTCGGCCCCACCACCCAGACAGAGGAGAGGTCCCACAGCAAGGAATCATGCGTCATATCACCCACCACCGGAGAAGGCCACTCTCAGTTATTTTGGCCCCACCACCCAGACAGAGGAGAGAGGTCCCACAGCAAGGAATCATGCGTCATATCACCCACCACCGAGAAGGCCACTCTCAGTTATTTCGTCCCACCACCCAGACAGAGGAGAGAGGTCCCACAGCAAGGAATCATGCGTCATATCAACCACCACCGGAGAAGGCCACTCTCAGTTATTTTGGCCCAGCACCTAGACAGGAGAGAGGTCCCACAGCAAGGAATCATGCGTCATATCAACCACCACCGGAGAAGGCCACTCTCAGTTATTTTGGCCCAGCACCTAGACAGAGGAGAGAGGTCCCACAGCAAGGAATCATGCGTCATATCAACCACCACCGGAGAAGGCCACTTTCAGTTATTTCGGCCCCACCACCCAGACAGAGGAGAGATTCATTCAACTTTGGGTTGCACCGCAAGATCATGGTAAAGTTAAAAAAATGAGGATTCAATAAAGAAGTGCCCCGGAGTACAAGAATACATGGTTGAGGGGGAGGCAGTTATAAATGTCTATTCTGCACAAGGGAGGGACAGGTCCTGTGGGATCCATGCCTGGTTCATTTTTATGATCGTCAGCTTGTCCACGTTGGCTGTGGACAGGCGGCTGCGTTTGTCAGTAATGACGCCCCCTGCCGTGCTGAATACACGTTCAGACAAAACGCTGGCCGCCGGGCAGGCCAGCACCCCCAAGGCATAAAATGCTAACTCTGGCCACGTTGACAATTTGGAGACCCAGAAGTTGAATGGGGCCAAACCATCAGTCAGTACGTGGAGGGGTGTGCAGACATACTGTTCAACCATGTTAGTGAAATGCTGCCTCCTGCTAACACGTTCCGTATCAGGTGGTGGTGCAGTTAGCTTTGGCGTGGAGACAAAACCTTTCCACATTTCTGCCATGCTAACCCTGCCCTCAGAGGAGCTGGCCGTGACACAGCTGTGTTGGCGACCTCTTGCTCCTCCTCTGCCTTCGCCTTGGGCATCCACCTGTTCCCCTGTGACATTTGGGAATGCTCCCAGGAGCGCCTCTACCAGCGTGCGCTTGTACTCACACATCTTCCTATCACGCTCCAGTGCAGGAAGTAAGGTGGGCACATTGTCTTTGTGGGCAACTCTGCAGTCGTTGCGCAGGCACTGCAGCATGTAGTCGCTCATGTGTGCCAGGCTCCCCAGAGGTAAGGACAAGCCATCCTCTGTGGGAGGCGTATCGTCGTCGTCCTCTGTATCCCCCCAGCCACACACCAGTGATGGGCCTGAGCTGTGTCGGGTGCCACCCCGCTGTGAACCTGCTTCATCCTCCTCCTCGTCCTCCAGTAGTGGGCCCTGGCTGGGCCACATTTGTACCTGGCCTCTGCTGTTGCAAAAAACCTCCCTCTGAGCCACTTCTAACAGACTGGCCTGAAAGTGCTAAAAATGACCCCTCATCCTCCTTCTCCTCCTCCTCCTCCTGGGCCACCTCCTCTTCGATCATCGCCCTAAGCGTTTTCTCAAGGAGACATAGAAGTGGTATTGTAACGCTGATAACGTTGTCATCGCCACTGGCCATGTTGGTGGAGTACTCAAAACAGCGCAACAGGGCACACAGGTCTCGCATGGAGGCCCAATCATTGGTGGTGAAGTGGTGCTGTTCCACAGTGCGACTGACGCGTGCGTGCTGCAGCTGAGACTCCACTATGGCCTGCTGCTGCTCGCACAGTCTCTCCAGCATGTGCAAGGTGGAGTTCCACATGGTGGGCACGTTGCATATGAGGCGGTGAGCGGGAAGGCAGGATGTGAACGCCAGAAGCGCGCACAGACGGCCCTCACTTTAT
The DNA here is from genome assembly GCA_033119425.1 of Bufotes viridis. Classification (NCBI taxonomy): domain Eukaryota; kingdom Metazoa; phylum Chordata; class Amphibia; order Anura; family Bufonidae; genus Bufotes; species Bufotes viridis. The sequence continues at coordinate 367,826,726 of CM065591.1, read as the reverse complement.
GCAGCAGCTCTGACATGTCGGGGAAGTTGTGAATGAACTTCTGCACCACCAAATTCAGCACATGCGCCAGGCAAGGGATGTGCGTCAAACCGGCTAGTCCCAGAGCTGCGACGAGATTTCGCCCATTATCGCACACCAACAGGCCGGGCTTGAGGCCCACCGGCAGAAACCACTCGTCGGTCTGTTGTTCAATACCCCGCCACAACTCCTGCGCGGTGTGGGGCCTGTCCCCCAAACATGAGTTTCAGAATGGCCTGCTGACGTTTACCCCGGGCTGTGCTGAAGTTGGTGGTGAAGGTGTGTGGCTGACTGGATGAGCTGGTGGAAGCAGAGGTAAACTGATGGGCTTGGTTTTCAGGTGCCACCTGTGCGCTTTCAGCAGAAGACTGGGTGGGAGATAATGTTGTGAACATGCTGGATCCACTGTCGGCCACCCAATTGACTAGCGCCTGTACCTGCTCAGGCCTTACCATCCTTAGAACAGCATTGGGCCCCACCAAATATCGCTGTAAATTCTGGCGGGTACTGGAACCTGAGGTAGTTGGTTCACTAGGATGTGTGGCTGTGGCAGAATGGCCACGTCCTCTCTCAGCACCAGAGGGTACACTAACACCACCACAACCGCGTCCGCGTCCCTTACTAGATGTTTTCCTCATTGTTACCGTTCACCAAGCACCACAATAAAGAAAAAAATATTTGGCCCAATGTATTGATTTCAAATTCAGGCCTTTTTTTTACAGGCACCTAACACTATCTGCCTATTTGTTTATGTAGCGTATTACACTAATCCAGGCACAGCAGTAACCACTGATTTAGGGTAATATCTCTTTTAGGGTTAGGATTTAGGCCCTGGATGAAAGGTATCCTTTTATGGACAGATTTACAATTGGCCTGAAACAGCTGGGACACCAGATTCAGGGTATTGCTATTTTGGCAAAGTAATTTCACCAAAGAACAAAATATATGTTTTGGTGGAACTATGAAACCTGGCCTGCAACAGCTGGGACACCAGATTCATGGTATTGCTATTTTGGCAGATTCATTTCACCCCAGAACAAAATATATGTTTTGGCGGACACTATGAAACCTGGCCTGCAACAGCTGGGACACCAGATTCATGGTATTGCTATTTTAGCAGATTCATTTCACCCCAGAACAAAATATATGTTTTGGCGGACACTATGAAACCTGGCCTGCAACAGCTGGGACACCAGATTCAGGGTATTGCTATTTTGGCAAGTGAATTACACCCCAGAACAAAATATATGTTTTGGCGGACAGTATTATATTTTGCCAGCCACAGCTGAAACCACTGATTTATGGTATTGCTATTTTGGCAATTGAATTTCACCACAGAAAATAATCTATCCTTTGCCAGACAGCAGACAGTATTATACTTGTCTAGCCAAAGCTGGAACACCAGATTTAGGGGATTGGTATTTGGGCAATTGTATTTAACCCCTTAATAAAATATAGAAATTTCTATCCTGGCTTTCTAGGGGTGACAATTAGCACAGCCAAGCCCCTGATGTAAGATATAGCAAAAAAAAACTAGTATTGATGGATTGATGGACTTGTTGGCAGCTTGTTCTGGTGCACCACATGTCACAAAATGGCCGCCGATCAACCCATAAAATAAGTGACAGAAAAACGCTCTGTGCAGCCTAAAAACCAGTGAGCAAGTAACTAGCAGAAGTTCAATCATTCACAGCTGTAGATTGATCCGTTCATTAGGTGCTGTTGCTGACTTTACCCTGCCTAATCTCACCCTGACAGAAGCTGCGTCCTCTCCCTACACTAATCAGAGCAGTGTGACGTGCGGCGCTACGTTACTCCAGCTTAAATAGAGGCTGGGTCACATGCTGCACTTGGCCAATCACAGCCATGCCATTAGTAGGCATGGCTGTGATGGGCTCTTAGGGCAAGAAGTAAAACGCTAGCTGATTGGCTGCTGTGCAGCCCTTTCAGAAAGCAGGAAGTAATCGACGAACAACGAACCCGAACTGGAACTTTTTGAAAATGTCCGGGTTCGGGTCCGTGTCCGGACACCCCAAAATTCGGTACGAACCCGAACGATGCTCGAACTGTTCGCTCAACACTATTTATGATGAAATAACCACAAATGTCTTTTCTGTGCTCACATCATTATCAGTTTTATTAAACCCCCAAGTGACATTCAATCTTAGTACTTAGTACAACATCCTTTTCCAGTTATAACAGCTTTTAAACGTGAAGCATAGCTTGACACGTGTCTTGCAGCGATCTACGGGTATCTTCGCCCATTATTCATGGGCAAAAGCCTCCAGTTCAGTCACATTATTAGGTGTGCGGGCTGCAACTGCTTTCTTTAAGTCCCACCAGAGGTTCTCAATCGGATTTTAGTCTGGTGACTGCGATGGCCACTTCAAAATGTTCCAGCCTTTAATCTGCAACCATGCTGTAGTGGACTTGGAAGTATGCTTGGGATCATTGTCCTGTTGAAAGGTCCAACATCTCCCAAGCCTCAGGTTTGTGACGGACTGCATCACATTTTCATCCAATATCTCCTGGTACTGAAGAGAATTCATGGTACCTTGCACACGCTGAAGCTTCCCTGTACCTGTAGAAGCAAAACAGCCCCAAAGCATGATTGACCCCCCGCCATGCTTTACAGTAGGCAAGGTGTTCTTTTCTTCATAGGCCTTGTTCTTCCTCCTCCAAACATAGCGTTGATCCATGGGCCCAAACAGTTCTAATTTTGTTTCATCAGTCCACAGATCACTATCCCAAAACTTTTGTGGTTTGTCCACGTGACTTTTGGCATACTGCAGTCGAATCTTCTTATTCTTTGGAGACAGCAGGGGGATGCGCCTGGGAGTTCTGGCATGGAGGCCTTCATTACGCAGTGTGCGCCTTATTGTCTGAGCTGAAACTTCAGTACCCGCATCTGACAAATCTTTTTTCAGTTCCTCAGCAGTCACACAAGGACTTTTCTCCACTTTGCTCTTCAGGTAGCGCACAGCAGTCGAGGTCAGCATCTTCTTTCTGCCACGACCAGGTAGCGTTTCAACAGTGCCCTTTGCCTTGAATTTGTGAATGATGCTTCCTATAGTGTCTCTTGGTATGTTTAACATCTTTGCAATCTTCTTATAGCCATTGCCCTTCCTGTGAAGAGAAATCACCTCTTCTCTTGTCTTCCTGGACCATTCTCTTGACTTCACCATGTTTGTAAACACACCAGTAAATGTCTAGAAGGAGCTGAGTATCACAGTCATTTTAAATCTGCCTAATTGGTGCTTATTATGCTTGATTGCTGCTCCTTGACATCCACAGGTGTTTTCAATACCTGATCGAAAACACTTGAATGAACCTCTGTTCTTAAGAGTGGTAGTTTTTAAGGGGTTGAATAATTGTGTCAATGAAGAAATCACAAAAAAACATTTAATACTGTATTACAAAAACAATTGATGTCATTTTAGTTGCATTTGGTTCTTTAAAAAGTCCTTGTAAGATTTCATTCTGAACACAATTACAAATGTACACTAAATTCCCTAAAACCCTTTACAGCGTTGGGGGTTGAATATATATATATATATATATATATATATATATATATATATATATACCTTTAGTTTGAATTGTAACTAGGACATAATTAAGTTATCTAGATATATGTCCTTCTTATAGTATTAACTCAAATTGTATCTGGTCAGGTAACTGTATATACATCACACAAACATGTATTCAATATTTGTTCCCAATTAGAGAAGCCCATATCCTCTAGACTGCATTGGCTTTGGTATTCTCAATAAAAGAAAATAGCTAACCAGTGTTGAACAATGCAAATCTAGAGCAAGTAAACATATATTGATGTTTTTGTCTGAGTATTGAAACAATCCCTGGAGCCAAGTTACCAGCTTACCTAAAAGGGAATGTGTCATGAGAAAATGACCTATTGTTTAAATAACATTTTTACATTGAATATATATTTTTAGATGTTTTGGTGAGTTTTATTATTTTATTCATTTTTAAATGTTCATATCTACAGCATCTCACAAAAGTGGGTACACCCCTCACATTTTTGTACATATTTTATTTTATCTTTTCATGGGACAACACTGAAGATATGACTCAACACACAGTCATTAATGTCTCACCTGCTGACAACAACAGTGAGTACACCCCTAAGTTAAAATGGCCAAATTGTGCCCAAAGTGTTAATATTTTGTGTGGCCCCTAGGGATGAGCGAATTTTATATATTTTAAGTTCATGTGCAGGTTAATGTGTGGTACTTACTAAATTGCTTTATCGATTCGATTTCGTTATTAATTCCATCATAATAGAAGTCTATGGCCTGCATAATGGATCCGTCCGGTTTACGTTATGCAGGAGAGGACTTCAGCGTAAACCGGACGGATCCATTATGCAAGCCATAGACTTATATTATGAAGGAATGAATGATGGAATACCTCTAAAGGCATTCCGTTATGCATTCCGTCATGGAATTGCGTTATGGTCCATGGTAACGGAATCCATAAATCAATTTAGTAAATACCACATCTTGAACCAGCACACAAACTTCAAAATATGAAATGTACTCATCCCTAGTGACCACCATTATTTTCCTGTACTGCCTTAACTCTTTTTGGCATGGAGTTCACTACAGCTTCATAGGTTGCCACTGGAATCCTCTTCCAGCTGGTGAATTTTAGAGACCTTGTGCTTCTCCACCTTCCATTTGAGGAAGCTCCACAGATGCTCAATATTGTTTTGATCTGGAAACATGCTTGACCAGTCCAGAACCTTTACCCTCAGTTTCTTTAGCAAGGCAGTGGTCGTCTTGGACATGTGTTTAGGGTCATTATCATGTTGGAATATTGCCCTGCGGCTCAGTTTCCGAAGGGAGGGGATCCTTCTCTTATTCAGTATGTCAAGGTACATGTTGGCATTTATGATTCCCTCAATGACCTATAGCTCACCACAGCCAGCAGCAGTTATGCGGCCCCAAATCATGACACTCCCAAAACCATGCTTGACTGTAGGCAAGACACGCTTGTTCACACCTGATTGCTGTCACAAATTCTTGATACCATCTAAACCAAATATGTTTTTCTTGGTCTCATCAGACCACAGGACATGGTTCCACTAATCGGCTTCATTCTGGGACGACAATGCAGACCAATTTGATGGAGTGTGCGGCGCATGGTCTGAGCACTGACACTTTAACCCCCCACCCCTTTAACCTTTGCAGCAATGCTGGCAACACTCATATGTCTATTTTGAAAATACAACCTCTGGATATGATGCTGAGCACACACACTCAAGTTCTTTGGTCATAATAGCTGCATAGCCAGTTACAAAAAAAAAAAAAAAATATATATATATATATATATATATATATATATATATATAACTTCTACAGTAGAGGAATACTTACTACTAGTAAGTAATCCTATACAGTAAAAGTCTCTTTATTTAACTGAGTGGCTATGCAGCTATACAGTGTGATGCAGAAGCTGTGAGTTCAAATCCTGTCACAAAATTAGAGGCTAGACTTAATTTAGACTTTATATATATATTTATATTTAGCCATAATATATTTACACATATTTACACATATTTTTATATATTCAGAATATATAGCATATTAGAATATATGTAAATATATTATGGCTATAACATCAGTGGCAGTTTCCCATATATTATGCGTTTATATATATCAGAAGTATGATTATGTATATATATATATATATATATATATATATATATATATATATATAATATATTTTAGCAATTGCACTTTTTTGTGCCATCAATTTTTCAATTTTTTATAATTACTAATAATTATTAAAAAAATATAAAATGTATAAATCTAATTTAACCTCTATTTCTGACAGGGTTTGAACTCACAGCTTCTGCATCACAGTCTAGAACTTTAACCACTACACTATATAGCTATATAGCTAGTCACATAAAAAAAGAAATAAAAAAATATATAAATATATATATATATATATATATATAACTTCTACTCTATAGGAAAACATACTTATTTTTACTTAAGTGTCTTGCCTCTAATACAGACGGTCATGAGTTTGAATCCCAGCAGAAAATTTTCAGAAATACAGTCTAAATTAAATTTAAATACACTGGGTATCCCCAAGCACTGACTCCATATATGGACATATCTGTATATTAAGTCAGAGCACGGAATCACACTGAGGGATTCCCTCACTGTACAGCGGTCTTCTGCATAGACCTAGAGTTTAAATTAGATTTAAATACACTGACTAAATGCTGTTCGGCCAAGCATGCTCGCTCAACACTAGTGTACTCACTTTTGTGAGATACTGTACAAGCAAGCATTATTTTAATTATGCCCCTATTTAGGCATATTTTTTGGACACTTGGTCCCCCAAAAATCAACAGTTTTTTTTTTACCCATAACACTATGTGTATGTTTAAATGCCATCTACCGCAAAAAAAGGGACAATTTTTGGGAGCTTTGCATTATGAAAAAGCATAATACATATAACAGAACATATTGTACATATTGTACCTCATGTTAGAGATAAATTTCAGTCAGTATTAATGATGAGCATACTTTTTGAGATAAGGTTTGTTTTAAGTTTGATTATTTTTTTTTAAGGACATTGGTTCTGACCTGAATATATTCTACCCAAACCAAATTTGCTCCAATTGCTCTGAAAATATAACTTCCCCTAGTCTAGCAGGAAAAGATGTTATCTCTTTTTGTTAATTTTTTTAATGCATTTTTAGATTTCCTCTTTCCTCACCCTAACCCTGTGAACTCAATGACAGCAAAAGCAAATAATTCCAGAGTGACATTGAGATATACAGCTACAACTCCGTGTTTGACGGTGTTAGCAAGACCATGTTAAAAAATAATATAATCTGTCATAGGTTTTATGATTTTTCATAACTCAAAGCTTCAAAAAAGTGTCTGTTTATCAGGAAGAGATAGTGTTTAAACCCTTCCTGACATCTGTCGTGCATTTACGGTGGATGTCAAGTCTTTAAAGATGGTGTCTGCTCCGGGCTAATTTCTGCAATGGTGGTAATGCCGATTGCAAACAAATAACCCTTCAGATGCCATAGTCAAGTGTGACTATAGCACTTGAAAGGCCGAAACCCAGAAGTTCCCGCTTGACGGGCAGGAACTCCTCCTCTGGGCTAAGACCTCAGAAGGTGTTCATTTGCAGTAATAAACCAGCACCTGTACTAGACTTCTCACTGGACAGCATGGTAGCTCAGTGGGTGTAATTGGTACATACCTTGCAATGCTGGGGTCCTCAATTTTGAATCTGATCAGGGACAATATCTGCATAAAGTTTGTATGTTCTCCCCATGTTTGTGTGGGTTTCTTCCTAAAAAAAAATAGGCAAAATTGGCTTCCTATTAAATTGACCTTAGCAAATGTTGGGGTTGTGCGCCTTTATGGCTGCCCCTGCCCTGGTCACACAACTATCCCTCTGCAAGATAAGCACATTACAAATTTTTGTTATTTATATTCTATTTCAAGTATGCTGGTTACAGAACTATATTGGAATATAGCAATCTTTGTATATTACATTGGGTACAATTCCATTACTTTTCACAAATTGCAATCTAATGATTGCATATAGTGTTCCACTTGAGGAGGGGCAAAAGAAAGTAAAAAAAAAAAAAAAAAAATATATATATATATATATATATATTTATACATATACACAGTATATATGATTCACTTGGCTTCAGAAAGGTTCTGTGAGAGAACCGAAACGTTGCTGCTGTGACATGTGTGAATAAAGGACACATTTTTCATGTTTTACAGAGGACTGTTGTGGATTTCTTCAGTGTATACCCACACCCATGATTAACGGTTTAACACAGGCACCCGCCAAACGATTGAAGGAGTGCTGCCACATTTCCACATTATATATATATATATATATATATATATATATATATATATATATATATAGCTCAAATCACCTCCCTTTCCCCTAAATAAAAATAAAAATGAAACAATAAATAAAATCATAGGTATTGCCAAATCTGAAAACACCCGTACTGTTAAAATTGTAAAAACTTTTATCCCATTTGTTGTATGGCATAACAGAAAAAAGTCAATATGGCTGAATCATTATTTTTTCAGCACTTGCCCTCCCCCAAAAATTGAATAAAAAGTGATCAAAAATTCATACACACTCCAAAATGGTATTCATAGAAACTACAGATCGTCCTGCATAAAATGGGCCCTCCAACAGATTCATGGATGTAACTATAAAAAGTTGTGGATGTCAAAATACAGTGATGAAAAATTCATTTTTTTCCCCAGTATTAAAACACATCAAAATTATACAAATATGGTGTTGTCATAATTGTACTGACCCAGATAATTAATTGAAGTCAGTTTTACCACACAGTGAATGCCATGAAAATAAAACCCATAAAACTGTGGCTGAATTGCATTTTTTTCCAATTCCACTACAGTTGGAATTTTATTCCAGCTTCCCACTACATCTTATCCAATATTAAATGGATGCATTGGAAAGTACAACTTGTCCCACAAAAAACAAGTGACTGTGAACAGAAAAATAATAAAGTTATGACTCTGAGAAGGCAGGAAGTAAAAATGAAAATACAAAAATAGAAAATCATCATGTCAGGAAAGTGTTAAACACAGATATGGAGAAAAAACAATGGCTTGTTGGGACCAAAAGTCCAAAAATCATGATTCAACAGGGGAAAATCCTTGCCACTGTTTATACACACACACGTTAATGCCAGAAGAAAGATTGGCTCATGCACAAGCATTCAAAAATTATGCATTCAACGGAGTAGAATGCCTGCCCATATTTATGCATACACAAGTATCAATAGCCATAAGAAAGATTGTCTTATTATGGATTAGAACCCAACATTTTGCCTTAATAAGGGTACCAAGTGTTAATTCTCAGAAGGAAGACTGGCTTGCTCTGAATGAGCCTGGAAAAATTCACCCGACTGTGTAGTCGTAATGGTATTGGCAGTAGGTATAATGGAAGTGGCAGTAGGGGATTAGTAGCAGGGAATGGCAGCTCAGGCCCAGGTCAGGGAACACGGTATGTGTCGGAGAATGGCAAGAGTCCAGGTAGGACTGAACCTAGGTGTTGAGGCAGTACATTTGCGATTGCTGATTTGCCTCAGGCTGGCTCTCCTATACTGTTGACAATACTGAACTGGCTGCTGCTACGGCTCCTGCTGCTTGTGGTAGCGGAGATTGCAGGAGATGGGTGACTCTTCTAGGAGCAAATATGGGCCTCCGAAATGCAGATGAAAGGTGGTGTTCACAGTGTTTCCTGCCTAATGTGGCCTGCATTTTGGCAGAAGGAAAACATTCTGATGCTTGCTCTGATGCAAAATGAAGTGTGGGTCTAAAAGCATGGCTATCCAAAAATTATCAGACTGCTGCATGTGAATAATACACCTGTGAGTACATAAGCATATAGCTTCCCATTCTGACCAGCGTGCCATTCTGAGCAAGTTCTTTCTGCCCCCCCCCCCTTCCCGACTGAGATGACTGAGTGTTGTGGCAGGTGTCATAACCCTTATCATTATCCTCCTGCTCCTCCACTTTTGACTCCCTCCCCAACTCTAGTGACAGTGCTTCCTCCTCCAAGGAACTTTCTCTTTATGGTTGTCCACCAACAGCTACAGGCCAGATAGCAAGATGCATAAGCGGTTCTTCTGCTGTTGTTGCATCAGCTTGGGCATCTGTTCTACGATAAATATCAGAGGAATGACAAGGTTTATGCCGCAGTCGTCCCTACTGACAAATTTTGTGGCCTCTTCGAAGTGCTTCAGTAAGTGACAGGCATCTCTAATCAGTTGCCATGCTGACTTCAAGACAACACATGCTCCCTACTGAGGTGGTCTAGTGCATGACAATATCATTCACAGATTTATGCATGGCAACATTTCACTTTACACATATGATAGGAGTGGGATTAAAGCTCCGCCCTTCTGCTATTCGGAATGGGAGAATGTTCATGGAGGAAGACATGAAGGAGGAGGATAAGTGCCTGATGTGAGAGCTAGGCTGGCACAAATTTGGAGGAGTCAAAAGGTTTGTTGCTCTAGTGCTGAATTGACTCAGTGATTCAGTGAGCCATAAGAGATGTGTACAAAACGTTTCCTACCTATAAAAGCTGCAGATGTTCAAAGGATGTATTTGCTGTATAATAAAAATTGGAATTTTAAACAATTATTTTGAAAAAACATGGAAAGCTGGGCAGAAGTATCATATAGCACAGTTAAATTGTACTAAAGATGCAGAACTGCACTTTTATTACAACAACTAAGTGGTAAGGCAGCAAATGCATTGCCAACTGCTTAGTAAGGTGGAGGTTCAGCTTGTACACAAGCCAAGTTCTGGTAGAGAATAGTTCTCATGATCATGTATTCCGTTAGGGTATTCTCATGATGGAGAGGAGAACAAACAGGAGGAGTCCAAGCAGAAGAAGAAGCTGATGCTGATGAGGACAAGGACACTGTACTGCTTGGGGATGCAGGAGAAGGAGGACAGACTTGTTCTAACTCAGACGTTTGGCTATTTCTATTTTTCTACAGGATCCAGTGGTGCTGCCTCATTTGTTTCAATGGAGTTCTGGTACTTTTGTTGTGTTTTTAATCCTGAATATCTTGTACATGGCTGTGGTTTTGTGTCCCGGCCTTATGGAGAAAAAAATGTCATACGGGAGTTACAGGCATAGAGTTAGAGGCGGCCAGGCTTAGCCTAGGTTTGGCATTTTGAGCCTGCACCCACAGTAGCAGTGGCATCACCAGTTCCCAAGCTGACCACAATAGAGGCATATCTGGTCTTGCTGATTCTTTTGGAGGTTTTGGCCATACATTGCCTCCACTCTTTATTGCCACTGTAGCCACCACCGTTATCCTCTAAAATATCCTCTTCCTCGGCATCCTGATTTGGCTCCCAGGTCCTGTCCAACAGACAATCATCATTATGGTCCTGACTCTACCCTTCACTTTTATCAGACTGTGATGATCCATGGTGGGCTTCTTGGCCCATTCCTGATTCCTTGTTCTGTATTTGTCCGGAGTGCACCTTTCGCTACCACTACCACTGTGGTTACAAGTATCATCATTACTACTATCAGCAGAGCTAAGCATAAGGTCCCTCATCTCCTGACTGCTCTCACACAAGTTATCATCAGCAAGACTCTGCCATTATGTGGGATGTTTTTTTTTTTGCCTCTTTTTAGGAAAAAAGAAGGTGCCCACTAGAAGGGGGGAGTGAAGACAGAGATTATGCACACTTAAGTGTTTTTCAGGGACTGCAAGGAGAAGCAGGTGGAATGCTGTGACCCCTTGCTCCAAGGCATAGTGAAGTGAACTCCACGCCATCCTTTTTGACTGAGACAACGAGTGAGACCCCCAGTCCACAATCTCCTCCTCTTTGTCCTCAAAAAAATGTTGTGCCTTTCCAAAGCCAGGGAGAACTCTGCATAGCTGGTTGCTACTACCCATATTCTGGCTCTAGAGAATAGACTAGGGCCTTTTATTTGGAACTCTTCCGTATTCCATACATTTTGTTATAAAATCTAATGAAAATTTTCCTAAATGAAAAGTCACAGGTTTGATACACAGTCACAGAAATTGTGAAACAGTTTTAACAAAATTGCAAGTATGTTTTCCGTAATTTAAAGATAGAGGCACGATGAAATGTCCCCTCCTACAAACACACTAAACACTGCTATTTACAAATTACTTTGGAAATATTGCAGTATTGGCGTCGGTATTAAGTTTGGCGAAAATAACCTTGCCACTGAGTATTGGAGGGGCCTGTTTGCCAGCCTTTTGCCTCAGGATTCTGGCCCATATACTAAAACTTTGTTTCCCCTCAGTAAAATGGCTTGTTCAGGTCTCTTTACTATGTGGATTGGCAAATGGGATTTACCGGACAAATTACCGAACAAGAGGCTTTCAACAAAAGTATGCACAAACTGATCTGTTCATGCAATTTGTACATTCTTGAAGGAGAAGGTAGACCGCACAGACTTAATCTGTAGAACCGCCATGCTTGCGGTCGGTCAAATGTAACTTCCATTTAATTCAGGAACCCCTGCACGGATCATGTTTGGGGGATTGAAGAACTACACTTTGGGGATTTCTATAATCACTATACTCCTCAGAGTATAATCACTAGCTCTTTTAAGAGCTTGTTCCTGCTTCGCTCTCTCACGGAAGAGAGGTTCACCCACTGGAGCCTGTAGCCTTGTCTTAGGTCCAAGGTGGGTAGGAGATGGCCAGACCCTAACCAAGCTGCAGCGGTTCGTGGGGTCTGCAGTGCTTATGGTGTCAAGTGGAGTGCTTGGAGCCCTCGGGAAGCACTAGGAGCATCCATCAACAGAGGTACCCAGTCGTGGTGACAGGAGATCTGTTACAGTAAGATTTCTACCTACTGTGTTATTTGCATTTAAAAATGCGGATTAAAAAAAGACCTTTCTTTATTGTTACGACACAAGTTGAAAACTTGCAATGTGACTATCACCAATATAACAATGCAGGAAAGGCTGGTAAGAATTCTGTCTACTGTGTTACAGATGTAGCAGGGTTAGCACTCCCGCTGTTAACTCAAATGTGTATTTGAATGCATATTCAAAAAAGACCTTTCTTCAATGTTAAGATATAAGTTGCAAACTTGTAATGCGATTATTCTCTCCGATCATCACCACTAGGGTTAAGTGAATCGTGCTTCGCTTCCTAACTTCATTTTAATGCTATACGGTACCGAAGCTGACTTCGGATTGCTGTTTTAAAATGTTTTTAAAGTTGTAGAATCTAAACCTGAAGTTCTTCACTGAACTTAATGTATTTTGGACTAAATGTAGCGCATACATTTTGATGCTGTAAGGAGACAGGTCTCTGTACAGCATTAAAACAAAGGTGAGGAACAAATTGACTACGGATTTTGGATCTGAAGCTGGAATATAAGGCAGGAAAGAGAGGAAAAGGGAATAATTTTTATTACATGTTTATATGTACATGCCCCCCAGATTTGGGTGGCACCAATCACTTTGCACTAAGGGCTTTATAAGGGTGTCATTTTTGTATGTGATATTGCTTGATAAAGACTATTATAGTTGAAACGTCATTTTTGTATGCTGCTGGAATAAACCTGATGGACTTTTGATACTACTTGAAGAGTGCTGCGGATTTACCTTTTTTCACTGAAGTTATGGGGATTATGGTCTGAATCCTCATCTGCGTGCTCCTGCTATGGACCTTATGTAGGTACCTGTATTAATGGCTTTTTTTCCAAGATGGAATGTGTAGTGATGCTTGAACATTATCTTTTTACGCCAAAGTTATGTAATGGCCTGTGCCTCTACATAACTTTGGCGATCCACCGCCAGTGCAGCGGCTTATTAAGATCAGCGTCTCACCTTAAGGACCAGGCCATTTTTAGCAAATCTGACATGTGTCATTATATGTTGCAATAACTTTAAAACTCTTTTACTTATCCAGGCCATTCTGAGACTGTTTTCTCCTCACATATTGTACTTCATGACAGTAGTAAAACTGAGTCCAAAAATTTCATTTTGATTTATAAAAAAATACCAAATTTACCAAAAATTTTGACAAATTAACCAATTTCAATTTCTCTAATTTTATAATTGATAGTAATAACTCGAAAACCAGTTATTACTTTATATACCCCATATGTCTACTTCATGTTTGTATCATATTGGGAATGCTTTTTTATTTTTTGGGGAGGTTAGAAGGCTTAGAAGTATAGAAGAGAAGAACATCTTAAAATTTGAAAGGGTTCTACCAGCTCTCAGACTTAGCTCCTGAGAGCATGTGATAGGTGAGCTTTACGAACTGTTCACATGGTGCAGTACTGCGTGGCGGCCATTGTTTGCTGCGGCGCTGGGGGGTTGGCGGGACCCGGTGCCATGGTGGCATTGCTGGACAGCAGGGGTGCTGTTTGGCGGCTGGATCCCACCGCCTGCTGGTGCGGTGCTGCGGCGGCGGCAGTCGCCGGGCGGTGCTGCGCCAAATTTAGAGTAGGACCCACTCTAAGAGGCAACCTTGGCGCGGTGAGTGGGCTTATGCCTTTTGATCAAAATGTACACTAATGCCTCTTTCATAGTATAGGGGGCAGTACAGTAAATATTGCGCCGAGAGGCGATATTAATTTTGCTGAGAAGCAGTTAAAAATCAGAAGCTGAGCTTGTGGATGTGTGATTCTACCTATTTCTCTTTCTCCGTTTTATTTTTTTTACTTTCTATTTTTCTCCCACTATGATACTTCAACTGGCTTTGTCCCACTATGGTACTTCAACTTTCTACAATACATTACAATACATTGGGGAACATTTATAATAAAGCCCTGCACTGGCAGTGGATCTGCCGGAGTTATGAAGAAGCGCCTCTACTAGCTGTCTTGCATTTAGATCATTTTCTGATGACCCGTCCCCTTCCCCATCCACTTTTTTTGACCTGGTATATGCAGGAAAAAGTCACAGATTGCAGCGCAAAGGACCTTTGTGCAGCAATCTACGCCAGAAATACTTCTAATATAAGCATATTTCTTTTTAATAAATGACCCCCATAGTATATTGTAATGTAAAACTCCAAAGTAGAATGCATACAAAAGGCCAATGCATAAACTTAGCCAATGACACATAGATTTTAGCATGAACAGATATAAAGGACAAAAACTGTGCTTAGACTTGCTGCTGCCTATTTCTTTAGTATTAATGTTTCTATTAGATATTTTTCTCTGACAATATTAGGATATCGTGCCAAGAACTGTATTAGGTTATAATATGTCATGGTTGCTGCAATAACTTGTTTTATTGTCACAAAGGCTGTTTGCTATGTTCTAAGTCATTCCCAGAGTGCATTCATGTGAGTTAATTGTCTTGGTGGATCAAATACATCATATAAATGATTATAGAGTTTTGAAAGGTAATTAACCACTCTTATAAAGCTCTGAACAGTACCCACATCCCATGGTCCACATTAAAGTCATCACATAAAATGGCAGAATTATAGCAAGGCATTTATTTCTCTTAGATTTATGTGGCTTTTTCTGAGCTTAAGGTTTTACCTATACATATATTTATACCAAGATTTAATAATAATAATAATAATAATAATAATAATAATAATAATAATAATCACATACATCAGATAAATGATTATATAAAATAATAATAATATTAATAATAATAATAATTAGTGTTGAGCGAACCTGAACTGTAAGGTTCAGGTCTGTACCGGACTTTAGGGTTTTTGGTACCCGAACCCGAACTTTGCCATAAAAGTTTGGGTTATAGTTCAGTGTTCGGGCATTTAATAAAGATTGTTAAAAGGCTGCAGGGCAGCCAATCAACAAGCATTTAAGCTGTGTGCCCTTAGAATCCATCAGAGCAATGCCTACTAATGGCATGGCTGTGATTAGCCAGTGCAGCATGTGACCCAGCCTTTATATAAGCTGGATCACACATAGCACAACACATCATCTCTTAATAGTGTAGGGACAGGAAGAAGGCTACTGCAGTGAGGGAGAGAGTTAGGAACCTGAACTGGCTGTTAAATCTGGTGACCTATAGAGATTTTTTTTGTGGGTGCCATACACCATCTTTGCACCCCTGTCAAAGAAATCTAAGAATTAATTGGGCTGTTATTTCTGTGGGTGACCTACAGCGATTTTTTGTGGATGCAATCTATTATATTTTCATTCCTGACACCGAAATATAAGAATTAATCTGGCTGTTCTTTCTGTGGGTGACCTATAGCGATTTTTTGTGGGTGCAATACACCATTTTTATACCCCTGACACAGAAAGATAATGAATTTACTGGCTGTTAAATCTGTGGGTTACCTATAGCAATTTTTTTGTGGTTGCAATACACCATTTTTACACCCCTAAATAGTAAAATAGTACATAAGGCCGAAAAAAGACATCTGTCCATCCAGTTCGGCCTGTTATCCTGTTAGTTGATTCCCACTTAAGGGGAATAAAAAATTCCTTCCTGACTCCAATCAGGCAATCAGAAGAACTCCCTGGATCAACGACCCATCTCTAGTAGCTATAGCCTGTAATATTATCACACTCCAGAAGTACATTCAGTACCCTCTTGAATTCCATTATTGTACTCACCATCACCACCTCCTCAGGCAGAGAGTTCCATAGTCTCGCTACTCTTACCGTAAAGAATCCTCTTCTATGTTTGTGTATAAACCTTCTTTCCTCCAGAGGCAGAAGGTGTCCCCTCGTCACAGTCACAGTCCTGGGGATAAATAGATGATGGGAGAGATCTCTGTACTGACCCCTGATATTTTTTTTACATAGTTATTAGATCTCCGCTCAGTCGTCTTTTTTCTAAAGTAAATAACCATAATTTTGATAATCTTTCAGGGTACTGTAGTTGCCCCATTCCAGTTATTACTTTAGTTGCCCTCCTCTGAACCCTCTCCAGCTCTGCTATGTCTGCCTTGTTCACAGGAGCCCAGAACTGTACACAGTACTCCATGTATGGTCTGACTAGCGATTTGTAAAGTGGTAGGACTATGTTCTCATCATGTGAGTCTATGCCCCTTTTTATGAAACTCATAATCTTATAGGCCTTGGCGGCAGCTGCCTGACACTGGTTTTTGCAGCTTAGTTTGCTGTTTATTACAATTCCTAGATCCTTTTCCATGTCAGTGTTACTGAGTGTTTTACCATTTAGTATGTACGGGTGACTTGCATTATTCCTTCCCATGTGCATAACTTTACATTTGTCGGCGTTAAACCCCATCTGCCACTTATCTGCCCAAGCCTCCAATCTATCCAGATCCCTCTGTAGCAGTATATTGTCCTCTTCAGTGTTAATTACTTTACACAGTTTAGTGTCATCTGCAAAAATTGATATTTTACTATGCAAGCCTTCTACAAGATCATTAATATATTGAAAAGAATAGGGCCCAGTACTGACCCCTGAGGTACCCCACTATTGACAGTGACCCAATCTGAGTGTGTACTGGTAATAACCACCCTCTGTTTTCTGTCACTCAGCTAGTTACTTACCCACTTGCAGACATTTTCTCCCAGTGCGGGCATCCTCATGACACAGAAAGATAATTTATCTGGCTGTTAATTCTGTGGGTGACCTACAGCGATCTTTTTGTTGGTGCAATGCAACATCTTTGTACCCCTGACACACAAATATAATATTTCATTCATCTGTTAGTTAGGTGGGCGACTAACCAATTTTTGTGTGAAGTACACCTGCACCTGCACATGTGCCAGGGACAATAATATAGTTAATCTGTCTGGTAGTTCAGTGGACGACATATACCCATTTTTTGTTTTAAGTACACCTGCACTGCATATTTGCAAGGGAAAATAATAAAGTTAATCTGTCTGTTAGTTCAGGGGGCGACATATACACATTTTTTGTTATAAGTACCCCTGCACTGAATACCTGACAGGGAAATAAATTTAGTAAATTCATCGGTTAGATTGTTGGGTAACATATACCCATTTTTTGTTTTAAGTACACCTGCACTGCATATCTGACAGGGAAATAAATTTAGTAAATCCGTCTGTTAGTTCGATGGGTGACCGCAAAGAATGAGGAGAGCGTCAAATTAGGGATGTGGCCCTGGTCGTGGTGCTGCTGGTGTTGGTGGAGCTACTGTTGCAGGGAGAGGATGTGGTCGATCTGTGCCAGCTACACACACAAATAAAATACCTTCCTCATCTGTGCGTAGGTGACAGAACGTTCAGCACCATTTTGTAGGCCCAAATATCGCTTTACGAATGGTGAGGCCAGAACAAGTACAGGTGGTAGTAGATTGGGTGTCTGACAGTGCCTCCAGTTCCTTCACATTGTCTCCCACCTGGTCCCCTGCTAGTAAATTTGTCAGTTAGATTGTTGGGTGACATATACTCATTCTTTACTGTAAAGTACCCCTGCACTGCATACCTGACAGGGAAATAAATTTAGTAAATCTGTCTGTTACATTGTCGGTGACATATACCCATTTTTTCTTTTAAGTACCCCTGCACTGCATACGTGACAGGGAAATGCATTTTGTAAATCCGTCTTTTGGTTCGGTAGGTGACCACATAGAATAAGGAGAGCTTCAAATAAGAAACGTGGCCATGGCCGTGGTGCTGCTGGTGTTTGTGGAGCTCCTGTTGCAGGGAGAGGATGTGGTCGATCTGTGCCAGGTACACCCTCAAATGAAACACCTCCCTTAGGTGCGCGTAGGCGACAGAACGTTCAGCACTATTTTGAAGGCCCAAATACCGCTTTACGAGTAGTGAGGCCGGAACAAGTACAGGTGGTAGTAGAATGGGTAGCTGGCAGTGCCTCCCGTTCCTTCACATTGTCTCCCACCTGGTCCCCTGCTAGTAAATTTGTCAGTTAGATTGTTGGGTGACATATACCCATTCTTTACTGTAAAGTACCCCTGCACTGCATACCTGACAGGGAAATAAATTTAGTAAATCTGTCTGTTACATTGTCGGTGACATATACCCATTTTTTCTTTTAAGTACCCCTGCACTGCATACGTGACAGGGAAATGCATTTTGTAAATCCGTCTTTTGGTTCGGTAGGTGACCACATAGAATAAGGAGAGCTTCAAATAAGAAACGTGGCCATGGCCGTGGTGCTGCTGGTGTTTGTGGAGCTCCTGTTGCAGGGAGAGGATGTGGTCGATCTGTGCCAGGTACACCCTCAAATGAAACACCTCCCTTAGGTGCGCGTAGGCGACAGAACGTTCAGCACTATTTTGAAGGCCCAAATACCGCTTTACGAGTAGTGAGGCCGGAACAAGTACAGGTGGTAGTAGAATGGGTAGCTGGCAGTGCCTCCCGTTCCTTCACATTGTCTCCCACCTGGTCCCCTGCTGATTGCTCAGAGTCGGCACCTGCAGCCCATGGGCATCTGTCTTTCACCTCACCATCTTGCAAATCAGCCTAGCAGTCTGAGCCCCAAATCATGCAGCAGTCTCTTATGATTTTTGATGACTCTGTTGGCAGGGTTTCCGTGGGCCATCCACATAGCCCTGCCCCAGAAGCGGAAGAGATTGAGTGCACTGATGCTCAATCACTGATGTTTCCAGATGTGGACATGGGAAGACCACCGCAGCACTCTCTGATGCTTTCTGCAGTGTGCAGACCGACAAGGAGGGCAGGGGTGAAGAGTGGGTGGAAGATGATGTGGAGGATGATGAGGTCCTAGACCCCACATGGAATTGAGGTCATGCGAGTGACGTGTGCAGTTCAGAGGAAGAGGTGGCGGTCACACAGAGCCACCAGCACAGCAAAAGAAGGAGCAGGGTGCAAAAGCAGAGTGGCCATCCCCTAGATAGCACGCCTGCTACTGCCCACTGCACCCAGGGACTGAGCACACCAAAGCCAGCTCCAAGGAGTTCCCTGACGTGGCAGTTCTTCAGACAATGTGCTGATGAAAAGACACAAGTGGTTTGCACGCTGTGCAATCAGAGCCTGAAGCGAGGCATAAACGTTCTAAACCTGAGCACAACCTGCATCACCAGGCATCTAAATGCAAAGCACGAGCTGCAGTGGAGTAAACACCTTAAAAACCAAGAAAGGTGTCAGGCTCCTCCTGCTCCCTCTGCTGCAGCCTCAGCCTCTTCCTCCACCTCTGGAGGGACAGTGGCATCTGCCATCCCGCAAACAGAGAATGTGGCAGCAACGCCACCACATCCGTCACTGTCACCAAGCATCTCCACAATGTCCCATGGAAGCGTTCAGCTGTCCATCTCCCAAACACTGGAGTGAAAGAGGAAATGCCCCCCTACCCACCCACGATCCCTGGCCTAAATGCCAGCATTTCAAATTGCTGTCATTCCGTCTGGTGGAGACTTTTAAAAACCTTATGGCGGTGACTTCCCAACCACCACTACTTTTCCAGTCGAGCCATCCCTTCCCTGCACAACAAAGTGGCGGACAAAATCAGGTGTGCACTGTGCAACTCCGTCTGTGGCAAGGTCCACATAACCACCGATACGTGGACCAGTAAGCACGGGCAGGGACGTTATATCTCCCTAACAGCACACTGAGTGAATGCAGTGGTGGCTGGGCCGGAGGCGGATAGCAGTGTGCCGCATGTCCTTCCGCCACCGAGGATTGCAGGGCATTTCTCTTTGCCTCCTGTTGCCTCCTCCTCCTACTCTACTTCCTCCTCTACCACCTCCTCATCCGCTCAGCGTAACACCTTCACCACCAACTTCAGCACAGCCAGGGGGGAACGACAAAAGGCTGTTTTGAAACTCATCTGTTTGGGGGGAAAATCCACACCGCGCAGGAGCTGTGGACGGGCATGGTGGTGTGCGATAATGGGCGAAATCTCGTAGCAGCTCTGGGTCTAGCTGGTTTGACGCACATCCCTTGCCTGGCGCATGTGCTGAATTTGGTGGTGAAGAAATCCGAGAAAAATTGCCCCGATATGTCAGAGCTGCTGCAGAAAGAGCAGGCCGTCTGTGCGCTCTTTCGTCGTTCTCAATCTGTTGCTGCTCGGTTGTCTGGGCTGCAGCGTAACTTCGGCCTTCCCTCTCACTGCCTCATATGCGACATGCCCACAAGGTGAAACTCAATCTTGCACATGCTGCAGAGACTGTGCGAGCAGCAGCAGGCGATAGTGGAGTTTCAGCTGCAGCACGTATGGGTGAGTCGCTCTGCGGAACAGCACCACTTCACCATCAATGAGTGGGCCTCTTTGGGAGAAGCTTAAACTACAAGACAAAATCCCTTTGGTATATAAAACGTAACTTTTACTATTGATTAGATAAAATAAAATAAATGTACCCAAAAACAAGTGCCTATTGATGCTTAGCACTGCCTCCCTTGTATAGGCACTCCCCAGACTTATTGATGTTAGAAATAGCTGGTGGAGGATGAAAATAATGGACCCAATGGTCCTTAGTTGCACTATTGGCGTAGCCTCAACAGTGGTAGGGGTATGTGTATGGGTGAGCACCAAGGGATAGGCTGCTATGGCATTAGCTAGGACTAGATGCTAGAGTGTGTCATGGGAAAGGGATATACTTGCCCTTCCCAGTCCCTGTCCTTGCTCAGCCCAGGGACCACCCCTGATGGTGGGGTTCCCTGTCCTCGTGCCTTCCTGTTGACCCTACACTTACCCTCAATAAAACTACCCTGTTGCTTAGTGCTCAACTGGTGAGTCTACCCCACTTTAAAGTGGGGGTCTAGGTAGATAACGGTGACAAACTGGTCTCTATAGTGAGCCCCAGATGTATATATGTGTGGTAAGTCCCCAACGCGTTTCGCCTGTATCCAGGCTCCTCAGGGGGCTGATAGTGCAGATGTAAATAATTGTCACACATGTAGTGTACAACCATATGGTAAGAAAGGAAAACTCTGACCTATTTAATGATGTGTAAGGCCCTCTCCTTCCATTCTTACCAAGTTTGCACAGATGGGTCAAGATTAACCCTCATGTGCTCCAGGCAGGATAATCTGTTGACAGAAAGTAGATATAAGTATACAGAATCCCGTAGTCATGAATTGGTCATACATTCTACATCACAAACGTTGCTTCCATATTCTACATATAGAAGAAATGTACTCACTATTAGCCTGGCGTACCGGTATGTACCTCCTCCTTGCCAAGATAAGCTGGTGGCGGTACACAGATCCTACTCCCACCCATATATACAGGTGGTGTAACGTGCGCTCAGCCGGCATGATTTCCGGTTGGTGGAGCGCACGCTGAGCCGCTCCGGTCTCCATTGGAACGCATCGCGCTTCCTGCAGTGCGCTCACAGCAGGCGCGCCGCTCCACTCCCTCATTTCCGGTCAGTGGGCGCACGCTTTGCTCTGCTGGACCGCACCTCGGGTACCCGATGCTTCCGGTGCCCTCCAGTTTCTATTGCGCATGCGCATACCGTAATGGACAATATCAGTATGTCTCGATAATAATATTGGATGCCAGGTTTCTTTTTCAAATACTGGGGGATAACGTGGGCCAATCCCGCAAAAAACATGATTGTTTCTGTACAATATGGGGAAAGAAAATACAAAAACCTCCATAGCACACTCTATGGTATAATTGATCCACGGTATTCCTCCCGATCGCTAGTTGCAGACCATGTATGAATTCCCATGGTGGGACCACGAGCACTCAAATTCTGTGTCCTAGGTAGTCCCGCACTCCTAGGGGAGGGACTGGGACAAAGGAATTTGACAGAGGAAGCAGCATGGATCTTAGATACTAATCCCAATGCCCTAGAGGCATGAATGAAAGACTATCATTCACCTGCTTCATACATTTGAAACATGACCTTGAACTCTGTGGGGCCCTCCATCACCTGACTTCAGAACTGTCATCATCTTTTGACAGCTACTCAGGTGGCAACTGTATATGTGGAATCGATTTCTTCATCCACATATAGGTTTGCCCCCTGAGCGTTTAGTATTTCGCTCTCTGAGAACGACCTACAAACGCTCTAGGGACAAACCTTATAGGTAGATGAAGAAACTGATTCCCAAACTGATATAGAGATGCCAAAAATGGTGTCCGAATGATGTATTGACCCCATTGTCTGTAAATGTATGGGGTCACGAGTTTTATGAGGGGTCTATGATGATAGTATCTAGTCCTTTTCCCCTCCCCCTTTTCCCTCCTCCATATGATGCGCCCCTATAGACACAAATATGTCTGGTGGGAGAAAATAATGGAGAATAGCGGGAGGAATACCGTGGATCAATTATACCATAGAGTGTGCTATGGAGGTTTTTGTATTTTCTTTCCCCATATTGTACAGAAACAATCATGTTTTTTGCGGATTGGCCCACGTTATCCCCCAGTATTTGAAAAAGAAACCTGGCATCCAATATTATTATCGAGACATACTGATATTGTCCATTACGGTATGCGCATGCGCAATAGAAACTGGAGGGCACCGGAAGCATCGGGTACCCGAGGTGCGGTCCAGCAGAGCAAAGCGTGCGCTCCACTGACCGGAAATGAGGGAGTGGAGCGGCGCGCCTGCTGTGAGCGCACTGCAGGAAGCGCGATGCGTTCCAATGGAGACCGGAGCGGCTCAGCGTGCGCTCCACCAACCGGAAATCATGCCGGCTGAGCGCACGTTACACCACCTGTATATATAGGGTGGGAGTAGGATCTGTGTACCGCCACCAGCTTATCTTGGCAAGGAGGAGGTACATACCGGTACGCCAGGCTAATAGTGAGTACATTTCTTCTATATGTAGAATATGGAAGCAACGTTTGTGATGTAGAATGTATGACCTATTCATGACTACGGGATTCTGTATACTTATATCTACTTTCTGTCAACAGATTATCCTGCCTGGAGCACATGAGGGTTAACCTTGACCCATCTGTGCAAACTTGGTAAGAATGGAAGGAGAGGGCCTTACACATCATTAAATAGGTCAGAGTTTTCCTTTCTTACCATATGGTTGTACACTACATGTGTGACAATTATTTACATCTGCACTATCAGCCCCTGAGGAGCCTGGATACAGGCGAAACGCGTTGGGGACTTACCACACATATATACATCTGGGGCTCACTATAGAGACCAGTTTGTCACCGTTATCTACCTAGACCCCCACTTTAAAGTGGGGTAGACTCACCAGTTGAGCACTAAGCAACAGGGTAGTTTTATTGAGGGTAAGTGTAGGGTCAACAGGGAAGGCACGAGGACAGGGGAACCCCACCATCAGGGGTGGTCCCTGGGCTGAGCAAGGACAGGGACTGGGAAGGGCAAGTATATCCCTTTCCCATGACACACTCTAGCATCTAGTCCTAGCTAATGCCATAGCAGCCTATCCCTTGGTGCTCACCCATACACATACCCCTACCACTGTTGAGGCTACGCCAATAGTGCAACTAAGGACCATTGGGTCCATTATTTTCATCCTCCACCAGCTATTTCTAACATCAATAAGTCTGGGGAGTGCCTATACAAGGGAGGCAGTGCTAAGCATCAATAGGCACTTGTTTTTGGGTACATTTATTTTATTTTATCTAATCAATAGTAAAAGTTACGTTTTATATACCAAAGGGATTTTGTCTTGTAGTTTAAGCTTTGATGTCGTATAAATCCTATAATTTTTCATATTAACATTAATCTGTTTAGACATTATTGTTATTGCCGGGCCTCTTTGGAAGACCTGTTTGCCATGTTGCGCTGTTTTGAGTACTCCACCAATAGGGCCAGTGCCGATGACGCAGTTCTCAGCGTTACTATCCCACTTTAATGTCTCCTTGAAAAACCGCTTTGGGCGATGATGGAAGAGGATGTGGCACAGGAGGAAGAGGAGGAGAAAGAGGAATAATTTTCACGGTTATCAGGACAGTCATTCACAAGTGGCTCGAAGAGTAGGTTCCTGCACCAATATAGGCTAGGTACACAATTCTCCAGACAGGGCACAGTTCTGGAGGATGAGGAGGATAGGTAAAATAAATGGAGTCCATACTTTTTAGTAACGTTGAACACAGCTTTACTTTTTATAAATGGTAAACCAAACAATTTCCAAACTTTATCTTGGAAATCAGCAGGTATTGGCTTAATCTGGCAGGCAATTACTTCTCTGAAACAATCTCAGCTCTAATATGCGGTAGCTCTCTCTCAGCTCTGCTATGCTGGGTAAAAAGGAAACTTGTCCTCTTCTGCTGGAACTTAGGTTAGTTGTAGTCTGTCTCTTACTTGAAATCCTAGGAATTCTTGTTCTGGCTTCAAGCTCGTTTAGCTTGAGAGGCAATGCAAACCCAGGAGGGGTCATGAAACCATGTAGACTTCAGAGGCAGGGCCTCTGGGCCTAGCAGAGCACATGGTGCTCTGCTGGGCTACTCAGGACCTCTCTCTACTGAGGGTAGACTAGACACTGACTCACTGACTAACTAAACTCCTCCCTCTCAACAGAGGGCTGGGAGGAACCAGAAGGTTCCGCTCTAGAGATCCTATCTCTGCCATTGTTGCTGCCATCTTTTGATGGACAAGGCAATTGCATGAACATAAAAAGTTACAGGAATGAATATGCACATAATTAGAAGATGACATGAAGTACATTAGTTGATATACATTAGCACATAGGAGACAGTAGCAAGGTGCCAAAAAGAAGTGGTAATGGCACTCTGGGACATTACACAGGCTCAAAAAAAAATGTTCGGAATTATGTGGAAACAGAAATAAATGGAAACTGATTTAGGCCTAAATTTGTTATCACTCACATATAATTTTGTGTGCTACCTTATGTATTGGTGTAGTAATCATGTATATGCTTGTTTGTATAAATCCAACAACTCCCAAAATTTTTATTGGAAACGTATGGAGACCGATTTAGGCCTAAATTCATTATCATTCACGGGTATAGTGAGGGGGGTAATGATCTGCCCCCGATGCAGAGGAAGGGCAGGGGGGAACACTGCCAGGTAGTTTATTTACATTGTTAAGTAGGGAGCTGTTCACTCCCTGCTTCGTTGTTCAGCTCATCTCCGTGCTGCTTACTGTGTGGGAGGAGAACGAAAAGCCCTGCATAGCCAGCAGCGCGATGTGTGTTGGTCATGTTGCTGCTACTGGGGACACAGAATGAATGTGTCAATCATCAGGGCAACAAGTTTTTTTTTTTTTTTATAGAGCTGCAGAGGGAACCAAGGGCACAAAGAGTAGATAACTACAGTGAGGGGACATAAGGGCAGGCATTACTACTGTCAAGGGGAACAAAAGTGAGCATAACTACTGTGAAGGAGCCCCAAGGTGGGCATAAGTACTGTGAAGGCGCCACAAGGTGGGCATAACTACAGTGAGAGGGCACAAAGGTGAGCATAACTATTGTGAAGGGGTCACAAGGTGGACATAACTACTGTGGAGGGGCACAAAGGTGGGTATAACTACTGTGAAGGGGCACCAAGGTGGGAACAACTACTGTGAAGGGGCACAAAGATTGGCATAATTACTGTGAAGGGGCTACAATGAGGACATAATTACTGTGAGGATGTACAATGTGGATATTACTACTGTGAGGGGGCACAATATGTGCATTAGTACTGTGTGGTAACACTAAAGGAAAAAGGCCCTAGATTACCCTGTTATACATTGGGATAGCTAGGTCTTACAGGACTAGCAAAGCGCCCCCTGCTGGGGATTTCACATGGGCAGTCACCATCCCCTCACTACTGGATTATTCTTTCTTGCTCTGTCACCACAGGGACCTTGTTCCGTATCCAGTGGACATCACACCGATGCTAGTAAAACCCTGGATGAGGCAGGACCAGTTAGTTCTTTAATTTATTGCAAGGTATATTGGTACCATTGTGTACCCTATGATAGATTTTATTAGTTGGGACTGGGTGACTATAGTTATGCATTGGTTGCACAGTTTTAGGAGTGGCTTAGTGTAAAAAAAAGTTGGCACCAGAGACCCGGTGGGAACTGAGGAAATGGCAACCTGAAAATGTTTTGCTATCTTCTTGTAGCCTTCTCCTGCTTTGCGGACCTCAATAATTTTCAGAGTATTAGGCAGCTGTTTATTAGAATCCATAGCTGCTGTGGACCTTGTTTTCTGGGCCAATCAAGGTCATGTGAATCAGCCCTATCTATTTAGATTAAGCCAATTGTTTTTTACTGAAGCTCCCATAGAACAGTTTCTTTATCCATAGTTACTGGACAAGTAGTCTCAGTATCTTATGCTAATGCATTTTACCAGATGGTGCTTCTGATAATGAGTCTATGTAGGCTGTAGCTAATTTCATGTTATCCTTTCCATACACTACGAAAGGGTTTGAGAAACAAACAGAAACTATTTTTTTCCTGTACTCCCTGAACTATATTTCTTGCTAACTGCTGAGAGTCAGTCCCACCTCTAGTTTTTCAACATCCTTTGTTTCTTCTTGTTGAACATTTTTCATCATTTATACTGTTTCATATTTTTTATTTATTTAGTTTTTATTTAATTATATGAGCACTGCTTTGCTGTTGTTCTTTTAAAGAAAATAATGTGTGTGATGCTGTATAGGTTTTAGGCAATACTACTTTACAGTTGAGATGAGTTTCCATGAAAAAGACTTGTTGGCAATGAGTGCATTATATCAAGACAAGCATTCAGTTCTTTACTGGCTCCTATATAGAGATATGATATACTCTAGCACCTATAAAAGTCCTATAAAAGTCTACAGGCTCATGGACTCCATACTCTACCATATAGATCTGTGTACATGGCACTGTTGTGTGCAAAACTACTGTATAGCTCATTGTCCTTTCTTCTTACCATAATTCATCCTAATAGTATTACTTTGAATGTGTAACAAGAAGTTGTTGAGGATTTCTGGTGCTAGATATTAACTAGAGGTGGCCCGAACTATTCGCCGGAGAACAGTTTACGGCGAACATAGCTTGTTTGCGTTCGCTGCGGCGGGCGAACATATGCGATGTTCGGTCCGCCCCCTATACATCATCATTGAGAAAACTTTGACCCTGTACCTCACAGTCAGCAGACACATTCCAGCCAATCAACAGCATACCCTCCCTCCCAGACCCTCCCATCTCCTGGACAGCATCCATTTTAGATTCATTAGGAAGCTGCAGTCTTAGTGAGAGGAGGGACAGTGTAGATGCTGCTGATTTAATTGGGAAATCGATAGCTAGGCTGGTGTATTCAGTGTCCACTCCAGTCCTGAAAGACTCATCTGATCTCTGCTGTAAGGACAGCGTCCTGACAGCACCCCAAAAAAACCTTTTTAGGGCTGCTACATTAGTCTGCTTTTATTTTATTTTTTCTCCATATATATATTGCAGTTGCCTGGCCTGCCCGTGTGTGAGGAGCTGCAGACCCACAGACTGTAGTGTGCCCTCTGTCAGTGCTGCTCATCAATCATACCGTGTGGCACTGGACTTTGCCTTAAAATAAGGCACTTTATCTGTACACTTTAATCTAATTTCAGTTGCTTGCCGGCCAGTGTGTGTGTGTCAGGCTCACAGATTATGGCGTGCTCTCTGCCAGTGCTGCCCATCAATCATACCGTGCGGCACAGGACGTTGCCTAAAATAAGGCACTTTATCTGTACACTTTAATCTAATTTCAGTTGCCTGCCGGCCAGTGTGTGCGTGTCAGGCCCACAGACTGTAGTGTGCCCTCTGCTGGTGCCCAACACGCATACCGGGTGGCACAGTACCTAGCATGCGTAGTACCACTTATCTAAAATCCATTCAATACACGTCCTGAGAGGGGACGTAACAGGAATTAAACTGATGAGAATAGTAATACAGAAAATACCACTCATATTGGGTG
The DNA here is from genome assembly GCA_033119425.1 of Bufotes viridis. NCBI lineage: Eukaryota > Metazoa > Chordata > Amphibia > Anura > Bufonidae > Bufotes > Bufotes viridis. The sequence goes on along the minus strand of CM065591.1, from coordinate 367,798,431 downwards.
TGACAGTAAATTGCACGGCGCAGACGCAGTGACTATGTCTTAAAACAAAGGGGAGGGAGCCAGCGTTCGAAAAATCTATTTAATTCCCCTTTGGGGGACCCTTGGTGTTGTACGTGGCTGGGTAGAGGAAGAAACCTTCAATGACATCACCAGGACATGGCTAGCTTGGTATCCAACCTTGTGCAAATGGGGAGTTTGCGGTTGTGCAAATGGACTGTTTGAGGTTGTTTGCGAGGCATTAAAAGGGGAGTTTGGTCTGTCAATGTCTATGAAGCGGGCGTACCCCTTACACTACCTCGCCCGTTCGCAAACATTTGCGGAAGTTCGCGTTCGCCGTTCACAAACAGAAAATTTTATTTTCGCAACATCACTAAAATTAGCATTATTTGTAGTGATGAGTGAGCATGCTTGGTCGAACATCTGTTCGGCTCGAGCATTGGTATGCTCGGCAAATGGTGGTACTCAACCGAGTACCACATGAGCTCGAGCCCAATGCTCAAGTCTCCTCCCTGGATGTTTTGCGGGTTTTAATTTGCCAATCAAGGTGCAGGTAAGTACTGCCCTCACTGTAATGCATCGGGTAGGAAGGAAAAAACAGTGCAGGGAGCAAATTTCTGCAATTTTAGTTAAAGAAAGCTTCTCAAAAATCCAAAAGTAAGGACTACTGTGTGTGTGTGTTTTAGATCAACAATATATTTAAAAGCAGGTTCAGGGAAGGGACAGATAGTGCAGGGAGAGAAATTTGCTGTATTTAATGCCGAAAGCTTTTCAAAGAACTCAAAATCCTTTTAAGGGCTACTGTGTGTGTTTGACAGCAGCAAGATATTTTTATTTTATAACTACTAGTGACATATACTGTACATCATCCGCAGACTGACTCTTTAATAATCTGGGTCACATCTAGTGTGCCTAATCTGTGGTGTTCTCTGTAACCAATACTGAATAATAAAACACTGTCAGTATTAAAAATTCCAATAATCAGGGCCTAATATAGTGTCCATAATCTGTGGTGTTCTATAACCAATACTGTCCTGCCTCAGAAAACACTGTCAGTATTACAAATTCCTATAATCTGGGCCTAATATAGTGTCCGTGTGGTGTTCTATACCCAAAACTGAAGTGCATCTGAAAACAGTGTGTGTATTACAACTTCCATTAATCTGGGCCTAGTGTAGTGTTCAAAATCTGTTGTTTTTTGTAACCAATACTGAACTGCATCTAAAAACACTGCCTATATTACAACTTCCATTAATCTGGGCCTAGTGTAGAGTCAAAAAACAGTTGTTTGTTGTATCCAATACTGAACTGCATCTGAAAACTGTTTGTATATTAAAACTTCCATTAATCTGGGCATAGTAAAGTGTCCAAAATCTGTTGGTTTTTGTATCCAATACTGACAAAACCATTAATATGAAGCCCTGGTACAATGAAACTGTGCCTGCTGCCAGTGCACCAGAAAAAACAAAAAAAATCCACCTTACCCAGCTTCATGTCCAACTTAGCTAGGCGGCGCAGGACAACACTGTCCAAGTCGGACCAGTGCGAACAGGTGGTCGGTTGGATTGCTGAAGATAATGCTTCCAGTCGGCTAAGCACCACCCTCTCTTCCACTAAGTCTCTGTAGCCAAGGGTCTGGTCAACCGAATCCTCACTCTGATCCTCCTTCCTCCCACCATGTCGAGTCTAGCCAAAGAAGTGATCTCACACTCGGATATTCACATGACCTCTTTTCATCGCCAGTACTTGGTTTGGCTCTCACGCAAGCACGCTTAAAGAGCTACCCGAGATATTGTGCCCTGATTGCCAACCTCTTGAGCCTTCACAGTCTCAAGAAGATGACGCTGGTAAATGATAATCATTCGTTCACAAGGTGGATGATGATGAGACACAGTTGTCAATCACTGAGGTTGTGGTTAGATCAAGTCAGGAGGATGAGCAGAGTGAGGAAGTGGAATATGAGGTGGTGGACGATGAGGTCACTGACCCAACATGGGGGGGGGGGGGGATCCGCAGTACCGCAACAGTCTGGAAGAGGCAGTGGGGTTGCAAAAGGGAGAAGTCGGCCCACACCAAACAGGCCTGCAACCGTTACACCGAACATTTCCGTAAAAGTTTGGGTTTGTTTTCATTTTCAGGGATTTCTTCCCTCTTTTTTAAAGGCTGCAGGGCAGCCAATCAACGAGCGTTTCACTACTTTGCCCTAAGAAACCATCACAGCCATGTCTACTATTGGCATGGCTGTGATTGGCTAAGTGCAGCATGTGACCCAGCCTCTATTTAAGCTGGAGTCACGTAGCGCTGCACATCACTCTGCTGCTCTTAGTGTAGGGACAGGCTGCTGCTGGTACTCTCAGGGAGAGATTAGGGAAGAAATCTGTTGAACTTGGTGGTGTTAACTCTTCAAACTACAGTAAGTATTGAGGGTGTTATGCTACATATTTGTACCCAGCCCTGAGCCCAGCAATACTTCAAAATAATTTTTAATCCATCTGTTACTGAGGTGGGGGTCGGCAGCCATTTTAGCAACTGCAGTGTCCTTGGAATTGCATGTGACCTGCATGTGTGCCAGACTGCCAGGGACATCAGTCTAAATATTTTTTGGTAGCTCAGGGGAGGAAAAATTCCTTTTTTTTCTGGCAGGTCAAATACCCCTACATTACCTATTTTATATTTTTGGGGTGCATTTCTGTAGTTGGGGGAAAAAACTCGTACTGTCGTACCACAGAGCACATTTGCATTCACCGCTGAAAAACCTATTTTAAAAATTTGCGGGGTCATATTACATTTCTGTAGTTGCTTTAAGAAAACCCGTACGTTCGTACCACAGACCATGTTTGCATACACCGTTGAAAAACCTATTTTAAAATTTTGCGGTGACATAGTACATTTCTGTAGTTGCTGTAATAAACTTGTACTGTCGTACCACAGAGCACGTTTGCATACACCAGTGAAAAACCTTTTTCAAATTTAAAAATTTAGCGGTGAAAATCGGCATTTCTGTAGTTGGGTTAATAAACCTGTACTGTTGTGGCACAGAGCATGTTTGCATACAACGCTAAAAAAACAATTTTAAAAAATAGCAGTGACATACAGTATTTGTGTATTTGGGGAAAATGAACCCGTATTGTTGTTCCATGGAGCAGTTTTTTCCATACAACGCACAAAAACTTATTTTAAAATTTAGCAGTGACATACCGCATTTGTGTGTTTGGGGGAAATAAACCCGTATTGTTGTTCCACAGAGCACTTTTGCATAGAACGCTGAAAAACCTAATTCAAATTTAGCAGTGACATACTGCATTCCTGTATTTGGGGGAAATAAACCCGTATTGTTGTTCCACAGAGCAGTTTGGCATACAACGCACAAAAACCTATTTTAAAATTTAGCAGTGACATACTGCATTTGTATGTTTGGGGGAAATAAACCCGTATTGTTGTTCCGCAGAGCAGTTTGGCATACAACGCACAAAAACCTATTTTAAAATTTTGCAGTGACATACTGCATTTCTGTAGATTGTTGCAATAAAAAGTGGTTTTGTGCTACATAGGAGTTCTGAGGCCTACCCTGTATTTCAGTCATTTTAAGTAACCTTTTGAACTCTTCATTTACATAGTTGTTTGATAACACATTAGTGGTGTACGCTGCATTTCTGACAGTCAAATTAAACCGTTAACTTCTGCTTTTACATTGTTGGTTTGAAAAATCAAATTTTTGGTGATAGTGAAGTAATTGTATTGAATTGCTCCGTTACACTGTTGTGTGATCTAAATAAATGCATTCTGTTTATGACACGGGCACTGCCTTACTGTTAGTGAACTTAATTGTTGACTATTGGCACCGGAGATAAACCATCTGTTAGTTTGGTGGGTGAATGCAAATAATGAGGAGAAGATCAAATAAGGGACGTGGGCATGGTCGTGGTGGTGTTCGTGGAGCTCCTGTTACTGGGAAAGGACGTGGCCGTTCAGCACCATCTACAAATACAAGTGAAACACCTTCCTTAGTTGTGAGTAGGCGACAGAACCTGCAGCGTTATTTGGTAGGCTTGAATGCTGCTCTACGAATGGTGATGCCAGAACAAGTACAGGCGCTAGAAGATTGGGTGACTGAAAGTGCCTCCAGTACCTCAACATTGTCTCCTACTGCTGAAAGCTCAGAGTTGGCACCTGTAGCCCATGCTCATCAGTCTTTCACCTCATCCCCTTGCAAATCAACCAAGTAATCTGAGCCCCAAGTCATGCAGCAGTCTCTTATGCTTGTTGATTACTCTGCAGGCAGGGTTTCCCAGGGCCATAACCATAGCCTTGCCCCAGAAGTGGAAGAGATTGAGTGCACGGATGCCCAACCACTTAGGTTTGAGGATGAGGACATGGGAATACCACCGCAGTACATCTCTGATGATGATGAAATACAGATGCAAACTGCTGCGGCTTTCTGCGTGTGTGCAGACCGACAAAGAAGGCATGGGTGAAGACTGGGTGGAAGAAGATGTTGAGAACTATGGGGTCCTACACCCCAAAATTATCCACTTAGATCTATGTTATTCATGGGTGGTTCAAAAATCTGATTTTTTAAGGCCAGGAATTACCTATGTGCCAGGGACAAAAATATAGTTAATCCGTCTGGGAGATCAGGGGTTGAAATATTCAAATTTTTTGTTGTTAAGTAACCCTGCACTGCATAGGTGACAGGGACCGAAAATTTGAAAAATCTTCTTTTAAATTGTTGGCTGAAATATTACCATTTTTGCAAGGTACAAACCCTGGCTCTGCATAGGTGACAGGGATTGAAAATTTGAAAATCTTCTTTTAAATTGTTGGTTGCAATATTACCATTTTTGCTGTAAATAAACCCCTCCTCTGCCTGGATGCCAGGGGACTACATTTCTAAAAATCGCTTGTTCCATTGGTGGGTGACATTAACCCTGTTTTGCCGTGAATTATCCCCTCATCTGTCTGGGTGCCAGGGGCCTACATTTTTAAAAATTGTCTGTTCCATTGGTGGGTGACATGAACCCCATTTTGCCGTGAATAAACCCCTGCTCTGCATAGGTGACAGGAACCTAAATTTCTAAAAATCACCTTTTCCATTGGTGGGTGACATTAACCCTGTTTTGCCGTGAATTAACCCCGTCTCTGCCTGGGTGCCAAGGGCCTACATTTCTAAAAATCGCCTGTTCCATTGGTGGGTGACATTAACCCTGTTTTGCCGTGAATTATCCCCTCCTCTGCCTGGGTGCCCGGGGTCTACATTTCTAAAAATCGCCTGTTCTATTGGTGAGTGACATAAACCCCTTTTTGCCGTTAATAAACCACTCCTCTGCCTAGGTGCCAGGGGTATACATTTTTAAAAATCATCTGTTCCATTGGTGGGTGACATTAACCCTGATTTGCCGTGATTTCCTGTGACTACCACAAGCCACAAGAGTGGGGGTTCCATTGAAGGAGGGGGTTGTGAAGGGGGTGCCCCGTTTAAACATTTGCTATGGGGCCCAGTCATTTCTAGCTACACCACTGATTAACCCTCTACAACAGTGATGGCTAACCTCTGGCACCCCAGCTATGGTGAAACAGTGTGCTTTATTCATTTCTATGGAGTTCTGAGAACAGCCAAGAAAGGGTACATCTTGGGAGTCGTAGTTTTACCACAGCTGGAGTGCTAGAGGTTAGCAATCGCAGCACTACATGAACAAACACAGGGAGCACACAGATCACAGGGAAGGGGTAATCAGCCAACATTGGCTTTTACAGCGATGCCAGTGGATACAGCAGTAGCCCGGCTAGCATGGACTGCTGGACCCCTGGAGTGATCAGGCACGCACCGCTCTGGTGCCCACCTGAGTACCAGGACTTACTATTACATCACGATGTGGCTTCCATGACTGACTTCCATGATGTAATAGTACGTCATGGAAGGGGTTAAATGATTGAGTCTAGAATTGAGTAAACCTGCCTTTCGGCATGTTCGAATTTGGGATCGGTTTGGGGTTTAAGTGAGTTTCGTAATGGATTCTGTTCTCACGGATTCCATCACGTAATTCAATGCCGGCATGCCACATAATACATGTATATGGCCAGCTCCGAGGGTCCTGTTCTGCTGGCCATTGTCACGAACCAGTAGATGTGAACCCACTGTGCCATGTGTCCAACCTCCTCTAAGGGCATTGTCTAATTGAACCCCTCGATCTTTACAGTACCCCTGATGGTGGGGATAGACTTTTCCGACTTTATCCTTAGGTCGTTACTTCTTGAGGAGGATTGGCACATGAGACAGCTGGTCCAGACGGACCTGGAGGTACCTGAGCAAGGTACCAGAGGTACAGGCATTGTAAGCAGGCTGAGTTGTAACCAGGAGCAACAGTGGAGTACCGAAGGATGAGGCAGAGGCGAAGTCAAACAGGCAACAGGTCAGGGAAGGCAGCACAGGTACAGGAGAGTGAAGGCAAGCAGGCAGGGATCAAACAGGTAGCAGAGTCCAAGAATACAAGTACGAGTCAGGAACACAAGCAGATATCAGGAACCTTAACAGAACACAAGGACCTTGACACTGAGGCATCTGTGAAGGAGACTGAGCCACTTATATATGTGCAGGAGGGCTAGGATTGGTCAGTGAAGTCACATGATCCAACCCATAAAGCACAGGAAATGACGTGTGCCTGCCCTTAATCAAATGCTTCAGAAAACAAGCAGCAAGCATGCCGTGGCCAGGGCTGAAAGGAAACACTGGCAGCATATCACTGCTGAATACGACGCCCAGGGAGGTACAGTTACAGTACCCCCCCTTACGCCCCCTCTTCTTGAGTCCACAACGAGACAGAAACCTTTTTACCAAGTTTGGAGCATGAATGTTCTCCTCTGGTTCCTAAGACCTCTCCTCAGGACCAAAGCCCTTCCAGTCCACAAGGTAGTAGGTCTTCTTGCCATGCTTCTTGATGTCCAGGATGTATTTGATCTCAAATATCTCGTCAGAATCCCCAGATACCGGAGTTGGAGTAGAAGGAGCCGTCAAGAAGCGATTAAGAACTTCAGGTTTTAGTAAGGACACGTGGGAGGCATTAGGAATACGCAGAGAGAGGGGAATACGTAACTTATATGTCACTTCATTGATCCTCCTCAATACTTCAAAGGGTCCCATGAATCTAGGAACTTGAAACTGGGAACCCTTAAGCGGATATTTTTAGAGGAGAGCCATACCTTATCTCCTGACGAGAACTGAGGCAGTTTTCTTCTTCTCTTGTCTGCATTCATTTTCATGCAGGTCACATGCATAAAAAATCCCTAAAAGAGGAATCTGCAGCTGGTACCCCAGAAGATGTAGGAACAAGGAGAGTACAAGGATGTTGTCCATAAATGACAAAGATTGGAGAGGATCCAGTAGACTCCCTAGATTGGTTGTTGTTATAGGAGAATTAAGCCCAAGGTAGCAATTGTACCCAAATGCCAAAGATAGTTCTATAATATTTTAGAGGTTAGAGCTTAGAGGTAAACCGGACTGAGCGATCGGAAACAATATGCCAAGGTAGTCCATGCAAGCGGAATATGGGTTTCACAAACAGTTTAGCAAGTTCAGCAGCCAAGGACAGTCCAGCCAAAGGAATAAAGTGTGCCATCTTGCAGAACCAGTCCATGACCACCCAGATAGCTGTACATCCAGCAGAAGAGGGCAGATCTGTAACAACGTCTATGGGAATGTATTGCCATGAGGTATCAGGAACAGAAATAGGTAACAACAGCCTGGGAAGTTTGGTCCTGGATAGTTTATTCTAAGCACAGATGCTACAGGCAGACACAGTTTGGAGTTGTGCCCCCAAGCTAGAATACATTTTCTCTTGGCAGATGGCACTAATGTCTTCATGGGAGGGATGTCTCTTACCAGGACAGGAGCCACTGTGATCAAGTGAGTAGGATCTACATTGTACTGGGGCTCCTCCAGTTGGTCAGAGAAGTCAAATGACTGAGACAGAGCATCTGCCTTGATGTTCTTCTTGGTTGGGCGAAAGTGAAGCTCAAAATCAAAACGGGAGAAGAAAAGTGTCCATCTGGCTCATCGAGGGTTCAGATGCTTGGTCATCTACAGATAAGTAAGGTTCTTGTGGTCGGCGAAGATTATGACTGGATGCTGGGCACCCTCCAATATATAAGGCCACTCCTCCAAAGCAAGTTTTATGGCCAGAAGCTCTCTATCTCCTTTACAGTAATTCCTCTCAACCGGCGGATAAGAGCTTGGAGAAAAATCCACATGTAAACATATTGCCTGTGGAAACTTTCTGTAGTAAAACAGCACCGGCTCCTATGGAGGATGCGTTCACTTCTAAAAAGAATTGGCAGGAGAAATCAGAATGATGCAAAACAGGTGCAGAAGCAAAGTACCTTTTTGATTAAACAAAGGCGACCTCCACCTCAGGAGTCCAGACTCTGGCCTTTTCCCTATTTTCTCAGTAAAAGCAGAGATCGGAGATGTAAGAGATTAAAAATTCAGAATGAACTGACGATAGAAATGAGAAAATCCAAGGAAGCGCTGTATAGCACGAAGACCCTGTTGGCGGGGCCAGTCCATTCCTGCATTCAATTTATCAGGATCCGACATCCGAGATTATGTATCCAAGAAACGGGACGGTAGATTTTTCAAAGATGCATTTCTCGAGTTTGTGATAAAGTCGATTCTCTCTTAACCGCTGTAAAACTAACCGTACATGCTTCCGGTGAGTGGTCAAATCTGGAGAATAGATCAGTATATCGTCCAGGTACACTATCATACAGACATAGAGCAGGTCCTGGAAGATATTGATTTCCAACTCCTGGAATACCGCGGGAGCATTGCACAGGCTGAAGGGCATGACGAGATACTTGTAGTAACCATCACGATTGTTGAAAGCAGTCTTCCACTTATCGTCCTTTCGAATGCAGATGAGGTTGTATGCGCCACGCAGATCGAATTTTGCAAAGACCTTAGCTCCCCAGATCTTTTCAAAGAGTTCAGAGATTAGCGGAAGAGGGTATCGATTCTTGACTGTGACCTTATTCAGACCCCGATAGTTGATACAGGGCCATAAGGATCCATCTTTTTTCTGCACAAAGAAGAACCTGGCACCGGCTGTTGAAGTAGATTTCTGGATGTTCAAGATTCTCCATCATGTAATCAGACATCGCTTGGGTCTCGGGAAGTGAGAGTGGGTAGACTCGACCACGAGGCGGAGTGGTCCCAGGCAGAAGGTCAATCGGACAATTATATGGCCGATGAGTAGGTAGGGTCTCGGCCTCTTTCTTACTGAAGACATCTGCAAAACTGGCATACTGCTGAGGAAGTCCAGGCAGGTCTACAGGTACAGTAGGCAGGGAGGCAGGTCGGACCTCCGATAAGCAGGTGGACTGACAGGATGATCCCTAACGCAGAATCTGACTGGAGTGCCAGTCTAAAACTGGATTGTGCTGAAGCAGCCAGGGAAGACCAAGGATAACCGGATTCCCGGATGCTGGCAGCACACAGAAGGAGATCATCTCTGAATGTAGAGTCCCTATTTACAACTTAAGGGGCATAGTAACAGAAAACACAGGTTCAGGAAGTGGCAATCGATTTACGGTAGCCACAGACAGAGGCCTTTCTATACGGATGGTAGGGAGCTGGTAGTGATGGACCAGAGATTGCTGAATGAAGTTACTGGCTGACCCACAGTCCACGAATGCAGGAACAGACAGTGTGACTTCCTGGTGAGACAGAGTCACCGGAAATTGAAAGTTTCAGTGAGAACTTCTCCTTGTCTAGGACCATCTCTCCAACTGATCCTAGACATTGGTGTTTCCCAGCTTCTGTGGACAATTACGCACAAAGTGGGCCTTGCCTCCACAATACAGACACAGATTCTCTGCTTTGCGGCGTAAACGTTCCTGGTCAGACAATCAAAGGCGCTCTATTTGCATGGGCTCTTCAGATGGGGTGGACACTAGAGGAAGAACCGGCCTCTGCTAGGATGGAGCCAAACGAGGTGTCCTTCTGGTGCATGAGACCTCCTTAGAATGTTCCCTAAAACACATATCTATCCTTGTGGCCAATGTGATCAGGTCATTCAGAGTAGAAGTCTCAACCAGCTAATTAATCCTTAATCCGTTCAGAAAGGCCCTCCAAGAACACCGCCAGTTGAGCCCCATTGTTCCATGCAAGTTTGGCAGCCAATGTACGAAACTGAATGGAGTACTGACCCAGAGACAAGAAACCCTGTCGTTGACACAGCAGAGCTGATGCAGCGGAAGACGTGAGGCCGGGCTCTTCAAAGAAGGTAGCCAGGAAAGACTGCAGATTAGTGGTTAGACATCCATGTTCCCAAATAGGATTTGCCCAAGAAAGGGCCTCATCAGACAGCAGGGACACAATGAAGGCAACCTTGGACCGCTCAGTGGGAAACATCTGCCCATGCAACTCAATGTAGATCAGGCACTGGTTCAGGAATCCACAACAGGTTTTGGATCTCCATCATAGTGGGATGGCAGAGGGAGTTGTACACCAGAGGCGGACATATCCAGATTCAACGGTGTGGGTATTGCAGGGGTAGCAGCAATTGGCGACTCTGCAGAAGCTGGAGTAGAGATGGCACCCAGACGGACAGCAAAATTTTGCATGAACTGCATCATGACATCTAGACGTACGTTCTGATGACTCACTTCATGTAACAATTCCTAAATGACAGGCTTGGGGTTACCAGCGGGGTCCATGGCCTCAGTGTACTGTCACGAACCAGCAGGTGTAAACCCACTGTGCCACGTGTACTGCCTCCTCTAAGGGTGTTGTCTAAGTGACTCCCTCGATCTTTACAGTACCCCTGATGGTGGGGATAGACTTTCCCGAGGGGAACACCAGGTTGCTACCTCTTGAGGAGGATTGGCACATGAGGCAGCTGGTCCAGCTGGACCAGGAGGTACCTGAGCAAGATACCAGAGGTACAGGTGTTGTCAGCAGGCTGAGTCGTAACCAGGAGCAACAGTGCAGGACTTTGCCTCCACAATACATCAGGAACCTTAACAGGACACAAGGACCTTGACACTGAGGCATCTGGGAAGGGGGATGAGCCACTTATATATGTGCAGGACGGCTAGGATTAGTCAGTGAGATCGCATGATCCAACCCATAAAGCACAGGAAGTGACGCTTGCCAGCACTTAAGGAAATGCTGCAGGAGACAAGCAGCAAGCATACTGTGGCCAGGGCTGAAAGGAAACACTGGCAGCAGATCACCGCTGAACATGACACACAGGACCACGGCGTTAAGCAGGGGAACATCGGCGCACAGCAGCCGCTGTTACAGCCATCCACTTGTATTATGACGGCATGCAAAACGGAATATAGTGCATTTTAAACAAGCCAATTCTTATATTTATTGTATATCAGGCAAAATCGATAGAATCCAGTAAAGAAAACAAAACTATAAATGCAAAATAACTTATGCTGAAAATAAGTGTACAGTATCGTTCATTGAAAAATCAACTCATTTTCCTATGATAGCCTTTTAAGTAGAGAAACTTTGTACACAATTCCTCTGTCCCGTATCTTCCATCAGGTCATGATCTAATGATCCCTTGACAATGCTGCCTGATATTGAGTGAGCTAGTAATGATCACATAACTGAACACACTGGGGAATTCCAGCTTTGCTATCACTAATTAACATGAGTGCTTCACATCTTAATTGATTCATGAGTTAAATATCCTCTAAATTGAGTGAATATCATCATGTTAAAACCTAACAGTTTAATTTTCTACTAGAACAGCCAGAAATGCAACAAACATAGATCCCTACAGGCAGCTATTTCAGATCGATAAACATTTAACAGTATAAAGTAGTGTATTTTACTTGGTATCATACTCCAACCAATCTCTTTTATACTGCTCTAACATTCCGAACATGAAATATTAACTGATCAATTTATTTTAAACAATCCAAAAAACTGAGGTCATTAAATAGTTTTATGTATATTTCCGGAAAAAGATATTAAATGTTAACTTGGAATCATTACTCTAGAATACAGCAGCATGCTTATGGTTTAACAGAGGGCCCTTACAAAGTGTACCCACACATACGTGGCATCTGATTAAGCCAGACTCATATGCCATGTTGCTTGAAGAAAATGATATAAATTAACCTAATAAAGTCACCAGTTTTCAATTATCAGAACATTTTTGTTATTAGTCAGCTGCTGTCATCTGTCATTGCTGGCTCTGTTTTTGTGACTGTGTTATCAGTCCATGCAAAGCCTCATAATTAACTGAAGCCTTAATAAGGAAAACATGTTTATTTTAAGATAGAGCAATAACCAAGTGTCTGATTCCTTTTTTTCTACTTGTGACATTTCTAAAATTTCTCTTAGTCATGATGTAGGATCTGAATGTATTCAATCCAGACATTCCACCCATGATTAGTGTTAATAGTAGAATTAAATAATAACCATAAAATGAAAATGCCAGTGCTTCATGCGCTATAACTGATTTTACACCGATCTCTGGCAAAAATGTCTCTTCATTTTTTCCACTGTGTGAGTGCTATAATATTTTCCATACCAATGAACTCAAATTACCCATGACTGACCTGGGTGTTCTTCGCAATACAACCTGTGGTCACAAAACATAATCCCAGAAAGCCCATGGAGACTTTTACAATTCCTTTCCCTCTCTACCTTGTTTGTGCTGAAGGGCATACATACCTTAGAACATGTGGCTGCTAAAAAACCCTTAGAGGAAGACTGTTAAATACAAGTATACTCTTCCCCTTTGCTACTGGGTGGTGAAACATGTACAGTATCTTAATCTGGAGGGGAGATTCATTGCAAACTAGCAAGGGACTGAAGATTATGAAAAGAGTGTGAAGGGGGAAAACAAAGTCAGGCGATTCAATCCTCAGTGGAAAAGCAGAACTATAATAGCAAGCTCATTTTTATCTCATTTAATTCAGAAACACAGAGGAAGGATAGTAGAAAAAGTGCATGTTATATCTTGATTAGTGTTCTTTTGTATAGATATATGTTTATCCCTTGCATGCTTAACCCCGTTCAGGACACAGCTAGTTTTCACCTCAAGGACCAAGCCTAAATTTGCAAATCTGATGTGTCATTTTATGTCGTAATAACTTTTAAATGCTATTACTTATCAAACCGATTCTGAGACTGTTTTCTTGTGACACATTGCATAAGACTTTATGTTAGTGGTGAATATGTTTAACCTTTATTTATAAAAAAATAAAAATTACATAAAAATTAGCTATTTTTCAGTTCAGAATTTCTCTGCTTTTAAGACTGCTATCACAAAAATAGTTATTGACATAGTTATTCAACACATGTCTACTTTATGTTGGCATCATTTTTTAAATGTTTTTTTTTTCTAGAACTTTAGAAGGCTTAGAATTTTAGAAGCATTTATTTTATTTATTTTTTCGAGAAAATTTCTAAAACCCACTTGTTTAAAGAGGCTCTGTCACCAGGATCAACACTATTAAACCAGTACATAGTTCTTGGACACAGTAATGTCCTCAGCCTTATGACTAGCCCTGTCAATCAAGGGGAGGGGGGAGTGTGCAGAGCACAGGGGGTGTTACAAGGCAATGCTCAGACAATTCAGCCACAACCCTAGGTCGTCGAAATGTGCATTTTTATATTAATAAAAACACACATAACTCAGCAGCTAATTATCATACAGCCAAAAGAAAGGTACAGTTTTAATCAGTATGATGAGCCTTTCCAGCCAGTATGTCTGGTTTAATAGGGTAGATCCTGGTGACAAAGCATCTTTAAGAACCAATTCAGTTATGAAGTCACTTTGTGTGGCTTACTTAATAGAAATAACCCATAAATTACCACGTTTTAGAAAAGACACTGCTCAAATTAACAGCGTTTACAAACTTTGTTAACCCTTGCATAAGAATTAAAGGAAAATGTAAGTGAAATTTCAAATATTCACTTTTTTTCTGGAGATTTTCCATTTAAACACATTTTTCCTGCAACACAGCAAGAATTAACAGCAAAACAAACAACATTTATTACCATGATTCTGCAGTTTAAAATAACACCCCATATGTGGTCATAAACTGCTGTATAGGCTCAGAAGGGAAGACTTTTGAGCGCCATGTCACATTTGAAGAGAACCTGAGGTACCCCTACAATTGAAACCCATCAAAAGTGACTATTTTGAACACTACACCTCTCAAGTAATTTATTGAGGGTTGTAGTGCGTGCTTTATCCCTACGGGTGCACCTAGCCTTTCTGCTGCCTGAGGTGAAATTTGAAATGGGGTCCCCATTACAAATTCTCAACCTAACCTTTCCCTCCTAACAATGCATACAGCACTAAAAAACATAGAGGGTAATACAGCGCCATATACCTCTTTCTTCCAGTAACATCTCCTCTGATGTAGATATTCTCTTTCCTCATCTTCTCCATCCAGAGCAGGTCGCAATGATGATTTATTTCAGCTATCTCATTTCTGCAGAGTTTGACAAACAGACATCTCAGTTTCCTACTTTTCCTTTATTCTCCTACCTTCCGAACACCCGATCATGCAACCATCAATACTGTGCCCACTGTGCTCCCCAATACTATACTGTAGAAACAGTGCACCTGAAAATACTAGTATCACACAGATAGTGCTCCCTTCAATAATTATTGGCACACCGTGCTGTAAAAAATAACTGTGCCAAGCAAATAGTGCCCCTGACACGAATGGTGTCGTAAACATATTGTTCCCCAAAAATAATTGTGCTCAGCTGATACTTTGTCAGGGTGCACACCATAGTAATAGTCTTTCCATAAATCCCACCAATAGTCATAATTCTCTGCCAGATTGCACTTAGTAGTAATAGAGCCCATACAGTGCCGCCAATAGTACTAATGTCCCCACTGTTCCCTGGAAGTAATAATGCTCCCACAGTGACCAGACCAGTTGATATGCAAGTGGGTTTGGACCCACTGCACCACTGACTGGTTATACTCTGGAGAGGTCTGACTAAGCAAGTACCTGGTCTTCACTAGAGCCTCTGATGGTGAGGATAGGCTTAGGCTGTTAGGGTAGTTGCCAGGTGCCACTCCAGAGCAGTCCCCGAATCAGTGGCAGCTGACCAGGGGTCAGAGATACTGGTGCAAGCACAGAGAAGACTTACATGGTCAGGAAGTCCGAAGTTAAGCAAGCAGTGATCAAGCAAAGTCCATAAAGGAAGTCCAAGGTCAGAAACAGGCGGCAAACAAGCAAAATCCGATAAATGCAAAAGCATGGTCCGGTACACAGAAAAGCAGAAACTCCAGAAACACCTTCACACTAGAAAGTAGACATGCTAGTGACCATGAGTTGCTCAGGCACTTTCTTGGGGCATGAAGCACCTTTAAATACTTCCTGCTATCCAGCCAAAGGCTTGGGAAACAGAGGGTGTGTACGTGATGCCTCACAAGAGAGGAGAGACACGCACGTGCACGCCCTTACAAACAGTACAGGACTCAAGTAGGAAGTGAACTCTGGCATGGAGCTCAGATGCAACAGTTAAGCTACCTGCTGCCCGCGCTTGTCAGCGCAGTGCATGGCAGCAGGGGGAAAGAGGGAGCCCGGCGGCCATGCCTGCGGGTAGGGGCAGCAGCACTAGCACGGAACGCTGGGCTAACAGTACCCCCCCCCCCTTACACCCCCTCTCCTCAGGCCAGGCCCTAGACAAAAAAAAAAATAGAAGAAGAGGGGCATTGATGTTCTCTCTAGGTTACCAAGATCTTTCCTCAGTGCCAAACATCTTCCAATCCACAAGAAACTGTTTTACCTCAACTCTTCTTCATCCCCAGAATAGCTTTTACCTCATATACCTTTTCATCAGACAGTTTTTTTGACAAAACAATTCAGGATGACAGGTTTCAGCAGAGAGACGTGGAAGGAATTCGGTAGCTAGAGAGAGGCTGGCAGCTTAAGCTTCTAGGAAACATCATTAATTTGCTTGAGGATCTCAAATGGACCAATAAAGCATGGACCCAATTTGTAAGAGGGTATTTTAAGCCTGATGTATTTGGAGGCAAGCCACACTTTATCACCAGGATGGATCGCTACATCTTTTATCAGCAGACTCCTTAATGCACACAGAAGCATCTTTCAGAGATGCCCTGGTCTACTCCCAGATTTTTGAGGACTCTCTTGAAGTTGCATCCACTGCAGGGATAACAGAAGTAGAAGACACCGGGAGTGGGAGGTTATGTTGTTGACCGTAAACAACAAAAAATGGAGATTTCTTGGAAGACTTACTGACATGGTTTTTATACTAAAACTCAGTCCAAGGTAATAACTAGAGATCAGCGAATTTTTCAATAATTCGAGTCGCCTGTTCTGCAAATTTTTCTGGGAAAATTTGGTTCGATACGAATATATTTGCGGCAAATTACGTTAAAAACGGCTATTTTCTGGCTGCTGTGAGCCTTTATTGTGGTGTAGAACACTGTGCCTTGCAGTAACACATATAGGGAGTCTGCTTTGGTAGTGAAATAATATTGTGAGTCCGTATGACATGCATAGAATCACTGCATACTTCACTTATTTGGGCGGTCACGGGGCCAAAACTGACCAAATAACTCAAGTATTAACTCAGCCTTACAGGTAGATGTTAGCTTCAAGAAGCAGCGCACTCTTTTTACACCCTCGTCAGCTGATTCCAAATAGATGTCTACAGAACCAGTGATGGACGAACATCTGCTGGGACGGTTCGCGAACGCGGTTCGCGGCGGGTCCCATTCATAATAATGGCAGGCGAACCTAAAAAACCTCAAGGTCATATTTGCAGCCACAAAAAACTTACTAGATGTGCAAATATAGTCCCACAACATGGGCACTGACATACCAGAAGTATCAAGCAAATCTGCGATCTACAAGCATTAATTTTTTATATGCGAAGATTCGGCAAAGTAATAATCGCAAGAAGGCGTGGCCTACAGCAACTGGTTTGCACTGACTAGAAATTACATGGATGTGATGGTTGGAACCAAGTTCAGCGACGAAGAGGAAGAACTCCTGGTTACTGTAAGTAATATTACATTAAAGCAGTTTATTTGATTACATTTCACCTGCATGTCTGAACAATCGCTTTATATGTATAAAGAGTGTTATAAAAAAAAATCGCCAGTGCGAACTTCTGCGATTCTAATTTTTCTTAAGTGCACTCAACTTCACATTTTAAAAGGTCTCACTAGATATTAGTGATTGTTGCAGTAAGTATTCCTGTGACATCACACCCAGTATGTTAGTAGCATATTTGTATGGAAAGCAGAGAAGCATATTTCACATGCACATTCCACATCCATTGTCATGCCGCACACTATATACCATACACACACACTATATACCCCCCACACACAGACACACACTATATACTGCACACACACAGACACACACTATATACCGCACACACACAGACACACACTATATACCGCACACACACATAGTCTATAAATTATAGTTTGTATCCTGTTGGTCAGGACTCAGGAGAAGCTTTCTTTGTCAGACCGTCAGTATTTGCTGGTTCATTAGAGTTACTCAGGGTGCACCACGGTAAGGCGAACCAGCAGTACACCTCATACCGTACTGTCACTTCACTAAACATGTACATCTCTGCTTAGCTGGACAATATCTGATAGCTCAGACCCCACCCACATACAGTCGTAATACAATCCCATCTTCTAACCTTAACAGTAAGGCCGCATGCACACGAGCGCGTTTTTTCACAACTAAGGACCGTAAAAACCAGGGCTGCTGTCCTGCAGAGTGGTCAAGCGCACGGCGTCATTGGTTGCTAATAGAGATGTCCCGAACTGTTCGACAGCGAACAGTTCCCTGCGAACATCTTCACTTCTGCCAGCGAACATTATGCAATGTTTGAGATGCATCCAGACATCATCCCCATGCTGTTTCTGATCTTTTTCGGTGGTGTTTCTGTCGCTTTCAAACCTTTTCCAATGGACCAGGCACCCTCCCCTCTTCAGAGCAGGGGGTGCCTGGTTGTCTCCCATTGACTTCCATTATACTCGGGTGCTTGGCCAAGCACACAAATGTAGCTATGTGTTCGGCCCGAACATCCGAATACTTTGGTGCTCGCTCGTCACTATTATTTTACTGTTAGATACTGTGCAATACTGATATACATATATGTAGCCTGATGGAGCCTATTTACTTAATCATTTGACACTGTTGGATAATTACAGCCTATGATTATAATGGACATTGATATTGTTGTACAACTTTGTATGCAATTGTGTTACATAGTTAAAATGGTTGAAAAAAAACATAAGTCAATCAGGTTCAACCAAGGGATAGGTGGGGATGCAATTTTTAGAAAAAGGGGAGGGAGACCCAGATTTCTTCCCATTTTCATAAGCATTGATGTCATTTACTTTTAAGAATTCATTTAAGCCCTTTTTAAAACTGTCAACTGTCCCTGCTGTGACCACAACCTATAGTACAATATTCCACAGATTCACAGTTTCTAAAGCAAAGGGACATTGACGCCTCTGGAGAATGAGCTTTTTCTTCTCCAGATGGAGGCAGCGAGGGGATTTTTGTACTGCCCATTTATATATTTGTATAGGTTAATCATGTCCCCCCTGTATTCCCACAACAGAAGTTAAGCTTACTGTTTTATAATTACCTGTGGATGACCTAGATCCTTTATTAAATATGGGTACCACATTTGCCTTGCGCCAGTTAATTAGAACTGTACCAGTCCCTATATTATCTCTAAAAATTAGGAAAGCAGTACAGTAATAACTGAACTATGCTCTTTAAGAACTCTTGGGTGTAATCCATCTGGACCCGGAGTTTTAAAAACATAGTAACATAGTAACATAGTATATAAGACCGAAAAAAGACATTTGTCCATCCAGTTCAGCCCGTTTCCTACAAGTTGATCCAGAGGAAGGCAAAAAAAACTGTGAGGCAGAAGCCAATTTTCCCCACTTAAGGGGAAAAAAATTCCTTCCCGACTCCAATCAGGCAATCAGAATAACTCCCTAGATCAACGACCCATCTCTAGTAGCTATAGCCTGTAATATTATTACACTCCAGAAATACATCCAGTCCCCTCTTGAATTCCTTTATTATACTCACTATCACCACCTCCTCAGGCAGAGAGTTCCATAGTCTCACTGCTCTTACAGTGAAGAATCCCTTTCTATGTTTGTGTACAAACCTTCTTTCCTCCAGACGCAGAGGATGTCCCCTTGTCACAGTCACAGTCCTGGGGATAAATAGATGATGGGACAGATCTCTGTACTGACCCCTGATATATTTATACATAGTTATTAGATCTCCCCCCAGTCATCTATTTTCTAAAGTGAATAACCCTAATTTTGATAACCTTTTAAGGTACTGTAGATCCCTCATTCCAGTTATTACTTTAGTTGCCCTCCTCTGAACCCTCTCCAGCTCTGCTATGTCTGCCTTGTTCACAGGAGCCCAGAACTGTACACTGTACTCCATGTGTGGTCTGACTAGTGATTTGTAAAGTGGTAGGACTATGTTCTCATCACGGGCATCTATGCCCCTTTTGATGCAACCCATTATCTTATTGGCCTTGGCAGTAGCTGCCTGACACTGGTTTTTGCAGCTTAATTTGCTGTTTATTAAAATTCCTAGATCCTTTTCCATGTCAGTGTTACCGAGTGTTTTACCATTTAATATGTACGGGTGCATTATTCCTTCCCATGTGCATAACTTTACATTTGTCAGTGTTAAACCTCATCTGCCATTTTTCTGCCCAAGCCTCCAATCTATCCAGATCCCTCTGTAGCAGAAAACTGTCCTCTTCAGTGTTAATTACTTTACAAAGTTTAGTGTCATCTGCAAAAATAGATATTTTACTGTGCAGGCCATCTACAAGATCATTAATAAATACATTGAAGAGAATAGGGCCCAATACTAACTCCTGAGGTACCCCACTAGTTACAGTGACCCAATCTGAGTATCTACCGTTAATACCCACCCTCTGTTTTCTGTCACTAAGCCAGTTACTTACCCACATACAGACATTTTCTCCCAGTCCGAACATCCTCATTTTATATACTAACCTTTTATGAGGTACGTCAAATGTCAAATGCTTTGGAGAAGTCCAGATATTTGACATCCATTGATTCGCCGCTGTCAAGTCTAGAACTTACCTCCTCATAGAAGCTGATTAAATTGGTTTGGCATGACCGATCCCTCATGAAGCCATGCTGATATGGCGTTATTTGCTTATTTTCATTGAGATACTCCAAAATAGCATCTCTTAGAAACCCTTCAAACAGTTTACCAACAATAGATGTTAAACTTACCGGCCTATAATTTCCAGGCTCTGTTTTGGACTCTTTTTGAATATTTGCACCACATTTGCTATGCGCCAATCCTGTGGAACATTCCCTGTCAGTATAGAGTCCGTAAATATCAGAAATAAAGATCTGGCTATGACATCACTTAATTCCCTTAGGATACGGGGGTGTATGCCATCCGGTCCTGGCGATTTGTCTATTTTAATCTTTTTAAGTCGCTGTTGTACTTCTTCCTGGGTCAGACAGGGCACTTTTAATGTTCACATTTACCTTATTTAACTTTATTGGAACCAACAGTTAGACAATTAAGTATATTAACTGGATGTACTAACAGCCCTGTCACCACCAATATCTTTGTTTGTATATACAGAGCTAAAAAACATTTAGTAACCCTGCTTTTTCCTTATCTTCAGTGACTACCCCCACTTTACCATTATTTAGGAGATCTACCTGCTCTGACCTTGGTTTTTTAGAATTTATATATTTAAATATTTTTTTAGCAATTTGTTTTGCTCTCTTTTGCCATCTGCTATTCATTTTGTATTTTTGCAGATTTTATCTCTTTTTTTATAGATTTTATTAAAGCCCTTCATTTCAAAGGCTACAGCTGTCCCCTCAGATTTGTATTTTTAAATGCTTTTTTTTTGTCATTTATTGCCCTTTTTACAGTAGCTATAAGCCATGTGGGGTTTAATTTTAGCCATTTATACTTGTTACCTACAGGAAAAAAATTTGAAGTGCAATTACCCAATGTGGATTTAAAGATCTCTGATTTATCATCAGTGTTATTATGTGACAGTAGCTGCTCCCAGTCTATGCTCCGAAATGCTGCCCTCAACCTGGAAAAATTGGCATTTTTAAAATTCAATGTTTTTGCTCTACCAGCTAGATTTTGCTTTTTATAGTTCAGGGGGGATATAATTACTGTTTCACAAACAGTAACATTTCCAGCAAGCTCTGCATTGTTAGAAATTACTAGATCTAACAAAGTATCGTCCCTAGTATGATCTTCTACCAACTGGCCCATAAAGTGGTCCTGCAGCAAGTTGAAGAATCTTCTACACTTTGCAGTTGAATCAGAACCATGACCCCAATTAATATCTGGGAAGCTAAAATATCTCATTCTGACGACTGAACCAGCCTGTGTGGCCCGCTCTGTTTGGTTATACAACTGAACTTCTATTTCCTCTATAGATTACACCAAGTATTTTTTTTTTTCAGAGTTTATTTCCCTTTGTAATTCTACCTATTAGGTTTCAACATCCTAACCCACATTTTGCCTCTTTCACACTTGCCTTCAGATCACTCCTCACATACAGGCACACACCACAGCCTTTTCTATTGACTTTGTCTTTTCTAAAGAGTGTAAAAGTCTGAATATTAACAGCCCAGCCGTGAGAAGCGTCCTGCCATGTCTCAGCCACACCAACTACATCTATGTGTTCCTCTAATACCATAGACCTTTTCTCTCCCATTTTGTTTTCAATTTCTGTTTATTGAACATATTACAAATAGAGATGAGCGAACACCTGGATGTTCGGGTTCGAGAGGTTCGGCCGAACTTCCGGAAAATGTCCGGGTTCGTGATCCGAACTCAACCCGAACTTCATCCCGAACCCCATAGAAGTCAATGGGGACCAGAACTTTTGGGCACTAAAAAGGCTGTAAAAGACTCCTGGAAAGGGCTAGAGGGCTGCAAAAGGCAGCAAAATGTAGGTAAATCCCCTGCAAACAAAAGTAGATAGGGAAATGATGACTTAACATAAAAGAAATAAAAATTAACCAATATTAATTGGAGTTAGGTCCCATAGCACAGAATCAGGCTTCAAACCACCCACCAATGGAGAAGGTCGCTTACTATTATTTCGACCCCAGCATCCAGACAAAGGAGAGAGGTCCAACAGCAGAGAATCTGGCATCATATCAACCACCACAGGAGAAGGCCACTTTCAGTGACTTAGGCCTTAGCACCCAGACAGAGGAGACATGTCAGATAGCACAAGCATTACATTTATACCATCCAGCACAGGAGAAGGCCACTTTTAGTTACTTTGACCCCTGCACCCAGAAAGAGGAGAGAGGCCCCACAGCACATATTCAGGCATCATATCACCCACCACAGGAGTAGGCCACCATTTAGATAATTTGACCCCTGCACCCATGTCAGATGGTACAAACATCAGTTTTATATCACCCAGCACAAGAGAAGGCCACTTTTAGAGACTTTGACCCCTGCACCCAGACGAAGGAGAGAGGTTTTCACAGCACATATTAAGGCCTCATATCACCCACCACAGGAGTAGGCCACCATTTAGTTAATTTGACACATGCACCCATGTCAGATGGTACAAGCATCAGTTTTACATCACCCAGCACAAGAGAAGGCCACTTTTAGAGACTTTGACCCCTGCACCCAGACGGAGGAGAGAGGTTTCACAGCAGAGAATCAGGCATTTAGATCACCAACCACAGGAGTAGGCCATTATTTAATGGGACCCCGGCAACCATGTCAGATGGCACAAGTATAACATTTATATCACCCAGCACAGGAGAAGGCGACTTTGAGAGACTTTGACCCCTGCACCCAGACGCAGGAGAGAGGTTTTCACAGCAGAGAATCAGGCATTTAGATCACCCACAACAGGAGTAGGCCATCATTTAATGGGACCCCGGCAACCATGTCAGATGGCACAAGTATAACATTTATATCACCCAGCACAGGAGAAGGCGACTTTGAGAGACTTTGACCCCTGCACCCAGACAGAGGAGAGAGGTTTTCACAGCAGAGAATCAGGCATTTAGATCACCCACCACAGGAGTAGGCCATCATTTAATGGGACCCCGGCAACCATGTCAGATGGCACAAGCATCAGTTTTACATCACCCAGCACAGGAGAAGGCGACTTTGAGAGACTTTGACCCCTGCACCCAGACGGAGGAGAGAGGTTTCACAGCAGAGAATCAGGCATTTAGATCACCCACCACAGGAGTAGGCCATCATTTAATGGGACCCCGGCAACCATGTCAGATGGCACAAGTATAACATTTATATCACCCAGCACAGGAGAAGGCGACTTTGAGAGACTTTGACCCTGCACCCAGACGGAGGAGAGAGGTTTCACAGCAGAGAATCAGGCATTTAGATGACCCACCACAGGAGTAGGCCACCATTTAATGGGACCCCGGCAACCATGTCAGATGGTACAAGCATCAGTTTTACATCACCCAGCACAAGAGAAGGCCACTTTTAGAGACTTTGACCCCTGCACCCAGACGCAGGAGAGAGGTTTTCACAGCAGAGAATCAGGCATTTAGATCACCCACCACAGGAGTAGGCCATCATTTAATGGGACCCCGGCAACCATGTCAGATGGCACAAGTATAACATTTATATCACCCCGCACAGGAGAAGGCGACTTTGAGAGACTTTGACCCCTGCACCCAGACGGAGGAGAGAGGTTTTCACAGCAGAGAATCAGGCATTCAGATCACCCACCACAGGAGTAGGCCATCATTTAATGGGACCCCGGCAACCATGTCAGATGGCACAAGCATCAGTTTTACATCACCCAGCACAAGAGAAGGCCACTTTTAGAGACTTTGACCCCTGTACCCAGACGGAAGAGAGAGGTTTTCACAGCACATATTAAGGCCTCATATCACCCACCACAGGAGTAGGCCACCATTTAGTTAATTTGACCCCTGCACCCATGTCAGATGGTACAAGCATCAGTTTTACATCACCCAGCACAAGAGAAGGCCACTTTTAGAGACTTTGACCCCTGCACCCAGACGGAGGAGAGAGGTTTTCACAGCACATATTAAGGCCTCATATCACCCACCACAGGAGTAGGCCACCATTTAGTTAATTTGACCCCTGCACCCATGTCAGATGGTACAAGCATCAGTTTTAAATCACCCAGTACAAGAGAAGGCCACTTTTAGAGACTTTGACCCCTGCACCCAGACGGAGGAGAGAGGTTTCACAGCAGAGAATCAGGCATTTAGATCACCCACCACAGGAGTAGGCCACCATTTAATGGGACCCCGGCAACCATGTCAGATGGTACAAGCATCAGTTTTACATCACCCAGCACAAGAGAAGGCCACTTTTAGAGACTTTGACCCCTGCACCCAGACGGAGGAGAGAGGTTTCACAGCAGAGAATCAGGCATTTAGATCACCCACCACAGGAGTAGGCCACCATTTAATGGGACCCCGGCAACCATGTCATGGTGTCCTAGGTCCGATAACACAAATAAACGTACAACCAGGAGATGGTGCATAAACTGTTTATTGACATAAATAAACATGGTGTGGAGAATAAGGGCCGCAATGTCCTATTACTTTACCAACCATATAACTAAGAATACCACACAACTGTCCGCTCGAGCAACGAGCGACTTACCCCAATAACAGGACATCGAGACGGACTTTTTATTTGAGGGAGGGAGGGTGGGAGCTTGAAGTTCCAGCGCAGAGATGCGCAATAACTGACTCCTCTCTTTATTTTACAGGTGTCACACGCCAGGACCGTTGAGCCATCCACCAATTAAGATCCAGGAGCCGTCACCCGACTGAAAAGCCGTTGACCTCGAGCTCAAGACCTAACACATGGTAAGTAACTTTATTAATAAATAACACTAACACAACCGACAGTATTATACAATGGACGGAACCAGGACACCATGTGTCCCCTCCATTGTATAATACAATGGGTCAAGGGGCCTTCATGGTGTCCTAGGTCCGATAACACAAATAAACGTACAACCAGGAGATGGTGCATAAACTGTTTATTGACATAAATAAACATGGTGTGGAGAATAAGGGCCGCGATGTCCTATTACTTTGCCAACCATATAACTAAGAATACCACACAACTGTCCGCTCGAGCAACGAGCGACTTGCCCCATGCGCCATGTATTAGTACATGGCACCCCCAAGCAACGCAGGCCCTTTTCTATTATGTTCTGGAAACCAACAGTCACAATATCGTAGCCAATATTGGAAAGGCGGAAGGACTGTCTGTCAAAGTACAAGCCGTCCAAAAACCCTTCCATATCTACATGTCTATAAGAAAATTGACCAGATGAAATAATGTGCTTCTGCAGGTACTTATTAATCTTTTTCCTTATTTTTATATTTTTGTCACCCCAGATGAGCCTAGGAATCATCTCAGAGTAACAAAGGTAAGAACCCGGAAACAACGAACAAATCCTTACCCAAATTTTTTTAAATTCAGAAATGTAATGAAAAGAACTAACCCTACCAATGTCATTTTCCCCAACGTGAATTATGACAATATCGGGGAAAGCAAGGGTGTTAGACATTTTAAAAAGTTCATAATAAACGTCCCTTAGTTTTAAGTCTGGGATTCCATTCCAAAAAATGCAAATATCTTCCAGAAGACCGATGTTACGGCTGTAATGTCTATCCAATGCTCTGTATTGAGCTCCAGACACAATGTCATTTCCCAGAATCCAAATCACACGGGGACCTGAAAAACTAAGACAATATTAGATTTGGCCGCAAATATATCTTGTACCTATTAGACGTTCAACGCCCCAGCCATTTGATACCACTCTTTCCCAGCTTAAGCTGCCCAGCCAAGGTGGCTGCCCTAATCCTGAAAGAATGCGCGGAAAATTTCAGGCCGGACATACCTAAAATGCGCAAACATCTAGCTAAAACAAAATTAAATTGATATCTAGTTAGTGGGGAGCCATCTGGGTGAGAGAATAAGGGGGAGCTGGCCTCCTGGAAAGCTCTTAACTTAAACCATCTACGGAGTGCAAAAACAGGGCAAAGAAGGTTGTCATTAACAGCATTAAGTACTAAAACTTGCCCCTTTCGATTCTGATCAGTTTTAGACTTCCTTATAGTAATTTTAACTTTGGAAGGAAGAAAAACCACATCAGAAACCAAAATAACGGGCATATCTCCCTTGTTCCTTGCTGTGACTTCGCTGATCCGAAGAGCCGCGAAGAAAGTGACAATGAAAACGGTTTTAAAAAGATCGCCTCCCCAGAAGAAGAACACACCAAAGGTAAAGAAAGCAAAATCTGCCTAAGGTTTTGTAGAGAAAAAGGTCTGGTCTGAGGCGTAGGCGGCTGGATCCTTTTTAAGCCCGTCAAGACCTGCTTGACAAGAAAATTAGCATTCATAGGAGGTAGACCAAATAGCTTAAAGAAAAAGGATAAACCAGCCATAGTTCTGACAACACTGCTGCAGACAAATTCCTGTCTAAAAGGCTGGAAATGAAACTGCATAAATGGTTAGGTGAGGTAGTGAACTTATCCGCTCCAGAAGCAGAACAATAGGACTTCCAAGCATTCCAAGAAGATACATAGGAATTCCACGTAGACTCGGCTAAGGAGCTTTGAATCAGACTGAATGTGGAGAAAATATGTCCCAAAGGTGAGGAGGGCACACAGTGTTTACCTGAGCTGCTGAGGGATGCAGTACCCGGAAGGTCCGCCAATCCTGTCGGGACAAAGCATCCGCCATTAGATTGCATTTACCTTGAATATATTTGGCTTTTAGCCAAATGTTGCAAATTAGACACTGAGAAACGATTTCCCTGAGGAGAGTGGAAACATGTTCTGACTTGGAAGAAAGACAATTTATAGCGAAAAAAACGCCTTGATTGTCAGTAATTAATAAGAGGCGTCTGTTAGAAAGTTGACTCCTCCAAATTGTTATAGCTATCAGTACAGGGAAAAGCTCGATAAGCACAGAGTTCCTGGTGAAACCAGAATCGACCCAACCTTGAGGCCAGCTCATGGCGGACCACTCGTTCTGAAAAACAACTCCGTAACCTACCGACCCTGCCGCATCAGAAAAAAGCCTCAACGCCTCAGAGTCTACAAAATCGGACTGCCAGACAGTGTGACCGTTGAAGCAAGACAAAAATTCTTCCAGATGGCCAAATCCTCCTTCATGCCCATCGTTAAACGGATATGAGCATGAGGAGACTTAACCCCTCTGGTCGCAGCATAAAGCCTTTTTGAAAAGACCCTACCCATGGGGATCACCCTGCCAAAGAAATTAAGGGATCCAAGGACCGATTGGAGTTTTTTCAGAGTGGTTTTATGCCTGGACAAAAGCAATGAAATCTCCTGGAAGCATTTATCTATTTTTTCGCGAGGGATACGAAACTGCATGTCTATGGTGTCTATCTCGATTCCCAAAAATGTCAGAGATGTGGTTGGGTAAACGGTCTTTTCATCCGCAAGAGGGATGCCAAATTTCCGAGACATGATAAAAAATTTATTCAGCATAGACATGCACTCATCCGTACCCCCTCTGCCGAAAAAGAGAAAATCGTCCAGATAGTGTATAGCCTCACCAAAATAAGGTGGCTGATAGAGAACCCAATTCAAAAAAGTCGAGAAAGATTCAAAATAGAAGCAAGAGAGAGAGAAACCCATGGGTAACGCCTTGTCAAAAAAATACACCCCTTGGAAATGAAATCCAAGGGAATTGAATCCAGACGGATGGATCGGTAACAGTCTAAAAGCGGACTTTATAGCACAGTCAAAAGAAGAGTAAGAAACAGACGAAAAGCTTTTGTCAATCTTGTCATTTACTGAAACGTTTTTGGGATAGGATAAGTGATGAATGAGCCTGAAAGAACCAACTTCTTTTTTAGGAACCAGACCGATGGGAGATAACCTAAAATTAAGGAAAGGTGGAGCGGAAAAGGGGCCCGCAACACGCCCCTCCTCGATTTCCTTGAAAATCTTTTCTAGAACAATTTTTGGATTCAGCCGCACCGATATCAAATTGTCAATGTGAGTGCAGCCGATACCAGAAAAACTGGGAACAAAGAAGCCAGAACTGAATCCGTTGAATAGTAACTTAGCTGTCCAACGGTTTGGATAAGAGTCTAGCCAAGGGGTTAACTCTGCTACTTTCACTGGCGTCCGAGCCCTTTCCATGACCATCCTTTGTAGCGTTACCTTGCTTTTTAAAACATCTGAAAGCGGGGTGATTACCAGTGCAGAACGAGCATTCATGCTTGTATTTACAGCTATTGCCCCACCTGCACTGGCTTTCATTGTAGGAAAAACAGATACCACGTCTAGATTGGGGGCGAAAAAGCTGCTGCCGGTTCGGCAACATCAGATTGAGCCACAGGCCAACATCCTTCGATCCCCACTCCAGACTGGGGTAAACAGACAATTTCTGACTAAACATTTTGTCGTACGTACACCAGGCACTGCCGCCAAAATTCCTGTAAGCCTCAAGGATGGAATCCTGATGGAAAAAAAGGTTACTACATAACTCAGGATGCTTTTCACCTAAAACAGCAGAATAAATGGAAAAGGCTTGGATCCAGTGGAAAATAGACCTAGAACGCTGGTTCTTATTATCGTCATTTTTTAAATCCTTTTTATCAGACTTAGCCTCCTTAGAGGATGGGAGCAGGGAAAACAAATCAACGTATTCTCTGCTCCAGATTTTTTCTTTGACGCCAGGTTGAAGATGATACCCCAGGGGTGAGACCTGGCAAACTAGAGCCTCCTTGTACACCGATTCCAAAACAGGAGTATTTGGTGCCAAGACAGGCTGCAGAGTGTCAGAGGAGGGATCCGAATCCTGCCAGACCTTTTTATAATCAACATCCCCGTGTTTTTCCTTAGAGGACAAAAACTCCAAAAAATCTGTAAAAAGGCCTAACTTATCCAAATCAATACCCGGGGAATGGATGGGGGAGACAGGGGAATCATCCAGGAAAATTGTCTCACCCACTGCAGTACGAAAAGCCGAAGTTGAGGGAGGAGCTGGAATCGCAGGAGGAGCAGGCGCGGAGGAGCAGAGGCGCTGCGATGACTCTTCTTGTGAGAAGACTTTTTTTCAGAAGGAGAGGGCTTCCTATACCGGTGGGAAAATTGATCGGGTGAAAAGATCACCCGATCCTTTCTGCGGCGCTTGGGGTCCGGAGGCTGAGAAGCGTCACTGCGCGTGCGCGCGCCAGTGACGCAGGATAAATATCCAAGCTCCGTGCGCGATCCAGTAACTGCGCAGGAAGGAGTCCCAGGTGGAGGAGGAGCCGACACAGACACGGGGGGAGGCAATTCAAAGCACTTGCGAAGCCAATCCTCACCCCCCTGGTCCTCAGCTCTGGCAATCAGCTTCTTTAGGAGGTCATCCATCGCAAGAGGAGATGCAGGTCTGGCAGCTTGAAGTTCCAGCGCAGAGATGCGCAATAACTGACTCCTCTCTTTATTTTACAGGTGTCACATGCCAGGACCGTTGAGCCATCCACCAATTAAGATCTAGGAGCCGTCACCCGACTGAAAAGCCGTTGACCTCGAGCTCAAGACCTAACACATGGTAAGTAACTTTATTAATAAATAACACTAACACAACCGACAGTATTATACAATGGACGGAACCAGGACACCATGTGTCCCCTCCATTGTATAATACAATGGGTCAAGGGGCCTTCAGATGGTACAAGCATCAGTTTTACATCACCCAGCACAAGAGAAGGCCACTTTTAGAGACTTTGACCCCTGCACCCAGACGGAGGAGAGAGGTTTCACAGCAGAGAATCAGGCATTTAGATCACCCACCACAGGAGTAGGCCATCATTTAATGGGACCCCGGCAACCATGTCAGATGGGACAAGCATCAGTTTTACATCACCCAGCACAAGAGAAGGCCACTTTTAGAGACTTTGACCCCTGCACCCAGATGGAGGAGAGAGGTTTTCACAGCACATATTAAGGCCTCATATCACCTACCACAGGAGTAGGCCACCATTTAGTTAATTTGACCCCTGCACCCATGTCAGATGGTACAAGCATCAGTTTTACATTACCCAAAACAAGAGAAGGCCACTTTGAGAGACTTTGACCCCTGCACCCAGACGGAGGAGAGAGGTTTCACAGCAGAGAATCAGGCATTTAGATCACCCACCACAGGAGTAGGCCACCATTTAATGGGACCCCGGCAACCATGTCAGATGGTACAAGCATCAGTTTTACATCACCCAGCACAAGAGAAGGCCACTTTTAGAGACTTTGACCCCTGCACCCAGACGGAGGAGAGAGGTTTCACAGCAGAGAATCAGGCATTTAGATCACCCACCACAGGAGTAGGCCACCATTTAATGGGACCCCGGCAACCATGTCAGATGGTACAAGTATAACATTTATATCACCCAGCACATGACAAGGCCACTTTCAGTGAGTTAGGCCTTAGCAACAAGACAGAGGAGACAGGTCAGATAGCACAAGCATCAGTTTTACTGATCACCCACTACAGGAGTCGGCCACCTTTAGTTAATTTAATAGCTTCAACCATGTCAGATGGCACTTGTATCACAATTATATCACCCAGCACATGACAAGGCCACTTTCAGTGAGTTAGGCCTTAGCAACGAGACAGAGGAGACAGGTCAGATAGCGCAAGCATCAGTTTTACAGATCACCCACCACAGGAGTAGGCCACCTTTAGTTAATTTGACCCCTTCACCCAGAAAGAGGAGAGAGGTCCCACAGCACATAATCAGGCATCATATCAACCACCTCAGGAGAAGGCCACCATTTAGTTACTTAGGCCTTAGCACCGACACAGAGGAGACAGGTCAGATAGCACAAGCATCAGTTTTACATCAACCACCACAGGAGAAGGGCACTTTTAGAGACTTTGACCCCTGCAGCCACACGGAGGAGAGAGGTCCCACAGCAGAGATGCAGGCATTTATATCATCCAGCACAGGAGAAGGCTGCTTTCAGTGACTTAGGCCTTAGCACCGACACAGAGGAGACAGGTCAGATAGCACAAGCATCAGTTTTACATCAACCACCTCAGGAGAAGGGCACTTTTAGAGACCTTGACCCCTGCAGCCACACGGACGAGAGAGGTCCCACAGCAGATAATCAGGCATCATGTCAACCACCACAAGAGTAGGCCACCTTTTGTTTCTTTGACCCCTGCACCCAGAAAGAGGAGAGAGGTCCCACAGCAGAGAATAAGGCATTTAGATCACCCACAACAGGAGAAGGCCGCTTTCAGTGACTTTGGCCCCCTGCACCCACACAAAGGAGACATGTCAGACAGCACAAGTATAACATTCATATCACCCAGCACAGGAGAAGGACAATTTCATGTACTTTGGCCCTGGCACCCAGACAGAGGGAAGGTTCATTCAACTCTGGGTTGCACCCCAAGATCCTAGTTAATTTCAAAAATTGATTTTTCAATGAAGAAGTGGCCAGGAGTACAAGACAACATGGGTTAAGGCAGTTATTAAGGACTACTCTGCACAAGGGAGGGTCAGGTCTTGTGGGATCCATGTCTGGTTCATTTTTATAAAAGTCAGCTTGTCCACGTTGGCTGCGGACAGGCGGCTGCGTTTCTCAGTAATGACGCCCCCTGCCGTGCTGAATACACGTTCAGATAAAACGCTGGCCGCCGGGCAGGCCAGCACCTCCAAGGCATAACATGCTAATTCTGGCCACGTGGACAATTTGGAAACCCAGAAGTTGAATGGGGCCGAACCATCCGTCAGTACGTGGAGTTGTGTGCAGACGTACTGTTCAACCATGTTAGTGAAATATTGCCTCCTGCTAACACGTTCCGTATCAGGTGGTGGGGCAGTTAGCTGTGGCGTGGAGACAAAACTTTTCCACATTTCTGCCATGCTAACCCTGCCCTCAGAGGAGCTCTGTGGGAGGCGTATCGTCATCATCCTCTGTATCCCCCCAGCCACGCACCAGGGATGTGCCTGCGCTGTGCTGGGTGCCACCCCGCTGTGAACCTGCTTCATCCTCATCCTCCTCCACCTCCTCCTCATCCTCCTCGTCCTCCAGTAGTGGTCCCTGGCTGGCCACATTTGTACCTGCCGTCTGCTGTTGCAAAAAAACTCCCTCTGAGCCACTTCTAACAGACTGGCCTGAAAGTGCTAAAAACGACCCGTCATCCTCCTCCTCCTCCTGGCCCTGGCCCACCTCCTCTTCCATCATCGCCCTAAGGGTTTTCTCTAGGAGACATAGAATTGGAATTGTCACGCTGATAACAGTGGCATCGCCACTGGCCATGTTGGTGGCGTACTCGAAACAGTGCAACAGGGCACACAGGTCTCGCATGGAGGCCCAATCATTGGTGGTGAAGTGGTGCTGTTCCGCAGTGCGACTGACCCGTGCGTGCTGCAGCTGAAACTCCACTATGGCCTGCTGCTGCTCGCACAGTCTCTCCAGCATGTGCAAGGTGGAGTTCCACCGGGTGGGCACGTCGCATATTAGGCGGTGAGCGGGAAGGCCGAAGTTCCGCTGTAGCGCTGACAGGCGAGCAGCGGCAGGATGTGAACGCCGGAAGCGCACACAGACGGCCCGCACTTTATGCAGCAGCTCTGACATGTCTGGGTAGTTGTGAATGAACTTTTGCACCACCAAATTCAGCACATGCGCCAGGCAAGGGATGTGCGTCAAACCGGCTAGTCCCAGAGCTGCCACGAGATTTCACCCATTATCGCACACGACCAGGCTGGGCTTGAGGCCCACCGGCAGCAACCACTGGTCGGTCTGTTGCTCAATACCCCGCCACAACTCCTGCGCAGTGTGGGGCCTGTCCCCCAAACATATGAGTTTCAGAATGGCCTGCTGACATTTAACCCGGGCTGTGCTGAAGTTGGTGGTGAAGGTGTGTGGCTGACTGGATGAGCTGGTGGAAGCAGAGGAGGAGGAGGAAGCCGAGTAGGAGGAGGAGGCTACAGGAAGCAAAGAATGGTGCCCTGTGATCCTTGGCGGCGGAAGGACGTGCGCCAAGGAACTCTCCGCCTGGGGCCCAGCCGCCACTACATTTACCCAGTGTGCAGTTAGGGAGATATAGCGTCCCTGGCCGTGCTTACTGGTCCACGTATCTGTGGTTAGGTGGACCTTGCCACAAATGGCGTTGCGCAGTGCACACTTGATTTTATCGGACACTTGCATGTGCAGGGAAGGCACGGCTGTCTTGGAGAAGTAGTGGCGGCTGGGAACCACATATTGGTTGACAGCCATGGCCATCAGCTGTTTGAAGCTGTCTGTGTCCACCAGCCGGAATGACAGTATTTCAAAGGCCAGTAGTTTAGAAATGCTGGCATTCAGGCCAAGGACTCGAGGGTGACTAGGTGGGAATTTGAGCTTCCTCTCAAAGGTTTGAGAGATGGAGAGCTGAACGCTGCTGTGTGAAATAGTGGAGACGCTAGGTGACGGTGGCGGTGGTGGTGGTGGTGTCGGTGGCACATCCTCTGTTTGCTGCTCGGCAGGTGGCAACATTCCTCTCGAGGCGGAAGCCGAGGCAGCAGCGCTAGAGGGAGCAGGGGAGTCTGAGCGGGTTCCTTGTTTTTAAGGTGTGTACTCCACTGCAGTTCATGCTTTGCATGTAGATGCCTGATCATGCAGGTGGTGCTCAGGTTAAGAACGTTAATGCCTCGCCTCAGGGTCTGAAGGCACAGCGTGCAAACCACTCTGGTCTTGTCGTCAGCACATTGTTTGAAGAAGTGCCATGCCAATGAACTCCTTGAAGATGCCTTTGGGGTGCTGGGTCCCTGTTGGCGCTGGCCAATAGCAGGCGAACTCTCTGGACGGCGGCTGTTCTGCTTTTGCCCCCTGCTCCCTCTTTGACTTCGCTGTTGTCTCGGTCTCACCACTGCCTCTTCCTCTTAACTATTTAAGTCAGCGGCACGAACTTCAGTCCATGTGGGGTCTAAGACCTCATCGTCCTCTGCATCGTCTTCCACCCAGTCTTCCTCCCTGACCTCCTCCTGTTCAGTCTGCACACTGCAATAAGACGCATCAGTGGGCACCAGTGTTTCGTCATCATCAGAGACTCGGTCACTCTGCTGTGGTGGTATTCCCATGTCCTCATCATCTGGATACATAAGTGGTTGTGCGTCAGTGCATGGAATGTCTTCCACCGCTGGGGAAGGGCTAGGTGGACGCCCCTGGAAAACCGTGGGAGCAGAGTCTTCAAACAGAATAAGAGACTGCTGCATAACTTGAGGCTCAGCCAGTTTCCCTGATATGCATGGGGGTGATGTGACAGACTGATTGGCTTGGTTTTCAGGTGCCACCTGTGCGCTTTCCGCAGAAGACTGGGCGGAAGACAATGTGGTGAACGTGCTGGAAGCACTGTCGGCCACCCAATCGACTAATGCCTGTACCTGCTCAGGCCTTACCATCCTCATAACGGCATTGGGCCCCACCAAATATCGCTGTAAATTCTGCTGGCTACTTGAGGGAGTTGGTTCACTACTTTGTGCGCCTGAGGCCGAATGGCCACGTCCTCTGCCAGCAACAGAGGCTCCACGGACACCACCACGACCGCGTCCTCGTCCCTTAATAGAATGTTTCCTCATTGTTGCGATTCAACTCGCACCACAATAAAATATATTATTTTTAGCCCCAAAATTCCCACACTGGAAGATATAATTCCTTTTTCCGGTATTAATTACAAGAAAACTGCTGCAAATTGGACACCAGAATTTTTAAAATGCTAGTTTTGGTACATAGCTTCCCACACGGGAGATATAATTCCTTTTACAGGAGTAAAAACGTGCGGACTACTGTTTCTGGTCTAACTAACACCAGATTGATTAAATTGGCCTTTTTTTCACCAAAATTACAACACTGGACAATGTAATGCCTTTTTCCGGTATTAATTCCTTTTTACAGGAGTAAAAACGTGCGGCCTACTGTTTCTGGTGTAACTAACACCAGATTGATTAAATTGGCCTATTTTTCACCAAAATTACAACACTGGACAATGTAATGCCTTTTTCCGGTATTAATTCCTTTTTACAGGAGTAAAAATGTGAGGCCTACTGTTTCTGGTGTACCTAACACCAGATTGATTAAATTGGCCTTTTTTTCACCAAAATTACAACACTGGACAATGTAATGCCTTTTTCAGGTATTAATTGCAAGAAGACTGCTGCTAATTGGACACCAGAATTTTTAAAATGCTAGTTTGTGTACATAAATTCCCACACTGGAAGATATAATTCCTTTTTCCGGTATTAATTACAAGAAAACTGCTGCAAATTGGACACCAGAATTTTTAATATGCTAGTTTTGGTATATAGAATCCCACACGGGGAGATATAATTCCTTTTTACACAGGAGTAAAAACGTGCGGCCTACTGTTTCTGCTCTAACTAACACCAGATTGATTAAATTGGCCTTTTTTTCACCAAAATTACAACACTGGACAATGTAATGCCTTTTTCGGGTATTAATTCCTTTTTACAGGAGTAAAAATGTGAGGCCTACTGTTTCTGGTGTACATAACACCAGATTGATTAAATTGGCCTTTTTTTCACCAAAATTACAACACTGGACAATGTAATGCCTTTTTCAGGTATTAATTACAAGAAGACTGCTGCTAATTGGACACCAGAATTTTTAAAATGCTAGTTTGTGTACATAAATTCCCACACTGGAAGATATAATTCCTTTTTCCGGTATTAATTTCAAGAAAACTGCTGCAAATTGGACACCAGAATTTTTAATATGCTAGTTTTGGTACATAGCTTCCCACACGGGGAGATATAATTCCTTTTTACAGGAGTAAAAACGTGCGGCCTACTGTTTCTGGTCTAACTAACACCAGATTGATTAAATTGGCCTTTTTTCACCAAAATTACAACACTGGACAATGTAATGCCTTTTTCAGGTATTAATTACAAGAAGACTGCTGCTAATTGGACACCAGAATTTTTAAAATGCTAGTTTGTGTACATAAATTCCCACACTGGAAGATATAATTCCTTTTTCCGGTATTAATTACAAGAAAACTGCTGCAAATTGGACACCAGAATTTTTAATATGCTAGTTTTGGTACATAGATTCCCACACGGGAGATATAATTCCTTTTACAGGAGTAAAAACGTGCGGCCTACTGTTTCTGGTCTAACTAACACCAGATTGATTAAATTGGCCTTTTTTCACCAAAATTACAACACTGGACAATGTAATGCCTTTTCAGGTATTAATTCCTTTTACAGGAGTAAAACGTGAGGCCTACTGTTTCTGGTGTACCTAACACCAGATTGATTAAATTGGCCTTTTTTTCACCAAAATTACAACACTGGACAATGTAATGCCTTTTTCAGGTATTAATTACAAGAAGACTGCTGCTAATTGGACACCAGAATTTTTAAAATGCTAGTTTGTGTACATAAATTCCCACACTGGAAGATATAATTCCTTTTTCGGTATTAATTACAAGAAAACTGCTGCAAATTGGACACCAGAATTTTTAAAATGCTAGTTTTGGTACATAGATTCCCACACGGGAGATATAATTCCTTTTACAGGAGTAAAAGCGTGAGGCCTACTGTTTCTGGTCTAACTAACACCAGATTGATTAAATTGGCCTTTTTTTCACCAAAATTACAACACTGGACAATGTAATGCCTTTTTCAGGTATTAATTACAAGAAGACTGCTGCTAATTGGACACCAGAATTTTTAAAATGCTAGTTTGTGTACATAAATTCCCACACTGGAAGATATAATTCCTTTTTCGGTATTAATTACAAGAAAACTGCTGCAAATTGGACACCAGAATTTTTAATATGCTAGTTTTGGTACATAGATTCCCACACGGGAGATATAATTCCTTTTACAGGAGTAAAAACGTGCGGCCTACTGTTTCTGGTCTAACTAACACCAGATTGATTAAATTGGCCTTTTTTCACCAAAATTACAACACTGGACAATGTAATGCCTTTTTCGGTATTAATTCCTTTTACAGGAGTAAAAACGTGAGGCCTACTGTTTCTGGTGTACCTAACACCAGATTGATTAAATTGGCCTTTTTTCACCAAAATTACAACACTGGACAATGTAATGCCTTTTTCAGGTATTAATTACAAGAAGACTGCTGCTAATTGGACACCAGAATTTTTAAAATGCTAGTTTGTGTACATAAATTCCCACACGGGAGATATAATTCCTTTTACAGGAGTAAAAGCGTGAGGCCTACTGTTTCTGGTCTAACTAACACCAGATTGATTAAATTGGCCTTTTTTCACCAAAATTACAACACTGGACAATGTAATGCCTTTTTCAGGTATTAATTCCTTTTACAGGAGTAAAACGTGAGGCCTACTGTTTCTGGTGTACCTAACACCAGATTGATTAAATTGGCCTTTTTTCACCAAAATTACAACACTGGACAATGTAATGCCTTTTTCAGGTATTAATTACAAGAAGACTGCTGCTAATTGGACACCAGAATTTTTAAAATGCTAGTTTGTGTACATAAATTCCCACACTGGAAGATATAATTCCTTTTTCGGTATTAATTACAAGAAAACTGCTGCAAATTGGACACCAGAATTTTTAATATGCTAGTTTTGGTACATAGATTCCCACACGGGAGATATAATTCCTTTTACAGGAGTAAAACGTGCGGCCTACTGTTTCTGGTCTAACTAACACCAGATTGATTAAATTGGCCTTTTTTCACCAAAATTACAACACTGGACAATGTAATGCCTTTTTCAGGTATTAATTCCTTTTTACAGGAGTAAAAACGTGAGGCCTACTGTTTCTGGTGTACCTAACACCAGATTGATTAAATTGGCCTTTTTTTCACCAAAATTACAACACTGGACAATGTAATGCCTTTTTCAGGTATTAATTACAAGAAGACTGCTGCTAATTGGACACAAGAATTTTTTAAATGCTAGTTTGTGTACATAAATTCCCACACTGGAAGATATAATTCCTTTTTCCGGGATTAATTACAAGAAAACTGCTGCAAATTGGACACCAGGATTTTTAATTTGCTAGTTCTGGTACATAGATTCCCACACGGGAGATATAATTCCTTTTTACAGGAGTAAAACCGTGCGGCCTACTGTTTCTGGTCTAACACCAGATTGATTAAATTGGCCTATTTTCACCAAAATTACAACACTGGACAATGTAGTGCCTTTTTCAGGTATTAATTCCTTTTTACAGGAGTAAAAACGTGAGGCCTACTGTTTCTGGTGTACCTAACACCAGATTGATTAAATTGGCCTTTTTTTCACCAAAATTACAACACTGGACAATGTAATGCCTTTTTCAGGTATTAATTACAAGAAGACTGCTGCTAATTGGACACCAGAATTTTTAAAATGCTAGTTTGTGTACATAAATTCCCACACTGGAAGATATAATTCCTTTTTCCGGTATTAATTACAAGAAAACTGCTGCAAATTGGACACCAGAATTTTTAAAATGCTAGTTTTGGTACATAGATTCCCACACGGGGAGATATAATTCCTTTTACAGGAGTAAAACGTGCGGCCTACTGTTTCTGGTCTAACTAACACCAGATTGATTAAATTGGCCTTTTTTTCACCAAAATTACAACACTGGACAATGTAATGCCTTTTTCAGGTATTAATTCCTTTTTACAGGAGTAAAACGTGAGGCCTACTGTTTCTGGTGTACCTAACACCAGATTGATTAAATTGGCCTTTTTTCACCAAAATTACAACACTGGACAATGTAATGCCTTTTTCAGGTATTAATTACAAGAAGACTGCTGCTAATTGGACACCAGAATTTTTAAAATGCTAGTTTGTGTACATAAATTCCCACACTGGAAGATATAATTCCTTTTTCGGTATTAATTACAAGAAAACTGCTGCAAATTGGACACCAGAATTTTTAAAATGCTAGTTTTGGTACATAGATTCCCACACGGGAGATATAATTCCTTTTACAGGAGTAAAAACGTGAGGCCTACTGTTTCTGGTCTAACTAACACCAGATTGATTAAATTGGCCTTTTTTTCACCAAAATTACAACACTGGACAATGTAATGCCTTTTTCGGTATTAATTCCTTTTACAGGAGTAAAAACGTGCTGCCTACTGTTTCTGGTGTAACTAACACCAGATTGATTAAATTGGCCTTTTTTTCACCAAAATTACAACACTGGACAATGTAATGCCTTTTCCGGTATTAATTCCTTTTACAGGAGTAAAACGTGCTGCCTACTGTTTCTGGTGTAACTAACACCAGATTGATTAAATTGGCCTTTTTTCACCAAAATTACAACACTGGACGATATAATGCCTTTTGCGGTATTAATT
Source organism: Bufotes viridis (assembly GCA_033119425.1). Classification (NCBI taxonomy): domain Eukaryota; kingdom Metazoa; phylum Chordata; class Amphibia; order Anura; family Bufonidae; genus Bufotes; species Bufotes viridis. The sequence continues at coordinate 367,759,049 of CM065591.1, read as the reverse complement.
ACAAGAGGACTGCTGGTATTTCAGAACACCGGAATTTTTAAAATGCTAGTTTTGCTAGATAAATTTCCCACACTGGGAGAAATATTGCCTAAGCCTTTTTACAGTATTAATTACAACAGGAGTGCTTCTTCTGGTTTAACACCAGAATAATTTTATTATTACGGTGAAAGCTTTTTTTAATTTAAATTTCTGGCACATAAAAAAAATATATATTTCTGGCTGACAGTATTGGACTTGGCTGTAGTGGCACTGGCTAGCCTAGCTGGAACAGCACACTCATAAGATTTGCTATCCAAGTGGGTTACTTTCAGTTTCACCACTGATATATTAAATATCTTTGCAGTTAGTAGGGGTGACACAAGCACAGCCAAACCCCTGATGTAGTATGTCTATGAAAAAATCGACTATTACATGAGATTAATTGACGTTGTGGCAGCTTTTGCTGTAGCACCACAAGTCCCAAAATGGCCGCCGCCTATCAGCCCAGTAACATGTGCCAGAAAACGGTCTGCCCAGCCAGAAAAAAAATTGACTTTGACTGAGCAGCTGAATCGCTGTTGTTCTGATTCACAGGTGTAGATTTTTCACTTCTTTGGAGCTTTGGTTTAGACTCTGTGGCAGCTTGTGCTGGCGCACCACAAGTCCCAAAATGGCCACCGCCGGTCAGCCCAGTTACATGTGCCAGTAAAAATCACTCTGGCCAGTCTCAACAAAATAGTGACTTTCAGTGAACAGCTCAGCTGAGTTGTTCTGGTGCACAGGTGTAGAAAGGTAGATCATTCACTTCTTTATCCCTGCCTATCTCGCCCTCACAGAAGCTGCGTCCTCTCCCTACACTAATCAGAGCAGTGTGACGTGCGGCGCTACGTGACTCCAGCTTAAATAGAGGCTGGGTCACATGCTGCACTTGGCCAATCACAGCCATGCCATTAGTAGGCATGGCTGTGATGGGCTCTTAGGGCAAGAAGTAAAATGCTTGCTGATTGGCTGCTGTGCAGCCCTTCAGAAAGCGAGAAGTAATCGACGAACACCGGACCCGAACCCAAACTTTTTTGAAAATGAACGATTCTCGAACTGTTCGCTCAACACTAATTACAAATTAAAGGCATGTTCAAGCAAAAGGAATAAAAACAGTGTATAATGTCTATGAACACGTGTGTCATTGCATGTTTTCATTTTTGAGTAATTGTATATCCTGAGACGAGCATAAAAGAACACCTTCTGCATAAAGAAATGGAAGACTAGAGCCTATCCATAAGTCCTAGATTGAGCTCAGTCCTCGTATTTACAACTCGCCTCAAATTATGGCGCTTAGACAAATAGATAAGTAAATAAACTAAACATAGCCCTTCCAAGGAGCCTATATAACCATCTCCTTCACCAGGAGAAACAAAGCATATACAACTATTGTAACACAAACCTGACACGGCTGAAGATCCAGAGATTGGTGTCTTTGCAAACATCATCCAACATGGTCTGAAGCAAGTTAGGACGTAGGATATTCCACTAGTAAGTCATTGGAGAGTTTTGTCCAGCTCCCCCAGATTGTGTGATATCTCAAGAGATTACAAGGTTAGGGTTGATCTTAAAATTAAATAGATCCTGAAAAGAGGAGAAAATATTAAGGAGAATCGGAATGGAAACTTCTGGATTGGATGTAACCACTAACAAATCATCGGCTTAAGCCGTCTTGAGATGCGTTTGGTTCCCTACTTTAACCCCCAATATGTCTGGATGCTGGTGAGGACGAAGAGAAGAGGTGACAGGGGACACCCCAGACGAGTCCCGTTTAAGATTTTGAAGAGGGGAAAGCGTTCCATTGACTCTAATTGAGGCGGAGGGGTAGAGAACAGGGCCATTATTCTGTTTATAAATAGCGTTGGGAGGCCAAAGCATGACAAGGTTTGAGACATGTAAGTCCAGTCCACCCGGTCAAACGCCTTCTCGGTGTCGATGGAAAGAAGTTAGTTGACCGGGCGAACTGTATAAACTGCAGGACTCTCAGCGTGTTGTCCTTTCCTTTTCTCCCTTTTTACAAACGTCATCTGTTCTTCGTTAATTAAGGTAGGAAGTAAGTCTTTCAGACGGTTAGCTAAAAGTTTGGCATACAGTTTAATATCTGCATTGAGGAGAGAAAAACTGCTGCAGAGAGTTGGGTCCTTTCCCTCCTTGGGCAAAATAGTGATGTGTGCCTCTAGGGACTGTTTTGGGAAGTGTGTACCCTCCCCTTCACACACAAAAAGAGCTAGAAGCGTTAGTACGTCTTGTAAATTGCAATATTTAACTACCTGAATAGACGTATAAAAATAAAAATAATGAATACTTTATTGAACGATCAAGGGTTAAAAAGACAAGAAAATCCCTTCAGGTATTCAGAGTGTATGATGTGTGGAGAGGGAGTCTAGCATATACTCCAACCACACCCAGTCACTCTGACCGATTGGTACAGGAATAACGCAGGCTGTGACCAATGTCAAACTAGGTGAAACTCAGCTAGTCATATAGTCATATATGGTTCGGTACCGGTATAATTAGGGTCGGCCAATATTGCTCATAGGAGCTGAGCGACCTCTCACACAACCTAGTGTCCCATATAGCCAGCTGTCTGATCAGCAAATCACCCAGTTTTCACTGGTTGCACATACAGCCTGTATGAGACGTGCATAGCAAACAGCAACTGCCGTCTCTTGTTTACATGTGCCGAGATATAATGATTGCTACTCAACGCGTTTCCACAGGGCTAGCATTCCGCCCTGTATCATCAGGAGTTATCCACTCATTCATTCAAACACTCATTTAGAGAGACGATGTCCCGAGCACCTTTGCGTGCAGGGGCTCCGGCACTGTGACGACCGTGGCTTGGCCGCCCATCATGCGGGCATATAAGCTTAACACCCCGCCCATAGGTCATGACATCAGATGGGGGCGTGGACACCAAACAGGTGGGGTCCTCCCACCGCTGTTTCAACACCTCCCACACTCCTGTTCACACAGTCAAACCTACGGGGACCACAAATCGCAGTCCTATAATTCATCGGGGAAGAATATTCGCGGCCAAAGTCGTATCATGTAGAGCTAGAACACATTTGCTTGAATATCCAATATTCAGTATGTAGAGGGAACTAAATGCATCATGGTGAGAAGGACGTAGTGGAAGATATACCATCCGCCTAAACGGGGCGCTTCTACAAGAAGCAGGCATATGAAATGCTGTCATTGAGCCCCTTCGGTTGGATGGTTTGGAGATGAAATATCCATCTCGCTTCTTTCTGAAGCAAAGAGGGATCCACATCTCCACCACGAACTGACCTTTCTACAATGTCTATTCCCTGGACCATCAATCCAGTTGGATCACCTGCGTGCATATCACAGACATGTCGTGCCAGTGATGTGTCTCTGGAGGAGGGGGGAGAGGTGGTATCCAGAGAGGTAGGAGAGGAAGAGGGTCAAACAGGGGGGGGGGGTTTAGATCAGGCCCCCACCATTTCCGATTATCTCCTGCGAAACAAGAGGCCATAGGGCATTCTGATAGTCTGCAGATTGTCAACCTGTCAGACAGGGTACTTACCAATACTGAAATGGGTGTCCTAAGAAAAGGGCTCTCATTTGTACCCATACAGAAATTCAATTTGTTCAATTGGGTGAAGGACCTACATTTATATGTCCGTAAACTTAAATGGAAAAAGTACTTCTCGCTACATGATAGGCGTGCCTGCCAGGAACTGGGCATCGAGATGGAAGATCTGGGTGATGTACAGCTCCTGGCGGACATGGCCGTGGAGGGCGAGAGGGGTATAGGTGACGGACCATTTACACCCTTGAAGAATCCATCTAAGGCATTTCCCCCGATAGGGAGAGTACCCCATTGACACATTCCTCACACTGGTTACCAATGAGCTACATACGATCGAGGATTGTCATGTGGCAGGTGATAATCTAACCAGAGGGGAGAGAGTGGCACTTGCTGGGCTCACGAGTGATTCCAGCATTGTAGTGAAACCAGCAGATAAAGGGGGAAATATTGTCATTATGGGTGTGGAGAAATACCAGAAAATGTGTATGAGTCTGCTGTATGATCAAAAAACCTACAGGAGATTACCAACAGACCCTACGGCGGAGTTTAAGAAGGAACTGGCGACGATCCTTGATGACTCACTGACAGATAGGATTATTAATAAATCGGAGTATGATTTTCTGTTGCCCAAATTCCCTGTCTTGGCTGCAATTTATAGTTTACCAAAGGTGCACAAGAAGGGTCCAGAACTAAAGGGTCGTCCGATTGTCTCGGGCATAGGAAGTCTTACTGCTAATATCAGCACGTATGTGGACATGATACTGCGTCCCTTCGTGACTTCCTTACCTTCCTATGCCCGAGACACAATGGACGTGCTCAAAAGACTGGAGGGTATTCAATGTGAGAGGGGCACTATGCTTGCTAGCCTCGATGTCGAGGCACTCTACAGCTCCATACCCCATGAATCTGGGTGTGAGGCTGTGGAGGGGTTCCTCCGACAGAGGGGGACACAGTTTCAGAGTCATAGTGATTTTGTTATGAAACTGCTCCGGTTCATCCTCACACATAATGTCTTCATCTTTGACCGACACATCTTCCACCAGCTCAGGGGGGTGGCCATGGGGAGCCCATGTGCCCCACGTTCGCTAACCTCTACCTGGGCTGGTGGGAGAGGGATGTGGTCTTTGATGAGTCCATGGATCAGTACACGTCATCGGTGTTACTGTGGCTTAGGTACATCGATGACGTGCTGGTCCTATGGAAAGGATCTAGTGACAAATTCGACCAGTTCGTGTCCGCACTTAACGTAAATGATGTGGGTCTATTCTTTACCCATGAGATCCATTCAGATGCAATTAACTTTCTTGATATTAAGATCAAACTTAACCATGAGGGGAAAATCAGTACGTGTCTATATAGGAAGGAGACGGCCACCAATAGCCTCCTTGATTGGGAGAGCGGCCATCCACTTGCCCTGAGACGTGGGATCCCGAAGGGACAATATCTCAGGGCAAGAAGGAACTGCTCAGAGATGGGTGAGTTTAAGGCAGCAGCCGCTGACCTGAGAGAGAGATTTAGCACAAGAGGGTACCCATCAGGAGTTTTGAACCGAGTACCATCATGCTTTGTCGGCTGATAGGGCCCAGTTGCTTACTCCCAGGAACAGAAGTCAACAAAACCCCTTTCCTAGGATCACGGCCACGTTCGATAAAGCGCATCTCGTGGTACGGGATGTGCTAAAGCGGTACTGGCCGGTTTTAAAATCGGATCCAGATATTGGGCACCTGGCACCAGACTCTCCGCCGATTACATTCAGGCGGGGAGCCAACCTGCGGGACAAACTGGTACATAGTACTTTCACATGTCAGAGACCAGTTATATGGCTTAATAGTGAAGCCAAAGGAACTTTTCCATGTGGGTCATGCCTAATGTGCAGCTATGTGAAGCGGGGTCGTTTTTTTGAAAGCCATGTTACGGGTAAACGATACACGATTCGCTCGTTCATTCGCTGCACGACGGCTGGTGTCATTTATCTTATCACATGTAAATGCGGTATCCAATACGTCGGAAAGACGAGACGCGAACTTAGACGGCGTATTGGTGAACATCTATTTGACATACGCAATTCCAGAGACACATCACTGGCACGACATGTCTGTGTTATGCACGCAGGTGATCCAACTGGATTGATGGTCCAGGGAATAGACATTGTAGAAAGGTCAGTTCGTGGTGGAGATGTGGATCCCTCTTTGCTTCAGAAAGAAGCGAGATGGATATTTCATCTCCAAACCATCCAACCAAAGGGGCTCAATGACAGCATTTCATATGCCTGCTTCTTGTAGAAGCGCCCCGTTTAGGCGGATGGTATATCTTCCACTACGTCCTTCTCACCATGATGCATTTAGTTCACTCTACATACTGAAAATTGGATATTCAAGCAAATGTGTTCTAGCTCTACATGATACGACTTTGGCCGTGAATATTCTTCCCCGATGAATTATAGGACTGCGATTTGTGGTCCCCGTAGGTTTGACTGTGTGAACAGGAGTGTGGGAGGTGTTGAAACAGCGGTGGGAGGACCCCACCTGTTTGGTGTCCACGCCCCCCATCTGATGTCATGACCTATGGGCGGGGTGTTAAGCTTATATGCCCGCATGTTGGGCGGCGCGCACGGCCGTCACAGTGCCGGAGCCCTGCACGCAAAGGTGCTCGGGACATCGTCTCTCTAAATGAGTGTTTGAATGAATGAGTGGATAACTCCTGATGATACAGGGCGGAATGCTAGCCCTGTGGAAACGCGTTGAGTAGCAATCATTATATCTCGGCACATACAAACAGGAGACGGCAGTTGCTGTTTGCTATGCACGTCTCATACAGGCTCTATATGTAACCGAGTAACAATTACTGTATCTCGGCACATGTAAACAAGAGACGGCAGTTGCTGTTTGCTATGCACGTCTCATACAGGCTGTATGTGCAACCAGTGAAAACTGGGTGATTTGCTGATCAGACAGCTGGCTATATGGGACACTAGGTTGTGTGAGAGGTCGCTCAGCTCCTATGAGCAATATTAGCCGACCCTAATTATACCGGTACCGAACCATATATGACTATATGACTAGCTGAGTTTCACCTAGTTTGACATTGGTCACAGCCAGCGTTATTCCTGTACCAATCGGTCAGAGTGACTGGGTGTGGTTGGAGTATATGCTAGACTCCCTCTCCACACATCATACACTCTGAATACCTGAAGGGATTTTCTTGTCTTTTTAACCCTTGATCGTTCAATAAAGTATTCATTATTTTTATTTTTATACGTCTATTCAGGTAGTTAAGTGTGTACCCTCCCCCAAAGAGTTGAAGGTTTTCAACATTTGTGGAAGCAGTACCTCCACAATCGATTTGTAGTATTGAATTGGTAACCCATCAGAGCCCGGACTTTTACCCTGCGGGGAGGCAGAAAGGTCCAATCTCAGCTCCTCAATGGTGAAATCTTTGTCCAGACCCTGTTGCTGTGACACATTGAGAGAGGGCAAAAAAACGCGTCTAGGAAAGAGGCGATATCGTCCTTCCTCTGGCGGAGTGCAGCATGAGATTCATCTTCCCGATATTATATAAATCAGCGTAAAACTACTGAAATTGTAATGCAATGTCTTTAGTGTCAGTGTAATGGGCACCCGATGAGGAAGATATTTTCTTAATATGAAGTTGTTCTTGTCTCCGCTTAGCCATCAGTGCCATAATCTTGGACCCTTTATTTCCATGCTGATACATTTTATTTTGGGAGTACAGATATGCTTTAGAGGCCTTCAGGTTCAGAAGCTGCTTTAGTTTCTCACAGAGTTTGATAAGATCTGCTAAAGTCTGAATGGCTCTAGATTGTTTATGGGACCTCTCTAGCTTTGATATGTCACCCATGAGTGAATCAACGGAACTTGACATGTTTTCATGTTTTCATCAAAATATGAAGTGAGGGAGTCTAAAATCTTACGTCTACAGAAATCATTATTGAGAAGGAGCTTGTTTAGCCTCCAGGAGTACTTCTGCTTGGGAAGGGATTGTATGGACACCTCAACCAGGGTTGGGGCATGGTCCGATATTATAATATGTCCTATGCTGGCTCTAGCGACAATATTTAAATCCGAGGAGGATACCAGTAAGTAGCCCAAATGTTGATATGAGTTATGAGAAGTGGAGTAATATGTAAAATCCTGTGTGAAAGATGGGTATATCTCCAGGCGTCCACTACCCCCGTGGACTGTAAAGCTTGTTTTATACATGAGTTCAGATGGGGCTCTGAAGTTATATTGAGGTCCCCCCCTTGTATGCATACATCTTCCTTGAAAGATTCAAATTGGCAAAGGGTTTTAGTTAGCCAGTGAGTCTGATTGGTGTTAGGGGCATATAGCCCTGCAATGGTCACCAAGGTGTTTGCGATAGTGCCCTTTAGGAACAAGAACCTGCCTTCAGGATCAGATATACATGTGGAGACAGAGAAGGGTACCATTCTTTTGAAAGCAATGGTGACTCCTCTTTTCTTGGATGTCGGATGACATGAGTGAAACCATTCTGTGAAATGATGGTGTGATAGAGAAGGAAGTTTACCCTGTTTGATGTGTGTCTCTTGAAGGATCTCAATGTCTGCATGCAAAGACCTCAGCTGCTGGAGAACTCTGGACCTCTTACGTGGATAATTTAAGCCGTGTACATTCCAAGTAACTATATGAACACTAGACATCGAAGATTAAAGAGACAATGCAGGCAAAATTAGCACAATGAGAAAGAAAGAGAATTGTACGCTATGAGCGCTCAAATGGTGATAAAGCAATTAACTAAGTGAGGTATATGTCTCCTCCTGAAGCCAGGAAGGGGCATGTACCTGTCTATATCATGAGGCATTGGCAATATTTCAAACAACAAATGATCTGCTACTCCTCTGAGAATGTGTTGCGTTATCGAGTTCACTCCCCTGCAGTGCTGGGACAGCCCTAAAGGGCTGTTAGAACACCAAACCCACCACTCTCTATGTAGGCCCCAAACGTCTCTTTAGTGATGAGTCAAAAAGAGACAGGGTCCCGAGGATAGCAGACTCACGGTTTAAAGAACTCAGAGAAAGAAAGTGATGAGTCTCTCAGAATTTGGGAGATGAAGCTCACCTCTTCCTGGAAGTGGATCCAGTGGCCACCTGCCAGGCCTGAAGATCCGGAAGACCGGGGATATCCAGGACATCAGAGAACTGGAGCCAAGAAGGAACAGAAGAAGGATCCAGGTTCAACACTGAGCAAACAGACAGGAGGTCGTCCGGATGGCAAATCAACTTGAATGCGCCTTCAATAGAGAAGGAAAGTCCAAAAGGGAACAGCCACCTATATGGAATTTTCTTTCTCCTCAGAAGACCTGTAATTGGTTTCAGACCTCTGCGCTTATCCAAGGTCGTCGGTGAGAGATCTTGGTAGAAGGTGATGAGAACTCCTTCAAATGTGATATGGTCTAGATCCCATAGAGGCTTTAAGAATGTGCTCCTTGTGTTGAAAGTTCAAAAGCTTACAGACAGTGTCTCTAGGACGGTTCTCCCTATTTCGGTTTTCTGCTAAGTGCCCTGTGAGCCCGTCCAAGCACCAGCTGCGGAGCATCATCCTCTGGGAGCAAGGGATGCAAAATATCATAGACCGTGACCATCAAAGAGGAGGCTGGGACCGACTCCGGGATACCACGAAATCCTTTAGGTTATTCCTTCTATTTCGGTTTTCCTGATCCTCTATATGAGATAAGAGTTTATTAAGGTGTAACTGGCAAGCTTGAAATGCAGAGGTTGTAGCTTCCCCAAAAGCAACAGATGGACGATCGATTTGCTTCTAAACGCTTGACTCTTTGTCCAATAGTTCGGACGTCCTGCTTAATATCAGTAAGATGCTTTTTTATTGTCGCAAGGGTGCTTTCCAAAATCTGTTGCATAGCTGTATGTGAAATTGAGAGCAGGTCCGCTGACTGCTGGGCATTCTCTTCATTGGGGCTGTCTACATGTGAACAGTCCACAGTATCCCAATCTGGGAGAGGGGGGATTTATCTTTGTGGGAGGCCCCAGAGCTAGCATGCCCCTTCTTCCAGAATTTTTCCATTTCTGTGTGACCCTTTTTCTGGGCAGGTGAGTGTAAAGCTTCCAGTTTGCCCACTTTCACCATAGCTTGACAAAGGTGGGTAAATCGCTGAGAGAAGTGAACACTATTTTTCTTGTTATGAAGTGTACAGTGAATGAAAATTGACAACCAGCTAGTCGCTGCTGAGACAAGTAGGTACCCTCAAGGCCAGAATGAGATCAAGATTTCAACCCAAATTTTGTGAGGGAACTGACTTAGAAAAAATTAGGCCATGGACCTTGATAGGATGATAATTACAGATGACTAGATGAATCAGCTTGGTTTAAGTCTTTTCTGGCGCCAGGAGAGTGAAATGACCATATCAGACACGACACATATGATGATCAAAATCACTCTGTTTATTGATAATAAGGTTCAAGCCTTTATAGGACATTATACGCCCTTTCATTATTCAATCATCTTTTTCCAAACAATATAGCCTCCAATCATAATGAGACACATACCGTCATACAACATACTTTCCCCAGTTACATCCTGGCCTTCATGCTCCATGTACTAGCTGACGCGGACAAGATAAGGAATTCCAGTTAGATACTCGGCTGCCCAGAACATTTGGTTATGACAGAATGTTCTTACACAAAGTTCAAGACAGCACATTCCTTCAGACCTATTTAAAATGTGACCCTTCCTTAATCCAACTCCTACTTGTGCAGGGTGATAGAGTGTGTGTGTGTGTGTGTGTGTGTGGGGGGGGGGGGGGGGTTAATGGCAGGCTGTCCAGTCTGTGGCCTTTATACAACAGGCCAACCGCAGTGTCAATAGGGGTGATAGAAGTGCCCCCAACTTGTATAAGGGCCCTTCTGGCCCAGTACTCACTGTTCCTGATATACAGAGTCACTGGTGCGCTCTCGGCTCCTGCAGGGCCGCAGTATGTCACCAGCAGCGGGACCCGAGGAATCAAGATTGCCCCTCTGCACACTTGCGGTATCGGTCTAGCTCTCTCGTTCAACTCCAGCTGGTTAGTAGGTCCTCTGGTCCCCTGAGGCAATCCGGAGCCCAAACGGAGGCCCCATCACCCCCAGTATTCGTGTTGCAGGCCTGCTCACCCATCCAGTCGGTGATCCAGACCGCTGATTAGCCTGCAACTACAGTACGCAGTGGCCGGGCTCCAAAGACCCCAGAGGTGGCTCCTTGTGGTGCTGATCAAGTGGGGAGGGTAGATGGCAGGGTTCTGAGGGGTTAGGGGTGATGGTTAGGGACGGATGGAGGAGGATAGGGTAGATGTCTTAGGAGCTGCGGGGAAGTGCTCCACTCTGCTGCAGGCCACGCCCTCCGCTTCTAACCCCATTTTGCTTGTGAGACTTCTGGCATTTATGAACATACATTTTACGTTACTATTTCATTTCCTACATTAAGTTCCCAGAAAGTGAATATCTGGGATTTTTTTCAGCTTTGTTTTTCATGGGTGTACAGTTATTTCTAGTAACCTTATGCCCCTTTAAGTCCCCACTATCCCCTCCTATATCCCACTCTAGATGCACTATCTATCCCGGTATTAGTATGACACTCCTCTCTCCCCCAGATCCTTGTTTAAAAGCTTCTCCAGCCATCTAAGCATTTCCCCTGCAAAGAAGATGCGGCCTCCCCATTAAGGTGCAGGACATCCCTACAACAGAGAATGTAGCCAACATAGATGTCAATAGAGATGGCCCGAACTATTCGCCGGCGAACAGTTCCCGGCGAACATAGCTTGTTCGCGTTCGCCTCTGCCGGGCGAACACATGCGATGTTCGGTCCGCCCCCTATACATCATCATTGAGCAAACTTTGACCCTGTACCTCACAGTCAGCAGACACATTCCAGCCAATCAGCAGCATACCCTCCCTCCCAGACCCTCCCACCTCCTGCACAGCATCCATTTTAGATTCATTCTGAAGCTGCAGTCTTAGTGAGAGGAAGGAGAGTGTAGTTGCTGCGGATTTAATTGGGAAATCGATAGCTAGGCTAGTGAATTCAGTGTCCACTCCAGTCCTGAAAGACTCATCTGATCTCTGCTGTAAGGACAGCGTCCTGACAGCACCCCAAAAAGCCCTTTTTAGGGCTGCAACATTAGTCTGCTTTTTTCCTTTATATGCATATTGCAGTTGCATGGCCTGCCTGTGTGTGAGGAGCTGCAGGCCCACAGACTGCCAGTGCCCACCCCTGTCATCCCATGTGGCACAGGACTTTGCATCAAAAAAAAGGCATTTAATTTTTACACTTTAATCTAAGGTTATTTGCCTGCCAGTGTGTGTCAGGCTGACTTCCAGTGACTGTAGTGTGCCCACTGCCAGTGCCTACCACTCATACTGGCTGGCAGAGGACTTTGCATCAAAAATAGGCATTTAATTTTTACACTTTAATCTAAGGTTAGTTGCCTGCCAGTGTGTGTCAGGCTGACTTCCAGTGACTGTAGTGTGCCCACTGCCAGTGCCCACCACTCATACCGGCTGGCACAGGACTTTGCATAAAAAAGGCATTTAATTTTTACACATTAGTCTAATTTCAGTTGCTTGCCTGCTGCCAGTGCGTGTCAGGCCCACTTCCACTGACTGTAGTGTGCCCACTGCCAGTGCCAACCACTCATACCGGGTGGCACAGTAGCTTGCCGATAAATAAGGCATTTCATTTTTACACATTAGTCTAATTTCAGTTGCTTGCCTCCTGCCAGTGTGTGTCAGGCCCACCTCCAAAAAAGGCATTTAATTTTTACACTTTAATCTAAGGTTAGTTGCCTGCCAGTGTGTGTCAGGCTGACTTCCAGTGACTGTAGTGTGCCCACTGCCAGTGCCTACCACTCATACTGGCTGGCAGAGGACTTTGCATCAAAATAGGCATTTAATTTTTACACTTTAATCTAAGGTTAGTTGCCTGCCAGTGTGTGTCAGGCTGACTTCCAGTGACTGTAGTGTGCCCACTGCCAGTGCCTACCACTCATACCGGCTGGCACAGGACTTTGCATAAAAAAAGGCATTTAATTTTTACACATTAGTCTAATTTCAGTTGCTTGCCTGCTGCCAGTGCGTGTCAGGCCCACTTCCACTGACTGTAGTGTGCCCACTGCCAGTGCCAACCACTGATACCGGGTGGCACAGTAGCTTGCCGATAAATAAGGCATTTCATTTTTACACATTAGTCTAATTTCAGTTGCTTGCCTCCTGCCAGTGTGTGTCAGGCTGACTTCCAGTGACTGTAGTGTGCCCACTGCCAGTGCCTACCACTCATACTGGCTGGCAGAGGACTTTGCATCAAAATAGGCATTTAATTTTTACACTTTAATCTAAGGTTAGTTGCCTGCCAGTGTGTGTCAGGCTGACTTCCAGTGACTGTAGTGTGCCCACTGCCAGTGCCCACCCCTGTCATCCCATGTGGCACAGGACTTTGCATCAAAAAAAGGCATTTAATTTTTACACTTTAATCTAAGGTTAGTTGCCTGCCAGTGTGTGTCAGGCTGACTTCCAGTGACTGTAGTGTGCCCACTGCCAGTGCCCACCACTCATACCGGCTGGCACAGGACTTTGCATAAAAAAGGCATTTCATTTTTACACTTTAGTGTAATTTCAGCTGCTTGCCGGCTGCTAGTGTGTGTCAGGCCGACTTCCACTGACTGTAGTGTGCCCACTGCCAGTGCCCACCCCTGTCATCCCGTGTGGCACAGGACTTTGCATCAAAAAAAGGCATTTAATTTTTACACTTTAATCTAAGGTTAGTTGCCTGCCAGTGTGTGTCAGGCTGACTTCCAGTGACTGTAGTGTGCCCACTGCCAGTGCCCACCACTCATACCGGCTGGCACAGGACTTTGCATAAAAAAAGGCATTTAATTTTTACACATTAGTCTAATTTTAGTTGCTTGCCTGCTGCCAGTGCGTGTCAGGCCCACTTCCACTGACTGTAGTGTGCCCACTGCCAGTGCCAACCACTCATACTGGGTGGCACAGTAGCTTGCCGATAAATAAGGCATTTCATTTTTACACATTAGTCTAATTTCAGTTGCTTGCCTCCTGCCAGTGTGTGTCAGGCCCACCTCCAAAAAAAGGCATTTAATTTTTACACTTTAATCTAAGGTTAGTTGCCTGCCAGTGTGTGTCAGGCTGACTTCCAGTGACTGTAGTGTGCCCACTGCCAGTGCCTACCACTCATACTGGCTGGCAGAGGACTTTGCATCAAAATAGGCATTTAATTTTTACACTTTAATCTAAGGTTAGTTGCCTGCCAGTGTGTGTCAGGCTGACTTCCAGTGACTGTAGTGTGCCCACTGCCAGTGCCTACCACTCATACCGGCTGGCACAGGACTTTGCATAAAAAAGGCATTTAATTTTTACACATTAGTCTAATTTCAGTTGCCTGCCTGCTGCCAGTGCGTGTCAGGCCCACTTCCACTGACTGTAGTGTGCCCACTGCCAGTGCCAACCACTGATACCGGGTGGCACAGTAGCTTGCCCGATAAATAAGGCATTTCATTTTTACACATTAGTCTAATTTCAGTTGCTTGCCTGCTGCCAGTGTGTGTCAGGCCCACTTCCACAGACTGTAGTGTGCCCACTGCCAGTGCCCACCACTGATACAGGGTGGCACAGTACCACTTATCGAAAAAATGACAGGCAGAGGCAGGCCACCCCGCAGGGGCCGTCGTGGTCGTGGTGCTGTGATTTCCACTGTCCCTGGAATAATGCCTAGTGTTCAGAGGCCATGTACCCTGAACCCGAAAAATTCTGAGGACGTAGTTGACTGGCTTAGACAGGACACCCAATCTTCAACAGCTTCCGCTAAGAACCTTGACGCACCATCTTCCTCCAGCTCAGCTTTGGTCACCTGCTCTCAAGTTACCACGCACCCGCCCGCCGCTGATAGGAATAGTACTAGTTAAGACACCACTCATATAGGGTGTCACAGCACATTGCTCTGTGCACGCGCAGTGCCCCAATTTGGGAGTATGTGGACCGACCAAGCTGCTTTTTCCATCTCCCGGTTCCTGAAATCAATTCAGTTTAGTGTATGAGAGTTTGGTCTGTCACTGTGAAGGCAGTCGAAGGTACCTGGCCTAAATTTTTTTTCACAAAAGGCAATCCCTGATATGGGATGTAACAGGGATTAAACTGATGAGAATAGTACTACAGAAAATACCACTGATATCGGGTGTGACAGTAAATTGAACGGCGCAGACGCAGTCACCGTGGTTTAAAACAGAGTGGAGGGAGCCAGCGTTTTTTTAACCATCTCCCCGTTCGAAAAATCTATTCAATAAATGGCCCCCAGATTGGGGACGTTAGAGGGATTAAACTGATGAGAATAGTACTACAGAAAATACCACTCATATCGGGTGTGAGAGTAAATTGCACGGCGCAGAAGCAGTGACCGTGGATTAAAACAAAGGGGAGGGAGCCAGCGTTTTTTTAACCATCTCCCCGTTCGAAAAATCAATTCAATTGACCTTTCGGGGACCCTTGGTGTTGTACGTGGCTGGGTGGAGGAAGAAACCTTCAATGACATCACCGTGATGTGGCTAGCTTGGTATCCAACCTTGTGCAAATGGGGAGTTTGCGGTTGTGCAAATGAACTGTTTGCGGTTGTTTGCGGTGCATTAAAAGGGGAGTTTGGTCTGTCAATGTCTGAGAATCGGGCGTAACCCTTACACTACCTGATCGATACAACATCATACCTGATTGTATACACACACTGGATGTTTTAAAGCACGTTATTCCAAACAATTTAGGAATGTTAGTTGATTTATGCCCTTTATGGATTAAAACCCGACTCTGCGTCCACTACGTAATTTTCCATGGGAGTTTTGCCATGGATCCCCCTCCGGCATGCCACAGTCCAGGTGTTAGTTACCTTGAAACAACTCTTCCATCACTATTGTGGCCAGAAAGAGTCCCTTTGGTTTTTAAAATTCGCCTGTCTATTGAAGTCTATGGCGGTTCGCCCGGTTCGCCTGTTCGCGAACATTTGCGGAAGTTCGCGTTCACTGTTCGCGAACTGAAAATTTTATGTTCGCGACATCACTAGATGTCAACCCAGTTCTCCATAAACCCAAACCTTTCCTTACGGCACCAGCTTCTGAGCCACTTATTTCACTCCTTAAGTTCCTGTTGTCTTTCTAGTGATGCTCGTGGCACTAACTTGGAACTTTTCTCCGAGTTCCCAAAAATAATTTTTAAGGACCGTCCATCTCCCCCTGACTTTCTAATTTGTACCAATGTGTACCATAATTACCAGGTCTTCCTCAGCCCAAACCAGCAATCTTTCTATCCTATATGCAATATGCCGAACCCGAGGACCCGAAAGACAATACACTGTTCAGCATTTACAGTCTCGGCAACCAGTAATATATTTAGTTTAACACTAAAGCATTATAAACCATCTATCACAAACAGTAGTGGAATTTTTTTTAGTTGAGACATTTGTACGTGTTTATATTTCAGAAAAATAAATTATCTACATATGGAATTTACAAAAAAAATGAAAACATAAAGAATAAACACTAAAGGAAAACAACTACAGTAAACCTGCCATAAGCTGTCCTAAAGCAGAATGTACAAAATAGCTATGGGGGCCCAGTTCTGGATCTTCAACACAGTGAAAGGCAAATACCCCTTCAGGCAAGGAAAACAAAGCAAAGGGGTGTTCCTATTTTAGAGATCCCCAGTTCCACCATATGTCAAGATCCTGCTCTATTACAAGGCTTAAGAATGTGACAGATGAAAACTTAAGGCAGTTATCCATCCACAGAGAGCTGTTTCTGGGTGTTACCCCTCATCAGCATGGAGTAGGATTCTGGAGACCAGTCAAACAAAACAATAGCTGATCTTGGGGAGAACAACTACAATCAACACAGCAGAGCCTCATTTAAGAGTCTCAACACAGTAATACAAAGTGCAAAGTTATCTGGGAAACAGTAATATGCAAAATAATCATGGAATCTTTTTGTAGGATGTCTAGCATATAAGAGTGAATGTGGATCGCACATCCTCAGTACTATGCTTTTGATATAACGACTGTCCTTCAGCATAATTACATGGCATCTCAGCCCAATTTGTAATACATTCTATGCTGTGCATAAATGAGGCATTAGTATACAGTTTGATCAAAGAGCATAGGCCCACTTATCGCGACAAGGCTGCCTCTACAAGTGGGGACCTACTCTAATTTTATGGCGCAGCAGTGAACGGTGACCACCGGCACCCCAGCACCGCGCCAGCAGCAGACAGCGGGACCCAGTAGCCACACAGCATTCCCACTGTGCAGCTAAGCCACCTTGGCTCTGGGCCTCACCACCCCACCAGCACAGCACTGAGGCAGCAATGGCAGACACGCAGTACTGCAACATGTGAACGAGTGCAAAGAGTTCACCCAATCACAACCCTCAGGAAATCCATCTAAGAGGTAGTAGGAATTTATAGACCCTTTGTAGACTCAGGCTAATTAAAAACACCTAGTCCAAATGGGGAGGAGTGCTGATACCAGAAGGGGGAAAAAAGAAAGTAGATTCTAACAATATATTACACAAGAGAGTGAATCTGGATCGCACATCCTCAGTACTATGCTTTTTTTATAAAACGACTGTCCTTCAGCATAATTACGTGGCATCTCAGCCCAATTTGTAATACTGTTGCTGCTGGCGTGGTGCTGGGGCGCCGGTGGTCGCCGCACACTGCTGCGCCATAAAATTAGAGTAGGTCCCCACTTGTAGAGGCAACCTTGTTGCGGTAAGTGGGCCTATGCTCTTTGATCAAACATTATACTAATTCCTCATTTATGCACAGCATAGAATGTATTACAAATTGGGCTGAGATGCCATGTAATTTTGCTGAAGGACAGTCGTTATATCAAAAGCATAGTACTGAGGATGTGCGATCCCGATTCACTCTCTTGTGTTATACATCTTTTTGTAGGATTCTGGCTAACTGTGAGCAATGCCTTGGAGACTACTCAGACAAAACAATAGCTTTTGTAGTTGGTCTTCCTAAGATCAGCTATTGTTTTGTTTGAGCAGTCTCCAAGGCATTGCTACCAGTTAACCAGAATCCAACAAAAGGTTCCATGGTGATTTTGCAGGTTACTGTTTCCAAGAGAGCTTTGCACTTTGGATTGCTGTGTGGAGACTCCTAAATGAGGCTCTGCCATGTTTTTTGTAGTTGTTCTCCCCAAGATCAGCTATTGTTTTGTTAAAGTATAATGTATAATGGATTGAGTTATTGTTTTGTGGGTTAATATTTACTATAAATTGTCGTTATTCATTTAAAGAAGCACTATTTTTTTAATCAAAAATTGATAACTCACCACCTATATTCTAGTAGTATAATTTATTACACCCTAACAAGAACTCAGTCTTCGCCCTGTGGGAGACTGCCTGTGAACTACAGAATGACATAATCACCAGTCAAATCATTCTGGCACCTCATCTGGAAGTCCCCTATTCTCTTATTATCATCCAATAAACTGGATAATAATAAGTGAGTAGTCTGCGGGGTTGATCTCTATTGTTGGTGCACCATGTGTCAGAGCACGCACATAGGTGTCTGCCTTAGAGTGGATTCCTGTGTGCAGTGCCGGCCTGAGGACATGACGCCTGTTGCCCATTGGCCGTAGCTGACACACGTGCATGCGGGAGGTGCAGCGAGAGCTATGGGAAGCCATTTGCTTGCAATGTACATTTCAAATAAAGTTATGTGAAAGTGACATCAAGGGGCATGCACAGTGCAGAAATGAGGATCTGGTAGGTTAGAGGAAGCGGATATGATCTAATGTGACATGCACAGTTTTGCTTAAGAGACGCAGAGGGAAACATTGATGCAGCCATCTTGCAGACCACTGGTCCATTAGCACGTCATAGGATGGTATCACATAAGAAGTCCTAATATCAATGGAGAATTCCTAATCCACATTATGCACTTTATGATGATTGGCGCTGGGGTGAGCGTAATTATGCAAACACAGTTTATTGGTGCAATGTTTGTCACAACCTCTTTGCATTTAAACCGGTTATTTCACTGATGTATTATGGCTTGAGAACGGTTTGTTATAAGGCAAAACATTGCCTGTCTTTATGTATTGACGGGAATAAATATGCAAGTTTGAAAATGCTGGCTACATCCTTCTTATTAGGGCAGAGAGGGCAGACAGGCTCAAGCTGAATCACAGAGGAAAAATGGAGACCCTGCAGTGTGCGAGGGCAGCAGGTGTGTTACTGATCTGTCATGGCTACCCTACAAGCAGTGCAGCATGGTGAAACTCTGTCCCTCTGTCTCTGCAAAGCCAGATATGATGGAAAATGTAGGATTCATTAGGAAAACCATATCGGAGGGGAAAAGGAATCAAGGTGGTGGACAACCAACAAATTACACTTCATAGGGCAAACACAAGAGTCTCCAACATTTTCTTTAATAATGGCCTATTCTGCACTGTATAGGCAAAAAAAAAAAAAATCCTGGACTGCTTCTTTAAATACTTCTTCCTCTTCAGTAGGGTTGAGCGAACTGTAGAGCTCGGGTTCATACCGAACATTACGGCTTTTTCGCACCCGGACCCGAACCTGAACATTTCCGTAAAAGTTCGGGTTTGTTGTTCGGCAATTTTCCAATTTTTGAAAGGCTGCAGGGCTGCCAATCAATAAGCGTTTCACTACTTTGCCCAAAGAAGCCATCACAGCCATACCTACTAATAGCATGGCTGTGATTGGCTTAGTGCAGAATGTGACCAAGCCTCTATTTAAGCTGGAGTCACGTAGCATGGCACGTCACTCTGCTCTTCTCAGTGTAGAGATAGGATGCTGCCGCTTCTGTGAGGGAGAGATTAGGGAAGAAATCTGTTGAACTTGGTGGTGTTAAATCTTCAAGCTACAGCAATTATTGAGGGTGCTATGGTACATTTTTATACCCAGCCCTGAGCCCAGTGATACTGCCCAATAATTTTTTATCCATCTCTTAGTGAGGTGGGGGTTGGCGGACATTTTAGCAACTGCAGTGTCCTTGGAACTGCACGTAACCTACATGTGTGCCATCCTGCCAGGGACATCAGTCTATTCCTTTTTTGGTAGCTCAGTGGAGCAAATATTCCTTTTTTCTGGCAGGTCAGGTCCCCCTACATTACCTATTCTATAATTTAGGGGTGACATAGTGCATTTCTGTAGTTGGGGGCAAAAACCTGTATTGTGGTGCCATAGAGCACTGTTGCATACAACGCTGAAAATCCAGTCTTTTTATTTAGGAGCAACAGACTGCATTTATGTATTTGAGGAAATAAACCCGTATTGTTGTTCCACAGAGCAGTTTTGCATACAACGCACAAAAACGTATTTTAAAATTTAGCAGTGACATACTGCATTTGTGTATTTGGGGGAAATAAACCCATATTGTAGTTCCACAGAGAAATAAACCCGTATTGTTGTTCCACGGACAAAACCGTATTTTAAAATGTAGCATTGACATACTGCATTTATGTATTTGGGGGAAATAAACCAGTATTGTTGTTCTAAAAAGCAGTTTGGCATACAACGCACAAAAACCTATTTTAAAATTTAGCAGTGACATAATGCATTTGTGTACTTGTGGGAAATAAACCTGTATTGTAGTTTCACAGAGCAGTTTTGCGTACAACGAACAAAAAAGTATTTAAAAATTTTGCAGTGACATACTGCATTTATGTATTTGGGGGAAATAAACCCATATTGTTGTTCCACAGAGCAGTTTGGCATACAACGCACAAACACCTATTTTAAAATTTAGCAGTGACATACTGCATTTCTGTAGTTTGTTGCAATAAACACTGGTTTTGTGCTACATAGTTGATCTGAGGCCTACCCTGTATTTCAGTCATTTTAACCACTTCCAGACCTGGCCATTTGCCCCCTTCCTGACCAGGCCTAATTATGCAAATCTGACATGTGTCATTTTCTCGTGACACATTGTACTTCATGATAGTCATAAAATTGAGTACATATATTTCACCTTTATTGATGAAAAATGCCAAATTTCCCAAAAATTTTAAAAAAATAGCAATTTTCAAAATTTCTATTTCTCTGCTTTTAAAACAGAAAGTGATACCTCATTAAATATTTATTACTTAACATTCCCCTTATGTCTACTTTATGTTGGCATCATTTTGTAAATGTCATTTTATTTTTTTTGTAGAAAGAGGAAAAATCCAGCTCCAGTAGTGGGTGAGGTAAAATAATTTCCGTCTTTATTTCATCGATTAAAATCTCCAAGTCAGTAAGACAGGATTCATGCTAATATTGCTAACATGTTTCGGACCAAGTAGTATGTGAGGTCCTTCCTCATGACAGACATGGTGAGAATGAGAGGACATCAGTCTGATATACCCTGCCCCATCAGGTAACACCTGTGCAAGGGGGGAGGGCACAGCAGACCACAGCCCTCTCATTAGTCATCACCATTACACAAAGGCAAGTCTAAAAAACACACAAACAGTTTGTCATGAGGAAGGACCTTACATACTACTTGGTCCGAAACATGTTGGCAATATTGGCATGAATCCTGTCTTACTGACTTGAAGATTTTAATCGATGAAATAAAGATGGAAATTATTTTACCTCACCCACTACTGGAGCTGGATTTTTCCTCTTTCTACATGTTCAGCTGATATCAGGTGCACCATCCGTGCTCGTCTGTGGGATGACTACAAGCTTCAGCAGGTGTCACGACCTTGGTTAAGGTCGCGACTGTGTTGTTGCCAGCGGCAACGTGTCGCCTGCATGTGGGGGCTGCTATTCCGTTGCCTCACGTGCGGTTGCCGTTGGCAACGTGTCACCCTCTTTGCGGTCGTGGCTTTTGACCTGCTGCCTCACATGCGCTTGTCGTGGGCAACGTGGTGTTGCGTAGTTCATGTGGGGGCAGGGCCACGGCAGCTCTGAGTTGGTGTGGTGACACAAAGCCACACATGCTGTTGCCGGTGGCAACATGTCGTCTAGCATGTGTGTGCTCACCTTGTTTGTGAGCACGTTCCTTGGGTGTGGTTTACACAGGGTTAATGTCTGTGTGCTGGGTGTGTCCTCTGGCATCCTTAAGTGTCTGTGTTTGGAGCCTGAGTTCAGTTTGTTTGTCTCCAGCCTTGGTGTGAGCATGTGCTGGAGGTGGTTGCTTGCACCCATGTTATGTCTGTGTGAGTCACCCTTATTTGTTATATCGTTTACACTGTTTGATTGTATTCCCCTCCTGTGTGCTTCTGCTTACCCTTACCCTCACTTGGTTATGTATTTGTTGTGGGTTTGTATGTCGCAGTATGTTGGTTTGTGTGCTCCGGAAGGGGCTTGCTTACCCGGAGGGGTATAGCATATTCCGGATGGTGTGCTGCCCGGCCAGGTCTCCCCCCAGGCATCTGATGTCCGCTTGAGGGTCTGGGAGGTCCTGGCGCTGCTTCTCTACCTTCAGCACAGCAGGTAAGTGTGGGTTTCTTGTACATGTTTCCTATGTTACTTGCCTGCCGTGCGGGCACACACTGTTCAGGTCCCAGCTACTGTGGGGGCCTCTGGAGACTCCTGCTCATCCGCGGTCTTGGGTGAGCAGGTGGTCTCTGCCCTGTTGTCATGTGAGGGCGAGACAGGGCGTTCAGGGCCATAGGTACGTGGGTATGAGCCGTCCCACCTTCAGGGTCCGCTCATACAGCCAGGAGACCAGGGCAAGTTTTAGGGACATGCCAGGAGGTCATCTGCTCCTTTGTCCCTGCTTTTAGGCCCGGCGGCCGTGGATAGTGCGCGGCAGGGGGTTTCCCCACTCTCCGTCGTGACATTATAACAAATAACGACTCCACAGTCTTGCCTTCGGAAGAGGGTGCAGCATGCGTCGCCTGCGGTTTTGGGCACGCATGCGCGTTCTCCGGAGGGAGAACGTTATGGGGGTTAACACCGTTAACGGCACGGTTGGTGGCATTTCCCCCGCCACCTCTCTAATCGTGTCCGTGCTGGTGTCCCCCCTCGTCCTTCTCAGGGTTCCTCGTTCCGGTTGCCAGGTCTGGGCCTTCCTGGTTGAGTCCATGCTGTGTGCGGGTGTGAGGAATGGTTCCAGGCAGCGACCTGGAGCAGGTGTTTCTTCCCTGAGTTGGACGCGGTGTCCAGTTGTTTCCTCCAGATCGAGTTGGTGGCTGGCAGCCTGGGACCTAGGTGACGGTCCAGGTGTGTTGGCGGCAGTTCTGGAGGGAGATATTGGCACCTATTTGGCATTGCCTCCAGTGTTGTTCCTCCAGACTGTTGTGGTGGCTGGCAGCCTGGGACCTAGTTGACGGTCCAGCCTTGTTGGCGGCAGTTCTGGAGGGAGACACTGGGTGTTATCAGGCAACTGCCCCTCCCCCCCCCCCCCCTTGTGGTTCGCCCCACCAACTTCCCATTTTTGGTTGGGGGGGGGGCTTTGAAGGGTGGGAGTGTCACGACCTTGGTTAAGGTCGCGACTGTGTTGTTGCCAGCGGCAACGTGTCGTCTGCACGTGGGGGCTGCTATTCCGTTGCCTCACGTGCGGTTGCCGTTGGCAACGTGTCACCCTCTTTGCGGTCGTGGCTTTTGACCTGCTGCCTCACATGCGCTTGTCGTGGGCAACGTGGTGTTGCGTAGTTCATGTGGGGGCAGGGCCACGGCAGCTCTGAGTTGGTGTGGTGACACAAAGCCACACATGCTGTTGCCGGTGGCAACATATCGTCTAGCATGTGTGTGCTCACCTTGTTTGTGAGCACGTTCCTTGGGTGTGGTTTACACAGGGTTAATGTCTGTGTACTGGGTGTGTCCTCTGGCCTCCTTAAGTGTCTGTGTTTGGAGCCTGAGTTCAGTTTGTTTGTCTCCAGCCTTGGTGTGAGCATGTGCTGGAGGTGGTTGCTTGCACCCATGTTATGTCTGTGTGAGTCACCCTTATTTGTTATATCATTTACACTGTTTGATTGTATTCCCCTCCTGTGTGCTTCTGCTTACCCTTACCCTCACTTGGTTATGTATTTGTTGTGGGTTTGTATGTTGCAGTATGTTGGTTTGTGTGCTCCGGAAGGGGCTTGCTTACCCGGAGGGGTATAGCATATTCCGGATAGTGTGCTGCCCGGCCAGGTCTCCCCCCAGGCATCTGATGTCCGCTTGGGGGTCTGGGAGGTCCTGGCGCTGCTTCTCTACCTTCAGCACAGCAGGTAAGTGTGGGTTTCTTGTACATGTTTCCTATGTTATTTGCCTGCCGTGCGGGCACACACTGTTCGGGTCCCGGCTGCTGTGGGGCCCTCTGGAGACTCCTGCTCATCCGCGGTCTTGGGTGAGCAGGTGGTCTCTGCCCTGTTGTCATGTGAGGGCGAGACAGGGCGTTCAGGGCCATAGGTACGTGGGTATGAGCCGTCCCACCATCAGGGTCCGCTCATACAGTCAGGAGACCAGGGCAAGTTTTAGGGACATGCCAGGAGGTCATCTGCTCCTTTGTCCCTGCTTTTAGGCCCGGCGGCCGTGGATAGTGCGCGGCGGGGGGTTTCCCCACTCCCCGTCGTGACAGCAGGTGAGAGCTGCCACCCTCCTGTTTTTTCTTGCCTGTGCTCAACCTGAACGGCATGCACTCCCTGTCTGGTCTTCATTCAAATATTGCGATTTCTCCAAGTACTTTTTCTGCTGATATATCCGGTATTATGGCACATACTGCGTTACGCTCTGTTGATGATGATGTGGAGCGACTCAAGAAAATGATTGCCATTTTTGATTGTCCCGAGCAGAAAATACAGGATGACTTAAATCTAAAGACACAGATGTCCTCACTTGAAAGGCTGCTGTTAAAGGAGTTACGTACCTGGTGGGATGCAACCACCTTGCAGAAGTATATTGATAAAAATATGATCCCAAGGGGTTTGAGAATCAAAAACAACCCCAATATCACTTACTCTGACTCCTTTACTATTCAGTGGCAATCCATTCTATCTGACTGTTCACTCAAACTGATGACATTGATAGTACAACAATAACATTAATCATTACTTGCCCTACGGGAGGAAATTAAATCTGCACAAGCTGCACTCTCCACTCTTTCACAGTTACCACAATTTACGGAACTGGATGACAAATTGCGTGAAAATCTAAACAAGATAGAGGATGATCTAATCCTATACAAGCAGAAAAAATTTAATAGAGACATGCTCGACTATAACACTGACTCTGTTTATACTTGGACTGATGTTCGGGCAAACACTCCACGTTCCATATTACGGAGATCTCGCTCCAGACGTAGGAATCATTCCAAGGTTTCCTTCAGCTCAACTGAACAGGAATCAGCAGATTCCTCACCTGAACTCTCTATCTCCATGACAAATAGAAACACAACCGAAGCTTCAGCCATACCACCAATCGCTGCTTCTCAACATAAGAGATCGGCAAAAAACGACGGGCCGGTCGTCGTTATAGGAAAAAATTGACGCTATCCCTCACGACGGGGGAACTAATTAAGGACATTCAAGTCATTAATATATCAGCTTCTCTGATCTCTTCTGAACAAATTTTGGATATAAACAGGTTCGCGCGTGCACTAACCTTGAAAAAGCATTTCTATAATGATAACCCTGTTAATGTTGCGGGCCAGGTGTCTGAGACTAATATACATGCAAAGGATTCTCGTATTGACACTAATATGACCTTTGTGTCATTTACTGATATGATCCAATGCAATGCTCTTTAAACAATGTGCACTCTCAATAAGGTTTCAGCTACTACTAACACCTCTCAAATCTTCAAGACTAACAATCCTGACTTTTACCCAGTGCAATCACGATCCAATGCACTAGATAAATTTCAGGAGTTGGTGGAAAGGGATTTGAGCCACCTGTCCAGTGTGAAAAAATCACATAAAAAATACAACCTTACACTACGGGAACATACCGCACTCCTTGATCTCAAGAATAGAGATGATATAATTGTTAAAGAAGCCGATAAAGGAGGTGCGGTTGTCATACTGCACAAGGGCTTATATGGAAAACTGGTCTTGAGAATGCTTTCTGATGTTACCACCTATAAACCACTCTCTACTGATCCATTACCGGTATTCAGGAAAAAAATGTCTGATACTTTGGACATGGGTAAAAAAAATTGGGCATCATTACCCAAAAGGAAAGGGATTACATTTACACTGAACATCCAATTACTCCCATGTTTCATGCCCTTCCCAAAATACACAAGAATGTTTTCCCTCCCCCTTAAGACCTATTGTGGCAGGCATCAGCTCTTATTCTGAGCATTTATCATAATGGGTCGACTCCTTGCTTCAGCCCCTGGTTCCTCACATACCAGGTTTCTTGAAGGACTCCAGAACTGTATTGCAGGCTATGTCTGCATTACAGTGGAGTGACAAATGTATATGGATTACGGCAGTTGTGGTGGCATTAAACACCAATGTCCCCCATAATTTGGCCATTACTGCCTTACATTGGTTTCTCAGTTTCTATAGTGACTATGCCCTAGAGCTCAGAGGTTTCATAATTATGGTGGTGGAGTTCCTCCGGAGGCACAATTATTTCTCTTTTGATAACCAATTTTTTTTGCAGGTCTCGGGGGTGTCGATGGGGGCCAAGTTCTCTCCCTCCATTGCTAATATTTTTATGGCTTGGTGGGAGGGACACTTTCTCCTCATCGACACCATCCCTTTTAGGGACAGTATTTTGTGGTATGAACGCTACATCGACGACCTGCTCATAGTATGGTCGGGCGATGTGGCGTCCATACCGCAACTTGATTTTTATTTAAACTCCACTCTAGAATCCTTATCTTTCACATTACACTATAATGTGGAAGAGATTCACTTTTTGGATTTGTGCCTCAGGGGGGATCCCTCCATATGTGAAATTGTCACTTCCATATACCGCAAAGAACTAGCAGGTCACACTATTCTCCATGCTGGTTCGTGTCATCCTGCCCATGTAATACAAAACATCTCGTTTGGTGAATTAATACGAGCTTGCCGCAACTGTTCCAACATGGTGTCCTATAACAAAGAATACCATTATATTAGAGGCAGATTGCACCACAGAGCCTAACATCATGCCATTATTGATCGGGAACATATAAAAGTATTACCTCTGGACTAGAGATGAGCGAACACCTGGAAGTTCGGGTTCGGGAAGTTCGGCCGAACTTCCCGAAAATGTTCGGATTCGGGATCCGAACTCGACCCGAACTTTATCCCGAAACCCATTGAAGTCAATGGGGACCGGAACTTTTAGGCACTAAAAAGGTTGTAGAATAGTCCAGGAACGGGCTAGAGGGCTGCCAAAGGCAGCAAAATGTAGGTCAATCCCCTGCAAACAAATGTGGATAGGGAAATGAATTAAAATAAAATAAAAAAAAATAAATAAAATTTAACCAATATCAATTGGAGAGAGGTCCCACAGCAAGGAATCATGCGTCATATCACCCACCACCGGAGAAGGCCACTTTCAGTTATTTATGCCCCACCACCCAGACAGAGGAGAGAGGTCCCACAGCAAGGAATCATGCGTCATATCACACACCACCGAAGAAGGCCACTTTCAGTTATTTCGAACCCAGCACCCAGACAGAGGAGAGATGTCCCACAGGAAGGAATCATGCGTCATATCAACCACCACCGGAGAAGGCCACTCTCAGTTATTTCGGCCCAGCACCCAGACAGAGGAGAGAGGTCCCACAGCAAGGAATCATGCGTCATATCAACCACCACCGGAGAAGGCCACTCTCAGTTATTTCGGCCCAGCACCCAGACAGAGGAGAGAGGTCCCACAGCAAGGAATCATGCGTCATATCAACCACCACCGGAGAAGGCCACTCTCAGTTATTTCGGCCCAACACCCAGACCGAGGATACAGGTCCCACATCAAGGAATCATGCATCATATCACCCACCACTGGAGAAGGCCACTCAGTTATTTCGGCCCCAGCACCCAGACAAAGGAGAGATGTCCCACAGGAAGGAATCATGCGTCATATCAACCACCACCGGAGAAGGCCACTCTCAGTTATTTAGGCCCAGCACCCAGACAGAGGAGAGAGGTCCCACAGCAAGGAATCATGCGTCATATCAACCACCACCGGAGAAGGCCACTCTCAGTTATTTCGGCCCAGCACCCAGACAGAGGAGAAAGGTCCCACAGCAAGGAATCATGCGTCATATCAACCACCACTGGAGAAGGCCACTCAGTTATTTCGGCCCCAGCACCCAGACAGAGGAGAGATGTCCCACAGGAAGGAATCATGCGTCATATCAACCACCACCGGAGAAGGCCACTCTCAGGTATTTCGGCCCAGCACCCAGACAGAGGAGAGATGTCCCACAGGAAGGAATCATGCGTCATATCACCCACCACTGGAGAAGGCCACTTTCAGTTATTTCAGCCCAGCACCCAGACCGAGGATACAGGTCCCACATCAAGGAATCATGCGTCATATCACCCACCACTGGAGAAGGCCACTCAGTTATTTCGGCCCCAGCACACAGACAGAAGAGATGTCCCACAGGAAGGGATCATGCGTCATATCAACCACCACCGGAGAAGGCCACTCTCAGTTATTTCGGCCCAGCACCCAGACAGAGGAGAGAGGTCCCACAGCAAGGAATCATGCGTCATATCAACCACCACCGGAGAAGGACACTCTCAGTTATTTCGGCCCAGCACCCAGACAGAGGAGAGAGGTCCCACAGCAAGGAATCATGCGTCATATCAACCACCACCGGAGAAGGCCACTCTCAGTTATTTCGGCCCAGCACCCAGACCGAGGATACAGGTCCCACATCAAGGAATCATGCGTCATATCACCCACCACTGGAGAAGGCCACTCAGTTATTTTGGCCCCAGCACCCAGACAGAGGAGAGATGTCCCACAGGAAGGAATCATGCGTCATATCAACCACCACTGGAGAAGGCCACTCTCGGTTATTTCGGCCCAGCACCCAGACAGAGGAGAGGTTCATTCAACTTTGGGTTGCACCGCAAGATCATGGTAAAGTTAAAAAAATGAGGATTCAATAAAGAAGTGCCCCGGAGTACAAGAATACATGGTTGAGGGGGAGGCAGTTATAAATGTCTATTCTGTGCAAGGGAGGGACAGGTCCTGTGGGATCCATGCCTGGTTCATTTTTATGAACGTCGGCTTGTCCACGTTGGCTGTGGACAGGCGGCTGCGTTTATCAGTAATGACGCCCCCTGCCGTGCTGAATACACGTTCAGACAAAACGCTGGCCGCCGGGCAGGCCAGCACCTCCAAGGCATAAATTGCTAACTCTGGCCACGTGGACAATTTGGAGACCCAGAAGTTGAATGCGGCCGAACCGTCAGTCAGTACGTGGAGGGGTGTGCAGACGTACTGTTCAACCATGTTAGTGAAATGCTGCCTCCTGCTAACACGTTCCGTATCAGGTGGTGGTGCAGTTAGCTGTGGCGTGAAGACAAAACTTTTCCACATTTCTGCCATGCTAACCCTGCCCTCAGAGGAGCTGGCCGTGACACAGCTGCGTTGGCGAACTCTTGCTCCTCCTCTGCCTTCGCCTTCGGCTTCCACCTGTTCCCCTGTGAAATTTGGGAATGCTCTCAGGAGCGCGTCTACCAGCGTGCGCTTGTACTCGCGCATCTTCTTATCACGCTCCAGTGCAGGAAGTAAGGTGGGCACATTGTCTTTGTACCGGGGTTCCAGCAGGGTGGCAACCCAGAAGTCCGCACACGTTAAAATTTGGGCAACTCTGCTGTCGTTGCGCAGGCACTGCAGCATGTAGTCGCTCATGTGTGCCAGGCTCCCCAGAGGTAAAGACAAGCTGTCCTATGTGGGAGGCGTATCGTAATCGTCCTCAGTATCCCCCCAGTCACGCACCAGTGATGGGCCTGAGCTGTGTCGGGTGCCACCCCGCTGTGAACCTGCTTCATCCTCATCCTCCTCCTCATCCTCCTCGTCCTCCAGTAGTGGGCCCTGTCTGGCCACATTTGTACCTGGCCTCTGCTGTTGCAAAAAACCTCCCTCTGAGCCACTTCTAACAGACTGGCCTGAAAGTGCTTAAATTGACCCCTCATCCTCCTCCTCCTCCTGGGCCACCTCCTCTTCCATCATCGCCCTAAGCATTTTCTCAAGGAGACATAGAAGTGGTATTGAAACGCTGATAACGGTGTCATCGCCACTGGCCATGTTGGTGGAGTACTCAAAACAGCGCAACACGGCACACAGGTCTCGCATGAAGGCCCAATCATTGGTGGTGAAGTGGTGCTGTTCCGCAGTGCAACTGACGCGTGCGTGCTGCAGCTGAAACTCCACTATGGCCTGCTGCTGCTCGCACAGTCTCTCCAGCATGTGCAAGGTGGAGTTTCACCTGGTGGGCACGTCGCATATGAGGCGGTGAGCGGGAAGGCCGAAGTTCCGCTGTAGCGCAGACAGGCAAGCAGCGGCAGGATGTGAACGCCGGAAGCGCGCACAGACAGCCCTCACTTTATGCAGCAGCTCTGACATGTCGGGGTAGTTGTGAATGAACTTCTGCACCACCAAATTCAGCACATGCGACAGCCAAGGGATGTGCATCAAACCGACTAGTCCCAGAGCTGCGACGAGATTTCGCCCATTATCGCAAACCACCAGGCCGGGCTTGGGGCCCACCGGCAGAAACCACTCGTCGGTCTGTTGTTCAATACCCCGCCACAACTCCTGCGCGGTGTGGGGCCTGTCCCCCAAACATATGAGTTTCAGAATGGCCTGCTGACGTTTACCCCGGGCTGTGCTGAAGTTGGTGGTGAAGGTGTGTGGCTGACTGGATGAGCTGGTGGAAGCAGAGGAGGAGGAAGCCGAGTAGGAGGAGGAGGCTACAGGAGGCAAAGAATGATGCCCTGCGATACTTGGCGATGGAAGGACGTGCGCCAAGGAACTCTCCGCCTGGGGCCCAGCCGCCACTACATTTACCCAGTGTGCAGTTAGGGAGATATAGCGTCCCTGGCCGTGCTTACTGGTCCACGTATCTGTGGTTAGGTGGACCTTGCCACAGATGTCGTTGCGCAGTGCACACTTGATTTTATCGGATACTTGGTTGTGCAGGGAAGGCACGGCTGTCTTGGAAAAGTAGTGGCGGCTGGGAACAACATACTGTGGGACAGCCATGGACATCAGCTGTTTGAAGCTGTCTGTGTCCAGCAGCCTGAATGACAGCATTTCAAAGGCCAGTAGTTTAGAAATGCTGGCATTCAAGCCCAGGGCTCGAGGGTGGCTAGGTGGGAATTTACGCTTTCTATCCAAGGTTTGTGAGATGGAGAGCTGAACGCTGCCGTGTGACATGGTGGAGATGCTTGGTGACGCAGGTGGTGTTGTCGGTGGCACATCCTCTGTTTGGTGGGCGGCAGGTGCCAACATTCCTCCCGAGGCGGAGGAAGAGGCCGAGGCAGCAGCAGAAGAGGGAGCAGGGGGAGCCAGAGTGAGTTCCTTGCTTTTAAGGTGTTTACTCCACTGCAGTTCATGCTTTGCATGTAGATGCCTGGTCATGCAGGTTGTGCTAAGGTTCAGAACGTTCATGCCTCGCTTCAGGCTCTGATGGCATAGCGTGCAAACCACTCAGGTCTTGTTGTCAGCACATTGTTTTAAGAAGTGCCATGCCAGGGAACTCCTTGAAGCTGCCTTTGGGGTGCTCGGTCCCTGGTGGCGGTGGCCAGTAGCAGGCAAACTCTCTTGGAGGCGGCTTTTGCTGCTTTTGCCCCCTGCTCTCTCTTTTGCTATGCTGTTGGCTCGGTCTCACCACTGCCTCTTCCTCTGAACTATGAAAGTCAGTGGCACGACCTTCATTCCATGTGGGGTCTAGGACCTCATCGTTCCCTGCATCGTCTTCCACACAGTCTTCCTCCCTGACCTTCTGTTCGGTCTGCACACTGCAGAAAGATGCAGCAGTTGGCACCTGTGTTTCGTCATCATCAGAGACGTGCGGACTCCGATGAGGTGGTATTCCCATGTCCTCCTCATCAGGAAACATCAGTGGTTGTGCATTAGTGCATTCTATGTCTTCCACCACTGGGGAAGGGCTAGGTGTATTCCCTTGGGAAACCCTGCCAGCAGAGTCTTCAAACAGCATGAGAGACTGCTGCATAACTTGAGACTCAGACAGTTTCCATGATATGCATGGGGGTGATGTGACAGACTGATGGGCTTGGTTTTCAGGTGCTACCTGAGTGCTTTTTGCAGAAGACTGGGTGGGAGATAATGTTGTGAACATGCTGGATCCACTGTCGGCCACCCAATTGACTAGCGCCTGTACTGCTCAGTCCTTACCATCCTTAGAACGGCATTGGACCCCACCAAATATCGCTGTAAATTCTGGAAGGTACTGGAACCTGAGGTAGTTGGTTCACTAGGACGTGTGGCTGTGGCAGAATGGCTACGTCCTCTCCCAGCACAAGAGGGTACACTAACACCACCACGACCGCGTCCGCGTCCTTTACTAGATGTTTTCCTCATTGTTACCGTTCACCAAGCACCACAATAAGAAAACAAATATTTGGCCCAATGTATTGATTTCAAATTCAGGCCTTTTTTTTACAGGCACCTAACACTATCTGCCTATTTATTTATGTAGCGTATTACACTAATCCAGGCACAGCAGTAACCACTGAGTTAGGGGAATATCTCATTTAGGGCTAGTATTTAGGCCCTGGATGAAAGGTATCCTTTTATGGACAGATTTACAATTGGCCTGCAACAGCTGGTACACCAGATTCAGGGTATTGCTATTTTGGCAATTGAATTTAACCCCAGAACAAAATATATGTTTTGGCGGACACTATGAAACTTGGCCTGCAACAGCTGGGACACCAGATTCAGAGTATTGCTATTTTGACAAGTGAATTACACCCCAGAACAAAATATATGTTTTTGCGGACACTATGAATCTTGGCCTGCAACAGCTGGGACACCAGATTCAGGGTATTGCTATTTTGGCGAAAAAACTTCACCCCAGAACAAAATATATGTTTTGGTGGACACTATGAATCTTGGCCTGCAACAGCTGGTACACCAGATTCAGGGTATTGCTATTTTGGCAATTGAATTTCACCCCAGAACAAAATATATGTTTTGGTGGACATTATGAATCTTGGCCTGCAACAGCTGGTACACCAGATTCAGGGTATTGCTATTTTGGCAATTGAATTTCACCCCAGAACAAAATATATGTTTTGGCGGACACTATTATACTTTGCCAGCCACAGCTGAAACCACTGATTTATGGTATTGCTATTTTGGCAATTGAATTTTAACCCAGAACAAAATATATGTTTTGGCGGACACTATGAATCTTGGCCTGCAACAGCTGGGACACCAGATTCAGGGTATTGCTATTTTAGCAATTGAATTTCACCCCAGAACAAAATATATGTTTTGGCAGACAGTATTATACTTTGCCAGCCACAGCTGGGACACAAGATTCAGGGTATTGCTATTTTGGCAATTGAATTTCACCCCAGAACAAAATATATGTTTTGGCGGACACTATTATACTTTGCCAGCCACAGCTGAAACCACAGATTTATGGTATTGCTATTTTGGCAATTAAATTTCACCCCAGAAGAAAATATATGTTTTTGCGGACACTATGAATCATGGCCTGCAACAGCTGGGACACCAGAGTCAGGGTATTGCTATTTTGGCAATTGAATTTCACCCCAGAACAAAATATATGTTTTGGCGGACACTATTATATTTTGTCAGCCACAGTTAAAACCACTGATTTATGGTATTGCTATTTTGGCAATTGAATTTCACCCCAGAACAAAATATATGTTTTGGCGGACACTATGATATTTTGACAGCCACAGCTGAAACCACTGATTTATGGTATTGCTATTTTGGCAATTGAATTTCACCCCAGAACAAAATATATGTTTTGGCGGACACTATTATATTTTTCCAGCCACAGCTAAAACTACTGATTTATTGTATTGCTATTTTGGCAATTGAATTTCACCCCAGAACAAAATATATGTTTTGGCGGACACTATGATATTTTGACAGCCACAGCTGAAACCACTGATTTATGGTATTGCTATTTTGGCAATTGAATTTCACCCCAGAACAAAATATATGTTTTGGCGGACACTATGATATTTTGACAGCCACAGCTGAAACCACTGATTTATGGTATTGCTATTTTGGCAATTGAATTTCACCCCAGAACAAAATATATGTTTTGGCGGACACTATTATATTTTTCCAGCCACAGCTAAAACTACTGATTTATTGTATTGCTATTTTGGCAATTGAATTTCACCCCAGAACAAAATATATGTTTTGGCGGACACTATGATATTTTGACAGAAACAGCTGAAACCACTGATTTATGGTATTGCTATTTTGGCAATTGAATTTCACCCCAGAACAAAATATATGTTTTGGCGGACACTATTATATTTTGCCAGCCACAGCTGAAACCACTGATTTGTGGTATTGCTATTGTGGCAATTGAATTTCACCCCAGAACAAAATATATGTTTTTGCGGACACTGTGAATCTTGGCCTGCGTCAGCTGGGACACCAGATTCAGGGTATTGCTATTTTGGCAATTGAATTTCACCCCAGAACAAAATATATGTTTTTGCGGACACTATGAATCTTGGCCTGCAACAGCTGGGACACCAGATTCACGGTATTGCTATTTTGGCAATTTAATTTCACCCCAGAACAAAATATATGTTTTGCCGGACACTATAATATTTTGCCAGCCACAGCTGAAACCACTGATTTATGGTATTGCTATTTTGGCAATTGAATTTCACCCCCGATCAAAATATATGTTTTGGCGTACACTATTATATTTTGCCAGCCACAGCTGAAACCACTGATTTATGGTATTGCTATTTTGGCAATTGAATTTCACCCCAGAACAACATATATGTTTTGGCCAACACTATGAATCTTTGCCTGCAACAGCTGGGACACCAGATTCAGGGTATTGCTATTTTGGCAATTGAATTTCACCCCAGAACAGAATATATGTTTTGGCGGACAATATTATACTTTGCCAGCCAGTGCTGGGACACCAGATTCAGGGTATTGCTATTTTGGCAATTGAATTTCACCCCAGAACAAAATATATGTTTTGGCGGACACTATTATTCTTTGCCAGCCACTGCTGAAACCACTGATTTATGGTATTGCTATTTTGGCAATTAAATTTCACCCCAGAACAAAATATATGTTTTGGCGGTCACTATGAATCTTGGCCTGCAACAGCTGGGACACCAGATTCAGGGTATTGCTATTTTGGCAATTGAATTTCACCCCAGAACAAAATATATGTTTTGGCGGACACTATTATACTTTGCCAGCCACAGCTGAAACCACTGATTTATGGTATTGTTATTTTGGCATTTGAATTTCACCACATAAAATAATCTATCCTTTGCCAGACAGCAGACAGTATTATACTTGGCTAGCCAAAGCTGGAACACCAGATTTAGGGGATTGGTATTTGGGCAATTGTATTTAACCACTTAATAAAATATAGAAATTGCTATCCTGAGTTTCTAGGGGTGACAATTAGCACAGCCAAGCCCCTGATGTAGGATATAGCAAAAAAAAAAACTAGTATTAATAACATAGAAACATAGAAACATAGAATGTGTCGGCAGATAAGAACCATTTGGCCCTTCTAGTCTGCCCAATATGCTGAATACTATGAATAGCCCCAGGCCCTATCTTATATGAAGGATGGCCTTATGCCTATCCCATGCATGCTTAAACTCCTTCACTGTATTTGCAGCTACCACTTCTGCAGGAAGGCTATTCCATGCGTCCACTACTCTCTCAGTAAGGTAATTCTTCCTGATATTACTTTTAAACCTTTGCCCCTCTAATTTAAAACTATGTCCTCTTGTAGCAGTTTTTCTTCTTTTAAATATTCTCTCCTCTTACCGTGATGATTCCCTTTATGTATTTAAAAGTTTCTGTCATATCCCCTCTGTTTCTTCTTTCTTCCAAGCTATACATGTTTAGGTCCTTTAACTTTTCCTGGTAAGTTTTGTCCTGCAATCCATGTACTAGTTTAATAGCTCTTCTCTGAACTCTCTCCAAAGTTTCAATATCTTTCTGCAGATATGGTCTCCAGTACTGCACACAATACTCCAAATGAGGTCTCACTAGTGCTCTGTAGAGCGGCACGAGCACCTCCCTCTTTCTACTGTTAATGCCTCTCCCTATACACCCAAGCATTCTGCTAGCGTTACCTGCTGCTCTATGACATTTTCTGCCAACCTTTAGGTCGCCTGATATAATGACCCCTAAATCCCTTTCCTCAGATACTGAGGTTAGTACTGTATCACTGTTTTTATATTCTGCTCTTGGGTTTTTACGCCGCAGGTGCATTATCTTGCACTTATCAACATTAAAGTTTAGTTGCCAGATTTTTGACCATTCCTCTAGTTTTCCTAAATCCTTTTGCATTTGGTGTATCCCTCCAGGAACATCAACCCTGTTACAAATCTTTGTGTCATCAGCAGTATTGATGGATTGATGGACTTGGTGGCAGCTTGTTCTGGTGCACCACAAGTCACAAAATGGCCGTCGATCACCCCAAAAAATAAGTGACAGAAAAACGCTCTGTGCAGCCTAAAAACCAGTGAGCAAGTAACTAGCAGAAGTTCAATCATTCACAGCTGTAGATCGATCCGTTCATTAGGGGCTGTTGCTGACTTTTCCCTGCCTAATCTCGCCCTCACAGAAGCTGCGTCCTCTCCCTACACTATTAAGAGCAGTGTGACGAGCGGCGCTACGTGACTCCAGCTGGGTCACATGCTGGGTCACATGCTGCACTTGGCCAATCACAGCCATGCCATTAGTAGGCATGGCTGTGATGGGCTCTTAGGGCAAGAAGTAAAGCGCTAGCTGATTGGCTGCTGTGCAGCCCTTCAGAAAGCGGGAAGTAATCGCCAAACAACAAACCCGAACTTTTTTGAAAATGTCTGGGTTCGGGTCTATGCTCGAACTATGCTCGAACTGTTCGCTCAATACTACTCTGGACAAAAAACCTTTAATTTTTCCACATACCAGCAAGATGTCTGACCCCCGCTCTCACGGCCAACAAGCTACTACTTTTGTCACACAATATAGCCAAGAATACCCTGCTATCTGCAAAATCATTAAAAAATATTTTCCTATTCTGGCTAGTGATGAGCAGTGGTCTGACATCGTGTCTGGAGGCATTAGGTGTGCAGCTAAAAAAGCTACTACTGTGGGCAATCTAATTAGCCCGAGTTTGTTTCTTTCATCCAGTTCCAATAATTTGCAGCCTATTTGGCTAAACTGTAAACGCTGCTATAAATGTGGGCACCAAAGATGTATCTGTTGCTCTCACATTATGATGAACAAAACCTACACATCTACCACCAACAACAATGAATTTGTTATACAATCATATATCAATTGCAACACCAAATATGTCATATATTTGATTACCTGTAATGTTTGTCAACTT
This sequence comes from Bufotes viridis, assembly GCA_033119425.1. Classification (NCBI taxonomy): domain Eukaryota; kingdom Metazoa; phylum Chordata; class Amphibia; order Anura; family Bufonidae; genus Bufotes; species Bufotes viridis. Next base: position 367,721,992 of record CM065591.1, on the reverse strand, counting down.
CATTATGTGGGATGCACAACGGGCCCTTTAAAGAACAGACATCTCTCTGATGTTCCATTTTTTGACAAACGCAATGTTTCAGCCGTGAGTCCGCATTTTGCAATAGTCCATGCAGGGGACGTGTCGCACTTGCAGGCCCAAGGCATAGAAAGAGTCTCCTTGCCGCTGAGAGGGGGAGATCATAGGAGGAAGCTTCTCAATAGAGAAGCTTTCTGGATTTTCAAATTGGGAACCAGACAGCCGCATGGTCTGAACAAGCGCCTAGATCTTATATTACAATATTGAGAGGACTCTCCTTCTATGCCTTTTCCTGGTTTGTAGTAAAGCAGATGTATATATATATATTTTTTTTTCCTACCCACTATAATATTGCTTTACATCATGCCTTGTTCTGGGTTTCTCTTTCCTTTTTGTTTTTGGATTTGCTGCTGCTGTTTTTCACTATAATGATATTTTACATATGCAACTTTGTGTGTTTTTTAGACTTGCCTTTGTGTAATGGTGATGACTAATGAGAGGGCTGTGTTCTGCTGTGCCCTCCCCCCTTGCACAGGTGTTACCTGATGGGGCAGGGTTTATCAGACTCATGTCCTCTCATTCTCAACATGTCTGTCATGAGGAAGGACCTCACATACTACTTTGTCCGAAACATGTTGGCAATACTGGCATGAATCCTGTCTTACTGACTTGGAGATTTTAATCGATGAAATAAAGACGGAAATTATTTTACCTCACCCACTACTGGAGCTGGATTTTTCCTCTTTCTACATGTTCAGCTGTTATCAGGTGCAGCGGCCGTGCTCGTCTGTTGGATGACTACAAGCTTCAGCAGGTGAGAGCTGCAACCCTCCTGTTTTTCCTTTTATTTTTTTTAGGATGTTAGACGGCTTAGAAGTTTAGATGAAATTCTTAAAATTTTTAAAAAATTTCCAAAACACACTTTTTAAGGACCAGTTCAGGTCTGAAGTCACTTTGTGGGGCTCACACAGTGGAAACCCCCATAAATGACCCCATTGTAGAAACTACACCCCTCAAGTAACTCAAAACTGATTTTACAAACATTTTTAACCCTTTAGGCGTTCAACAAGAATTAATGGAAAATGGAGATGAAATTTCTAAATTTCACTATTTTGGCAGATTTTCCATTTTAATCAATTTTTTTCTTTAAAACATTGAGGGTTAACAGCCAAACACAACTCAATATTTATTACCCTCATTCTGCGGTTTACAGAAACACTCCATATGTGGTCGTAAACTGTTGTAAGGGCGAACGGCAAGGCGCAGAAGGAAAGGAACGCCATATGGTTTTTGGAGAGCAGATTTTGCTGGACTGGTTTTTAGATACCCTGTGCCTTTTGAAGCCCCCCTGATGCACTCTGACAGTAGAAACTCCCAAAAATTTACTACATTTTGGAAACTAGGGGATAAGGTGCCAGTTTTATTGGTACTATTTTGGGTTGCATATGATTTTTGATTGCTCTATATTACGTATTTTGTGAGGCAAGGTAACAAAAACATGGCTGTTTTGGTACTGTTTTTATTTTTTTAAATATTCATCTGACAGGGTAGATCATGTACTATTTTTATAGAGCAGGTTGTTACGGATGAAACAATATAAAAAATGTCTACATTATTTTTTTGTTTTCAGTTTTACATAATAAAGCATTTTTGAAAAAAATAAATATGTTTTTGTGTCTCCATTTTCTGAACGAGATATTTTTTAATTTTTCTGCCGATCGCCTTGTGGGGGGCTCGTTTTTTGCAGGAGGAGTTGATGATTTTATTGGTACCATTTTTGGGTGTATACTTTTTCTTATTTATTTAAGTTTTACACAATAATGCCATTTTTAAAACCAAAAAAAATTATGTTTTAGTGTCTTCATAGTCTGGTAGCCATAGCTTTTTTACTTTTTGACCGATTGTCTTAGGATAGTTAGGATTTCATTTTTTGCGGGATGAGGTGACGGTTTGATTGGTACTATTAAGGGGGGAATATGCCATTTTGATCATTTTGATCGCTTGGTGTTGCACTTTATGTAATGTTAGTTGACAAAAAATGGCTTTTTTTTACGCATTTATTTTTTTATGGTGTTTATCGGATGGAGTGAATCATGTGATATATTTATAGAACCGGCCGTCGTGGATGCGGCAATACAAAATGTGTCCAATTTTTTTTTTCTATTTTTAACATTTTTTTATAATTAATTGGTGATTTTTTTTTCTTATATATAAACTCATTTTTGTATATTTTTTTGAAAACACTTTTTTTTATTTTTAATTTGAGTCCCACATAAGGTCATACCAGACCTCTGGGGGACATTTAACTCCATTTTATTTTTTCACTATTGATTTCTACTGTAACTGGGGCTGACATAGTAGCCCCAGTTACAGGGGAAATAAACCCCTAGAGAGGCTGTACCGCAGAACAGAACGCTGCACAGCCTCAGTGCACAGCTGATCGATGTATGTAAAAGACCCGACAGCTCCTGCACTTACCCGGTCCCAGCGGTCACATGACCACCTGGCCGGGACAGGAAGCGCATAGCTGTGTTTTCAGCGATTTAGAAGGCAAGGACACTTGGGCACTGTCCCTGCCTTCTCTCTGGGTTGCCCTGCTGTCAACCCGCTCGGCAGCTGCATGATTAGCGTGCAGCTGCCGTCTCTGAATGGACGTTCAGAAACGTCCATTCAGAGATAGACAACCGCCCATAGGACGTTTAAATCCTATGGGCGGTCGTCAAGTGGTTAAGTAACCTTTTGAACTCCGCATTTACATAGTTGTTTGCAAACACACAAGTTTTGTGGTAGATAGCACATTTGCGGTGTACGCTGCATTTCTTTTTTTTTTTTTTAAATCTTTATCTTTTATTATGATATTAACAACATATAAAATTTACAAAAGAAGAAAACCTAATAACATAATTGCAAAATCAACCCACCCCTCCCCCCCCCGCCTTGCAGAGTAGGAAGAAAAAAAAAAAAAACATTTTTCATCACTCACCCCATTCCTTCCAAATCCTATCCCACTTTTCATAAGATCCTCTTTGTCTATGCAAAATCTTTTCATAACTTTTAACCTTAGTGACTAAATTTAGCCAATTTTTACAGTCTGGAGCGGAGGGAGAAAACCATTTTCTAGCTATAAGAAGCCTAGCTAAAAACAAAAGTTTAGTCAACAATCGGGACTTCATAACCTGACAACCAACCTCCGATAAGTCCCCTAAGATCCATACCTTGGGAGAAAAAGGAATATCCATACTAAGTCTTTGGAGTAAGGTTCTTTGAACCAGCTTCCAGTATCTGCTCACCGTTGGGCAATCCCAGAACAAGTGTAAATGGTCTGCCCCGGGACTGCCACAACGGGGGCACCCAGAGGAGGCACTTAATCCTCTCCTGTGAAGCCATAGAGGTGTAACATATATTTTATGAATAATGTTAAACTGTACTACCGTGTGATTAAAATTGTGCGAAACCCAACTTAAATTATCACCTATATTCTCCCAATCCGGGGAACCCGAATCTGACAATAAAGTAGACCAGGATCTTTGCCCTGGAGATAAACAATCCGTGAAATAATTTTTTATAAGATACCTATAACAATGTAAAATTCTAACTTTCATACCACCCTTCTTTTGAATCAACTTATGTAAAAATTCCGGAGTGTCTATATTAAATAAGTGCTTATCAGAAATACTAAGCAGTGCCAAACGCAATTGAAGATATGCATACCAAGCCACCTCACCAACATTATCCTCTTGTTCTAGCTCCGAACGAGTAAGAATCTGCCCATTTTTTATCACTTGACTCAAGAAATAGATATTCTTATTCTTCCAATATTGCTGACAATTTGAGTCCTCCAAACTCAATAACTTTTGGTTGTGCCACAATGGGGTACAAATCAGTGATGCACTGACTTGCATCCAGCTTTTAATAACCCTCCATGCTTTCATAGCCATTGGTGTATTTTGGGAAAATAAACCGGTATTGTTGGTCCACACAGCAGTTTTACATCTACCACACAAATACCTATTTTAAATTTCAGCAGTGAAATACTGAATTGGTGTATTTTGGGGAAATAAACCGGTATTGTTGATCCACTGACCAGTTTTGCATACAACGTACAAATACCTATTTTAAATTTCAGCAGTGACATACTGCATTGTATTTTGGGGAAATAAACCGGTATTGTTGGTCCACAGAGCACTTTTGCATAGAACACTGAAAAACCTATTTTAAAATTTAGCAGTGACGTATTGCATTTCTTTAGTTTGTTGCAATAAACACTGGTTTTGTGCTACATAGCAGATCTAAGGCTTAACCTGTATTTCAGTCATTTAAAGTAACCTTTTTTTACTCTGTGTTTATATAGTTGGTTGCAAACGCACTGATTTTGTGGTAGATAGCACATTTGCGGTGTACGCTGCATTTCTGACAGTCAAATTAAACCGTTAACTTCTGCTTTTACATTGTTGGTTTGAAAAAATCACATTTTTGGTGATAGTGAAGTAATTTTATTGAATTGCTCTGTTACACTGTTGTGTGACCTAAAGAAATGTATTCTGTTTATGACACGGGCACTACCTTACTGTTAGTGAACTTAATTTTTGACTGTTTGCAGTTAAACTGACACCGGAGATAAAACATTACCTTTGCGGCCCCCGCTGCATATGTGCCGGGGACAATAATATAGTTAATCCGTCTGGGAGTTCAGGGGTTGACATATTCCAATTTTTTGCTGTCAAGTAACCCTGCACTGCATAGGTGACAGGGACCGAACATTTGAAAAATCTTCTTTTAAATTGTTGGGTGCAAAATTACTATTTTTGCCAGGTACAAACCCCTTCTTTGCATAGGTGACAGGGACCAAAAATTTTAAAAATCTTCTTTTAAATTGTCGGGTGCAAAATTACTATTTTTGCCAGGTACAAACCCCTTTTTGCATAGGTGACAGTGACCAAAAATTAGAAAAAGCTTCTTTTAAATTGTTGGGTGCAATATTACAATTTTTGACGTGAATTATCCCCTCATCTGCCTGGGTGCCAGGGGCGTACATTTTTATAAATCGTCTGTTCCATTGGTAGGTGACATGAACCTCGTTTTGCCGTGAATTAACCCCTCCTCTGCCTGGGTGACAGGGGTCTACATTTCTAAATATCGACTTTTCCATTGGTGGGTGATATGAACCCCGTTTTTCTGGTTAAAAAACACTGCTGTGCATTGCTGACAGGGAACCAAATTTGGTAATGTCTGTTAATGACTACAAAAACACGCTGGTAGACGCGCTGCTGATAGCATTCACACCTGACGCCTCCTGAACCTCCTACGCCACATCCATTTCCTCCTCCTAGATCAAGATTTAGATTTTTAATTTTTATTTATTTTATTTTAAGTCAATTCCCTATCCACATTTGTTTGCAGGGCACTTACCCACATTTTGCTGCCTTTTGCAGCCCTCTAGCCCTTTCCAGGACTTTTTACAGCCATTTTAGTGCCCAAAAGTTTGGGTCCCCGTTGACTTCAATGAGGTTTGGGTTCCGTGTCAAGTTCGGGATAAGTTCGGATCCCGAATACAAACTTTTTTGTCGACCCCGAACTTCCAGGTGTCCCCTCAACTCTACTCTTCAGCATTTAAATTGTTCCAATAAGCAACTGACAGCCAGAGACAACTATCAGTCACTGATTATGTCCCCACTCTGGCCGAACACCACGTGTGCTTGAGCGCGATGCTCAAGTCAGTGTATTTAAATCTAATTTAGCCTCTATGTATATCGCTGTACAGTGAGGGAATCCCCCAGTGTGAGTCCGTGGCTTAGGAGTCTGCTCTGACTCCATATATAGCTATGTCTATATATGGAGTCAGTGCTTGGGGACACCCAGTGTATTTAAATCTAATTTAGTCTGTATTTCAGAAAAGTTTTCTGTATAGGAATTCTTACTACTTTAGAAACTACTATGAGGTTTTTCCCGCACAGTTTATCATTGGGTTGTATAGTCCAGTAGTGATTGTTGTCTCTAATGCAAAAGGTTGTGAGTTTAAATCCCAGCAGATACATTTCAGAAATAGAGATTTAATGTATGTTTTTTAGTCATTGTAAATAATGTATGGCACAAAAAAAAAGTGTGTAATTACAAATTTATATATATATATATATATATATATATATATATATATATATCATGTTTTTTTATATACTTTTTATGCAATATTGGCTTTGGTAGGCAGTGTGAAGCGAAAATGACTAAAGAGCTGTATGAACTAAGGACTGAAATTGTCAGTTATGAAGCAAAAGTGAAATTTACAACGTGTCATTTTTCAGCAAACAAATACCTTAAGGTGAAAACCTCTGTATAGCAATACATCTATGAAGCAATCAAGTCTACTCATTGACTCCAACGATATATTTCAGCAAAGTGCACTCAGCTGATTTTAAAAATCACTGAGGGAACATGATTGCAATCTGGAAAAGGATTGAGAGATATCAAACAAAAAAGTGAAGAAAGCTGGATGATTTTTAACCATTCATTACCATACACGCTCAATTCTATGTAAAGAAGGGGCAGCAAAAGACTGTTAAACGACAAAAGATCTAAATTTAAATTTGCACAATAGTACAATGGAAATGGTGGGCCTCATTTATCAAAACTGCCTTTGTTGCCTATAGCATTCAGAGATCAGATTAAATGTCTTAACTAGAGATGAGCGAACTTTAAAAAAAAGTTCGGCGTTCGGGTTGTGGTAACTCGCGCATCCCGTTATGGATTCCACTATCGCGGCATATGGAATCCATAAGGGGCGGCTTCCACCAACCCGAACTGTTGAACAGCCGAAGGACCTGGGGTAACGTCACCGTCATGTGATCAGTGCAGGGGGCGTGGCTCAGCACGGGATCAAATCCAGTGCTGAGCTACGCCCCCTGCAGGACGCCCCCTGCAGGACCCCCCCTTTGCAGGACAAGTTATAGTTTTTAATGCACCATTTTGGTTACATATAATCATGGATTAATACCAGATGTCTAGCTTAAACCCCCTTTGTTTACGTCAGTAAAAAGGCTTATTGGTGGTCACTAAACTTCTCTGAAAAAAATGAACTCTGAGTTCTAAATGGTTGTTATGTACAATAAAAACAGTCTTACTGTTAGATAGTTTTGTAAATGTTATCCAATTAATCATATTTGAATAACTTACCATTACTGTTCTTACCACTTGCCGTACATTTTGAACCCTTTCATTATGGGCACCTGTGACCTGTAATACCCGTTCTATCAGTAGACATGAGATTAGTCTCTCTGATTATGCTGTCAGACACTTCCCCTCTCTACCAAGCTACATTCTCTTTGTTCTTCTGCTGGCAAATAGTGATTTTGTATGAGGATGAGCGATGGCATTAGTGATCATTTCCGCCCATACTATGGAGGAGATCGCTGCATGTAAATGCAGTAGTCTCCTTCACTTATGAGGAGGCGATTGTCAGGAAGGAACACTTCATACTCAACAATCGTAAAGCTCATTTGCTAGTGTAATACAGTCCTAAGAGACCAGCAGTGCAGAGATATAGCAGATGAGCCCAAACATTAATTCTATACAGTTATAAAACCCACTTAGTAGACTCACTATCTATTATATCAGTGTCTGCTTTTTGCAGAGTCTCTTCTACACCCAAGGAGATATAGCTTCACTCTATCCTTCTTCCTGCTTGTAAGAGATGATAGGTTGAAAGCTATCATAAGCAGCAGGGAGAGGATACAGGCTGAGGTTGCATCACTGACATTCTGAGGGATGAGCTATGGTACAGAAGTTTGTCACTGATCAATAATAAACTGTCTTTAATACTTAGGACAGAGCAAGTGTAGTATAATGAGATCCCATAATGACTAAGTATAAGTACATCTATATTATTCTTGATTAATAGTATATTCTGCATTATATAGACAAAAAATAAATAAATAAATACCGCAGTGCACCTTTAACTCCTTTCTGACATCTCCCATACATGTATGACAGATTTTGGGTCTTTAAAGATTGTGCCTGCTTAAGAGCTGAGTGAGTGCAAGAGCCTGTGGGTCCCTGCTCTTTTACAAGCAGATGCAGCGAGTCCAGGAGGTACAGGTGGAGGATGGGAGTGGTAGTAGCTCTGGCTATGATAATTAAGTTCCTGGATCACAGTGATACTCCCTATGGCAGTGCAATGACTGGAGGGTGCCCCCTTTCTCTCCTCAGGGGAAAACACCGATGTTGGGGCTTCTTCTGGTGGTGATTGAGGTGCCCTTAGTGTTATGTTTTTTGGCAGGGTGCAAGGCAGAAATGCAGAAGCAGTGGCTAGATGTTTGTGATGGAGTCAGTGACCAGGCCAGTTGATATAAATAAATAAGTCTCTCTATCTTAAAGTGCAGAATAGGAGTAGTAGTACATCTGACATTATCAAGGCAGAATTCGAAGCAAATCACAGTACAATTCTTCCCCATGAATAGCAGCAGTGATTAAGGTTGTGGTACTCCCTGTCTTCCTAAATAGAGATGAACAAATTTCTAAAAAATTCTATTCGGCCGGTTCGCATAATTTTCCGAAAAAATTTAATTTGATCCGAATTTGTTTGCGGCAAATCGCATTAAAAACAGCTAGTTCCTGACTGCAGAGAGCCTGTATAGTGGTGTAGAACACTGTGTCTTGCAATAACAAGCATATGGAGTCTGCTGTGGTAGTGAAACAATACTGTGAGTCACTATGACACGCATATGACAGGCGTCGCTCTTAGAATCACTGCACACTGCACTTATTTAGGCAGTTATGGATCCAAAACTGACCAAATAACTCAAGTGTGAACTCAGTCTTATAGAACGATGTTAGCACCAGGTATAAAGAACCATGCAAAGGCCCAAGATCCTACTATAGTGAGTAAGAGTGCACTCCTACAGTTGTGTTCAAAATTATTCAACCCCCACTGAAATTGAGTGTTTTGGCCAGTTTGACATTGATTTTGATAATTTCAGTCATCTTGTTTACAATTAAATCAAAGAGGCACTTGTAAGTCAGACACATATAACATAACATTTATAATGAAATAACCACAAATGTATTTTTTGTGCTCACATCATTATCAGTTTTATTCAACCCTCAAGTGACATTCAATCTTAGTACTTAGTACAACATCCTTTTCCAGTTATAACAGCTTTTAAACGTGAAGCATAGCTTGATACAAGTGTTTTGCAGCAATCTACGGGTATCTTTGCCCATTCTTAATGAGCAAAAGCCTCCAGTTCAGTCACATTCTTAGGCTTGAGCGCTGCAACTGCTTTCTTTAAGTCCCACCAGAGGTTCTCAATCGGATTTAAGTCTGGTGACTGCGATGGCCACTTCAAAATGTTCCAGCCTTTAATCTGCAACCATGCTGTAGTGGACTTGGAAGTATGCTTGGGATCATTGTCCTGTTGAAAGGTCCAACATCTCCCAAGCCTCAGGTTTGTGACGGACTGCATCACATTTTCATCCAATATCTCCTGGCACTGAAGAGAATTCATGGTACCTTGCACACGCTGAAGCTTCCCTGTACCTGTAGAAGCAAAACAGCCCCAAATCATGATTGACCCCCTGCCATGCTTCACAGTAGGCAAGGTCTTCTTTTCTTCATAGGCCTTGTTCTTCCTTCTCCAAACATAGCGTTGATCCATGGGCCCAAACTGTTCTAATTTTGTTTCATCAGTCCACAGAACACTATCCCAAAACTTTTGTGGTTTGTCCACATGACTTTTGGCATACTGCAGTCGACTCTTCTTATTCTTTGGAGACAGCAAGGGGTGCGCCTGGGAGTTCTGGCATGGAGGCCTTCATTACGCAGTGTGCGCCTTATTGTCTGAGCTGAAACTTCAGTACCTGCATCTGACAAATCTTTTTTCAGTTCCTCAGCAGTCACACAGGGACTTTTCTCCACTTTGCGCTTCAGGTAGCTCACAGCAGTCAAAGTCAGCATCTTCTTTCTGCCATGACCAGGTAGAGTTTCAACAGTGCCCTTTGCCTTGAATTTGCGAATTATGCTTCCTATGGTGTCTCTTGGTATGTTTAACATCTTTGCAATCTTCTTATAGCCATTGCCCTTCCTGTGAAGAGAAATCACCTCTTCTCTTGTCTTCCTGGACCATTCTCTTGACTTCACCATGTTTGTAAACACACCAGTAAATGTCTAGAAGGAGCTGAGTATCACAGTCATTTTAAATCTGCCTAATTGGTGCTTATTATGCTTGATTGCTGCTCCTTGACATCCACAGGTGTTTTCAAGACCTGATCGAAAACACTTGAATGAACCTCTGTTCCTAAGAGTGGTAGTCTTTAAGGGGTTGAATAATTGTGTCAATGAACAAATCACAAAAAAAACATTTAATACTGTATTACAAAAACAATTGATGTCATTTTAGTTGCATTTGGTTCTTTAAGTCCTTGTAAGATTTAATTCTGAACACAATTACAAATGTACACTAAATTCCCTAAAACCCTTTACAGCATTGGGGGTTGAATAATTTTGAACACAACTGTATTACACAGTCATCAGCTTATTCCACATAGATGTCTACCGAACCTGTTCTATTAAACGCTTATACAAGTAGAGCCCCCCGGACAGAATGGAGAGGGTATCAGCAGTCAGTTTGTGTTGATGTTACTGATTATTTTACCCTTCCTCTGATCTGTCAGAACAATTGCCCCTCAAAAAAACGGTTCCTGTCTGTTGTGCATCTGCCTTCACTCAGTGAGCATTTGGTCAGTAATCCATCAGTATTGCTAAAGCCAAAAAAAACAAAAACAGGAGTGGATGCAAAACAGAGATGACACGTGAATGGAATATTTGCATGTCTTCTGTGTTTTGTACCCACTCCTGCTTTTCGCTACCAGATCATAAGCCAATTCTGATTGGACCATACAGGCCTTACAGCTGCTACACAGACATGATCCATTGTGCGTCAAATTTTTCTTTCCTTCTGACAGATCAGAAGAAAGGTTAAATAAATAATAATGTCAACCAGGCCAAAAAAGCAAAATAGTGGCCTAGTCATGGAGTGGGGAGGGTGGGAGAACAGCTTGAGAAGTCCATTGAGTGGCCCAATGACATAGTGTTAAGGTAGCAGCAGCATGAGGAGGCCACAGACTGGCAAGGTGACATAGTGTGGAGGTGGCAGCAGCACGAGAAGACCTGAGTGGGGAGGTAGCAGCAGCATTAGGAGACCATAGAGTAAACCGGTGACAGAGTGGGGAGGTGGGTGGCAATAACAGTACCCGCTGACAATGGTGGGTGTAAGAAGGAGCATTGGGCATTAGATGTGTGGTATTAGGTGGGTGCCAGCATCAGAATAGTAGCTGAGGCAGGTAGCCAGAAGAAAAAGGTCTCTTTTGTCAAGGTTTGAGTGAGGCAGCATGGATGATCTAATCTAATGCATCAGGCATTGGTGGGTGGAAATCCTGGCTGATCCACGCCTGATTCATCTTGACGCCTGATTCATCTTGAAAGGTCAGTCTCTCCACATTTTGGGTGGACAGGCAAGTTCTCCTTAGGGTAACTATGGCCCCTGCCGCACTAAACACCCGCTCTGATGCCACACTACTGGCCGCGAAGGATAGCTTTTACAAGGACAAACTCAGTTTGCGGCCACAAATCCAGTTTGGCTGCCCAGTAGTCCAGCGGATCTTCTATGTCGGGTGGCAGGGTACTGTCCAAGTATGGCACAACCTGCTGGTTCAGGTTCTGCTCCAGGTCTAGCTGCTGCTAGTGAGTAGTTTCTTCACTAGGCAAGTGAAGAAAGCTGTTAATCAGCGACTCTAGACTTGATGCTGATAGAGCTGGGACTGCTCCTATTCCCTCACCCCACCACAGCAGTTGAACGTGAACGCAGAGCCCCCCTGGTCAGACCTGCGAGAGGATGGATGATGGCGCAGATAGGCAGCGGCCAACTGACTACATAGACTGTCTCAATAGTACTTCAGTTTGTTCTCCCTCTCAGCAGGTGTAAAAAAGGCCCCCATTTTTAAACAGTAGAAAGTGTCATCCCTCTGCCGAATGGTGACAATTCAGCTGTCACTATGCAAGCAATCAACTGAGCATGCATTGGGCCATTTGCACAAGATACTCAGAGGGACTCTGTCTTCATCTCCACTGCATACTACCATGGTGTTTCTGGGTCCTATGCCTCCTCTTCCTCATCACCCTCTTGCTCCGCCAGCTGCTCCTCCTCTCCTGTCACCTGTGTAGGAAAACCACCTATTTTGCTGCACATTGCTTGTACTCCAATGTCCTCCTCCTCCTTCACTTTAGCCCCCACAAGGATCATGTAGCAGTTAGATGTAGGCACCATGTGTCCAGTCCCCTGACCAGCTATATTTACCAGCATCTTTTCCAGTACATGAATCAGTGGAATGACGTTGTTCATCCTGTAGTCCTGGCGATTGACAATTAAAGTGGCTTCTTCAAAGGGCACGAGCAAACGGCAGGTGTCAAGCATGAACTGTCACTTGCTAACATCAAAGTTACACAGGGGAGTACATCTGTCTGCCTGTATGATCAAGAAATTGTTTAAGGCCTTTCTCTGTTCGTATAGTCAGTCCAACAAATGGAGGGTGGAATTCCAACGGGTGGAAATGTTGCATATCAGCCTATGTTGGGGGATGTCGTTTTGCTGATGCAACTCAAGGAGGGTGTGCTTTACATTGTAAGAGTGGCTGAAGTGCATGCATAGTTTCCTGGCCATTTTTAGGATGTCTTGCAGATGGGTGAAAGACTTCAGGAAATGCTTGACAACCAGATTGAACACATGCGCTATACAGGGCGCATGGCTCATCCCTCCTTGACGCAGCTCCAACACCATGTTCTTCCCATTGTCGGTAACCATGGTTTCAATTTTGAGTTGTCGCAGAAAAAGCCAGGATTTGATTTCTTTGCTGAAGGACTGGATCAGTTCCTCCCCTGTGTGACTCAGTTCGCCCAGGCAAACTAGGTGCAGCACAGCGTGACACCGCCATGCCCTGAACATGTGGAATGCTGGTGGGGCACTGTGAATTGTCCCTGCAGTGAAGGCTGAGGACAAAGGAAGGTTGCGGACAGGTGAGGGCACTTGAGACGAATGGATGACCGAGTCAACCATTCAAGAACTGCTGGGTTGCTGGTCAAGACACAACAGCTAGATGACACTGGGAGCTCAGGCCTCTTGGAGTGACTCTTGCTGCCATGCCCCCTTATTCTGCTGCGACCTGTGCCAGAAACATTTAGGCCTCTTCCCATCCCCTGTCAGTTCTCTGTCTGACATACTGTTAGATAAAACAAATAAATAAAAAGGAAATTAATACACCCCAAAAAAGGCTGTAGTTTTCTCACTTCACCACACAACGGCCCCTTTTTTTCCCACTAATAGACCCCACAAAAGGCTTTAGAACATATAGCTGCACCGCTGAATGGCAAATAATACTTTTTGTTTTCCACTAATACACCCCGAAATAGGCTGTAATTTTCTCACTTCACCACACAAAGGCTAATAAGCCCCTTTTTTCCCACTAATACCCCCCAAAAAAGGCTTTAGAACATATACCGCACCGCTGAACAGTATATAATACTTTTCGTTTTCCACTAATACACGCTAAAAAAGGCTGTCATTTTCTCACTTGACCACACAACAGCCCCTTTTTTGCCACTAATACACCCCACATAAGGCTTTAGAACATATAACTGCACCACTGAATGGCAAATAAGCTCTTATTTTTTCCACTATTACATCCCAGAAAAGGCTTTAGAACATATAACTGCACCTCTGAATGGCAAATAATACTTTTTGTTTTCCACTAATACACCTCGAAAAAGGCTGTCTCACTTCACCACACAAAGGCTAATAATCCCCTTTTTTCCCACTAATAAACCCCAAAAAAGGCTTTAGAACATATAACTGCACCACTAAATGGCAAATAAGCCCTTATTTTCTCCACTAATATACCCCAAAAAAGGCTTTAGAACATATAACTGCACCTCTGAATGGCAAATAATACTTTTTGTTTTCCACTAATACACCTCAAAAAAGGTTGTAATTTTCTCACTTGACCACACAACGGCCCGTTTTTTTCCCACTAATACACCCCACAAAAGGCTTTAGAACATACAACTGCACCGCTGAATGGCAAATAAGCCCTTATTTTTTCAACTAATACACCCCAGAAAAGACTTTAGAACATATAACTGCACCGCTGCACGGCAAATAATACTTTTTGTTTTCCACTAATACACCTCAAAAAAGGCTGTAATTTTCTCACTTCACCACACAAAGGCTAATAATCCCCTTTTTCCCACTAATACCCCCCAAAAAGGCTTTAGAACATATAAACGCACCGCTGAACAGTATATAATACTTTTCGTTTTCCACTAATACACGCCAGAAAAGGCTGTTATTTTCTCACTTGACCACACAACGGCCCCTTTTTTTTCTCTCTGATACACCCCACAAAAGGCTTTAGAACATATAACTGCACTGCTGAATGGCTAATAATACTTTTTGTTTTCCACTAATGCACGCCAAAAAAGGCTGCAATTTTCTCACTTCTCCGCACAATGGCTAATAAGCCCCTTTTTTCCCACTAACAAACCCCAAAAAAGGCTTTAGAACAAATAAATGCATCGCTGAACAGACAGTATATAATACTTTTCGTTTTCCACTAATACATGCCAAAAAAGGCTGTCATTTTCTCACTTCACCACACAATGGCTAATAAGCCCTTTTTTTTGCACTAATACACCCCAAAAAAGGCTTTAGAACATATAACTGCACTGCTGAATGGCTAATAAGCCCTTTTTTCCCTCTAACATACCCCAAAAAGGTTTTAGAACATATAACTGCATAGCTAAACAGCAAATAAGCCCTTATTTTTTCCACTTCTACATGCTAAAAAAGGCTTTAGAACATACAGTATAACTGCACCACTGAATGGGAAATAATACTTTTTGTTTTCCACTAATACATGCCAAAAAATGCAGTAATTTTCTCACTTTACCACACAGCGCTAATAAGCCCTTTTTTTGCACTAATACACTCCAAAAAAGCGTGTACACCAAGATTTTGGAAGGGCACTCCCTATTTGTAGTACGCCGTGTGTAAATAGAAAAAACCTGTGTCAATACACATGCAATTTAATTCTTGTAATCACAAAATAACATGATAAAATAACATAAAATGACATAAATGACATTAAAAACCCATAGAATTTAAATATAAGCCCTGGATATTTTGCTGTTCGCGATGATAGTTAATAGTAGTTGTCCACAGTCAATGGTGGTTATGATGGGAAGTCCTCGCTATATGTCCTTTGTTCATCCAATGTTAAAAGCATCGACCAATACTTGTAGTATCTAATATTCTTATTATTGGATAAAACTTCTTGTTGTTGGATAATATTATCCAGTACTCACTATTAGGATGATCGGAGCGGCCGTGGCGTCCCACGTTTGATCTCCGTGCTGCGCGCTCTTTGGTAGTAGCGCAGGATCTCGCGAGAAGGTCTGCGTTGTATCCAGCGGATTCACGTACACTGGCAATTACAATATTTATAGAGATGTCTCTCTGTAGCTGACTGCCGGCAGTGGTTTTCAGGGGTATTAGTCCGCACTTCAACGTCGGCAAATGCACCGTTTGTCCTCCGCGTCCGTGGTCCGTGATTCCAGTCCGTCAAAAAAATATAACCTGTCCTATTCTTGTCCGTGAAAAACGGTTCACGGACCCATTCAAGTCAATGGGTCCGTGAAAAATGCGGATGGCCATCCGTGTGTCATCCGTGTTCCGTGTCCGTTTTTTTTGCGGATCCCTTGGCAGGCACTTGGGAAACATTGTGGAAACATTGTCAGTCTGTCTTTTGGTAAAATCTTTTGGGTCATGTCCGCAAAAAAAACGGAAGACACACGGAAACACAACGGAAGGCAAAAACGGACACGGATCACTGAACAACGGAACCCCTTTTTGCGGACAGCATAAAAAAACGGTCGTGTGCATGAGGCCTAACATTGGATGAACAAAGGACATATAGCGAGGACTTTCCATCATAACCACCATTGACTGTGGACAACTACTATTAACTATCATCGCCAACAGCAAAATATCCAGGGCTTATATTTAAATTCTATGGGTTTTTAATGTCATTTATGTCATTTTATGTTATTTTATCATGTTATTTTGTGATTACAAGAATTAAATTGCATGTGTATTGACACAGGTTTTTTCTATTTACACACGGCGTACTACAAATAGGGAGTGCCCTTCCAAAATCTTGGTGTACACGCAATTATATCTATTCAGATTTGGGGAATCTGTGGTTGGAGCACCCACCCGTCTCTGGTAGACTTGTCGAGCCACACTATTTGTATTATTTACACTCCAAAAAAGGCTTCAGAACATATAACTGCACTGCTGAACGTCTAATAATCCCTTTTTTCCTACTAATACACCCCAAAAAGGGTTTAGAACATATTACTGCACCGCTGAACAGCAAATAAGCCCATATTTTTTTTTCCACTTCTACACCCCAAAAAAGGCTTTAGAACATATAACTGCGCCGCTGAACGGAAAAAAAATAGTTTTTGCTTTCTACTAATACACTCAAAAAAAAGCTGTAATTTTCTCACTTCACCACACAACAACTAATAAGCCCTTTTATTTGCACTAATACACCCCAAGAAAGGCTTTAGAACACATAACTGCACTGCTGATCTGCAAATAAGCCCTTATTTTTTTCCACTTACAGTATACACGCTAAAAAAGGCTTTAAAAAATATAACTGCACTGAACATGGGCTAGTAAGATGTTGAAATATTTCCTAGTAATACACCATTTTAATTGCTGTTTTTCTCAGTACGGGCACCCCAATAACAGGAAAGCTTTGCTGGAATTACAGTGGTATCATCTATTGCAAACCTAAAAGCAGCAGTATAATGGAAATTTGGATCCCCAGTCAGTGCAGCAAGGTGTAAAAGGATTGTTGCTATTACCCAGGCTGTACACTCCCCTTTTGAACCCTCTTCTGCTTCAATACTGTAGAATAATTCCTCCCTATCCTTTCCCTACACTTCTAATGCTCTTTCCCTGAATTTTTATTGAGCAAAATATAAGTTTTCAAGTCTTTCTTAGCACTGTCCCTAGCACCTGCTAACGTCTCTCCCTGCACTAAGTACACTGGAAAATGGCTGAATCCAAGATGGCTGAGGCTATTTATAGGGATGTGACATCACAGGGCTCGCTGGCTGCTGATTGGCTGCATGCATGGCATTGTGGGTTATCCCTCATTCCCAGAGTTCTTTGCTCCATGTCCTAACATGTGCAGCATGTGAATTGTTACCAGTGGCGTGAGGAAATTCGGATTCGGTGCAAATTAAATTTTTCCTGAAGTTCGGATCGAATTCCACTTTGTCAACTTCAATTCGCTCATCTCCAATTGCAACCATAGTTTTTCTTGTTGGTACATACATAAATAGTAAATATATGTGTGTGTGTGCTGCCAGAGGGACCCACGCCCGCCTGCTACTACAGACCTACTGTTGAAATAGTACCTCTTACGTTGAAGATATGGAGGTTACTATCTCTCCTTGGGAGAGTGCCTTAGTTGGTGTGAGGAGACTTATAGGCCATACATGCTCTTTTAGAATTCTGGGAAGGAAAGGATGCAAATGAGCTCTTAAAGGAAACCTGTCATCAACTTTGAGCTGCCCATACTAACGGCAGAATAAAGTAGAGACAGGTGAGTTGATTTCAGTGGTCTGTCATTAAAAAGTTAAGAGTAAGTGGTTGCCAAGAACCAACATCAAAATCATTACAGATTAGGCCTGGAAAATAGTCACGGCCACCTAAGAAGAGTCATCATGGTTATTCATGAATTCTTGCTCTCCCTGCCCACATGCTGATGATTGACAGTCTTCTACCTAGTTTTCTCCCTTTCTATCTCCCTTTCTATCTAGAGAGAACTGCCAATCATCAGAAGATGGATAGAAGTTCAGGAGATTATGAATAATCATGACTCTTTTCCAGGCCCGGGCTGCAATGCTTATGATGCTGGCCCTCGGCAACCACTTACTTTTAGCTCATGAGTGACACACCACTGAAATCAGCATTTCTGTCACTAATATATGCTTCCCTCAGTTAGGTCAGCATAAAGTTGATGACAGGTTCCCTTTAATAAGCTCTGCCTTACATCTGGTAGCATTAGAGGCAGAGCTTATTTGAATCCCTTTCTTACACTGAATAATAGCACATGTAGATGAATGTTTCAGCTTAGCACAGCCCTAGTTGTAGTTACCCTTGCATCAAAGCGGTGTCTCAGAACTTCATGTCGGCTCTGGTTCATCCACTTATGCACAACATACTTCCGGCACTTGTCTCCATAAGAACACATACTTGTATTCATCCATATTAAAAATATCATCCACAGCTACTAAAGATATGATTAAAGTGGGCAAATAGTCTCTACTTCTATTTACTGTGCACTACTTAATCATCGTTAATAAGCATGTTTAAAGTGTTTCACACAATAGCTAGAAATTGAGTTCCAGCCAACACATAACACAAACACCCAGGAGATATGGAAAACAATGAGATAAAAGCAGATTAGGAACAATGAGGATGCAGCAATCCAGCGACCCATACATTAAGAGGACGAGGACGAGAAGGAACATTCAGTAGACAGCAGAAGCCGACAGTCCTCTTTGTTTGCTGTAAGAAACACGGAAAATCCTTTGTGTCTGCACAGATTAAACAGGAAGGTAATTTTAAAGGTACAATGACATGCTATTGTCTTTACAGAATAGAAATTATTTAAAAATAGGCCTGCTAACAGAGATTGTCCGTTCATTGGAAAAATCTCATAAACAAAATATGAATATAAGTAAAATTGTAAAATATCCTCTTTATCAGAGTATAATAAATAACACTAAATGAAAAATACATTCTGTGGTCTTTTTTCACAAATACAATTGGCCAGTTCGCTGAATTTTTTGTGAAATATTTGGTTCGCTCTGAATTTATTTGTGGCAAATCTCGTTAAAAATACCGCTATTTCCTCACTTCAGAGAGCCTTTATAGTGGTGTAGAACACTGTGCCTTGCAGTAACATGCATGGGGAGTCTGCTCTGGTAGTGAAATAATACTGTGAGTCAGTATGACATGCAGATGACAGGTGTCACTCTTAGAATCACTGCACACTTCACTTATTTGGGCAGTCATGGAGCCAAAACTGACCAAATAACTCAAGTATGATCTCAGCCTTACAGGTCCATGTTAGCACCTTTTACACCGTTGTCAGCTGATTCCAAATAGATGTCTACAGAACCTGTTCTATTAAACGTTTATACAAGTAGAGCCCCCCGACAGAGTGGATAAGGTGTCAGCAGTAAGTTTATGTCAACGTCACTGATTATTTTGCCCTTCCTCTGATCTGTCAGAACAATAACCCCCAAAAAAGGATCATGTCTGTTGAGCATCTGCCTTCACTCAGTCAGCATTTGGTCAGTAATCCATCAGTATTGCTATGCCAAAAGAAAAACAGGAGTGGATCAAAAACAGAGATGACAAGTGAATGGAATATTTGCATGTCTTCGGCGTTTTGTACCCACTCCTTCTTTTGGCTACCAAATCACAAGCCAATTCTGATGGGACCATACAGGCCTTACAGCTGCTACACAGACAGGATCCATTGTGCGTCTCATATTTACTAAATTATGATGTCAGCCAAGTATTCCACCACCTGCTGGTTCAGGTCCTGCTCCAGGTCTACCTACTGCTGCTGCTGGTGAGTAGTTTATTTACTAGTCGGGTGAAGAAAGCTGCTCCTCAGCGACTGTAGACTCAGGCTGCTGCTGATGGAGCTGGTAGTGCTCCTGCCACCCCACCCCTACCCAGCAACCATGGCAGAGGAATGTGAGCGCAGAGGGCACCCCGGTCAGACCTGCGAGAGAATGGATGATGGCTCAGATAGTCAGCGGCCAACTGACTACATAGGATGTCTTTGTAGTAATTAAGTTTGTTCTCCCTCTCAGTGGGTGTAAAAAAGGCCCCCATTTTGGACCAGTAGCGAGGGTCCAACAAGATGAAGAGCCAGAAGTCATCCCTCTGCCCAATAATGACAATTCGGCTATCACTACGCAAGCAAGGGAGTATACATCAGGCAATTTGTGCAAGTGACTCAGAGGGACTCCCTGCCTTCATCTCCATTGCATTCTGCCACGGTGTGTCTGAGTCCTCTGTCTCGTCTTCCTCATCGCCCTGTACCTCCTCTGGCTGCTCCTGCCCCTTGTCTCTTGTCAGCTGAGTAGAAAAAGCACCCATTTGGTTACACATTGCCTGTGCTCCAATGTCCTTCACTGGCTGACATAGAAGTTACACAGGGTAGCACTCCTATCCGCTTGGATCATCAATAAATCATTGATGGCCTTTCTCTGTTTGTATAGTTGGTCCAATATATGAAGGATGGAATTCCAACGGGTGGAAACGTCACATGTCAGCCTATGTCAGTGCATGCCGTTCTGCCACTGCAGCATAAGGAGGGCATGCTTTGCGGTGTACAAGTGGCTGAAGTGCATGTAAAGTTTCCTGGCCATTTTTAGGATGTCTTGCAGATGGTGGAAGACTTCAGGAACCAGTTGACAACCATATTCAACACGTGTGCCATGCAGGGCACATGGCTCAGCCTTCCTTGACGCAGTGCTGATACCATATTCTTCCCGTTGTCGGTCACCATGGTTCCGATTTTCAATTGTCGCGGAGAAAGCCAGGATAAATTTTCTTGATGAATCACAAGGAGCAGTTCCTCCCCTTTTGTGACTCTGTTCGCCAAGGCAAACCAGTGTGAGAGTGACACTGCCGTGACATTATCGCAGTACCAATGGCGTGAAAACGTGGAGGCAGAAGCAGCGTGACCTGGCCAAGTTGCTGGTGTGGCTGTTCAGGAACCACATTCACCCAGTGGGCCGTAAAGGACATATATTGTCCCTGACTGTAGTTACAGCTCCACACGTTGGCGCTGCCGTGCACTTTGACAGACACAGACAGGCTTAAGGAATGGCCCACCTTCTGTTCTCAATCTACATATTTGTGCATGGCTGGTACTGCCTTTTTTGCAAAGAAATGACGGCTAGGGACTCTCCACCTTGGCTGGCACAAGCCATCAGTTCTCTGAAAGGAGCCCACCACTTAGAAAGGGAGGGACTGCAGCACCAGCAACTTGGCCAGGAGCAGATTCAGCTTTTGCACTGTTGGATGAGTGCACGTATACTGCTGTCTCTTGGAAATCGCTTTGGTGATCGATTGCTAATGGAATAATTGACGAGGAGTAGGAAGAGGAGGAGCAGGAGCATCGGGACCAGCAAATGATGAGAATCACAGACAGCTCCCTTTGGCTGAGGCGGTGGAGCCTTGACTGTCTGCCACTGGGTGATGCAGCGGTTGCTGCGGCAGGCTGGACCACCACATCAGAGCCAGGTTTCTCCCAGGCCACTGTATGGCGGCGCTGCATATATTGACGCAGGGCCGTAGTGCCAACATTGGCACCCTGGCCACGCTTCACCTTTTGCCCACAGATTCTACATATGGCCATGTTCACCTCCTCCGGCAGCTTAACAAAAAACTATCACACCGCTGAGTAGGTGATTCCCCCCCCCAATAGTCTGCACTGAATGACTGTTAGCGTTGGTGCCTCCGTGAACCCCAGCACCACTACTTCCCGGGCAGGTGCGCTGCTGCTAAGCAGATGGTCTACCCCGGGCACGTTTGGCTCCCGACCTCCCACTGCGGCCACCCTGCTGACTCCCAGCCATGCTACCACCTTGCTGACTCAACCGCTGCCTCACTGGCAAGCTTCCACCCTCATCTCCTGATGATGATGATGCCCTTTCAGCACCTAGCTTCCAAGTGCAATTGGCTTCATTATCATCGAGTAGTGTCTGCACGTCATTGATGTCCTCCTCAACGGTCTCTGGGTCAGGAGCCTGACCACTCGCAACACCACCACCCATGCCACTCTCCTCATCACTACTTGAACTCCTAGCGGAGGAAGCAGCGGATGTCTCCTCCACTTCTTAGCTGGGCAGTAGCTGCTGACTGTCCTCTAGTAGCTAGTCCTCGCTGTATAGTAGAGCTGAGCTCACAGGATACAATATATCTGTGACTGAGGGAACAGCAAAGGACAAAGGCAGGTTGAGGACAGGGGAGGGCACAGGGCCTGCTCCAGGGCCATGCCAACTAAGAGTTGTGTCTGACGAACCCAGAGACTGTTGGCTGGAAGTGTCTGATGTCACTTGGGATGAAGTGGATGACCGAGTTAACCAATCAAGAACCGCTAGGTTGCTGGTCAAGACACAACCACTAGATGACACCGGGAACTCAGCCCTCTCACTCCGACTCCTACTGGCACTCCCACTTACTCTGCTGCGACCTCTGCCTGCGTCAGAAACATTTAGGCCTCTGCCACTTCTCTGTGCATGGCCTGGCACTTCTCTGTCTGACATACTTTTAGCTGAACTAAATAAATTAAAAGCAAATTAAAAGCAACTAAAATATTTTAATTTTTGTACTGAAATAGGCCACTAGACACATTCACCACAAATAACTGCAAAAGTGAAGTGTGTATATAATTTTCTTCTTGTACTGAAATAGGCCACTAAACACTTTCACCACTAATAACTGCAACAGTCAAATGCATATATATTTTTCTGTTGTACTGAAATAAGCCATTAAACGCATTCGCCACAAATAACTGATACAGTGAAGTACGTATATATTTTTCTTCTTGTACTGAAATAGGCAACTAAATGCTTTCACCACATATAACTGGAGAAGTAAAATGCGTATATATTTTTCATTCTGTACTGAAATAGGCCACTAAAGGCTTTCACCACAAATAACTGCAACAGTGAAGTGAGTATATATGTTTCTTTTTGTACGGAAATAGGCCACTAAATGCTTTAGCCACAAATAACTGAAAAAGTGAAATGTGTATGTATTTTTCTCTCTGTACTGAAATTGGGCACTAAACGCATTCACCACAAATAACCAACAGTGAAGTGTGTATATATTTTTATTTTTGTATTGAAATAGGCAACTAAACAATTTCACCACATATAACTGCAGAAGTGAGATGTGTATATATTTTTCTTTCTGTACTGAAATAGGCCACTAAACACATTAACCACATAAAACTGCAGAAGTGAAACGTGTATATATTTTTTTATTTCTCTAATGAAATAGGCCACTAAAGGCTTTCACCACAAATAACGGCAACAGAAAAGTGTGTATATGTTTTCCTTTTTAAACTGAAATAGGCCACTAAATGATTTAGCCACATATAACTGCAGAAGTGAAATGCGTATATATTTTTCTTTCTGTACTGAAATAGGTCACTAAAGGCTTTCACCACAAATAACTGCAACAGTGAAGTGAGTATATATTTTTCTTTTTGAACTGAAATAGGCCACTAAATGCTTTAGCCACATATAATTGCAGAAGTGAAATGCGTATATATTTTTCTTTCTGTACTGAAATAGGCCACTAAAGGCTTTCACCACAAATACTTGCAACAGTGAAGCATGTATATATTTTTCTTTCTGTGCTGAAATAGGCAACTAAACACTTTATAACACGGGGAGGCTGGAGGAGGAAGCAAGGGTACTAAGATTAGATGTCAAGCCCTAGACGTCCCTATGATAAAGGGACTACACTTACCACTACCGTCCTAACCACAGGGCTGCCACCCTGAAAAGAACGACCCCGTCTGGAAGCTTTCCCTTAACGGTTTAGAGACCCTGTAACACCCTAGTGCAGCTAGACCCTACATGCATGTTTCATCAAGTAGAATCATCAGGGGAATCATGTACACAGGAGAAGGAGAGTATAGAAGGCACAAGCAGCATACAGACAAATGGATAGTATTATGCATACCAGATAGTACCAACAAATAAACAATATGGTTACATTCAAATAAAGGTCACCAAAATAGAAAAAATGTGGCCTAGAAGAATGACCAGGGTCAAAAAGAGGGTGCCCGTTGATAGGGGCAACCAAAGCGGGACAGAGTCCAGTGTATGATAAACTACTGGACCGTCCTACCAGCTGATGGGCCGCTAGTATTGAGGCAAATGATATCCTGCCTAGAACTGCACTCGTAATGGACCTGTATACCCACGTGTAACAAAGCCAGGTATTCGCGCGCAATGATGTCAACGGGAAGCGTCCGATCATCGCATGCGCGCTGAGGAACAGGTCAGAGGAAAAGAGTAACAGAAAGGTGCCGTGACGTCACAATCACGTGACCAGTCACGGCGCACAGCCGCACAGTGCATCAACGCGTTGATGCGATATGTGTAGACATGTTTGTTGTCACGTCCCCTGGCAACCGGGATGAGAGCCGCCAGGAAGAACAACAGTAACCGCACTTAACAAGGGTGCAGTCAAAGAAAGCCAAATAGGAGCATTAACTGGCGCTGGATACTTAAGGTCAACTGGACCACCCAGTCATAAGTATATATCAGAGCGGCATGTACAACATAGGCATATTTAGTAAGATATTTCAAATATTTAAATGAATAGAGCCAACTTGCAATACACATTAAATGCTAACACTGCAGTGGAGTCAGAGACTACAGAATCATAAGGGGAGATTTTTTATTAGAGAAAACATGCAAAATTGAGTTGTTCATTTAAACCAGATGGGTGCACTGTGCGGAGGGTGTGGATCCAGCGTGCCTCAAGTTGGAGGAGAGACCTATCCTAATCGCCTCCTCGTACTGGAGGGAGGAATGGTAGCAATGCCCATAAACCTCATGCAGGTAATATCCCCTGAGTGAACCTCATGTACGTGACGGGATACTGTTGTATCCTTTTTGCTGGAAATATCACAAAGGTGTTCTCCAACATGCCTCCGCAACTCTTTTTGTCTTACCGATATATTCCATCCGGCATATACAGGTAATTTTATAAATGACCCCTTTGGTACGGCAATTTATAAAATCCTTTATTGGAAAGGATTTATCCAAGTTGCTGCTATAAAAGGATTTTCCAGTCTGTATGGAATCGCACGCCACACAACCACTACATTTGAATGAGCCCACAGATTTTCGTATGAGCCATGAGCAGCCAGTGGGTCCTGGTTTGTAGTGGCTGTGTACCAGCAAGTCTTTAAGGTAACCTGTGGGTAGTCATGAATACAGTCCCAAATATCAGGATCAGTAACAAACACAAATAGGCCCTCTCAGGACACCTAAGGGTGTCAATATATACACTTCACAAAGGTCTTTACGACCGCAAACCCTTTTAGGGCGTCCTGACTAGTATTATTAAAACATAACTTTTATTTATAAACTACGAAAACGACATAAGAAAAGAAAAATTGTTTTAAAACTATCAGGGCATCAGGGGATAATGTAGTTATTTTTCACTTGTTATCCACCTTAATCCAGTCAACCACTTATGGGGTATACTAGATTCGGCACTATGGGTTATTGATCTCAATACATATTATTAATGACTTTATTCAGGTAGCTCATTTGGGCCAATCCAAATAGGTTGGGTGTATGCAGCAGTTGGTACACTTCCTTTTGTGTATTAAACAGTGTGTAACTACTGCTTAACTCCTTGCAACACAGTGTCAGCAATTCACTCAGCCCAGTGTTTGTTAGTATTCACAAATCACTGACAGGCGCTCATGTAGCACTTCTCATACATCCAACACATTGTTGCCAATTTAACTATGCACACATTGGCCACTCAATCACGCTCAATGTCTGTTTGGTTTACTGCGCAGACATTTCTGACTGCTGCTGCACGTGTTGTAACTACTAAATAGGACTGCTGCTGCACATGTTGCTCCCAACAACTCCACACCTACCTATTCTAAACATGCGGTGGATCTATTATGTCCTCATTTATTGTCTGATCCGAATTTGCCCTGTCTAAAAGATATGGCACACTATAACCCCTCCCGACATGTTTCACCGCTGCTGCGGCTCGTCAGGGAGTTGGGGCTATACTAGTGTGCCGCGCGCTCCCAGTGACGTCCTTTATGCACCTTTACATTACCCAGCCTGCACCTCCACTCCCAATCTTCAGACTGCTCCAATCGATTACCGCTCATCTCCACCAGACCAAACCAATCGAACGCTGCATTAGGGATCCGTTGCTGACAACAGAGAATTACTCGTGGATATTAGTTCATCCTTTAGTGCAATGAAGCACTTGATAAATTGGGGCCGCATAATCCTTGCCTTAAATGTTCATTCATGTATTCCTAAAAGTTTATTTTATGATAATATGATTCTCATAATACTGCCCCAATTGAACTGTCATGATTTTTTAAAATCCCACATTATTTTATAAAAATACACAGTACTGCATTGCTCATTTTTTATTTTTTTATTTTATATATTATATTATATATTTTTATATTTTTATATTGCTAACATTTATTTATGATTTGTAGCATTAATTGTAGCATAAGTTATATCACCTTATATCATGCTATATTGTGGCGATAGACATAGTTACGATGCTTACAGCTTTTAATTGTTCATTGTTTTAGCTATTTGTCTTCAGCCTTATATCCATGTACTTATATTGAGCATATACCCCACCATATATAATAGTTACTTTAACGTACTTAAGCTCAATCACAGTAGTTTGCTATACAGTAGTTCTAGATCTTGTTTTGAATATTTTACTTTATTGTGCAGTAGTGATTGACAGGAATTAAGATGTTGCTTTTTTTGGGGATTGACTATAAATATATGAAGAGGGGGGGGGGGAGGGGGACTATATTTATAGTCAATCCCAAAAAAAAGCAACATCTTAATTCCTGCCAATCACTCATCTGCCCCCTTAATAAAAAGTAAAATATTCAAAACAAATGATCTAGGACCTACTGTAATAGCAAACTACTGATGTAATTGAGCTTTGAAAGTACATTAAGGTACATAGCTATTATATAATAGAGTGGGGTATAGATGCTATTATACAAAATAGAGTACATGGGATATAGGGCCCCCTACAGAAGACAAATAAGTAACTAAAAATAAATAAATAATTAAAAAGGCTGTAGAACATTGCATAACTATGTTATGTATCCATACTGTACCAATAAATATGGCAAATTGATATAAGGTTGAATTTTATTTGGAATATATACCTTATGCTATAGAACAGCAATTGCTTCACGAAATGTCTGAATTAAATAAATGTTACTGGCAATTAATAAAAATATAAAGGAATATAAAAAATACAATATATATATATATATAAAATATAAAAAAAAAAAATGAGCAATGCAGTACTGTGTATTTTTTATAAAATAATGTGGGATTTTTTAAAAAATCATGACAGTTCAATTGGGGCAGTATTATGAGAATCCTATTATCATAAAATAAACTTTTAGGAATACATGAATGAACATTTAAGGCAAGGATTATGCGGCCCCAATTTATCAAGTGCTTCATTGCACTAAAGGATGAACTAATATCCACGAGTAATTCTCTGTTGTCAGCAACGGATCCCTAATGCAGCGTTCGATTGGTTTGGTCTGGTGGAGATGAGCGGTAATTGATTGGAGCAGTCTGAAGATTGGGAGTGGAGGTGCAGGCTGGGTAATGTAAAGGTGCATAAAAGGACGTCACTGGGAGCGCGCGGCACACTAGTATAGCCCCAACTCCCCTGACGAAGCCGCAGCAGCGGTGAAACATGTTGGGAGGGGTTATAGTGTGCCATATCTTTTAGACAGGGCAAATTCGGATCAGACAATAAATGAGGACATAATATATCCACCGCATGTTTAGAATAGGTAGGTGTGGAGTTGTTGGGAGCAACATGTGCAGCAGCAGTCCTATTTAGTAGTTACAACACGTGCAGCAGCAGTCAGAAATGTCTGCGCAGTAAACCAAACAGACATTGAGCATGATTGAGTGGCCAATGTGTGCATAGTTAAATTGGCAACAATGTGTTGGATGTATGAGAAGTGCTACATGAGCGCCTGTCAGTGATTTGTGAATACTAACAAACACTGGGCTGAGTGAATTGCTGACACTGTGTTGCAAGGAGTTAAGCAGTAGTTACACACTGTTTAATACACAAAAGGAAGTGTACCAACTGCTGCATACACCCAACCTATTTGGATTGGCCCAAATGAGCTACCTGAATAAAGTCATTAATAATATGTATTGAGATCAATAACCCATAGTGCCGAATCTAGTATACCCCATAAGTGGGTGACTGGATTAAGGTGGATAACAAGTGAAAAATAACTACATTATCCCCTGATGCCCTGATAGTTTTTAAACAATTTTTCTTTTCTTATGTCGTTTTCGTAGTTTATAAATAAAAGTTATGTTTTAATAATACTAGTCAGACGCCCTAAAAGGGTTTGCGGTCGTAAAGACCTTTGTGAAGTGTATAAAATATCAGGATCCATTCGTAAAATAGGCCAGTGCTTGTTTAAGATTGCCCTCACTTTTTGGGATGCCTCATCATAATTACCAATCAATCTCACTTTCTGTGGTAGGTCAGGCTTATTCCTGGGGGTTAGGAGTTCAGTCCATGATGATGATAAAGCATTCTGATATGCAGATTTCAGGACTGAGTCAGGATAGCCCCTTGCCAAGAATCTCCTCCTCGAAATTTGAGCCTGGTCAATAAAGGTTTGATCCTCAGAACAGACATGTCTGAGTCGCAAGTACTGGCCATGTGGAATCCCTCTTTTCAAGGCCAAAGGATGACTACTACTCCAGTGTAATACTGAATTAGTGGCAGTTGGTTTGCGGTAGATATTAGTCATCAGGGACCCCACATTGTTTTTGGAAATCTGGATGTCCTGGTGAATACCTGGCGTTGTTACATGTGGGTATAAAGGTCCATTACGAGTGCAGTTCTAGGCAGGATATCATTTGCCTCAATACTAGCGGCCCATCAGCTGGTAGGACGGTCCAGTAGTTTATCATACACTGGACTCTGTCCCGCTTTGGTTGCCCTTATCAACGGGGAACCCTCTTTTTGACCCTGGTCATTCTTCTAGGCCACATTTTTTCTATTTTGGTGACCTTTATTTGAATGTAATCATATTGTTTATTTGTTGGTACTATCTGGTATGCATGATACTATCCATTTGTCTGTATGCTGCTTGTGCCTTCTATACTCTCCTTCCCCTGTGTACATGATTCCCCTGATGATTCTACTTGATGAAACATGCATGTAGGGTCTAGCTGCACTAGGGTGTTACAGGGTCTCTAAACCGTTAAGGGAAAGGTTCCGGACGGGGTCGTTCTTTTCAGGGCGGCAGCCTTGTGGTTAGGACGTAGTGGAAAGTGTAGTCCCTTTATCATAGGGACGTCTAGGGCTTGACATCTAATCATTGTACCCTTGCTTCCCCCTCCTGCCTCCCCGTTTTCTACCCGTCCGGTCCCACACATCTATTCCCATACTGCCAATATTGACATTGATAAGGTAGGTAATAACCAACGGTTATTTTTCACATGGTGCCGCCGTGCACTTGTTTTGCATCCAAAAGGTACATTTCTATTGTCCTGAGTACTTATTGTATGTTTGGCATTTATCTATGCCTTCAGTTTTTTGTTCTATTTGAAGGGATTGTGTTTTAATTGACTTTGAGTAAAAGTTATGTTTTAACTCCTCCCATTTACCACGTTTTTTGTTGTGCTCAAACCCATCGTGGTCGTTTAAGCCACCAGACCTACAGTCTGGTTATTGTGTTTTCCTCACTAAACACTTTAACCACATATAACTGCAGAAGTGAAATGCATATATATCTTTTCTTTCTGTACTGAAATCGGCCACTAACAGCTTTTGCCACATATAACTGCAAAAGTAAACTGAGAATATATTTTTCTTCTTGTACTGAAATAGGCCACTAAACGCTTTTACCACATATAACTGCAGAAGTGAACGGAGAATATACTTTTTTTTACTGAAATAGGCCACTAAACGCTTTCTCCACGTATAACTGCAGAAATGAACTGAGAATATATTTTTCTTTTTGTACTGAAATAGGCCACTAAACACTATTACCAATATATAACTGCAGAAGTGAACTGAGAATATATTTTTGTTCTTGTACTGAAGTAGGCCACTAAACACTTTTACCACATATAACTGCAGAAGTGAACTGAGAATATATTTTTCGTTTTGTACTGAAATAGGCCAGTAAACGCTTTTACCACAAATAACTGCAACAGTGAACTGCATAAATATTTTTCTTTTTGTACTGAAATACGTCACTGAATGCTTTTACCACAAATAACTGCAACAGTGAACTGAGAATATATTTTTCTTTTTGTACTAATATAGGCCACTAAAAGCTTTTACCACACATAACTGCAGAAGTGAACTGAGAATATAATTTTCTTTTTGTATTAAAATAGGCCACTAAATGCTTTTACCACATATAACTGCAGAAGTGAACTGTAGAGTTGAGCGAACACCTGGAAGGTCGGATTCGACGGGTTCGGCTGAACTTCACAAAAAAGTTTGGGTTTGGGATCCGAACTTAACCCGAACTTGACCCCGAAACTGAACCCCATTAAAGTCAATGAGGACCTAAACTTTTGGGCGCTAACATGACCTAAAAATGTAATGGAAAGGGCTAGAGGGCTCCAAAAGGCAGCAAAATGTGCTTAAGAGCATGGCAAGTGCTCGGCAAATAAATGTGGATAGGGGAATAACTTAAAATAAAATAAAACAAATAAAAATTAAAAATTATTAGCCTGCAACTCGGAGGAAGAGGTAGATGTGGAGTCGGAGGTTGAGGAGGTGGTGAATGTAGTGTTGTAGGGGGAATCAGAGATGGAGGAGGAGGAGGAGGTAGCCAGCTAACAGTATTTTGTTTTCAGTTTTTTTTTTTAAATTGGGGTAGCCCCCAAAATAATGGGACAAATAAAAAATAAAAAAGAAATCAAAGAATAAGTGCACTTGAGTACAAGAATGTATGGTTAAGGCAGGTATAAATATCTATTCTGCACAAGGTACAGGCAAGTCTTATGGCAGTGATGGCGAATCTATGGCACAGGTGCCAGAGCTGGCACTCTGAGCCCTATCTGTGGGCACCAACGCCCTGGAAAAAGTCTATGGTGAACTAATATGCCTTAGACTTCTCCTGCCATTCATCAGCGCAGGGCGCACTATGAATAGCACAGGCGGCGCACTGAATGTAGGCAGACTATTATAGCTAAGTGATAAAGTACATGGAAGATATACTAAACTGGACTGTAGTATTCAGGTTAACTTGCTGTGTTGGCACTTTGCAATAAATATATGCATTTCGGGTTACAGTTTGGGCACTCAGTCTGTAAAAGGTTCACCATCACTGTCTTATGGGATCCAAGCCTGGTTTATTTTAATAAACGTAAGCTTGTCCATGTTGGCTGTGGACAGGTTGCTGCGTTTGTCTTTAATGACACCCCCTGCCGTGCTAAATACACGTTCAGACAATACACTGGCTGCCCAGCAGGCCAGCACCTCCAAGGCAAAAAGTGCAAGCTCAGGCCATGTGGACAATTTGGAGACCCAGAAGTTTAATGGGGCAGAACCCTTAGTCAGTACGTGTAGGCGTGTGCACAAGTACTGTTCCACCATGTTGTTCAAATGCTGCCTCCTGCTAACAAGTTCCATATCAGCTGGTGGTGCCGGTTGCTGTGGCGTGGTGACAAAGCTTTTCCACATGTCGGCCATGCTAACCCTGCTTTGTGAGATGCTGGCCGTGACCTAGCTGCATTGGTGAACTCTTCCTCCTCTGCCTCTGCCTTCGCCTTGTGCTTCCACTTGTCCCCCGGTGTCAGTTGGGAGTCGCGCATCTTCCTATCACGATCCAGTGAGGGAGTTAAGGACGGCATATTGCCTTTGTAAAAGGGATCCAACAGGGTGGCAATACAGTAGTCAGCACAAGTTAAAATATGGGCAAATCTGCGGTCGTTGCACAGGCACTGCAGCATGTAGTCGCTCATGTGTGCCAGGCTGCCCAGAGGTAAGGATAAGCTGTCCTGTGTAGGTGGTGTATCGTCTGTGTCCCAGCCACGCTCCAGTAATGGCTATGAGCTGCGTTGGGTGCCAAATTGCTGTGAACCCGGTTCCTCCTCCTCTACCTCATCCTCCTCCTCGTCTACTAGAACTGTGCCTGGTTGGCCACATGTGTACCTTGCCTCTGCTGGCCCAGGAACCCACCCTCTGAGCCACTTCTGAATGACTGGCCTGAAACCCTTTGAAATGCACCCTTTTCCTCCTCTTCTTCCTCCTGTGCCACATCCTCTTCCATCATCAAGTGATTTTTCAAGGAGACATACAAGTGGTATTGTGACGCTAAGAACAGCATCATCGGCACTGGCCATGTTGGTTGAGTACTCGAAACACCGCAACAAGGCACACAGGTCTCGCATGGAGGCCAACTCATTGGTGGTGAAGTGGTGCTGTTCCGCAGAGACTGACCCATATGTGCTGCAGATGAAACTCCACTATCCCCTGCTGATGCTCGCACAGTCTCTCCAGCATTTGAAAGGTGGAGTTCCACCTGGTGGGCACGACGCATATGAGGTGGTAAGTGGGAAGGCCGAAGTTACGCTGCAGCGCAGACAGGCGAGCAGCAGCAGGGTGAGAACGCCGAAAGTGTGCACAGTTGGACCACACTTTTTGCAGCAGCTTTGACATGTCTGGGTAGTTTTTAAGGAATTTCTTTACCACCAAATTCAGCACATGCGCCAGGAAAGGGATGTGCGTCAAACCGGCTATTCCCAGAGCTTCTACGAGATTTCGCCCATTATTGCACACCACCAGGCTGAGCTTGAGGCTCACTGGCAGCAACCACTCATCAGTCTGTTCTTCTATGCCCCTCCACAGCTCCTGTGCTGTGTGGGGTTTTCCCCCAAACACATGAGTTTTAAAACCGCCTGCTGACGTTTACCCCTGGCTGTGCTGAAGTTGGTGGTGAAGTTCTTTCGCTGACCGGATGAGGAGGTGGTAGAAGAGGAAGAAGCGGAGTAGGAGGAGGAGGCAACATGAGGCAAATAATAATGCCCTGCGATCCTCGGCGGTGGAAGGATATGCTATCCGCTTCGGACCCAGCCACAACTACATTTACCCAGTGTGCAGTTAGGGAGATATAGTGTTTCTGCCCGTGCTTACTGAGCCATGTATCTGTGGTTATGTGGACCTTGCCACAGATCGCGTTGCACAGTGCACATTTGATTTTATCCTCCACTTGGTTGTGCAGGGAAGAGACGGCTCATCTGGAAAAGTAGTGGTGGCTGGGAACAATGTACTGTGGGACAGCCACCGCCATCAGCTGTTTAAAACAGTCCGTCTCCACCAGTAAAGGCCAGTAATTTTGAAATACTGACATTCAGGACCAGGGATCGAGGGTGGGTAGGTGGGTATTTTCTCTTTCTCTCCAGTGTTTGGGAGATGGACAGCTGAACGCTTGCGTGTGACATGGTGGATATGCTTGGTGATGATGACGGAGGTGGTGGTGTTGGTGGCACATCCTCTGTTTGCTGGGTGGCAGGTGCCACTGTGACTCCAGAGGTGGAGGAAGAGGCAGAGACAGCAGCAGAAGAGGAAGCAGGATGAGTCTGAGACCTTTCTTGGTTTTTAAGGTATTTAATCCACTGCAGTTCATGCTTTGCATGTAGATGCCTGGTCATGCAGGTTGTGTTCGGGTTTATACCTCACTTCAGGCTCTGATGGCACAACGTGCAAACCACTCTTGTCTTGTCGTCAGGACATTGTTTGAAGAACTGACACGCCAATGAACTTCTTGGGGCTGGCTTTGGTGTGCTAGGTCCCTGGGTGCGGTGGACAGTAGCAAGCGTACTGTCTCGGGGATGGCCACTCCACTTTTGCAGCCTTCTCACTCTTTTGATGTGCTATTGCCTCTGTGTGACCACCGCCTCTTCCTCAGAACTGCACACCTCACTAGCATGAACTTGAGTCCAGTCGGGGTCTAGGACCTCATCGTCCTCCACATCATCTTACACCCATTCTTGATCGCTGCCCTCCTCGTCGGTCTGCACACTGCAGAAAGCCTTAGCAGTTGGCACCTGTGTTTCGTCATTCAGAGACGTGCTCCAGTGGTATTCCCATCTCTTCATCTTGCAACATAAGTGGTTGGGCATCAGTGCATTCAATGTCTTCCACTTCTGGGGCAGGGCTATGTGGGGGGCCGGGGAAACCTTGCCAGCTGAGTCATCAAAAAACATAAGAGTCTGCTGCATGACTTGGAGCTCAGGCTGCTTTGCAAGGGGGTGAGGTTAAAGACTGATGGGCATGGGCTGCAGGTGCCAACTCTGAGCTTTCTGCAGATGACTGGGTGGGAGATACTGTGACTGAAATGGCGCCACTTTCAGCCACCCAGTCTACTATCGCCTGTACTTGTTCTGGCTTCACCATCCATAGAGCGGCATTCGGGCCTACCAAATAACGCTGCAGGTTCTATTGCCTACTCACACCTGAGGAAGGTATTTCACTTGGAACTGTAGTTGGCGTTGAACGGCCACATTCTCTCCCAGCAACAGGAGCTCCACCAACACCACCACAGCTATCCCCACGTCCTTATTTGATCTTCTCCTCATTATTTGCGTTCACCCACCAAACTTACATATGGTTTATGTCCGGTGTCAATTTAACT
The DNA here is from genome assembly GCA_033119425.1 of Bufotes viridis. Taxonomy (NCBI): domain Eukaryota; kingdom Metazoa; phylum Chordata; class Amphibia; order Anura; family Bufonidae; genus Bufotes; species Bufotes viridis. The sequence continues at coordinate 367,687,345 of CM065591.1, read as the reverse complement.
GCCAATAGTCAACAATTAAGTTCACTAACAGTAAGGCAGTGCCCGTGTCATAAACAGAATAAATTTCTTTAGGTTGCACAACAGTGTAAAGGAGCAATTCAATACAATTACTTCACTATTACCAAAAATTAGATTTTTCAAACCAACAATGTAAAAGCAGAAGTTAACGGTTTAATTTGACTGTCAGAAATGCAGTGTACACCGCAAATGTGCTATCTACCACAAAATCAGTGCGTTTGCAACCAACTATATAAACACAGAGTAAAAAAAGGTTACTTTAAATGACTGAAATACAGGTTAAGCCTTAGATCTGCTATGTAGCACAAAACCAGTGTTTATTGCAACAAACTAAAGAAATGCAATACGTCACTGCTAAATTTTAAAATAGGTTTTTCAGTGTTCTATGCAAAAGTGCTCTGTGGACCAACAATACCGGTTTATTTCCCCAAAATACAATGCAGTATGTCACTGCTGAAATTTAAAATAGGTATTTGTACGTTGTATGCAAAACTGGTCAGTGGATCAACAATACCGGTTTATTTCCCCAAAATACACCAATTCAGTATTTCACTGCTGAAATTTAAAATAGGTATTTGTGTGGTAGATGTAAAACTGCTGTGTGGACCAACAATACCGGTTTATTTTCCCAAAATACACCAATGCAGTATTTCACTGCTGAAATTTAAAATAGGTATTAGTGCGGTGTATGCAAAACTACAGGGAGTGCAGAATTATTAGGCAAGTTGTATTTTTGAGGTTTAATTTTATTATTGAACAACAACCATGTTCTCAATGAACCCAAAAAACTCATTAATATCAAAGCTGAATATTTTTGGAAGTAGTTTTTAGTTTGTTTTTAGTTTTAGCTATTTTAGGGGGATATCTGTGTGTGCAGGTGACTATTACTGTGCATAATTATTAGGCAACTTAACAAAAAACAAATATATACCCATTTCAATTATTTATTTTTACCAGTGAAACCAATATAACATCTCAACATTCACAAATATACATTTCTGACATTCAAAAACAAAACAAAAACAAATCAGTGACCAATATAGCCACCTTTCTTTGCAAGGACACTCAAAAGCCTGCCATCCATGGATTCTGTCAGTGTTTTGATCTGTTCACCATCAACATTGCGTGCAGCAGCAACCACAGCCTCCCAGACACTGTTCAGAGAGGTGTACTGTTTTCCCTCCTTGTAAATCTCACATTTGATGATGGACCACAGGTTCTCAATGGGGTTCAGATCAGGTGAACAAGGAGGCCATGTCATTAGATTTTCTTCTTTTATACCCTTTCTTGCCAGCCACGCTGTGGAGTACTTGGACGCGTGTGATGGAGCATTGTCCTGCATGAAAATCATGTTTTTCTTGAAGGATGCAGACTTCTTCCTGTACCACTGCTTGAAGAAGGTGTCTTCCAGAAACTGGCAGTAGGACTGGGAGTTGAGCTTGACTCCATCCTCAACCCGAAAAGGCCCCACAAGCTTATCTTTGATGATACCAGCCCAAACCAGTACTCCACCTCCACCTTGCTGGCGTCTGAGTCGGGCTGGAGCTCTCTGCCCTTTACCAATCCAGCCACGGGCCCATCCTTTTGGCCCATCAAGACTCACTCTCATTTCATCAGTCCATAAAACCTTAGAAAAATCAGTCTTGAGATATTTCTTGGCCCAGTCTTGACGTTTCAGCTTGTGTGTCTTGTTCAGTGGTGGTCGTCTTTCAGCCTTTCTTACCTTGGCCATGTCTCTGAGTATTGCACACCTTGTGCTTTTGGGCACTCCAGTGATGTTGCAGCTCTGAAATATGGCCAAACTGGTGGCAAGTGGCATCTTGGCAGCTGCACGCTTGACTTTTCTCAGTTCATGGGCAGTTATTTTGCACCTTGGTTTTCCACACGCTTCTTGCGACCCTGTTGACTATTTTGAATGAAACGCTTGATTGTTCGATGATCACGCTTCAGAAGCTTTGCAATTTTAAGAGTGCTGCATCCCTCTGCAAGATATCTCACTATTTTTGACTTTTCTGAGCCTGTCAAGTCCTTCTTTTGACCCATTTTGCCAAAGGAAAGGAAGTTGCCTAATAATTATGCACACCTGATATAGGGTGTTGATGTCATTAGACCACACCCCTTCTCATTACAGAGATGCACATCACCTAATATGCTTAATTGGTAGTAGGCTTTCGAGCCTATACAGCTTGGAGTAAGACAACATGCATAAAGAGGATGATGTGGTCAAAATACTCATTTGCCTAATAATTCTGCACTCCCTGTATTGTGTGGACCAACAATTCCAGTTTATTTCCCCAAAATACACAAATGCAGTATGTCACTGCTGAAATTTAAAATAGTTATTTGTACGTTGTATGCTAAACTGGTCTGTGGACCAACAATAACGGTTTATTTCCCCAAAATACACAAATGCAGTATTTCACTGTTGAAATTTAAAATAGGTATTTGTGCGGTATATGTAAAACTGCTCTGTGGACAAACAATACCAGTTTATTTCCCCAACATATACCAATGCAGTATTTCACTTCTGAAATTTAAAATACTGTAGGTATTTGTGCGGTGTATGCAAAACTGCTATGTGGACCAACAATACCAGTTTATTTCCCCAAAATATACCAATACAGTATTTCACTGCTGAAATTTAAAATGTTGTTTTGTGCGGTGTATGCACAAGTGCTCTATAGCACCACAATACAGGTTTTTGCCCCCAACTACAGAAATGCACTATGTCACCCCTAAATTATAAAATAGGTAATGTAGGGAACTTGACCTGCCAGAAAAAATTATTTTTTCCATCACTGAGCTACCAAACAAGGATTAGACTGATGTCCCTGGCAGGCTGGCACACATGCAGGTCACATGCAGTTCCAAGGACACTGCAGTTGCTAAAATGGCCGCCGCCCCCACCTCAGTAACAGATGGATTTCAAAAAAAATTATGTCGCAGTATCACTGGGCTCAGGGAGGGGTACAAAAATGTAGAATAGCAGTAGCACCCTCCTTCAATAATTGTTGTAACTTGAAGATTTCACACCACCAAGTTCAACAGCTTTCTTTCCTAATCTCTCCCTGAGAGCACCAGCAGCAAACTGTCCCTACACTAAGATCAACAGGGTGACATGCGGCACTACGTGACTCCAGCTTTTATAGAGGCTGGGTCACATGCTGCACTTAGCCAATCACAGCCATGCCATTAGAAGGCATAGCTGTTATGGATTCATAGGGCAAAGTAGTGAAACGCTTGCTGATTGGCTGCCCTGCAGCCTTTCAAAAAGCTGGACGAACAATGGGCCCGAACCCGAACATTTACAGAAATGTTCGGGTTCGGGTCCGGGTGCGAAAAATTGCAAAGTTTGGTAAGAACCCGAACGGTTCGCTCAACCCTAGGGAACTGAGAATATATTTTATTTTTTGTACTGAAATAAGCCAGCATACGCGTTTACCACATATAACTGCAGAAGTTAACTGAGAATATATTTTTTCGTTTTGTACTGAAATAGGCAACTAAATGTTTTTACCACAAATAATTGCAACAGTGAACTGCATATATATTTTTCTTTTTGTTCTGAAATACGCCAGTAAATGCTTTCACCACATATAACTTTCAGAAGTGAACTGCGTATATATTTTTCTTTTTGTACTGAAATAGGCAACTAAAGCCTTTCACCATATATAACTGCAGAAGTGATCTGCGTATATATTTTTCATTTAGTACTGAAATACGTCACTAATAGGATTGAGTGAACACCTGGAAGTTCGGGTTCGCCGGGTTCAGACGAACTTCACCGCAAAGTTCGGGTTCGGGACCCGAACTTGACCTAAATTTCACCCCAACTCTAACCCCATTGAAGTCAATGGGGACCCGAACTTTGGAGCACTAAAATGGCTCTAAAAAAGTCATAGAAAGGGCTAGAGGGCTGCAAAACTAAGCAAAATAGGGGTAAGAGCAGGACAATTGCCCTGCAATGAAAAGTGGATAAGGAAATGAATTAAAATAACATAGAATAAAAAAAAAAAAAGTACAAAATAATGATCTTGAACTAGGAGGCAGAGGTCAAAGTAAAGTAGGAGGTTAAGGACGTGGTGGACATGGCAGTGTAGGTGCAAGCATTGGTGGAGAAGGAGGAGGTAGCCAATAATTTTTTTTGTAGTTTTGAAAATTTTTGTTTCTTTTTTTATTTTTTATGAATTTGAGAAGACCCCAAAATATTGGGAAATATAAAAAAGAAAACAAAGAGAAAGTGTGCTGGAGTATAACAATGGCCGGGTCAGGCCGGCATACTTGTCTTTTCTGCACAAGGTACGGACAAGTCCTGTGGGATCCATGTCTGGTTCATTTTAATGAACATGAGCTTGTTTACATTGGCTGTGGACAGGCAGCTGCGCTAGTCTGTGATCACCCCCCCTGCCGTGCTAAACACACGTCCGGACAATACACTTGCCACACTGCAGGCCAGCACCTCCAAGGCATAAAGGGCAAGATCAGGCCATGTGCCTAATTTGGAGACTCAGAAGTTGAATCAGTTAGTACGTGTAGGTGTGTGTACATGTACTGTTCCACCATGTTTCTGAAATGCTGCCTCCTGCTAAGACGTTCCATATTAGCTAGTTGTGCTGGTTGTTATGGCTTGCTGACAAAGCTTTTCCACATTTCTGCCATGCTAACCCTCCCTTCTGAGGTGCTGGCGGTGCCCCAGCTGCGTTGACGACTTCTTCCTCCTCCTCTGCCTTTACCTTGTGTTTCAACTAAGCTACAGGTGTCAGGTGGGAATACCATCAGCAGCATGTCTACCAGCTGCGCTAGTACTCGTGCATCTTACGTTCACGCTCCAGTGACGGAATTAAGGATGGCACATTATCCTTGTAGCGGGGATCCAGCAAGATGGCCACCCAGTAATCAGCACTGGTTAGAATATGGGCGACTCGGCGGTCGTGGTGCAGGCACTGGATAATGTAGTGCTGTCCTCTGTGGGAGGTGTATCGTCTGTGTCCTCTGTATCCCCACAGCCGTGCTCTAGTGATGCCCATGAGCTACTTTGGGTGCCACCCTGCTGTGAACACTGTTCCTCCTTATCATCATCATCCTCCCCCTCAGAACTGTGCCCTGGCTGGACAATTGTGTACCTGGCCTCTGTTAGTGCAGGAAACCCCCCCCCCCCCCCCGAACCATTTGTAAATGACTGGCCTGATGACAGTGGAAATGATCCCTCTTCCTCATCCTCTTCCTCCTGTGCCACATACGCTTTCATAATCGCTTGAAGCATTTTTTCAAGGAGACATAGAAGTGGCATAGTAACGCTGAGTCATTGGCACTGGCCATGTTGGTGAAGTACTCGAAACAGCACAGCACGGCACATACGTCACGTTGGTGGTGAGAGGTGCTCTTCCGCAAAGAGACTCATCCGTGGGTGCTGCAGCTGAAATTCCACTATCGCCTGCTGCTGCTCGCACAGTCTATCCAGCATATGCAAGGTGGAGTTCCACCTTGTGGGCATGTCGCATATTAGACGGTGAGCGGGAAGGCTGAAGTTACACTGCAACGCAGACAGGCAAGCAGCAGCAGGGTTAGAGTGCCGGAGGTGCGCACAGATGGGCCGCACATTCTGCAGCAGCTCTTACATATCAAGGTAATTTTTCAGGAACCTCTGGACCACCAAATTCAGCACATGCGGCAGACAAGGTATGTGCATCAAACCGGCTAGGCCAAGAGCTGCTATGAGATTTCGGCCGTTATCGCACACCACCAGGCCGGGCTTGAAGCTCAGTGGCACCATCCACTCATCGGTTTGTTGTACCATGCCCGTCCACAGCTAATGCGCGGTGTGTGGTTTTTCCCCCAAACAGATGAGTTTCAAAACAGCCTGCTGTTGTTTCCCCCTGGCTGTGCTGAAGTTGGTGGTGCAGGTGTTATGCTGACCAGATGAGGAAGCGGTAGAGGAGGAAGCGGAATAAGAGAAAGAGGCAACAGGAGGCAAAGAGAAACATCCTGTAATCCTCGGTGGCAGAAGGACATGCACCAAACTGCTATCCACCTCAGGCCCAGCCACCACTGCATTTGCCCAGTGTGCAGTTAGGGAGATATAACGTCGCTGCCCGTGCTTACTGGTCCACGTATCGGTGGTTATGTGGACCTTGACACAGATGGCGTTGCGCAGTGCAGACCTAATTTGATGGCTGGAAACAACGTACTGTGGGACAGCCACTGCCAAAAGTTTTTAGAATTCTCTGTCTCCACCAGACGGAATTACAGCATTTCAAAGGCCAGAAATTTTGAAATGCTGGCATTCAGGGCCAGGGATCATGGGTGGGTGGGTAGGTGGGTACTTCCTCTTTCTTTCCAGTGCTTGGGAGATGGACAGATGAACGCTTACATGGGACATCGTGGAGATGCTTGGTGACGGTGACGGACGTGGTGGCGTTGCTGCCACATCCTCTGTTTGCAGGGTGGCAGATGCCGCTGTCACTCCAGAGGGGGAGTAAGAGGCCTAGACTGAAGCAGAAGAGGGACCAGGAGGAGCCTGAAATCTTTCATGGTTTTTGACGTGTTTATTCCACTACAGCTCATGCTTTGCTTTAGATGCCTGGTCATGCAGGTGGAGCTCGGGTTTAGAACATTTATGCCTCTCTTCAGGCTCTGATTACCACGCCAGGGAACTCCTTGGAACCGGCTTTGGTGTGCTCAGTCCATAGGTGCGGTGGGAAGTAGCAGGCGTACTGGCTAGGGGACGGCCACTCTGCTTTTGCACACTGCTCCCTCTTTTGCTGCGCGGCTGGTGCTGTGTGACCACTACCTCTTCCTGCGAACTGCACACGTCACCCGCATGACATTGATTCCATGTGGGGTCTAGGACCTCATCATCATCCACATAATCTTCCACACACTCTTCACCCCTGCCCTCCTTGCCAGTCTGCACACTGCAGAAAACCGCAGCAGTTGGCACCTGTGTTTCGTCATCAGAGATGTGCTGTGGTAGTCCTCCCATGTCCACATCCTGAAACATAAGTGGTTGGGCATCGGTGCACTCAATCTCTTCCACTTCTGGAGCAGGGCTATGTGGACGGCCCTCGGAAACCCTGCCAGCAGAGTCATCAAAAAGCATAAGGACTGCTTTATGACTTGGGGCTCAGACTGCTTGGCTGATTTGCAAGGGGTGAGGTGAAAGACAGATGCCCATGGGCTGCAAGTGCCAATTCTGCACTTTCAGCAAGGGACTGGGTAGGAGACAATATGAAGGTACTGGAGGCACTGTCAGCCATCCAATCTACTACCGCCTCTACTTGTTCTGGCCTCACCATTTGTACACCCATATTTGAGCCTACAAAATAACGCTGAATGCTCTGTCCCCTACGTGCAACTGAGGAAGTTGTTTCATTTGGGCATGTAGCTGGGACAGATCGACCATGTCCTCTCCCTACAACAAGAGCTCCACCAACCCCAGCATCAACACGACCAGGGCCACGTCACTTATTTGATGCTCTCCTCATTCTTTGAGGTCACCCACTGAACTATATAAATTTTTCTGTCACATATGAAGTGCAGGTGTACTTCACGCAATAAAAGGGTATATGACGTGCACCTAACTAACAGATGGATTGACTATATCAATTTCTCTGTCGCATATGCAGTGCTGGTGTACTTTATGCAAAAAAGGGGATTATGACGTGCACCTAACTAACAGACAGATTAACTATTATATTTGTGTGTAAGGGGTACGAAGTACAATGTTGCACTGCACCCACAAAAAAAATGCTGTAGGTCACCCACAGAATTAACAGCCAGATTTATGATTAGCTTTCTGTATCAGGGGTGCAAAGATGGTGTATTGCACCCACAGAACTAACAACCAAGACTTATGATTAGCATTCTGTATCAGGGGTGCAAAGATGGTGTATTGCACCCACAGAACTAACAGACAGATTTATGATTAGCTTTCTGTATCAGGGGTGCAAAGATGGTGTATTGCACACACAAAAAAATGGCTGTAGGTCACCCACAGAATTAACAGCCAGATTTATGATTATCTTTCTGTGTCAGGGGTGCAAAGATGGTGTATTGCACCCACAAAAAAATCACACTAACATTGTCCCTCACTTCAACTGTCTGCTTTCTGTCCCTTCAGAAACACATGATCCAGCTTATATAGAGGCTGGGTAACATGATGCACCGGCCTATCACAGCCATGCTATTATTAGGCATGGCTGTGATGGCTTCTAAGGCCACACGGCTTAAAATCTTGTTGATTGGCTGCCCTGCAGCCTTTCAGCAAGCTTTATTAAATGCCCGAACACTGAACTCAAACCCAAACTTTTCCAGCAAAGTTCGGGTTCGCAAATAACTGCAACAGTGAACTGTGTATATATTTTTCTTTTTGTACTGAAATACGTCACTAAAGGTTTTTACCTCAAATAACTGCAACAGTGAACTGCCTAATAGCCTATATATATTTTTCTTTTTGTACTGAAATAAATGTAGCAGGGGTAACACTCAAACCCTTAACTCAAATTTCTTAACTCGCGTTAAATCGCATTATCTTGAAACAAAAGCCATTGAAAAGCAATTGTTTAACACGTTTAGTCGCATTTTGTTTAGATAACGCGTCTCATAAAGCATGAGTGTTAACCCTACTACATACGCCACTAAACACTTTCACCACATTTAACTGCAGAAGTGAACTGCATATATATTTTTCTTTTTGTAATAAAATACGCCACTAAACGCTTTCACCACACATAGCTGCAGAAGTGAACTGCATATATATTTTTCTTTTTGTAATGAAATATGCCACTATGCTGTGAAATGATTCCTCCCTATCCTTTTCCTACACTTATAATGTTTTTTCAGGGTTATTTTTCACAATTAGGTTTTACCTATTGCTGTCCTTAGCGCCTTGTCACGTCTGTCCTTTCACTCAGAATGCTGGAAAATGTCTGAATCCAACATGGCCGACATATTTATAGGGCTGTGGCATCACAGGGCTGGCTGCTGATTGGCTGCATGCATGGTATTATGGGTCATCCCTCCTTCCCAGAGTTCCTTGCCCCATGTCCTCACACGTGTAGCCGCCATTGTGAATCAAGTTTTTCCTGAAATTGGTAACAAATTCCATTTCGTCAGCTTCGATTCACTCATCTCCAGTCTACACACTAAAAAAAGGCAAGGATTTCTGTTCAAACACAAAAAATGCCCAACATAGAGTAAGTACATCCCGGTTTGACCCGGATATAATAAGCTCCAAATTGGAGGCTCACCTTATCTGGTTGTGCTACAATAGGGACAACACTATTGAGGCCAGGGTACGATGATCCAAAGGTGTGATGCCTGCAGCCAATAAGTTTAATGCCACCAAAACAAAATGCCTTATCTCCAAGGAGGATAGTGACAGTATCAAAATGATTTTCCCTTTAGGCGCAAAGAGCTATCACAGGAATTCAGATAGGTAGATTCTTCTTGGTTTTATTCAGCAAAGGACATACAGTACAAGTGTGATGAGTGAGCATGCTTTGCCGAATACCGGTTCGGCTCGAGCATTGCTGTGCTTGGCAGTGGCACATGGCGGTACTCAGCCGAATACCACATGTGCTCAAGCGCCATTCTCGAGTCTCCGCCATGCACGTTTCGCTGGTTGTAAGAAGCCAATCAAGGTGCAGGTAAGTAGTGCCCTCACTGTAATGCCAGTAGCCATGTTGGCTGCTGGCATTACAGTGATTGGCTGGCCGGAACGCGTCGTCGGGTGCTATATAGCACCTGATGACGCATGTTCGGTCTCAGACGTAGACAGTGAGAGCAAAGCGTAGGAAGGGAAAGACAGAGTAGGGAGCGAAATTTAACAGATTTTATCAGAAACAAGATTTGCAAAGATCCAAATGTTCTTTTAAGGACAATAGTGTGTGTGTGCGTTTTATAGCAGCAATCAATTTAACTTTTTCCGTCTCAGGGACAGTGCTTCTGAAGGAACAGATGCAGGGAGAGAAATTAGCAGTTTTTTCTACCAGAAGCTTTTCCAAGACCCCAAAGTTCTTTTTTGGACTACCGAGAGTGTTTGACAGCAGCAAGATATTTTTATTGGGTACCTATTAGTGACATATAGTGTACATCATCCACAGACTGTGTCTGTAATTATCTGGCCCACATCTAGTGACCATAGTGTGTGGCTTTGTGTAAAAATACGGTACTACATCAGCAAACAATGTCTGTAGCGCAAATCCTATTAATCTGGGTCTAATAGTGTCCGTATTCTGTGGATTTCTTCGACATATACTGTCCAGCATCCCAAAACAGTGTATGTATTTAACCACTTGAAGACCACAGGTTTATACCCCCCTAGTGACCAGGCCCTTTTTTACAAATCCTCATTACCGGACTTTTACCGTTTAAGTCATACAACTTACCACCCAAATGAATTTTACCTCCTTTTCTTCTCACTAATAGAGCTTTCATTTGGTGGTATTTCATTCTTGCTGACATTTAAACTTTTTTTGATATTTTACTTTTTTTGACGAAATGTTTGCCAAAAAATGACATTTTTCACTTTCTGTTGGAAAATTTGTCAAATAAAACTACATTTCTCTATACATTTTTCACTAAATTTATTGTTCTACATGTCTTTGATAAAAAAAAATTCTATAAGTGTATATTTATTTGTTTGGGTAAAAGTTATAGTGTTTACAAACTATGGTGCAAAAAAGTGAATTTCCGCACTTTGACTTTCTGAGCACCTGTCCTGTTTCCTGAGGTACTACAATGCCCAGACAGTACAAACACCCCACAAATGACCCCATTTCGGAAAGTAGGCACCGTAAGGTATTCACTGAGGGGCATAGTGAGTTCATGGAAGTTTTTATTTTTTGGCACAAGTTAGCGGAAATGGATTTTTATATTTTTTTCAAACAATTTCATTTTCCGCTAACTTGTCACAAAAAATAAACTTTTACATGAACTCACCATACCCCTCACAGAATACCTTGGGGTGTCTACTTTCTAAAATGGGGTCACTTGTGTGGTATTTTTACTGCCCTGGCATTTTAGGGGCCCCTAAACGTCAGAAGCAGTTTGGAATCCAAATGCGTAAAAATGTCCTGTGAAATCCTAAAGGTACACATTGGATTTAGGGCCCCTTTGCGCATCTTGGATGCAAAAAGTGGCACACATGTGGTATCACCGTACTCAGGAGAAATAGGGCAATGTGTTTTGGAGTGTATTTTTACATCTACCCATACTGGGTGTGAAAAATATCTCTGTAAATGACAACTTTTTCCATTTTTTTTATACAAAGTTGTCCATTAACAGAGATATTTCTCTCACCCAGCATGGGTATATGTAAAAATACACCCCAAAACACATTTCCCTACTTCTCCTGAGTACGGCGATACCACATGTGTGCCACTTTTGCAGCCAAGGTGCGCAAAAGGGCCCTAAATCCAGTGAGTACCTTTTAGGAGGGCATTTTTACGCATTTTTCTTCTCTCGCTTTAGGGCCCCTAAAATGCCAGGGCAGTATAAATACTGCACATGTGACCCCATTTTAGAAATAAGACACCCCAATGTATTCTGTGAGGGGCATGGCGAGTTCATAGAAGATTTTTTTCTTTTGGCACAAGTTAGTGGAATTAGATTTTTTTAGTTTTTTCTCACAAAGTCTCCCTTTCCGCTAACTTGTGACAAAAAGTTCAATCTTTCATGGACTCAATATGCCCCTCAGCGAATACCTTGGGGTGTCTTCTTTCCAAATTGGGGTCACATGTGAGGTTTTTGTACTGCCATGGCATTTGAGGGTCTCCGCAATCATTACATGTATGGCCAGCATTAGGAGTTTCTGCTATTCTCCTTATATGGAGCATACAGGTAGTGAGATTTTTTTTCCATTCAGCCTCTGGGCTGTGAATGAAAAAATCTCTGCCAAAAAATATGCAAGAAAAAAAAAAAAAAGAGGGGCCTGGCGATTGCCAGGACATAGGGGCTCCGCCCAAATATCCATACCCACTTCAGCTCCTATGTCCTGGCAAACGTGATTTCTCCATTCACATCAATCAATCGATCGTTGTGGAGGAAGACATCTTTGCCAGATTTTTTATACAAAGTGTTTGCCAAAGCATATGAACTCCAACACCTCTCCTCAGCTCATATGCCTGGGCAAACATACCTGTACTGCAGAGGAGAAATCTCGTCTTGCAGCGCCGCATACACCAAATTCATGTGTCTTCTGACAGCAGCGCAATGCTTCTCTCAGAATGCACATCAGTGCTGCAGCTGGCTCTTTGCTTGATCCACCTAGAAGGTAAAAAAAAAACAAGAAAAAAAAAAACAGGCAGCAACGCAATAATTTTATTAACATTAACTTTATAGAACATTAGAAACCGAACGTTAACTTGAACATTTGAAACATAACTTGAACTTTTTTGCTTACCTGTGGATTTTTTTTTGTTGTTTTTTTTTTTTTTTTTACCTTAAGGCCTCATGCACACGGCCGTGGAACATGGGTCAATGTGCAAATCACCCAGAGATGTGGCGAAGTACATTATGCACTTTGTCACAGGTGAAAGGAGAGGTTTGCAGCAGCTCTGTGTGAAAGGGCCCTAAGGGCCCTTGCACACGAGCGTTGCTCACGTATGGTGATCGCAAAGGAGCGCCCGGCCTGACTTCTCCCACACAGACGGGGTCGCATAGCATCATATTGATTTATGATGCTATGTAACCCTTACAGTTCTGGAATGCATTGGATGGCACTGGCAGCAGCAGTATGCATTCCAGAACTGTAATGGTTACATAGCATCATAAATCAATATGATGCTATGCGACCCCGTCTGTGCGGGAGAAGTCAGGACGGGCGCTCCTTTGCGATCACCATGCGTGAGCAACGCTCGTGTGCAAGGGCCCTAAGACCCCTGTGTGCCTGGCCTGTGTCTTGCAGTCCCTATGCTAATAATGTACCTGGGTGTGATACTTGCGGAAACACTCCCCTATGCATAGGGCAGGCTGGTCAGGACAGTCAGGACAAAAAAATGGTGGTGTCACGCCTTAGTCCACTCCTGCTACAGACACGACATCTTTTTCTTGGGGAACGGTGGCTTGGGGTACCAGGGAAGACACTGGGGAAGTGTCTCTCATGTAGCCGGCTCACTACATCAGGGACTTGGGGCACAGAACCTCCTGGATACAGGAGTTCCGAAATGATCTCCTCCTGGAATTTAAGGAAGGATCCCGTTCTCCCAGCCTTACTGTAGAGAACGTAACTGTTATATACGGCCAATTGATTGAAATATACAGACAACTTTTTATACCAGCGTCTAGTGCGTCGGGAAACTAAATATGGAGCCCACATTTGGTCATTGAAGTCCACCCCTCCCATGTGGAGATTATAATCGTGGACTCAGAGGGGCTTTTCAATGACTCCTGTCGCCCGTTCTATTTGGACAGTCGTGTCTGTGTGAATGGTGGACAGAAGGTTAACGTCCCTCTTGTCCCGCCACTTCACCAGGTAGTCAGGGCATCCGACCGGCTTCAGTTTTGAGTCTTTTCCCTCATAGACCCTAAAACGATATGTATAGCCTGTGGCCCTTTCACAGAGCTTATACAATTTGACCCCGTACCGGGCGCGCTTGCTGGGGATGTACTGTTTGATGCCAAGGCGCCCGGTGAATTGTACTAGGGACTCGTCTATGCAGATGTTCTGACTGGGGGTATACGCATCTGCAAATTTGGATGACAAATGGTCTATGAGGGGTTGAGTTTTATGGAGCCGGTCATAAGCAGGATGGCCTCTTGGATGACAGGTTTCATTGTCAGTGAAATGCATAAAGCGCATGATGACCTCAAACCGTGCCCTGGACATTGCAGGAGAGTACATGGGCTTGTAATGTATTGGGTCTTTAGACCAATATGACCGCAATACATTTTTTTTAGTTATGCCCATGCTGAGGGTAAGGCCCAAAAATGTTTTAAATTCGGAAATGGTGACTGGTTTCCACCGGAAAGGCTGGGCATAGAAGCTTTCCAGATTGGCGGTTATATATTGGGTGGCGTATCGGTTGGTTTCTGCCACAACTAAGTCGTAGAGATCCGCGGTGAAGAACAGCTCAAAAAATTCAAGGGCCGATCTAAAATTGGCTGTCTCCATGCGAACTCCTGACTGGCCAGTGAAAGGGGCCAATACGGGTGCGGCGGAAGGAGGGGATTGCCAATTAGGGTTTGCCAGCACCTCTGGGAGAATAAGGGGTCTACGGGCCTGAGAACGCGGTGTCTGCGATGGGGGAGTTAGTGCACGTGCCACCGTACCAGCAACTGCCCTTCTGGTGCTCGCCACTTCACCAGGGAATACGGCAGTGCTGGTAGAAGGTCCAGAATGTGCTGCGCTGTCGGTGTATGCCACACCATAAAAAAGGTCAGTGCTAGCACCACTCTGCTGCATATGAGGCTCATCACGCGGGGTATGCGAAACACTGACATGAGGGCGGGTACGCCTGACCGTAGCAGGGACCTCAACCTCGTCATCTTCGCTAGCGGTTAGAGTGCCACTGCTGTCTACAGGTTCATATTCTGAACCACTGGATTCAGCGGGTGAGGCGTCCCCATCGCTTTCATCCAACAGGGCCAGAATCCTGTAGGCCTCTTCAGCGGAATGCCCCTTTTTTGCCATTTTGGAGTAACTAAATTTAGGGGGTATTCCTCTGAGACTACCCAGGAAAAGAGCACACCTACCTAGTAAAGGGAGTGCTTGCGAGTAACGCTGTGATCGCTAATAAAGATCCAATAACTCAAAAGTGATCTTTTATTGCGGTGCAGCGATTTTACTGTGTTTTTGCAGTGATCAGAAAAAAAAAATTCTGTCACTGCGGTGGGCGTACTGAACGCAAGTGTGCGCACAAGATCAGGCCTGATCAGGCGAACAATGCGTTTTTTATAGAGCCTAAAGTGACCCTAATGTACTGATATAGATCTGATTGCGATCAGTCTTGATCACTTACAGATACTATATTAGTATTAGTGCTGATAAGCGACAGTTATGACACTAATCAGCGACTAATAAGTGACTGTGCGGTGCGGTGGGCTGGGCGCTAACTACCTAACAAGTAGCTAACTACCTGACGGTGATTAGGGACCCTTATAGGGGGGTGATCTATGAAAGGGGGGTGACAGAGGGTGATCAGGGGGTTTATATGGGTAATCATTGGCTACTAAGGGTTACTAACTGACGGGGGGGGGTGTAATGTATGTGTGGTGATTTGGTGTACTTACTGAGCAAGCAGAACTTATATCAGACGCTATTTCGTAAATAGCATCTGATATGCGATTTTCATAGGACGATTTGAAAAATTACAGCCTGCCAGCCAATGATCGCGGCCGGCAGGCTGTAGTTTTGCTTCTTCCCTATGCGTCACAGTGAATGCGTGCGCGCGCGCGTTCATGCAAAATCTCGGGTCTCACGAGATGACGCCGATAGGCGTGAGTGAGACCTGAGAGAGCCGCCGTGCTGACGCCCATCGGCGTTAGCGCGGCGGCAAGTGGTTAAAATTACATTAATCTGGCCATAATATACTGTCCATTTTCTGTTTGTTTCTGTGACATATAGTGTCTGTCAACCCAAAACAGTTTTTGTATTTCAAATTACATTAATCTGGGCGCAATATACAGTCCATATTCTTTTTTTTTCTGTTTGGGACATATACAGTCTGGCATCTGAAGACATTGTCTGTATGTAAAATAACTTTAATCTGGCCATAATATACTGTCCATTTTCTGGGGGTTTCTGTGACATATAGTGTCTGTCATATCAAAACAGTTTTTGTATGGGCGTAATGTACCATCCATATTCATTTTTCTTTTTTTGGACATATACAGTCTGGCATCTGAATACATTGTCTGTATGTAAAATTTATTTCATCTGGCCATAATATACTGTCCATTTTCTGGGGGTTTCTGTGATATAAAGGGTCCGTCATCCTAAAACAGGTTCTGTATTTCCAATTACATTAATCTGAGCGTAATATACCGTCCATATTCTGTTGTTTTTTTTGTGGACATATACAGTCTGGCATCTGAAAACATTGTCTGTATGTAAAATTACATTAATCTGGGCCTAAAATATTGTCAAAAATCTTGTGTTTATTGTGATATATACAATTTGGCATCTGAAAACATTGCAAATAAGTAAAATTACTTTCATCTGGCCATGATATACTGTCCATTTTCTGAGGGTTTCTGTGATATATAGTGTCTGTCATCTCAAAACAGTGTCTTTATCGAACATTAAAAAAATCTGCACCACATCTTGTGACAAAACCATTACTATGAAGAAGGCGAGCACTAAGGAACAGGGAAGTGGGCGCAATGCTGCTGGTGCACACAGAGGCCGTGGCCCTAGGTGCAATGAAACTGTGCCTGCTGCCAGTGCAGGAAAAAAAAATAAAAACATCCACCGTACACAGCTTCATGTCCAACTTAGCTGGGCGGCGAAGGACAACACTGTCCAAGTCGGACCAGTGCGAACAGTTGGTCTGTTGGATTGCAGAAGATAATGCTTCCAGTCGGTTAAGCACCACCCTCTCGTACAGTCTCTGTAACCAAGAGTCTGGTCAACCGAACCCTCACTCTGATCATCCTTTCTCCTACCATGGAGAGCACTGCCAAACGTGTGATCCTACACTCGGATATTCCGAGGAGCTCTTTCTAGCGCCACTATTAGATTTTGCCCTCGCGCCCAGCACGCTTGAAGAGGCGAGATATTGTGCCCTTATTTCCAACCTCTTGACTTGAGCCTTCACAGTCTCAAGAAGATGACGGTGGTGAAAGACAATCATTCGTTCACAAGGTGGATGATGATGAAACACAGTTGTCAATCACTGAGGTTGTGGTTAGGTCAAGTCAGGAGGATGAGCAGAGTGAGGAAGTGGAAGAGGAGGTGGTGGACAATGAGGTCAACGACCCAACATAGGAAGATGAAAAGCCGAGTGAGGACATCAATACAGAGGGGAGGGATCGGCAGCACCGCAACAGAGGCAGAGGGGTTGCAAAAGGGAGACGTCGGCCCACACCAAACAGGCCCGCAACCATTACACCGAGCACCCTCATACATAAATCTACCTTGCCAAGGGGTAGGTGTTCCGCAGTATTTCGCTTTTTTGAAGAAAGTGCAGACGACAAAAGAGTTATGAAACAACACTGGAGAATGTTGCACTCGTCCACAGGAAACCAGGAGCTCGGACACTGCCCTGAACCTTGGCGCACAACAAGTCCCAGAATGAAGAGAAAAACGGTCCAGCTTCACTGGAAAACTTGAGGCTTTATTGAATCCCATGCAGATAAAAACCAACGTACAGCAATGCAAGAAATCGACCGGATCCTTAGTCATGATGTGCATCAGTGAGAGGTGAAGTCGAGACTAAATAGCAAACCACCAGAAACAGGTGATCGCAGTCAGGTACAGGACACACCTCCTGATGACATCCTCTACAGATAAAGTACATAGCAGTTACAACATGCCAAAAGACATAGAAAAATAAGATAAAATCAGCAAATTACAGTGATAGAAAAAAATTAAAATGTTAATAATGTAGAATGGTATCATGACGCCCGTTCAATCCTGATGGTATCCATGAACCTAATTTGAAAATCCAAAAGCACTCACGATTGAGCAACTTTTTCTTGTGATCACCGCCTCTGCTTAGTCTGTTAACCCTTTCTACTCCTTGTACTGACATGCTGTCTGTATTTCCATCGTGAACCGCAGCAAAATGCAGACTTGCGGCAGAAACATTTTTTATTCTAGCATGGGGTACATCAGAAATGTGACGACATATTCGAACTTTTAAGCTGTTTGATGTGCACCCCACGTATTGTAAATTACACAAAGAGCATGTTATGCAATATACCACATATGTGGTGTTGCAATTGTGCAATTGATGTATTGCTGAACAGTATGAGTGGTATGATTGCTTGTGGACAAAATATGTGAGCCCATCCCCATATATGAGCAACATGTGCATTTTTTCTCTCAACCAGGTGGGCTGGGACACAGGTTTATCCAAATATAGAGAGGGGCTCACCATATTTGCCAGAGTGACAGCACGTCGGGCAACACATTTGACACCGCTTTTTGCAACATCACCCCAAATTTGATCATATTTGAGAAGATGAAAATGTTTTTTAACAATGTTACATATTTGTGAAAATTTACAGCTATAACTCGTGGAAAAAGTGAGTTGCTCCTCTTTATGACCAAACTTGGGCGTTTTGTTAGAAAATTTAAATTATCCCGAGACATAGTGGAAACCATATTCTTTGATTGATTTAAAAGTCTACTGCGATAATTCCTGGCCAGGAGACGAGTAGTAACAGTCTTCATTTCTTCAATACAGGTTTCACTGGAGGAACAATTGCGCAGGGCACAGATATATTCACCCCTAGGGATGTTATTGACAGTGTGTACAGGATGACAGGATCCCGCATGCAGGATGGTATTTCCTGCGGTTTCTTTTCTATACGTGCGACTTTGCACACGGCCATCCCCCACGTCCCCCACCAAACACAAATCCAAAAATGATATTGTGGTCTTATGAAAATTTAGAGAAAAACGTAAATTACAGTTGTTAGCGTTGAGGAAAGATCCGAATGATGGTACAGCCGCCACATCACCCGACCAAACTAAGAGCAGGTCATCGATGTAGCGACCGTACCACCGGACGGATCCACTCCATGGGTTGGAATCAGAGAATAAAAAATGATGTTCCCACCATGCCATGTAAATGTTTGCAAGCGATGGTGAGAAACGAGCCCCCATAGAGATTCCTCTGCATTGGAGGAAAAACCTCTCATTAAACATAAAATAATTGTGCTGCATAAGAAATAATACCACTTTGCAGAGGAAGTCTCTAAAGGGTAATGAAAAATTAGAATAAAGACCCAAAAACCAACCCAAAGAAATGATGGCGAGATCCTGGGGGATGGCCGTGTACAAAGAAGCAACATCAGCTGAAATCCAAGAAAAATCAGGAGATCACTGAAAAGAATGAAAGGCCTGTAAAACTGAGGCAGTGTCCTTCAGAAAACCAGGAATACACTGCACCAGTGGCTGCAGCATACTGTCCACCCAAGATGACAGGTTCTCTGTGAATGACCCGATACCCGAAACTATGGGGCGCATGGGAGGGAGGAATCCTTCTTTGTGTATCTTGGGGAGGGAATGGAAAATGGGGACCACTGGATGAGAAACAAAAATATAATCAAATTGTTTTTGGTCCAAATATCCACTGTCCAGTCCCTCCTCCAAGATACTTCTCAAAAGGGTTTGAAAAGGAGGTGTGTCCCGTACCTGATTACGATCACCTGTTTCTGGTGGTTTGCTATTTAGTCTCGACTTCACCTCTCACTGATGCACATCATGACTAAGGATCCGCACCTATAGTGATCCGAAACTGGTCGATTTCTTTCATTGCTGTACGCTGGTTTTTATCTGCACAGGATTCAATAAAGCCTCAAGTTTTCCAGTGAAGCTGGACTTTTTTTCTCTTCATTCTGGGACAAAAGAGTTATAGTTTGCAACCCGTGCAGTACCAAAATGAGCCGTGGCGTTACACAAGCAACTTCACCACCACCAGCATGATCCGCCACATGGCATCCAAGCACCCTAATAAGTGGGCCGAATGCCTGGGTCCACAATCTGGGTCTGCGGGTCTCACCACTGCATCCTCTTACCCTGTGTTACGCACTGCTGGTCAATCCCCTGTCGAAGGTGCAGACCCGGATGCCCCTCGCACTGCACCTGGACCTTCACATGAACTGTCAGCAACAACATCAACTTCCCTGTCCCAGCTTCCAAATGTCGATAACACTGGCATTTGAACACAAGCGCAAATACCCACCCACCCTTAGGCCACAGCACTAAATGCGCAAGTTTCAAAATTACTGGCCCTTGAAATGTTGCTTTTTAGTCTTGTGGACACTGAGGCCTTCCGCAGCCTGATGTCGGCGGCCGTCCCTTGGTACGCAGTCCTCAGCGGCCACTTTTTTCACGGTGTGCTGTGTCCGCTTTACACCAGCATGTGTCCCAGAACATCACCCGTGCCCTGACCAACGCACTTACTGGGAAGGTCCACCTCACCACAGACACATGGACAAGTGCTGGTGGCCAGGGATGCTAGTCTAGTGATGAGCGGCAAGGGCAATATTCTAATTCACGATATTTCACGAATATTCATTAGAATATTCGTCATATATTCATGAATAATTGTATTCGAGATTATTCTGATGATTACGAAAAATGTGAATTTTCTAAAACCCGAATATATAGCACTATGGAATATAGTGCTATATATTCTTTTTTTTGAATATTCGTCATTTTTTACCATCTGAAGTCATGATTCCTCCCTGCTTAAGTTGTTTTTGGGCCAAAGATTGTTCACATTAAATTGGAAAAATCCCGAATATTCTAAAAAACGAATATATCTATGGTGCTATATTTCCGTGTTTTAGAATATTCGCATTACCTGAATATTACATTGCCAACTTATTTCCTAAAATGGACCCCTAAAATGCCAGGGCAGTATAAATACCCCACATGTGACCCCATTTTGGAAAGAAGACACCCCAAGGTATTCCGTGAGGGGCATGTCGAGTTCATAGAAGATTTTTTTTTTTGGCACAAGTTAGCGGAAATTTACTTTTTTTTTTTTTTTTTTTTACAAAGTTTCATATTCCACTAACTTGTGACAAAAGGGCATTTCGCATAAAATGCCCTCCTAAAATGTACTCATTGGATTTTGGGCCCCTTTGCGCACCTAGGCTTCAAAAAAGTGTCACACATGTGGTATCGCCATACTCAGAAGAAGTAGGGAAATGTGTTTTGGGGTGTATTTTTACATATACCCATGCTGGGTGAGAGAAATATCTCTGTAAATTGTAAACTTTGTATAAAAAATTTGCAAAGTTGTCATTTACAGAGATATTTCTCTCCCAGCTGGTGAAGAAATATCTCTGTAAATGACAACTTTGCAAATTTTTTTATACAAAGTTGTACAATTTACAGAGATATTTCTCTCACCCAGCATGGGTATATGTAAAAATACACCCCAAAAACACATTGCCCTACTTCTTCTGAGTACGGCGATACCACATGTGTGCCACTTTTTGCAGCCTAGGTGCGTAAAGGGCGCAAAGTCCAACGAGTACCTTTAGGCTTTACAGGGTTGCTCACAATTTAGCCCCACCCAAAATGCCAGAACAGTAAACACACCACACAAATGACCCATTTCGAAAGTAGACACCCAAGGTATTCACTGAGGGGCATAGTGAGTCCGTGGGAGATTTTTATTTTTTTGCCAGAAGTTAGCAGAAATGGAAACTTTATTATTTTTTTTCCTCAGAAAGTGTCATTTTCCACTAACTTGTGAAAAATGAAATCATACATGAACTCACCATGCCCCTCCGCGAATACTTTGGGGTGTCTTTCTAAAATGGTGTCATTTGGGGTATTTATACTATCCTGGCATTCTAGCACCTCAAGAAACATGACAGGTGCTCAGAAAGTCAGAGCTGCTTCAAAATGCGGAAATTCACTCTTTTGCACCATAGTTTGTAAACGCTATAACTTTTACCCAAACCAATAAATATACACTTATTGCATTTTTTTTATCAAAGACATGTAGAACAATAAATTTAGAGAAAAATTTATATAGAAATGTAGTTTTTAAAAAAATTACAACAGAAAGTGAAAATGTCATTTTTTTGCAAAATTTCAGTAATTTTTGATTAATATCAAAAAGTAAAATGTCAGCAATAATGAAATACCACCAAATGAAATCTCTATTAGTGAGAAGAAAAGGAGGTAAAATTCATTTGGGTGGTTAGTTGTTAGAGCAATAAACCGTGAAAGTAGTGTAGTGCAGAATTGTAAAAAGTGGTGTGGTCATTAAGGGTGTTTAAGCTAGGGGCTGAGACGGTTAAGCAGGGAGGAATCATGACTTCAGATGGAAATAAATAACGAATATTCTAAAAATGAAAATATAGCACTATATTCTATAGTGCTATATATTTGGGTGTTAGAATATTTGCAATACGCTAACATTACATTGCCGAAGTTTTCACATAAGAGAAAAAATAAAAATAATGAACAATATTCTAATTCACTACAGACTGCAATATTGCAGCCTTCTCACATTGCCCCAAAAAGCAGGTAGGTATACTAGGTAATGGGTTCAGATGAAAAAAAAAAACGAATATTCGTTTTTACGAATATATATCACAATATTCGAAATAATCGCTAATTTTCGAAGTGCCGATATTCACGGTAAAAATTCGAAATTCGAATATTCGCACTTAACACTAGATGCTACATTTCCTTGACCGCACATTAGGTAAATGTTGTGGAGGCCGAGAGTGAGTCGCACCCTGGGATGGCACAGGTGCTACCCACACCCAGGATTGCGGGCAATACAACCATCAGGGTCTCCGCCAGCAGCTATATTACTTGCTCCAACCCCAACTTCTCTTCCTCTGCCGCCTCCTCCTCCACTTCCACCTACAACAGCAGTCAGCCATCAGTCGCTAGCTGGAAACAGTCTAGCATTGCTGTGGGTAAAGGCCGTGCTGAAGCTGATCTGCTTAGGGGACAAACAGCACACCGCCGCAAGAACTGTGGCAGGGTATAGGGACCAGACCGAGCTGTGGCACTCGCTTATTCAACCTACAACCAGGCATGGTTGTGACTGACAATGACCGCAACTTGGTGGCGGCTTGGAGCTCGGCAACCTGACACACATCCCATGCCTAGCTCACGCTCTTAAACTTAGTGGTTCAGCGGTTTATCCAATCCTACCCCAATTTGCAAGAGTTACTAGTGAAGGCGCCGAAAGTTGTCCACAGCTTCAGACGGTCTGTCAACGCTGCAGCAGCGCCTGCGGCTTCCAGCTCACCGACTGTTGTGCGACGTGAGCACGCGGTGGAACTCTATGTTCTACATGTTGTGCAGGCTTTGTGAGCAGCAGTTGGCAGTTGTGGAATACCAGGTGCAACATGGTTGTTGCCTTTCAAGTCAACTGCCACTATTCACAAGCGAGGAGTGGGCATTGATGTCAGACCTATGTGAGGTTTTAAAAAACTTTGATGAATCCACAAAGATGGTTAGTGGCTATAATGCTTTTATCAGTGTAACCATCCTACTGCTGTGTCTACTCAAACGATCGCTGCTCACAATTGAGGACGGCACTCTGATTGTGGCAGCTAAGGAAATGGGGGAGGACATTATACAGGGTGATAACCAGACCTCCCATAGTTCGTCTTCTCAGCGCGAATTGGACCATGAAGAGGAGGAGGAGGAGGAGGAGATGAAGACAGTTGCCTCTGCTACAGAGGGTAGTACCCAGGGAACTTTAATTCCATCTGTTCAGCATGGATGGGCAGAAGAGGAGGAGGATGACGTGATGGAGTCATCTGTGTCGACATCGACTTCTTGCCTGTTGGTACTCTGGCATGCCAGGGTAGTGTAAATACCCCACAGTGCCCCATTAGGCAGCCAAGGAAGGGGGGACAAGGGAACACACAGTAGTTCCAACAAAGGCAGGGCAACACTTTTCAAGGCCTGGGACAGTTTCATTTTGGTTGTTTGAGATCTGCACACCTACTTAATAGTGGGTGCTCATAGAGAGAGGGTTAATATGTAGGAGAAAATCTATGGCACACCACATATAGTGATATTCAAGGTTTATTCATTTGTACTTGTTTTGAGCACTTTATGTCACATTACATCCAATATTATTTCAAGACATAGCATGGAATTGTGTACAGTGGTCCCTTTCATGACACCCCGTCAGAACCCTTAACCTGATGCACGGCCTAGTGTCACAAGGAGGGAAACATTTTGGAAGATGGTGAAAGAGTACGTACTGCGCAATATTGATACTGTGCAATACTGATATACATATATCTAGCCTGATGGAGCCTATTTACTTCATTATTTGACACTGTTGGATAATTACAGCCTAAGATTATAATGGACATTGATATTGTTGTACAACTTTGTATGCAATTGTGTTACATAGTTAAAATGGTTGAAAAAAAACATAAGTCAATCAGGTTCAACCAAGGGATAGGTGGGGATGCAAACTTTAGAAAAAGGGGAGTGAGACCCAGATTTCTTCGCATTTTCATAAGCATTGATGTCATTTACTTTTAAGAATTCATTTAAGCGCTTTTTAAAACTGTACACTGTCCCTGCTGTGACCACAGCCTATAGTACAATATTCCACAGATTCACAGTTTCTAAAGCAAAGGGACATTGACGCCTCTGGAGAATGAGCTTTTCTTCTCCGATATGGAGGCAGTGAGGATTTTGTACTGCCCATTTATATAGTTGTATAGGTTATTCATGTCCCCCTGTATTCCCACAACAGAAGTTAAGCACTGTTCTATAATTACCTGTGGATGACCTAGATCCTTTATTAAATGTGGGTACCACATTTGCCTTGCACCAGACCCTTGAAACTGTACCAGTCCCTATATAATCTCTAAAAATTAGGAAAGCAAAGTACAGTAATATACTTTGAACTATGCTCTTTTACAGAGCTCTAAAGAGAACCTGTCACCGGGAAATTCACTGATAAACCAGGCGCGCTGCCTTTGTAGGACCCACCCTGCTGAATATAATGATACCTTTCACTTGGTGATCTGTTGCTTTATTGTCGAGAATAGTACTTTTAATCCATATGCTAATGAGCTGATACAGAGTCCAGTAGTTAATATGAGTCCAGCATTTTTTCATTCAGAGCTGCTAGCCCCTCCTATTCACGCCTTCAGTTGTAAAAGGCGTGGTTTAAAAAATGACCTACATTATAGCCAATACAAGCCTTGCTACCTTTCACTTTAAAGCCTAACTGCCATACTCCACGGCGACATGTCCCTTATCAGCCATCATGTGTTTATCACCCATGAACAAACTAGCCCTTATTATAATTACTAACTTCAATAGTATATTCCTCCCCTTTTTTAATATAATACCTTAGCATTCCTGTTATTCATTTTCCTCTAATTATTAAAATGAATGAATGAATGATGTAATAAACCACGCCCCTTTTGCAACTGAAGAAGTTAATAGGGGAGGGGCTACAGCTCTGAATAGAAAAAACACTGGACTCAAATCAGCTCATTAGCATATGGATTAAAAGTACTTTTTCTCCACAATAAAGCACCAGATCACCAAGTGAGAGGTATCACTATATTCAGCAGAGTGAGCCCTAGAAGGCAGCATGCCTGGTTTATCAGTGAATTTCCTGGTGACAGGTTCTCTTTAAGTGTAATCCATCTGGACCTGGAGTTTTGTTCACATTTATCTTGTTTAACTGTATTGGACCCTACAGTTAGCCAATTAAGTATATTAACTGGATGTACTAACAGCCCTGGCACCACCAATATCTTCTTTTGTATATACAGAGCTAAAAACCATTTAGTAACTCTGCTTTTTCCTTATCTTCAGTGACTACCCCCACTTTACCATTATTTAGGAGTAGTGTTGAGCGAACAGTTCGAAAATCGTTCGGTCCGCACTCAATTTGGGGTGTTCAGGATACGGACCAACACTCTGACATTTCAAAAAGTTCGGGTTCGGGTCCGTGTTCGTCGATTTCTTCCCGCTTTGAAGGGCTGCATAGCAGCCAATCAGCTAGCGCTTTACTTGCTCCTAGAGTCATCACAGCCATGCCTACTAATGGCATGGCTGTGATTAGCCAGTGCAGCATGTGACCCAGCCTCTATTTAAGCTGAGTCACGTAGCCTGCACGCCACACTGCTCTGACTAGTGTAGGGAGAGGATGCAGCTTCTGTGAGGGCTGAGATAGGCAGGGATAAAGAAGGATTGAATGATCTACCTTTCTACACCTGTGCATCAGAACAACTCAGCTGAGCTGTTCACTGAAAGTCACTATTTTGTTGAGACTGGCCAGAGCGATTTTTACTGGCACATGTAACTGGGCTGACCGGCGGTGGCCATTTTGGGACTTGTGGTGCGCCAGCACATGCTGCCACAGAGTCTAAAACCAAAGCTCCAAAGAAGTGAAAATCTACACCTGTGAATCAGAACAACAGCGATTCAGCTGCTCAGTCAAAGTCTATTTTTTTCTGGCTGGGCAGACCGCTTTCTGGCACATGTTACTGGGCTGATAGGCGGCGGCCATTTTGGGACTTGTGGTGCTACAGCAAAGCTGCCACAACGTCCATTAATCTCATGTAATAGTCGATTTTTTCATAGATATACTACATCAGGGGTTTGGCTGTGCTTGTGTCACCCATACTAACTGCAAAGATATTTAATATATCAGTGGTGAAACTGAAAGTAACCCACTTGGATAGCAAATCCCATGAATGTGCTGTTCCAGCTAGGCTAGCCAGTGCCACTACTAGCCAAGTCCAATACTGTCAGCCAGAAATATTTTTTTTTTTATGTGCCAGAAATATAAATTAGAAAAAGCTTTCACCGTAATAATAAAATTATTCTGGTGTTAGACCAGAAGAAGCACTCCTGTTGTAATTAATACTGTAAAAGGCTTAGGCAATATTTCTCCCAGTGTGGGAAATTTATCTAGCAAAACTAGCATTTTAAAAATTCCGGTGTTCTGAAATACCAGCAGTCCTCTTGTAATTAATACCGCCAAAAGGCATTATATCGTCCAGTGTTGTAATTTTGGTGAAAAAAAGGCCAATTTAATCAATCTGGTGTTTGTTAGACCAGAAACACTAGGCCTCACGTTTTCACTCCTGTAAAAGGAATTATATCTCCCGTGTGGGAATCTATGTACCAAAACTAGCATATTAAAAATTCTGGTGTCCAATTTGCAGCAGTTTTCTTGTAATTAATACCGGAAAAGGAATTATATCTTCCAGTGTGGGAATTTATGTACACAAACTAGCATTATAAAAATTCTGGTGTCCAATTAGCAGCAGTGTTCTTGTAATTAATACCGCCAAAGGCATTATTGTCCAGTGTTGTAATTTTGGTGAAAAAAGGCCAATTTAATCAATCTGGTGTTTGTTAGACCAGAAACACTAGGCCTCACGTTTTCACTCCTGTAAAAGGAATTATATCTCCCGTGTGGGAATCTATGTACCAAAACTAGCATATTAAAAATTCTGGTGTCCAATTTGCAGCAGTTTTCTTGTAATTAATACCGGAAAAGGAATTATATCTTCCAGTGTGGGAATTTATGTACACAAACTAGCATTATAAAATTCTGGTGTCCAATTAGCAGCAGTGTTCTTGTAATTAATACCGCTAAAA
Source organism: Bufotes viridis (assembly GCA_033119425.1). Taxonomy (NCBI): domain Eukaryota; kingdom Metazoa; phylum Chordata; class Amphibia; order Anura; family Bufonidae; genus Bufotes; species Bufotes viridis. Next base: position 367,660,074 of record CM065591.1, on the reverse strand, counting down.
GGCATTATTGTCCAGTGTTGTAATTTTGGTGAAAAAAGGCCAATTTAATCAATCTGGTGTTTGTTAGACCAGAAACAGTAGGCCTCACGTTTTCACTCCTGTAAAAGGAATTATATCTCCCCGTGTGGGAATCTATGTACCAAAACTAGCATTTTAAAAATTCTGGTGTCCAATTTGCAGCAGTTTTCTTGTAATTAATACCGAAAAGGAATTATATCTTCCAGTGTGGGAATTTATGTACACAAACTAGCATTATAAAAATTCTGGTGTCCAATTAGCAGCAGTGTTCTTGTAATTAATACCGCCAAAAGGCATTATTGTCCAGTGTTGTACTTTGGTGAAAAAGGCCAATTTAATCAATCTGGTGTTTGTTAGACCAGAAACAGTAGGCCTCACGTTTTCACTCCTGTAAAAGGGAATTATATCTCCCGTGTGGGAATCTATGTACCAAAACTAGCATATTAAAAATTCTGGTGTCCAATTTGCAGCAGTTTTCTTGTAATTAATACCGAAAAAGGAATTATATCTTCCAGTGTGGGAATTTATGTACACAAACTAGCATTTTAAAAATTCTGGTGTCCAATTTGCAGCAGTCTTCTTGTAATTAATACCGAAAAAGGAATTATATCTTCCAGTGTGGGAATTTTGGGGCTAAAAATAATATATTTTATTGTGGTGCGAGTTGAATCAGCAACAATGAGGAAACATTCTATTAAGGACGAGGACGCGGTCGTGGTGGTGTCCGTGGAGCCTCTGTTGCTGGCAGAGGACGTGGCCGCTCGGCCTCAGGCGCACAAAGTAGTGAACCAACTCCTCAAGTAGCCGGCAGAATTTACAGCGATATTTGTGGGGCCCAATGCCGTTATGAGGATGGTAAGGCCTGAGCAGGTACAGGCATTAGTCGATTGGGTGGCCGACAGTGCTTCCAGCACGTTCACCACATTGTCTTCCGCCCAGTCTTCTGCGGAAAGCGCACAGGTGGCACCTGAAAACCAAGCCCATCAGTCTGTCACATCACCCCCATGCATATCAGGGAAACTGGCTGAGCCTCAAGTTATGCAGCAGTCTCTTATTCTGTTTGAAGACTCTGCTCCCACGGTTTTCCAGGGGCGTCCACCTAGCCCTTCCCCAGCGGTGGAAGACATTCCATGCACTGACGCACAACCACTTATGTATCCAGATGATGAGGACATGGGAATACCACCACAGCAGAGTGACCGAGTCTCTGATGATGACGAAACACTGGTGCCCACTGCCGCGTCTTATTGCAGTGTGCAGACTGAACAGGAGGAGGTCAGGGAGGAAGACTGGGTGGAAGACGATGCAGAGGACGATGAGGTCTTAGACCCCACATGGACTGAAGGTCGTGCCGCTGACTTAAATAGTTCAGAGGAAGAGGCAGTGGTGAGACCGAGACAACAGCGAAGCCAAAGAGGGAGCAGGGGGCAAAGCAGAACAGCCGCCGTCCAGAGAGTTCGCCTGCTATTGGCCAGCGCCAACAGGGACCCAGCACCCCAAAGGCATCTTCAAGGAGTTCCCTGGCATGGCACTTCTTCAAACAATGTGCTGAGGACAAGACCAGAGTGGTTTGCACGCTGTGCCATCAGACCCTGAGGCGAGGCATTAACGTTCTTAACCTGAGCACCACCTGCATGATCAGGCATCTACATGCAAAGCATGAACTGCAGTGGAGTACACACCTTAAAAACAAGGAACCCGCTCAGGCTCCCCTGCTCCTCTACTGCTGCTGCCTCGGCTTCCGCCTCGAGAGGAATGTTGCCACCTGCCGAGCAGCAAACAGAGGATGTGCCACCGACACCACCACCACCACCGCCACCGTCACCTAGCGCCTCCACTATTTCACACAGCAGCGTTCAGCTCTCCATCTCTCAAACCTTTGAGAGGAAGCGCAAATTCCCACCTAGTCACCCTCGAGCCTCTTGGCCTGAATGCCAGCATTTCTAAACTACTGGCCTTTGAAATGCTGTCATTCCGGCTGGTGGACACAGACAGCTTCAAACAGCTGATGGCCATGGCTGTCCCCAGTATGTGGTTCCCAGCCGCCACTACTTCTCCAAGACAGCCGTGCCTTCCCTGCACATGCAAGTGTCCGATAAAATCAAGTGTGCACTGCGCAACGCCATTTGTGGCAAGGTCCACCTAACCACAGATACGTGGGACCAGTAAGCACGGCCAGGGACGCTATATCTCCCTAACTGCACACTGGGTAAATGTAGTGGCGGCTGGGCCCCAGGCGGAGAGTTCCTTGGCGCACGCCCTTCCGCCGCCAAGGATCACAGGGCATCATTCTTGCCTCCTGTAGCCTCCTCCTCCTACTCGGCTTCCTCTCCTCCTCCTCTGCTTCCACCAGCTCATCCAGTCAGCCACACACCTTCACCACCAACTTCAGCACAGCCCGGGTAAACGTCAGCAGGCCATTCTGAAACTCATATGTTTGGGGGACAGGCCCCACACCGCGCAGGAGTTGTGGCGGGGTATTGAACAACAGACCGACCAGTGGTTGCTGCCGGTGGGCCTCAAGCCCGGCCTGGTGGTGTGCGATAATGGGCGAAATCTCGTGGCAGCTCTGGGACTAGCCGGTTTGACGCACATCCCTTGCCTGGCGCATGTGCTGAATTTGGTGGTGCAAAAGTTCATTCACAACTACCCAGACATGTCAGAGCTGCTGCATAAAGTGCGGGCCGCCTGTGCGCGCTTCCGGCGCTCACATCCTGCCGCTGCTCGCCTGTCAGCGCTACAGCGGAACTTCGGCCTTCCCGCCACCGCCTAATATGCGACGTGCCCACCCGGTGGAACTCCACCTTGCACATGCTGGAGAGACTGTGCGAGCAGCAGCAGGCCATAGTGGAGTTTCAGCTGCAGCACGCACGGGTCAGTCGCACTGCGGAACAGCACCACTTCACCACCAATGATTGGGCCTCCATGCGAGACCTGTGTGCCCTGTTGCGCTTGTTTAGAGTACGCCACCAACATGGCCAGTGGCGATGCCACTGTTATCAGCGTGACGATACCAATTCTATGTCTCCTAGAGAAAACGCTTAGGGCGATGATGGAAGAGGAGGTGGGCCAGGGCCAGAGGAGGAGGAGGAGGATGACGGGTCGTTTTTAGCACTTTCAGGCCAGTCTGTTAGAAGTGGCTCAGAGGGAGGTTTTTTGCAACAGCAGAGGGCAGGTACAAATGTGGCCAGCCAGGGACCACTACTGGAGGACGAGGAGGATGAGGAGGAGGTGGAGGAGGATGAGGATGAAGCAGGTTCACAGCGGGTGGCACCCAGCACAGCGCAGGCACATCCCTGGTGCGTGGCTGGGGGATACAGAGGATGATGACGATACGCTCCCACAGAGGACAGCTTGTCCTTACCTCTGGGGAGCCTGGCACACATGAGCGATTACATGCTGCAGTGCCTGCGCAACGACAGCAGAGTTGCCCACATTTTAACGTGTGCTGACTACTGGGTGGCCACCCTGCTGGATCCACGGTACAAAGACAATGTGCCCACTTTACTTCCTGCACTGGAGCGTGATAGGAAGATGCGCGAGTACAAGCGCACACTGGTAGACGCGCTCCTGAGAGCATTCCCAACTGTCACAGGGGAACAGGTGGAAGGCCAAGGCCAAGGCAGAGGAGGAGCTAGAGGTCGCCCACGCAGCAGTGTCACGGCCAGCTCCTCTGAGGGCAGGGTTAGCATGGCAGAAATGTGGAAAAGTTTTGTCTCCACGCCACAGCTAACTGCCCCACCACCTGATACGGAACGTGTTAGCAGGAGGCAACATTTCACTAACATGGTTGAACAGTACGCCTGCACACAACTCCACGTACTGACGGATGGTTCGGCCCCATTCAACTTCTGGGTTTCCAAATTGTCCACGTGGCCAGAATTAGCATGTTATGCCTTGAGGTGCTGGCCTGCCCGGCGGCCAGCGCTTATCTGAACGTGTATTCAGCACGGCAGGGGGCGCCATTACTGACAAACGCAGCCGCCTGTCCGCAGCCAACGTGGACAAGCTGACGCTTATAAAAATGAACCAGGCATGGATCCCACAAGACCTGACCCTCCTTGTGCAGAGTAGTCCTTAATAACTGCCTTAAACCATGTTGTCTTGTACTCCTGGCCACTTCTTCATTGAAAAATCAATTTTTGAAATTAAGTAGGATCTTGGAGTGCAACCCAGAGTTGAATGAACCTTCCCTCTGTCTGGGTGCCGGGGCCAAAGTACATGAAAGTGTCCTTCTCCTGTGCTGGGTGATATGAATGTTATACTTGTGCTGTCTGACATGTCTCCTTTGTGTGGGTGCAGGGGGCCAAAGTCACTGAAAGCGGCCTTCTCCTGTGGTGGCTGATATAAATGCCTGAATCTCTGCTGTGGGACCTCTCCTCTTTCTGGGTGCAGGGGTCAAAGAAACAAAAGGTGGCCTACTCCTGTGGTGGTTGATGTAAAACTGATGCTTGTGCTATCTGACCTGTCTCCTCTGTGTCGGTGCTAAGGCCTAAGTCACTGAAAGCGGCCTTCTCCTGTGCTGGCTGATATAAATGCCTGAATCTCTGCTGTGGGACCTCTCTCCTCTGTCTGGCTGCAGGGGTCAAAGTCTCTAAAAGTGCCCTTCTCCTGTGGTGGTTGATGTGAAACTGATGCTTGTGCTATCTGACCTGTCTCCTCTGTGTCGGTGCTAAGGCCTAAGTCACTGAAAGCGGCCTTCTCCTGTGCTGGCTGATATAAATGCCTGAATCTCTGCTGTGGGACCTCTCTCCTCCGTCTGGGTGCAGGGGTCAAAGTCTCTCAAAGTCGCCTTCTCTTGTGCTGGGTGATGTGAAACTGATGCTTGTGCCATCTGACATGGTTGCCGGGGTCCCATTAAATGGTGGCCTACTCCTGTGGTGGGTGATCTAAATGCCTGATTCTCTGCTGTGAAACCTCTCTCCTCCGTCTGGGTGCAGGGGTCAAAGTCTCTCAAAGTGGCCTTCTCTTGTGCTGGGTGATGTGAAACTGATGCTTGTGCCATCTGACATGGTTGCCGGGGTCCCATTAAATGATGGCCTACTCCTGTGGTGGGTGATCTAAATGCCTGATTCTCTGCTGTGAAACCTCTCTCCTCCGTCTGGGTGCAGGGGTCAAAGTCTCTCAAAGTGGCCTTCTCTTGTGCTGGGTGATGTGAAACTGATGTTTGTGCCATCTGACATGGTTGCCGGGGTCCCATTAAATGATGGCCTACTCCTGTGGTGGGTGATCTAAATGCCTGATTCTCTGCTGTGAAACCTCTCTCCTCCGTCTGGGTGCAGGGGTCAAAGTCTCTCAAAGTGGCCTTCTCTTGTGCTGGGTGATGTGAAACTGATGTTTGTGCCATCTGACATGGTTGCCGGGGTCCCATTAAATGATGGCCTACTCCTGTGGTGGGTGATCTAAATGCCTGATTCTCTGCTGTGAAAACCTCTCTCCTCTGTCTGGGTGCTGGTCCAAAATAAATGAGTGGCCTTCTCCGGTGGTGGTTGATATGACGCATGATTCCTTGATGTGGGACCTCTCTCCTCTGTCTGGGTGCTGGTCCAAAATACATGAGAGTGGCCTTCTCCGGTGGTGGTTGATATGACGCATGATTCCTTGCTGTGGGACCTGTATCCTCTGTCTGGGTGCTGGTCCAAAATAAATGAGAGTGGCCTTCTCCGGTGGTGGTTGATATGACGCATGATTCCTTGCTGTGGGACCTGTATCCTCTGTCTGGGTGCTGGTCCAAAATAAATGAGAGTGGCCTTCTCCGGTGGGGGTTGATATGACGCATGATTCCTTGCTGTGGGACCTGTATCCTCTGTCTGGGTGCTGGTCCAAAATACATGAGAGTGGCCTTCTCGGTGGTGGTTGATATGACGCATGATTCCTTGCTGTGGGACCTGTATCCTCTGTCTGGGTGCTGGTCCAAAATAAATGAGAGTGGCCTTCTCCGGTGGTGGTTGATATGACGCATGATTCCTTGATGTGGGACCTGTCTCCTCTGTCTGGGTGCTGGTCCAAAATAAATGAGAGTGGCCTTCTCCGGTGGTGGTTGATATGACGCATGATTCCTTGCTGTGGGACCTCTCTCCTCTGTCTGGGTGCTGGTCCTAAATAAATGAGAGTGGCCTTCTCCGGTGGTGGTTGATATGACGCATGATTCCTTGCTGTGGGACCTCTCTCCAATTGATATTGGTTAATTTTTATTTATTTTATTTTAATTCTTTTCCCTATCTACATTTGTTTGCAGGGGATTTACCTACATTTTGCTGCCTTTTGCAGCCCTCTAGCCCTTTCCGGGAGTCTTTTACAGCCTTTTTAGTGCCCAAAAGTTCGGGTCCCCATTGACTTCTATGGGGTTCGGGTTCGGGATGAAGTTCGGGTTGAGTTCGGATCACGAACCCGGACATTTTCCGGAAGTTCGGCCGAACCTCTTGAACCCGAACATCCAGGTGTTCGCTCATCTCTAACTGGGACCTATCAGAGTTCGGAACAGAGAGAGAGGTCGGTGGAATGGGTGGAGGACGACCAAGGCTCCCAGACCTTCTCGAATAGGGTAAGCGTATTTGTACGGATAGCTGTCAGCCGTTCGTACTGGTACATTCTGTTGATCCTATCGAGTACAGCCTGATAATTTAGTGTCAGGGAACGCCACTGAGAGTCAATATGGATCCTGGCAGTAACAAAATATATTGGGCCAATTTAAATCTGGTGTGTGTCAACTTCGAAGGCCTGTCACCTAAAAGAAAGACCGAAGGTGTTGGGAGGAGGGTGTGCCCCAGCAGGGATGAAAGAAGATCGCTAATGCGACTCCAAAACCTGGAGGCTTTGGGACAGGTCCACCAGGTATGTAACATCGTACCCTCCTCTCCACACCCTCGGAAGCAGATAGAAAGGACCTCAGGGTATATGCGGTGTAATTTGGCAGGCACCAGGTATGTCCGATGGAGGATTTTGATTGAGGTCTCTGCCAGGGTAGTTTGCCATGACCCCCTGGAGAGTGTCTGGGAGCGTTGGTACTATATAGACACACTGGATTCCTCTGATAAATCAGCCTCCTACTCCAACATGTAGCGTAGCTTGGAACCCTCTGGGAGTGCATTGAGAATAGTATAAATCCAGGACAATAGGCCCTGTTAGTATAGGGAGAAAGACATTAGCCTTTCAAAAGGGGTATAATCAATTTCATGGGATCCTTCTTTTAAGGAGTGGAGAAAGGAGAAGACTCTCCGTACATTAAACTGTTCCAGTCAGGCGGGGAAAATTTCTCTGTGAAACCTGACAGGGACAGCACTGTACCCCGTACTAGGAATGCCCGGAGAGAGCACAACTTTTTTTCAACCCACCATGAAAAGGCCCCGGATTGGAGACCAGGGGGGAAAGCAGGATTACCAAGAAGATATTCTAAGGGGGATGGTTTAGATTGGAGAAAGTACTTAAATCTAATAGACCTCCACATAAGGATAGAGTAGTGGGAGAGCAAGCATTTGATGCGGAATGAAGAGGGTAACAAGGAGGTGGTCCAAATAAGGGCTCTCCAAGAGTACTGTGCTATCATTGATTGTTCAATGGTAACCCATAAAGGTTGCACTTGCACAGAGAGGTGTGTCAGAAATAGTTGGGCCAATGTAGCTGCTTTGTAGTATCGTGATATGTCCGGTACAGAAAGGCCTCCATGAGCTTTGTGGCGGCACATAACAAGCCTAGAGATGCGAGATCGTTTATGGGCCCAAAATAAATTTTAGAATGTCTGCCTGGAGAGCCCTTAGATCAGATGCTGGAACCGGAATTGGGAGAGTAGGGAACAAATAAAGAAGCCGTGGGAGAACTACCATTCTTACTACCACTCCAGCTCCAAAAGCCCAAAATTGAGGGCCAACATGATAGTCCATCACGCCGAGTCCCCAGTTGATGACAAATGTCGAGAAAACGACAGCTGAGGTGGAAGGGACGACATAGCCAATATTAATGTTCCATAGAGAAAAGATGAAAGGGCAAACCATAGGATAGAATGTCCCTGTTGCCATGGAAGGCCAGGATATGGTAATCAGGAGTCCCGGTCTCAAGCAGGTGACGAGAGAGCCAATCGCCGTGAAGTAGAGGGTACCGTTGTCCAGACCCTTGCTGGCCGTTGAGGTTTCGGAGAGGCCTCTGAAACGGTGTTCTGGTCACATGGAACTCCGGCCTTCCGAAGGATCTCGAGTCCCTCTGTGGGTGAGCGGATCACATGGTCCCGGGAGTTAAGTCGGAATGATAGGGAAAAGTTAAATCCACATCTATAGCGCACCTGCGCTTTTTGCAAAGCTGAGGTCACCGGCTTTATGTCTCTGCGTCTGCGAAGAGTGGATGGAGCCAGGTCGGCATAGAGATGCACTGAAGGGAGGAGTCCGGGAAGTCCAGTAAGGTTGCGGGCGGCAGCCAAAATTTGATCCCGAGAGCCCGGATGGTGAAACTTAAGAATGACATCCCTTGGTAGGGAATCAGAGCGGGGTCTTCCCAGGGCTCTGTGGACTCTGTCCATCAGGAGTCTGGTCGGGTCCGCCTGGGGTAGCAGGGCCCGGAATAGTACAGACAATGTGGCCGACAGGTCCGTGTAAGTTTCGGGCAGGCTATTGATCCGGAGGTTTCCCCGCCTGGTTCTGTTTTCCAGGTCTTCAAGTTTAAGTTCAATCGCGGCGATCTGGGCCGCGTGGGATAGAATGTCCTCTTTGTCAGAGTGTATGGCATCTGAGAGATCATCAACACGCGCCTCCAAGTCAGAGACCCGGGAGCCCAGGTCATGGATCTGGAGGGATAACTCATCCACTGCTTGGGATAGTTCTGAGCGGAATAGGGAGGCGAGGTTTTTATATAGTTCAGCCTGACCTGGATCCTGAATGTCTGGAAGTGGTGAGTTGCTGTTGGTGTCCGAGGATGCTGGGCTCGGAGGTGTAAGAGCAGGATCCGCCATTTTGCCACGGCCCGAGTTCCTGAATAGCTCCAGCAGGGTTTGCGAAGGAGCGGGTGTCCCCGTCGATATTGGTCTCCCTTTGTTGCGGGTCATTATAGGTGTCTCTTGCATGGATCGCGGAGCCCGTGGAGCTGAGTTATCAGCGCTATACGTGGGGTAAACTCGGTGCGAGGAGCGGAGCTCAGGGGAACACGTCAGCCATGCGAGCCTCGCGCATGCGCCTTCCAGCAATTGTATTTTAACACCTTGTGTAATATACCCTTTAACGGACAGAAATACAATGGGAGATGCATGGTAGCGTGTGAAGTTATTGTGGATGACCCTCTCAGCACTTGTATATACACCTTGAGTGTAATATACCATTTTACGGACTGATTAACACTTGGCCTGCAACAGCTGGAACACCAGATTCAAGGTATTGCTATTTTGGCAATTGAATTTCACCCCAGAACAAAATATATCCCTTGCCGGATACTATTAAACTTGGCCAGCCACAGCTGAAACCACTGATTTATGGTATTGCTATTTTAGCAATTAATTTTCACCCCAGAAAAAAATATATCCTTTGCAGGACACTATTAATCTTGGCCAGCCAGAGCTTAAACCACTGATTTATGGTATTGCAATTTTGGCAATTGAATTTCACCCCAGAAAAAAAATATCCTTTGCCGTACACTATTAAACTTGGCCAGCCACAGCTGAAACCACTGATTTATGGTATTGCTATTTTGGCAATTGAATTTCACACCAGAACAAAATATATCCTTTGCAGGACACTATTAAACTTGGCCAGCCACAGCTGAAACCACTGATTTACGGTATTGCTATTTTGGCAATTGAATTTCACCCCAGAACAAAATATATCCTTTGCCCGACACTATTATACTTTGCCAGCCACTGCTGGGGACACCAGATTTTGGGGATTGCTATTTTGGAAATTGAATTTCACCACAAAAAATTATCTATCCTTTTGCCAGACAGCAGACAGTATTACACTTGGCTAGCCACAGCTGGGACACCAGATTCAGGGTATTGCTATTTTGGCAATTGTATTTAACCCCTTAATAAAATATAGAAATTGCTATCCTGAGTTTCTAGGGGTGACAATAAGCACAGCCAAGCCCCTGATGTAGGATATAGCAAAAAAAAAAAAAACTAGCATTGATAGATTGATGGACTTGGTGGCAGCTTGTGCTGGTGCACCGCAAGTCACAAAATGTTCGCCGATCACCCCAGAAAAAAGTGACAGAAAAACGTTCTGTGCAGCCTAAAAACAAATTCCAATAATCTGGGCCTAATATGGTGTCCATAATTTGTGGTGTTCTGTAACCAATACTGTAATACACCTGCAAACCGTGTCTGTATTACAAATTCCAAGAATTTAGGAGTAATATAGTGTCCATAATCTGTCTTGTTCTGTAACCAATGCTGTTCTACATCTGCAAACAGTGTCTGTATTGCAAATTCCAATAATCTGGGCCTAATATAGGTTCCTTTTTCTGTGGGTTTCTGTGACATACACTGTCCTGCGTCTGAAAACTGTGTCTTTAGTGGACAGTAAAACAATATGTGCCAAATCTAGTGACAAAACCATTAATATGAAAAAGGCGAGCACTAAGGGATGGAGAAGTGGGCTTGATGCTGATTGTGCACGCAGAGGTCATGGCCCTGGGTGCAATGAAACTGCGCCTGCTGCCAGTGAACCAGAAAAAAAAAAAAACATCCATCGTACCCAGCTTCATGTCCAACCTAGCTGCGCGGCGCAGGACAACACTGTCCAAGTCGGACCAGTGTGAACAGTTGGTCGGTTGGATTGCTGAAGATAATGCTTCCAGTCAGTTAAACACCACACTCTCATCCCGTCTCTGTAGCCAAGAGCCTGGTCAACCGAATCCTCATTCTGATCATCACTGGGTGAATGTTGTAGAGGCCTGGAGTGAGTCGTAACCTGGGATGGCACAGGTGCTACCCCCGCCCAGGATTGCAGGCCCTACATCCATCACGGTCTTTGCCAGCAGCTGTTACTGGCCCCAACCCCCACTTCTCCTCCTCCACCGCCTCCATCTCCACTTCCACCTCCAGCAGCAGTCAGCCATAAGTCGCTAGCTGAAAGCAGTGTAGCAATGCTTTGGGTAAGCGTCAACAGGCCATGCTGAAGCTGATCTGCTTAGGTAATAAACAGCACACCACCCCAGAGCTATGGCAGGGTATAAGGGACCAGACCGAGCTGTGGCTCTCTCCACTCAACCTACAACCAGGCATGGTTATGTCTGACAATGGCTGTAACTTGGTGGCGGCTTTGGAGCTCGGCGAACTGACACATCCCATGCCTAGCCCACGTCTTAAACTTAGTGTTTCAGCGGTTTATCAAAACCTACCCCAATTTGCAAGAGCTACTAGTCAAGACGCAGGGAAGCACCTGTGCATGTGTGCCTATTTCCACAAGTCATCCACAGCTTCAGCCTGTCTGTCAATGTTGAAGCAGCGCTTGTGGCTTCCAGCTCACCGACTGCTATGTGACGTGAGCGCGTGCTGGAACTCTACATTCTACATATTGACCAGGCTTTGTGAGCACCAGAGGGCAGTTGTGGAATACCAGCTGCAACATGGTCGTCACATTTCAAGTCAACTGCCACTATTCACAAGCGAGGAGTGGCATTGATGTCAGACCTCTGTGAGGTTTTAAAAAGCTTTGATGAATCCACACAGATGGTTAGTGGCGATAATGCTATTATCAGCATAACCATCCCACTGCTGTGTCTACTCAAATGATCGCTGCTCAAAATAAAGGATGACGCTCTGAATGTGGCAAATGAGCAAATGGGGGAGGACATTACACAGGGTGAAAGCAAGACCACCCACAGTTCATCTTCTCAGCGCAAATTGGTGTCACGAACGCTATCCCAGCAGCAGTCGTGTCGCACCATTTACGGATCGGAAATAGAACAGCCACCCCTGACTAACCCTAAGCTGGCACCTGTCTGCCCTGAAACCCTAGATGGGGTGTGAACCCGTATGGCGAGCAGCATGCCTAAACCCTCAGTCACCCTAAGAAGACTAGACTGGGAAAAGGCAGATGGGAGCACTAGTCACCATCACTCATGTCTATGAGAACAACAGGGGAAGACAGCAACAAACAAACAATCTCCAGCAGAGATAGACCTATCCAGTCACGAGCAGAGAAGATGATCCCAATAACGACAGTCCACGCCAGACAAGAGCCCCACAGCAATACCGTCAAATGATCTCCTTCAAAGGTCAGAATAGCACTGGAAGTAAGGACTATATCTGGCAATGACTGCAAGTGAAACTGAAACTAATATAGTAGCTGGGAGTGGCAGACAGGACTCACCTGAGAAGGATGCCTACAAACTCCCAGTCAGGACAAAAAGGTTCACAAGGCAAAACCGGGATGAAATACCCTGAACCGCGGAGCAAACTCACAAGCTATCGCGAGTAGCAAGTCGCTGCGACCTTCTCCTCCCAGACCTGTCTAGATCAGTCACAGTCGTGACAATTGGACCATGAAGAGGAGGAGGAGGAGGAGCTGGAGACAGGTGCCTCTGCTACAGAGGGTAGTACCCATGGAACTTTAATTCCATCTGTTCAGCATGGATGGGCAGAAGAGGAGGAGGAGATGGAGAGTCATCCTGATGTCAACATCGACATCTTGCCTGTTGGTACTCTGACACACATGGCTGACTTCATGTTAGGCTGCCTTTCCCATCCATGACCCTCGCGTTATACGCATTTTAGATAACACGGATTACTGGGTGTTCACCCTTCTCAATCCCCGCTACAAAGTGAACTTCTCATCTCTCATTCCTGTGGTGGAGAGGACAAGCAAAACGGTGCAATACCAGAAGGTACTTGTTGAGAGATTGCTCCAAAATTTTCCATCTGACAACTCGGCCGGCAGAGTCCATACTTCCTTAGGCAACTGAGGAAGGGAGACAAGGGGAACACACAGCAGATCCAACAAATGCAGGGAAGAACTCAGCAAGGCATGGGACACTTTCATGACACCCCGCTAGCAACCTCACCCTGAAGCGCGGCCTAGTGGTACAAGGAGGTAAAAGTTTTGAAAGATGGTGAAGGAATAAATAGCAGACCTAAATGATCCCTCAGTGCCTTACAACTACTGAGTGTCCAAGCTGGACTCGTGGCAGAAACTTGCGCTCTATGCCTTGGAGGTGCTGGCCTGCCCTGCCTTTAGCGTTTTGTCTGAGCGTGTATTTAGTGCTGCTGGTGGCATTATAACAGATAAGCGTATTCGCTTGTCCGCTGGCAATGCTGACAGGTTGACTCAGATAAAAATAAACAAGGCCTGGATTGGTCTTGATTTCTCAACTCCACCAGAGGAGAGCTGAGCTGATGATGAACATAAAGCCAATTTCAATCTCTCATTTATAATGTACTCAATCTACAGTAGTGTATTCCCATGCACCTTTTCCACCACAAAAAAGAGTATATGGTTAAATCTTGTTTTCTCCTCCTCCTTCTCCTCCCCCTGATTGTATATATTCCCTCCACTCTAATTTTTTTAATAGGTTCAGCTCAACTGCAGGCCCTTAACTCAAATTTTTTATAGGGTCTGCTGAACAGCATGCACTTGCATCTAATGTTTTAGTGCGTCATTTGAATAGCATGCACACGCATATAATGTTTTAGAGCGGCAGCTGAACACCATGGATTTGCCTCTACTTTTTTAGAGCGTCAGCTCACCTGCGGGCACTTACATATCATGTTTTAGAGAGTCAGCTCACCTGCATGCACTCACATATAATGTTTTAGAGAGTCAGCTGATCAGAATGCACTTGCATATAATGTTTTAGAGCGTCAGCTCACCAGCAGGCCCTCACCCCTAATGTTTTAGAGAGTGAGCTCAGCAGCAGGCCCTCGCCCCTAATGTTTTAGAGGGTAAGCTCAGCAGCATGCCATCGCCCATAATGTTTTAGAGGGTCCGCAGCAGGCCCTTGCTCCAAATGTTTTTGAGGGTCACCAGCAAGCCACCAATCATAATTTTTCCAGGGTGTGTATGATGCCCTCCTTTTTATGTAATAAATGGTGTATTGCAGTGCCTGTTCCTTGTATTTTTTGGCAGCCCTTTCACTTAGTGCATAGGCTTTATGAGTGTAGGAGTCCCACTACCTGAACAATTGTACCACAATGTGAATGAGGACCTCCTTTATGTGATGTACAGGCTGTTTTGGAGTGCCTCTTGTTTGTATTTTTTGGCAACACTTGCACTTTATATACAATTGAATATACAGGAAAGAATGTTTCCTAACAATTCTCCCATAAAATTATTTTTTTGGAGGGTTTTGGGCGTGTTTTTGTCAGTCTGTAAAAGTGGTGTACAACTTGGACAACATGGCTCCCAGCAGCGTTTTGGGAGTCCAAGATGCATCCAGACATCGTCCCCATGCTGTTTCCAATACATTTAGGTGGTGTTTCTGTCACTTTCAGACCTTTTCCAATGGACCAGGCACCCTCCCCTCTTCAGAGCAGGGGGTGCCTTGTTGTTTCCCATTGACTTCCATTATACTCGGGTGCTCGGCCAAGCACACAACCATAGCAATCTGTTAGGCCCAAACATCCGAACACCCGAATACTGTGGTGCAATTAATCCATGAGTGATTGTTCAGGCACATACAGTGCTTATGATTACTCCTTGTACAGTAAATGTAGCTAAACAAGTGGTTATAATCATTTACAGCAAATAGTGTGCCTATGTAAAATGTTTATACACAACTGCAAACTCCATATAACATGACAAATGTGCAAACAGTCGTAACGTGCATAAATATTCCCAAGTGATTACTCATCCTGACACGCCCATTAGACCAGATATCCTAGGAGATGCCCTCATTCCCTTATCAAATCAACCAGATTTAGACACCTTTGCTCATCTACATACCAAAGCCTAAACTGTGTTCTTCTAGATGCCTAAATTCATAGACTTGGTTAAACAGCACCCTTGCACGCACGTACAGTATCTGTACACCTACTGCACATTCAGAAAGTCTTCAGAACCTTTCACTTTTCTCACATTTTGTTATGTTGGGCTCTTTTGCTTAAATTAAAAAAAATAAAAAAATAAAGTTTTCCCCCCATCAATGTGCACTCAATACTCCAAAATGAGAAAATTAAAATAAACTGCATTTGCAAGTTTATTAAAAAGGAAAAACTAAAATTTTGCATGGACATAAATATTCAGACTCTTTGTTATACTCGAAACTTTGCTCTGGAGGACTCGCATTACCCTTGATCTTCTTTAAGATGTTTCTACACCTTGATCGGATTCCACCTGTGGAAAATTAATTTGATTGGACATGATTTGATAAGAGACCACCCTCTTCTATATAAGGTCTCACAGTTAACAATACATATCATCAGGAGTAATGGACTGCCTATAGATACCTGATATGTGATTGTGTGGAGGCACAGATCTGGAGAAGGGTACAAAAAATTGCTGCTGCACTGAAAGCTCTTTAGTGCACTTAAAAGATGTTTGGTACAACCAGGACTCTTCTTACCGCTGGCCACCAAACCAAACTGCCTAATAGGGGAAAAAGGCATGGTAAGAGTCATGACCAAGAGCCCAATGGTCACTCTGGCTGAACTCCAAAGATCCTGTGTGCAGATCAGAGAAACTTCCAGAAGGTCAACTAACGCATTCCAACAATCTGGGCTTTATGGCAGAGTGTCCAGAAATAAACTTTCAGCAAGACTCATGAAAAAAAAAAAAAAAAAGGACAGTGAGAAGCAAGTTTCTTTGGTCTGATGAAACCAAGATTGAACTTTTTTTGTCTCAATTCTAAGTGCTATGTCTGGAGGAAACCAAGCACTGCTCATCACCTTCACAATACCATTCCTACAGTGAAGCATGGTGGTAGCAGCATTGTGTTGTGGGGGTGTTTTCCAGTGGCTGGGATGGAAAGATTGGTCAGAATTGAGGGAAAGCTGTATAGAGAACAGTGCAGAATTCTTAATGAAAACCTGATCCAGAGTCCTCTAAACCTCAGACAGGGTCAAAGTTTTACCTTCCAATAACACAATGACCCTACGCACAATGTCAATACAACACAAGAGTGGCTTAGGGACAACTCTGTGAATGTCTTTGAGTGGCCCAGCAAGAGCCCAGACTTGAACCCATTCAAACATCTTTAGGGAGACCTGAAAATGGCTGTCCACCAATGGACACAATCTGACAGAGCTTGAGAGGATCTGCAGAGAAGAATGGCATAAAATTACCTTATTCTGCAGTCGTGATGGACAGTAAGAAGAAGTGAAGTGTGTATGCAGGTCAAGTGCTGGTCAGGAAGTCTTTATCATTGTCACCTCCTGTGGCTTGAGTTCTACTCAGACCTGGCAGAATGTCACGGCTGTGTCATGGTCTGGTGTGACACTTCTGCCTTGCATGCTTGTTGCCGGTGGCAATGTGTTGTTTAGCATGTGTGGGCACTTCTCCTTTAAGTCTGGTGTTCCTTCCCATTTTGGTGTGTATGGGGTTAAGGTGTGTGCAAGGTGGAGCTGGGTGTGGCCTCATGGCTCTTATACTGGCGTAGTGACCTGAGGTTAGTTTTATGTCTGCCTTTGTATGAGATGGAGCTTTGCTCCTCTCTGGATGTTTCACCTGTCCGTGAGGGCCTCCTTGTGGAACATCAAAGTCATTGGCAAGGTCACCCCTTGTTTCTATGCCCCCTTTCCTACCTTACCTGTTGTGATGTTTGGTGTGGGCTTTGTACAGGGCGTTTGTTGTATGTCATTTGGTGTTTCATGTCTGGTCTATGTGGTGTTTGTAGTCCAGCATGGTTGTTTGACATTTCCCCTATCTGTCTGTGCCTGCAGAAGTGGGCTCCATGGTTTCCCGGAGGGGTGAACCACAAGTCAGCAAGCTGTAGTTGTTTCCAACCAGTCGTTGTGGCAGGTAAGTGCTGGTTTTTCCAGTGCATGTCATTTACACTGGGCTCTTACCTGCCGTTATGTGCTTATGCTTGCTCTCTGATCCTTCCTTGTTGCTAGGCCTGTGGGAGACTCCGGTTCTTCCGTGTCTTGGAGGAACCGGTTGTCTCTTTCTCCTGACAATACTATCAGGGATCATCAGGGCGAATTAGGGTCCTAGGTTTCGGGTATGAGCTCTCCCACCATCAGGGTTTGCTCATACATTCAGGAGGTCAGGTATTATATTTAGGGATGTTATAGGAGGTGACCTGCTCCCTTATACTGGCTTTCAGGCCTAGTGGCATTCCCGTCTTCCTTATATTGTATGGTGGAAGGTTTTCCCCCACTCCCTACCGTGACACAGAATTGAGAGCGCTGTGTAAAGTTCCTGACCTGCTCTTTTTGCCGCCTACTATGTACCGTATATAGATATCTCCTCTTTCCTCTGTAGGAAGCAGTGGAGCTGCACTAACAGGGCACAGGTTACAGAGCAATGAATAATGCTGTAGAATAGTGCCAGGCAGGGGAGGATTGGGCATAGACCCTATAGGGATATTTTCCAGTGGGTCATTGACCTGAGGGCCGTCTGAGCCCTCCTCACAGCTGCTAGTTGGGTACATAATAGTCTGATGCTCTTAGCATTAATTAAGGATGGACCTCAGGATGGTCATACAGTTGAGCACTGTGGGAAGGGAAACAGTCTTTTCTGGTGTACTATGCTGTTTGTGCTGTACTGTTGTATTTGGATCTGCTGGTGTGAAAGTTTGTGCTGCACTATGGTATTGCTGGCTCTGTCTACTTCTGTAGTGACTGCCTACTTATGCTGGCAATATCTACTTGTGTAAACCCACCTTCCGTCAGTTTGGACCTGCCTACCACATCAGGTCACTTTTACTTTTTTGCAGAGCCGCTTTAATCTCCCAGTCCATCCCTGGTGCCAGAAACGGATTGGGATTAAAAGCAGCCTTGGCACACGAATCCCACCAGCCCACATAAAATATTGCATAAAAAATTGGTGCACAATATGAATACTTGCCAACATTTGATGGTTGGCCACTGGGCATAGTGAGGTTGCAGAACATGCAGCACAAAATATTTTTCTCTCATTTTCAGACCAACCTGTTTTTCAAATCAAAGAAAAAACTATATATAAACCATCCTGCACGATATGGTATTAAATGTGCGGATGTATATGGCTGCATTTACAAAATAACAGAAAATAATGCACTATAAAACTTGATGCAAGCATAACATATGGACTAGGCCCTCACTCTAGATAAAAACTGAGACACTTGGAAAATACATTTTGATCAAAATACATCTAAGCCCACCTACAGGCGACAAGGTGGTCTCAGTTCAGGCGGGTTCCTATGCTAACCTATTCATGCTGTGGAGCATTTTTCAGGAACACATTCCCCGCACATATGGTGTGCTGCTCCTTGTAACCTCCATGTGCATCAGCAACCGGTGGGAGGAGAGACACACACACCCATATGTACCACCTTAATCAAGGTCACCTATTAGATAGGTGGGGCAAAAGTGCACTTGAATATCACTCCCAGTGTAGGAGTGTATTCAGACATGAAGGTGCCACTCCTTCAAGATAAATCAAACAAATCACAGAAAAAAACTATATATAAACCATCCTGCACAATATGGTATTAAAACTGTGGATGTATATGGCTGCATTTACAAAATAACAGCAAATATTGCACTATAAAATTAGATGCAAGCATAACATATGGACTAAGCCCTCACTCTTGATAAAAACTGAGACACTTGGTCAATACATTTTAATCAAAATACATCTAAGCCCACCTACCGGCGACAAGGTGGTCTCAGTTCAGGCGGGTTCTTATGCTAACCTATTAATGCTGTGGCGCATTTTTCAGGAGCACAGTCCCCGCACATATGGTGTGCTGCCCCTTGTAACCTCCATGTGCATCAGCAACCGGTGGGAGGAGAGACACACACACCTATATGTACCACCTTAATCAAGGTCACCTATTAGATAGATGGGGCAAAAGTGTACTTGAATATCACTCCCAGTGTAGGAGCATATTCACACATGAAGGTGCCACTCTTTCAAGATAAATCAAACAAATCACAGAAAAAACTATATATAAACTATCCTGCACGATATGGTATTAAATGTGCGCATGTATATGGCTGCATTTACAAAATAACAGAAAATAATGCCCTATAAAATTAAATGCAAGCATAACATATGGACTAGGCCCTCACTCTTGATAAAAACTGAGACACTTGGTCAATACAGTTTGATCAAAATAAATCTAAGCCCACCTACCGGCGACAAGGTGGTCTCAGTTCAGGCGGGTTCCTATGCTAACCTATTCATGCTGTGGTGCATTTTTCAGGAGCACAGTCCCTGCACATATGGTGTGCTGCCCCTTGTTACCTCCATGTGCATCAGCAACTGGTGCGAGGAGAGACACACGCACTTATATGTACCACCTTAATCAAGGTCACCTATTAGATAGATGGGGCAAAAGTGTACTTGAATATCACTCCCAGTGTAGGAGCATATTCACACATGAAGGTGCCACTCTTTCAAGATAAATCAAACAAATCACAGAAAAAACAATATATAAACCATCCTGCACAATATGGTATTAAATGTGCGGATGTATATGGCTGCATTTACAAAATAACAGAAAATAATGCACTATAAAATTAGATGCAAGCATAACATATGGACTAAGCCCTCACTCTTGATAAAAACTGAGACACTTGGTCATTACATTTTGATTAAAATACATCTAAGCCCACTTACCGGCGACAATATGGTCTCAGTTCAGACGGGTTCCTATGCTAACCTTTTCATGCTGTGGCACATTTGTTTGGAGCACAGTCCCCACACATATGTGATTTGTGATGTGATGTGAATTTTCTGTGATTTGTTTGATTTGTCTTGAAGGAGTAGCACCTTCATGTGTGAATACGCTCCTACACTGGGAGTGATATTCAAGTGCACTTTTGCCCCACCTATCTAATAGGTGACCTTGATTAAGGTGGTACATATAGGTGTGTGTGTCTCTCCTCCCACCGGTTGCTGATGCACATGGAGGTTACAAGGGGCAGCACACCATATGTGCGGGGACTGTGCTCCTGAAAAATGCACCACAGCATGAATAGGTTAGCATAGGAACCCGTCTGAACTGAGACCATATTGTCGCCGGTAAGTGGGCTTAGATGTATTTTGATCAAAATGTATTGACCAAGTGTCTCAGTTTTTATCAAGAGTGAGGGCCTAGTCCATATGTTTTGCTTGCATCTAATTTTATAGTGCATTATTTTCTGTTATTTTTTAAATGCAACCTGTTTTTCAGCTGCATCTAATGATGCTGAATCCCGTCACTGCCTCCATGCAGTTTCCTAGAGATTTGGAAACTCTTCTGGGAGTTCCAACAGAGTTTGCAAGTATGGCAATGCATATGGCAGAGTAGTTTGCTTTACCTGTGCATGCACCTCACCATTTCATTGTAAAAAAAATACTATGATCAGAAGAAATTAAAGTAAAAAACAAACAAAAACAAAACAGAAACAATCACACAGTCAGAATCAGGTGTCACTTTTTCAGGGATAAGAGTATGCTATCAGACCACAAGCACCAGTATAGCCAAAAATACCTCCATAACGGAAGCATATTATGGTCAGATAACAGGTCTACACAGGCAACCTACAGAGGATTAACACACTGCAGACTATACACCAAAAAATTAGACACATTCACAGTTGTCAAGTAGGGTCTTGTTAGGTTAACAAAAGTCATGACCAAAGTGAGGAAGTGGATTTGGAGATGGGGGACGATGACATCACAGACCCAACCTGGGAAGGTGGAAAGCCAAGCGAGGACAGCAGGACAGAGGGGAGAGTGATCCACAGCACCGCAACAGGCTGGAAGAGGCAGTGGGGTGGCAAAAGGGAGAAGGCGGGCCACAACAAACAGGCCCGCAACTGTTCCCCCTTGCGCAAATCTCCCTTGTCAAGTGGTGAGTATTCCGCAGTCTGGGGCTTTTTTGAGGAAAGTGGGGATGAAAAATTATTTTTAATTAGCAAAATGTGCCATACCAAAATAAGAACTCAACATTTCATAAATAACAATAACCATAACATATTTTACAATAAGCTCAAACCATAACAATAAAACCTCAAACCACGGGAACATAATGGGGGAACACTGTACACTGGAGGCTAAATGAGTAGGGGTGGGAACACTAGCAACCTCAACACCACCAGCATGAGCCACCACATGGCATCACAGCACCCTAATAGGTGGGCTGAACCCCTGGGTCCACAATCAGTGTCTGTGGGTCACACCACTGCATCCTCTTCCTTCCCTGTGTTACGTGCTGGCCAATCCTCTGTTCTAGATGCAGGCCTGGATGACTCCTGCCCTGCAGCTGGGCCTTTACAAGTACCATAAGCTACCACACCCACTTTTGTGTCCAAGCACAGTGTGCAGATGTCCCCAGGCCTTTAAACGTAAGCGCTAATACACCGCCACCCACCAACAGGTCATAGCACTAAATGCTAATCTTTCAAAATTTGGAGCCATGGAAATGTTGCAATATAGGCCTGTGGACACTGAGGCTTTCCTCAGCCTCATGGCGGCGGCCTTCCTTCGTTACTAAGTCCCCAGCCGCCACTATTTTTCTTGGTGTGCCATCCAAACATTACACGTGCAATTGTGTCCCGTAACATCACCAGTGCCCTCAACAATGAAATTATTGGGAAGATGACGGCACACTGGGTGAACCTTGTGGAATCCCGGTAGCGAGTCGTACCCTGGGATGGCACAGGTGCCACCAAGGATTGCGGGCACTACTTCCATCAGGATTTCTGTCACCCTCTATATTAGTGGCTGCAACCCCCCCCCCCCCCCTTCTTCTCCTCTGCTTCCACCTCCTCCTCCACTGCAAACTCTGAATTCTCATGGGGAAGCGGCAACAGGCCTTGCTAAAATTCATATGCTTTGGTGACAAACAGCACACCGCCGCAGAAATGTGGCAGGGTATAAGGGACCAGGTTGGTTGTGTCTGATAATGGCCATAACTTGTTGCCAGCTTTGTAGCTCGGCAAGCTCACACACATGGCAATCATACAGCATATATGTACCATGCACATCAAACCTCCTAAACGTATACATTAATATAACTAAAAACCTAACACACAAGAGTGGAGGTAAACCAATGGCATGAACTTTTTAAGAACTCATAAATAACTAAATAACCATAATATATTTTATTTTACAGCCTAGCCAGAAACTCAAACTCAAACCATAACAATAAAAAATCAAACCCTGGAACATTTGGAACAGGCCCAGCCCTCAGCGAATCAGGGCCATCATAGGGGCAGAAAACAACCTCTGCCCAGTGAAGAAGGGAAAATTGTACGTTGGACAAATGCTGATATGGCCATGTGGATCCCACCTTAATGTTCGGGATCCAGCCATACCATGCCTAGGCCACATATTCTCAATTTTCTCCCAACCTACTCCATTTTGCCTGAGCTACTGGTGAAGGTGCGCCGTGTGTGTGCCCATTTTCAAAAGTCATTTACAGCTGCTGTTGGTTTGGCAACGCTGCTGCAGCGCTTGTATTTGCCAACAGACTATTGTGCAACGTGAACACACGCTGGAACTCTATGTTCTACATGTTGTCCAGGCTTTATGAGCAGCAGAGAGCAGTAGTGGAATGCCAGCTGCAAGATGCTCTTGTATATCTGACCTCTGTGAGGATTTACGCAACCTTGAGGGATAAACACAGATGGTGAGTGGCGATGCCGCTATTATCAGCCTAACCATACAACTTCTGTGTTTAGTAAAACGCTGGCTGGTAATGAAGGTGGATGCTTCACATGTGAAAGAGGTAGAACTAGGGGGAAGACATTACACAGGGTGATAGCGAGAACACCATCAGTTCGGCTTCTCAGTGTGAATTGGAAGATGATGATTAGGAGGAGGAGGAGCAAGAGATAGTTGCCTACGCTACAGAGGGTAGTAACAACAGCAGGTTTATTCCATCTGTTCTGCATAGATGGGCAGGAGAGGAGGAAGAGGATAAGATGAATGAGAGTCATCCTCCTGATGACGACAGCGAAGTCTTGCTTGTTGGGAATCTGGCACACATGGCTGACTTCATGTTAGGTTGCCTTTCCCACTTGTGCATTACTAGCATGTTAGAAAACACAGATTACTGGTTGTTCACCCTTATCGACCCCTCCCCCCCCCCTACAAAGAGAACTTCTCATCTCTCATTCCTGTGGTGGAGAGGACGAGCAAAACGATGCAATAACAGAATGTTTAAACATTGCTTAGAAAATTTCCATATGACAACACTGGAGGCGGAGTACGTAGTTCCTTGGGCAACACAGGACGGGAGATGAGGGGACAGACACACCACAGTTCAAACAGAGGCAGGCCAACACTCTACAAGGCCTGAGACAGTTTCATGTCACCCCGCCAGCACCGTCACCCTGATGCGCGACCTAGTGTCACCAGGAGGGAAACATTTTGGAAGACGGTGAAGGGTACTTAGCAGACCATGTCAGCATCCTCAGTGATCCCTCTGTGCCTTACAACTATTGGTTGTCCAAACTGACACGTGGCACAAACTTGCACTCTATGCCTTTGAGGGGCTGGCCTGTACACTGTATTCACTAAAACCTCATCCAAAACGTACACATTACTATAAAATACAAACAAAACATACAACAGTGGTGGTAAAACAATGGCATGGTCTGTTGACTAACTCCTAAATAACAAAATAAATAACAATAACATATCTTACAGACTATTCATAAACTCTAACTTAAATCATAATAAAAAAAAGTCAAACACAGTACACAGGGTGATAGCCAGACCACCCTCAGTTTGTCTTCTTTATGCCTCAGAGGTGCTGGCCTGCCCTGTCGACAGCGTTTTGTCACAGCGGGTATTTGGTGCTGCTGGGGCCATAATAACAGATAAGCGCATGCGCCTGTCAACTGAAAATGCTGACAGGTTGACTGTTATAAAAATGAACCGGGCCTTGATTGCCCCTGACTTCTCAACTCCACCAGATGAAAGTGGCTGAACATAAAGGCACTTTAAATGTGTTGTTTGTAATGTACTGTATTCACATACACCTCAGCCACTACCAAAAAGGTTATATGGTTCAATCTTCCTTTTCTCATCCTTCTCTTCCTCTCTTCCATCATATCAACATTCTTTTTAGGCTACCCTCGCTCATAATGTTTTATAGGGTCAGCAAAACTCTTGTACAAGTGCCAGAGGTGACACTCAGAGCTCTCTCTGTGGGCACCCTTACCCTTGAAAAAGTCTATGCTGCACCAATATGCCTTACACTTTTCCTGCCATTTATCAACGTCGGGTATGCCATGAATGGCACAGGCAGCACATTGATTGTAGGCAGGCTATTATAGCTAAATAATAAGGAACATGGAAAATATACTATATTGGACTGTAGTATTCAGGGTAAATGATCGTGTGGGCACTTTGCGATAAATAAGTGTGTTTGTGGTTGCAGTTTGGGCAATCAGTCTTAAAGGGTTTTAAAGGGTTAGCGCACCTGGAGGACCTCAGCTACATTACTTTACTCTGTTTCGTTGAGCCCAGGGCCACGGCCTCTGCATGCCCCATCAGTATCACGGTCACGTCCACATCCCGTACTGGCCGCCTTCTTAATATTAAATGTTATATATGCTTAAAAGTATGTCACACTTACAGTATCGTAGGATATGTACGTGTACGCGCCAATAAATTAAAACAGGTATTTTGGATGTGCACACTTTGCACAGGGAATATAGCTCTGATGATGTCACAGACTACCATACACCGTCTGCGTATGAAGTACAGTATATGTTAGTGATATGTATGATATGCACACACAGTAGATGTGGCAGAAATCGTTTACTTTTCCCCAAAATACACGCGCTATGGACACTAGATTTGGACCAGATTATTTAGATTGTCGCAAGGAACACAGATTTTAAATTTGAGTCAGTAAATGCCCCATTAATAAAGAGAATATGGACACTAGATTATGCACAGATTATTTAGATTAGCGCAACAGACATTTTTTTTAAATGTGGGAGAATATTTGCCACAGAAATCCATACTATATGGACAGTAAATTTGACACAAAACAGGTAAATTTGTCCAAAATACCAATAATTCTCTGCAGGAATACTGTATATATGGTTACGGCCTAAACGCACAAACAGATGTGCCCAAAAGTAGTTAAATGTGTCCCAAATACAAATAATTCTATGCTGGAATACTGTATATATGGTTGCGGCCTAAACGCACACACAGATGTGCCTCAAACTAGTTAAATTTGTCCCACATAAAACTTATTCTCTGCTGGAATACTGTATATATGGTTGCGGCCTAAACACACACACAGATGAGCCAAAACTAGTTAAATTTGCCGAAAATATAAATAATTCTCTCTTGGAGTAATTAATATAACAGTTGTGGATTGAACGCATGCACAGATGTGGCACAAATTAGGTTAATTTACCCAGAAATTAAAAAATATATATCTGATGGTGCAGTGTATATCTCACTAGCAGGCACACTCTAGTGAATAAGCCCCTTTTTATAATGTCTGCTAAACACACTTCTTTCTGATGATGTACTGAAGATCTCACTAATATCAAATCTTTCAGTCTTTTAAAAGCTTTTGGGTACTTAAAAAAGCAATTTTACAGCCCTACACTATCTGTCCCTTCCTGAAGACTCCTGTCCCTGATACTGCTGAATTTAACCCCTGGTAAAAAAAAAAAAAAAAAAAAAATATGGTGCTGCACTGCTGTCAAACACACACTGTAGTCCTTAAGAGGACTGTTTGGTTTTTGAATAGTTTTTTTGGAGTTAAATCTGTGAATTTCCAGCAAAACGACTGTCTACTGTCTGCTCTCCCTGACGCTGAATGATCCGAGCGTGGGACATCGGCTCCTATATACACTGGTATCACGTGTTCCGGCCAGCCAATCAGTGCAAGGCTAATAGCTAACATGGCTATGGCATTACACTGAAGGGAATTACTTACCTGAACGTTGATTGGTTGCTTAAGAGGTGCCAAACATGCAGGGAGGAGACTTGAGCAAAGCGAATAGCACACGTGGTATTCGGCCGAGTACCGCCACATGCCGAGCATAGCGATGCTCGAGCCGAACCGCTACTCGGCCGAGCATGCTCGCTCATTGCTAGTCTGTATCGCCCAGACAGTAAACTACATTGCACTGCAGCACACAGTGGAATATATTTTAGAAGCAATCAAAAGATTGCCTATTATAGTAACCCTTGTGGGACCATTACATGGTTAAAAAAGTTTAAAAAAAGAATTTAGTATTAAAAAAATAAAAAGTTAAAAATGCACCTTTTCTCATTTGAAAAAATTGCAAAAATATTTCCACATATTTGTTATTGTCGCATCCATGAAAACTTACACAATTATCATGTAATTTATCCCATACAGTGAACACCTTAAAAAATGCCAGAATTATTCGCCACTGTAAAAAAAACATAATAAAAAGCAAAATGTGTAATGTAACCCAAAATAATATTAATGAAAACTACAAGTTGTCCCACAAAAATCAACCTCCACACAGCTCTCCAGAAATAAAAATAAAAAAGTTATGGGTTTTGGGGTGCAGCGATGCAAAATCATTTTCTTCTTTTAAAAAATAAAATAAAAATTATTGCACAAAAGTAGTAAAACATTTAAAAAACGTGGCATTTGATATAGCTGTAATCGTACTGACTCAGAAAGTAAAGTTATCATGTTATTTATGCCAAAAAATGGATGCTGAAAAATTTGTTATGTAAAAACTCAGTTGCATAATTCCTGTTTTTTCATATCCCCTCACAGAAAGAGTTAATAAAAGTTAATCAGTAATTTATGGCACCATTAAAGGGTTTCTGTTACCTGAAAAATGGGTATTAAGCTGGCTGACATTAACAATGTGATAATGTCAGCTTAACATAGCTATATTAGTGCCATCCCACTGTCTGCCGCTGTTATTGTGAGAACTGAACTTTTATAATATTCTAATTAGCCTCTAGGAGCAGGGGGGCCTTGCCCTTGCTCCTAGAGGCTCCGTTCTCCCACCTCTGGCCACATCCTGCTTCACTAGATTGACAGGGCCAGGCAGCGTTCACCTCCTCCTGCCGGCCCTGTGCGCTGGGGACATCTCAAGCCGTTAAGTATTAGGCGCAGGCACAGTGAGGAAGCTGGTAGCCAGCGAGCGCCCTTCACTCGCTGCGCCTGCGTCGTATACTGAACAGGATTCCGCAGGCGACGAGATTTACACTGCAGACAGGGCCGGAGGTAGGACACCAACGCTGCCTGGCCCTGTCAATCTAGTGAAGCAGGGAGTTGCCAGAGGTGGGAGAACGGAGCCTCTAGGAGCAGTGGAAATCCCCCCCCTGCTCCTAGAGGCTAATTAGCATATTATAAAAGTTTATTTTTCTCAATAACGGCAGCAGGCAGTGAGATGGCACTAATATAGTTATATTCAGCTGACATTAGCACATCGCTAATGTTAGCCAGCTTAATACCCATTTTTCAGGTGACAGAAACCATTTAACCCCTTAAGGACACAGGACATACCCGTACATCCTGTGTCATGTCCCTAAAGATGGCGCCCGCTCCTGCTTCATGCTGGAGTTTTAGCCGCAGATGACCGCATGGTTCTTGTAGCAGACACCAGTGGCTAATGTCCATGACTGGCAGCAATGGCGATCGCGGACATTTAACCTCTAGATGCCATGGTCAATACTGACCACGGCATCTGAGTGCACCCAAACCAAAGGCTTTACTTTCAGTTTGCGGTCCGGCTCCCCTGTGTGGTGATCGGAGGAGCCGGAGCACGCCTGTAGTAGCCTGGGTTTCGATTTTTTTTTTTTTTCATATATTCGAATGCTATTGCATTGGAATGTATGATAATCACAATCAGATGATTGTATGTTATAGTTCCCTATAGGATCAAGGTGATCAAAAAGTCATACACACCCCAGATTGGTATCATTAAACAGATAAGATTATAACGCAAAAAATTAGCCCCATTCAGCTCCGTACATATAATTACAAAAGAGTTATAGGGGTCAAAACATGGCGACAAAAAAGTAAAACTGATTTTTTTTCCCACTTTTGATTTTGATCAAAACGCAAGAAAACCTATACATATAGGGGATCGCAGGATTCATACTGACCTGTAGAATAAAAGTAACTGGTCAGTTTTATCACACATCGAATTTCGGAAATTAAAAACCTAGAAAACTGTGGTGGAATAGCTTTTTTTTTTTTGCAATTTCACCCCATTTGGAATTTTTTTTCCTGCTTCCCACTACATCATATGCAATATTAAATAGTAGCGTTGGAAAGTATAACTTGTCCTGCAAAAAACAAGCCCTCATATGGGTATGTGAACCAAAAAATAAAAAAGTTATGGTCCTCAAGGGGTTAAAAACCTCCACCTTGTTCAGCAAAAAACAAACCCTCATATGGCCATATTGACCTAAAAATAAAAAAGCTATAGCTCTTGGAAGCTAATCATGAAAAAAAAATTGCTTGATCATTAAGGCCCAAAATAGGCTGGTCACTAAGGGGTTAATAGGGGTTACTTTTCAGCTCTAATCAAGTGATAGGAAAATTCAGGCATTTTTGTATATCTGAATTTTCCTATTTCTGTTACACATTTCTTATAATTTTAGATTACAGACACAAAGTACAATGTAGAGATTGCTCCAAAATACAGCAACTCACGACTAAGTCTCACTGGCTGGACACAATAACCTGAAAAATGAGCCGCCCGGCATCCAATATTGAAGGAAACAATTTATGTTACAATATGAGCTCCAAATCCATTACAGAAAAACTCATTCCATTAAAACCCATTATCTTTGGTATATTTATATGCAAATCCATGCAGACTCAAACCAGAACAATTTAAATTACTCGGGCAACTTGACATTTTAGATAGGTCTATACAAAAACAAAAATTTGGATTTCTATCAAAGCAGCAAATCAAGTCATTGAACCTTCTCCACTAGTACTGGATTTAAATGGGAGCGGGATACAATGCTGTTCTGCTAGTGTTGCTTGTTAGGATTCTCACCTGGTATCATCGAGCATAAATCACAGCATAAGACCATGTTCACACGACTGTATCTGTTTGGCGGTCCACAAACTGCATGGCTGTCCGCATTTTTGTGGCCCCATAGAAATTAACGGTCAGTGTGCGATCCACAAGAAATCCGTGCTGGACTTGGACTGAAAATATGATTAGGCTTAGCGACGGAAGGGGGCAAGAGTCTAGGGTGCGCCAGTGTGGGCAGTTTGTTCCCATAGTGAATCAGGGAGCCGTCTGCTATCTTTTTCACTGTTCCGCTGAGCTCTGGTGCTCCCCAGCTTCGCGGATGGCTGTGTGGGAGGAGCGTTGAAAGCTCAGGAATCAGCCTCCTACACAGCAGCAGTACAATGTGTGTGTGACCATTTCTGCTGATCCTGCGGCTGGAGAACACCAGATGTTCGTGATCCTCATGGAAACAGGTGAGTATTATGTTTTTTAACTTTATTAATGGAGCTAAAGGTGGGTACTAATACCATGAGGGGGGCACAAGATGGGCATTACAACAGGGAGAGGGCACAAGGTGGGCATTATCACCGTGAGGGGGGAAAAAGTAGGCATAACTACTGTAAAGGATGGATCATGTAGGCATTACTACTGTGAGGGTCACAATGTGGGCATTATTACTGTGGGGGGCACAATGAGACCATTATTACTGTGAGTGGGCATAATGTGGACATTACTACTGTGAGGGTTACAATGTTGTCATAACTACGGTCATAACTAATGTGAGTGGGCACAATGTGGATATTACTACTGTGAGGGGTCACTCACAATATGGGCATAACTACTGTGAAGAAGGCAAAATGTAGGCATTACTACTGTGAGAAGGCACAATGTGGATATTACGATTGTGAGGAGCAAGGGTGGACACAGACAGCAGAGGACACCTGTGCCAAGAATATGCCCCCACTACACTCAGTGCTTTGTGGCAAGGGGCAGGGGTGCACCTAGCCTTTCTGCTGCCAGAGGCAAAATTTCTCAACCTAACCCCTTCCCTCCAGCCCTACCATTAAAGACATACTTGGAAACAATTACATAAAGTGCTACAAAACATACAGAAGAATACAGCGCACATACTTCTCACATCCAGTGATGTCTCCTCTGATATAGATATTCTCTTTCCTCATCTTCTCCATTCAGACCAAACTGTAATGATGACTTCTTTTTGCCATCTCTTGTCTCTGCAGAGTTTAACAAAAAGATGATAAATAAAATAGCAATAACAAACTTAGGGTGGGTTTGCATTCACGTTATGGAATTTCGTTATAGGTTCCAATGTAACAGAGTTATAACGGAATATAGCGGAATTTTAGGACGGAATGCAAAATGGAAGCCTTTAAGAGGCATTTTGTTTTGCTCCCTCCTAATACATGTCTATCGGGACAAATAACAGTTCCATTTGGTTCCGTTATACATGACGGAATAAATAGTGCTGTCGAAAGGATATAACAAAATAAAAATAAATGCGTCCAGGAAATAGTATTTCTGACACTAAGGCTACATTCCCATTCACTCTCTATGGGGCCGGACGAGGTGCAAAGAGCACACTATGTGCTCTCCGCTTCCGCATTTGCGGAGCGTGGACCCGAACTTCCAGGCTTCGGCCCCAAAATTCCGGTCCGCGGCTCCTCAAAAGATAGAACATGTCCTATTCTTGTCAGCAGCTGCGGACAAGAATAGGCATTTCTATGGGGGGGGGCCGACTGGGTGTATTGCAGATCCGCAATACACTACGGTCGTGTGAATGTAGCCTTATAGCGTATTCATAATGCGCTAAGCAGATACTGTACCAGGGTGCCCCCACAGTAATAGTGCTCCTCAAAGTCCTACTAGTAGAAATAATTATCTGCCATAGTGTACTTAGTGTCCCCAATAGTAATAATGTCCCTATTGTGCCCCAAAATTAATAATGCCCCCATAGTGCCCACACTAGAGATGAGCGAATTTCCGGTTATGAAATTTGGTTGCGATTTGTTTACTGGTAAGAGAGGAATTGCCACAGACCATAGCGCAATTCTATGACGGAATGCATAACGGAATGCCTTTAGAGGCATTCCGTTATTCATTCCGTCATAATAGAAGTCTATGGGCTGCATAACGGATCTGTCCTGTATAACTGAAATGGCACTGATCCGTTATGCAGCCCATAGACTTCTATTATGATGGAATGAATAACGGAATGCCTCTAAAGGCATTCCGTTATGCATTCCGTCATAGAATTGCGTTATGGTCCGTGGTAACGGAATCCATAAATCAATTCACCTTTTACCAATAAACGAAGCGTGAACGAATTTCAAAATATGAAATTCGCTCATCTCTACAATATCTGCCAGTAAAAAAGGGTCCCTTATAATGTGCACTAGTGCAAAAATACTTCCCTGTAATGTGTGACAATACAAAAAAAAAATACACCCTTCCTTTTCCCCATATCAGATGCCCAGACCTCATGTGAGATGCATGCTCAGATCCCCATATCAGATGCTCAGGCCCCCATATCGATGCTCAGACCACCATATCAGATGCTCAGACTTGCATATCAGATGTTCAGACCCGCATCAGACTTTAGAACAGACTCAAAATAAATAAATAAACTTACTTCTATTGCTCCACCTATGTCCTGTGTCCTCTCCTGCAGTCTCCGCTTCCTGGTCTCGTCTGGCCGGCGCTACACTGACACCTGAATTTGTGCAGCAGCAGGTCATAGTGTACACAGTCAGAACAGTGCAGCACAGCTCGGGGGACTGGGTGGGATTGGTTTAGTACAGTTATGCACTGTGCGGAGTTAGAGGTGTGGCTTAGCATAAAAAAATTGTTCTCTTTTGTCCCTTTGATTGATCCAATAACATTGGGTAGCAATTGCGTTGGTTGGGCGTCATGGTGAATCCTTGCTGGAAAGCCTAGCGACACCTCTGGTGTGAACGAGGCCTATATCATCTCTACTGATATACATCAGGTAAGTTGAAGTGAATATATTAAAAGTCTCATTGTGCCCAAACCCCTGGCAGTATAAAATTCCAACAGGCTACCCCCTTACAAATCACTATGGGGGAGTGTTATCAAGGCTGCCGGAAGATGCACCTAATTTAGGGAAGGTGCTCGCCTTGTCATAAATTGGTATAAACTAAGGAATGAGCTCCTATTTGAAATAAAAGGTCACCAAACAGATATGAAATCATAGATTAAAAGTACCATCTTTATTAGAAATCCATATATGTATGGACTTCTAATATTCTGTAGATGTTATTTTTAATCTGAGACTTTTGGTCTAGTACATTTCGTATCTGTTTGGTAACAACAAATCATAAATTAGGCGCACCCTCATTACAAATCACTATGGGGGAATTTAAGAGACTATATCAAAAGTCTCATGCTGCCAAAACCACAGGCAGCATGAGACATCAACAGATTCCCTCATTACAAAGCACTACCGGAGGATACTCCTAATTTAGAGGATGCTCACGACTTGTCATACATTAGGTGCATTCTCTGGCAGTCCATGCCCCGGAATTAAATCTACAGAAGCTCAAAGGTGCTGTAGATTTCTGTCTTCATTTTTGCCAGAAATGTGTTGGGCCCATTGGACTTTCCCTCCATGACCTGCTCTTTTTAAAAAAGGCTACACTTCAGAGTAAAACATGCTGCCTGGTAATGAGGGAGCCTGTCAGTATTTCATGTTGTCCAAGCTACATGAAACTGCTGACAGGTTCCCTTTAACTACAGTATCCAGTTTAAAAGATGTGAATAACATATTGGAAAAGATAGTTAGGTACTTGGCAATTATAAATTTATAGGGCAATTTAAATGACTAATTAATGTCAAGTAAATTTCTGTAAAACCTTTCAACTTCACGGAGGTAAAACTTATGTAGAGGATAATAAAATCTAAAAGTTTTCTGAAAAAGGCTATACTGTAATTAACAAGACCTTAAAGTAGGAGATACTTCTTATAATTAGGAATGAGCAAATCCCGAACATCATGGGTTTGGGCACCCGAACACGGACTTTGCTGCGGAAATCCATTTTCAGGTTCGGTGTTTAGATGCAGAATAAAGGTTGTTGAAAGGCTGCAGTGCAGCCAATCAACAAGCTTTTAAGCTGTAGGCACTTGGAAGTCATCACAGTCATGCCTAGTATTGGCATGGCTGGGATTGGCCGGTGCAGCACGTGACCCGGCTTCTATAAATGCTGGATCACATGTGGCACTGACATTTTGCTCTAACTACTGTAGGAACAGGATGCAGATGCAGTGAGGACTCTGCTGGTGGGGTTTCCATGGGCCATCCACCTAGCCCTGTCCCAAGTGGAAGAGATTGAGTGCACTGATGCCCAACCACTTATGTTTCAGGATGTGGACATGGGAGGACCACCACAGCATGTCTCTGATGACGATGATGAAACACAGGTGTCAACTGCTGTGGCTTTCTGCACTATGCAGACCAGGAAGGAGGACAGGGGTGAGGAGTGGGTGGAAGATTATGTGGAGAATGATGAGGTCCTAAACCCCACATGGAATCAAGGTCAACGGAGTGATGCGTGCAGTTCAGAGGAAGAGGTGGTGGTCATGCAGTGCTTGCTGCACAGAATAAGAGGGAGCAGGCTGCAAAAGCACAATGACTGGCCCCTAGCCAGTAAGCCTGCTACTGTCCAGTGCGCCAAGGGACTGAGCACACCAAAACCAGCTCAATGGAGTTCCCTGGAATGGCAGTTCTTCAGGCAATGTGCTGACAGCAACACACAGGTGGTTTGCATGCTTTGTAGTCAGAGCCTGAAACGGGGCATAAATGTTCTAAACCTGAACACCACCTGCATGACCAGGCATCTAAATGCAAAGCAATAGCTGCAGTGGGGTAGACACCTGAAAAGTCATGAAAGTTCTGAGGTTTCTCCGGCTCTCTCTGCTGCTGTGGTCTTGGCCTCTTCCTCCCCCCTGAAGCTACCTGCCACCTGCAAAGAAAGGATGTGACAGCACCACCACAAGCAGTGTCACTGAGCATCTACACACTGTCCCATGGAAGCGTTCAGCTGTCCATCAACCAAACACCCTGGCCCTGAATGCTAGTATTTCCAAATTCCTGGACTTTTAAATGCTGCCATTCCGTCTGGTAAAGATGGGCAGTTTTAAATATTTAATGACGAAGGCTGTCCCAGTACGTGGTTTCCAGCAGCCACTACTTTTCCAGGTGGGCCATCCCTGCCCTACAAGAACAAGTCATGGAAAACAAGTCGCGCAACAATGCCATCAGTGGTAAGGTCCACATAACCACCGATACATGAACCAGTAAGCATGGACAGGGACATTATATCTACCTAACTGTCCACGGGGTAGATGTAGTGGCATCTGGGCCTGAGGTGGAAAGCGGTTTGGAGCATGTGCTACCACCACTGAGGATTGCCGGACGTTTCTCAGTACCTCCTCCTCCTAATCTGATTTCTCCTCTACCGCCTCCTCAACCGGTAAGCATAACACCTGCACCACTAACTTCAGCATAGCCAGGGGGAAAAGACAGCAGGCTGTTTTGAAACTCATCTGCTTGGGGGAAAAAAAAACACACTATGAAGGAGCTGTGGACAGGCATGGAAGAACAGACTGATGAGTGGTCGGTGCCGCTGAGCCTTAAGCCTGGCCTAGTGGTTTGCGATAACGGGCGAAATCTCGTAGCAGCTCTGGGCCTAGGCGGTTTGACGCACATCCCTTGCCTGGCACATGTGCTGAATTTGGAGGTGCAGAGGTTCCTGAAAAATTACCCCGAGATTTTAGAGCTGCTGCAGAAAGTGCAGGCTTTCTGTGTGAGTTTTCAGCATTCTCACCCTGCTGCTGCTCACTTGTCTGCGCTGCAGGGTAAATTCTGACTTCCTGCTCAATACCTCATATGTGACGTTCCCACAAGTTTCGGGTCCCTATTAACTTCTATGGGGTTCGGGGTCAATTTCGGGTCAAGTTCAGGTACCAGAAATAAACTTTGATCTAAAGTTCGGTCGAACCTGTCAAATACAAACATCTGACCCATTGAAGTCTATGAAGTCTATGGGTGCAAACTCGCGACAAAACGCCCCAAAGAAGCTCAAGAACTTCTTTGAGCGTAGGGCGTTTTACAACGCATTCAAACGCGCTGTAAAACGCTCAGGTGAGAACCATGCCCATGGCAAGTGTGAACTGAGGGTAACCCTGGGTTCAGACCTCAGCGTTTTTGTCGCTCGTATTTCAGCGCGTTTTTGCAAATAGGAAACGCGCGTTCGTACGCGCATTCTTGTGATTGACTACTGTGGTGTCAATCACAAAACGCGCGACAAACGCCCCAAAAAAAGCTCTAGTACTCGTTTATGCGTCGGGCGTTTTACAGCGTGTTCAAACGCGCTGTAAAACACTCAAGTGAGAACCAGGGCCATAGGAAAACATTGGTTTTCATGTGTTGAGCGCTTTACAGCGCGTTTGAACGAGGGTTTGCTCATCCCTACTTGTAATATTACCATTCAAGCTGAAAAAAAAGAAGCACAGCTGAGCAATACCTATGTACTTACAATCAGAAATGAAGTACAGAATAACAAGTAAGATTAAATAATTGGCACTCAAACATAGTATATCACATAGAAAATTAAACATTAAATTTACTACAATACATTTATTAAATTTACTACATTAATTTTCTATGTAATATACACATGTTTTAGTGCCAGTCTTTTTCTCTACAATATTTTATATTTTGATCTGTCTGAAAGGGTGAATCAGCAAAGACTATATCACCTGGTCCATGGTAGAGAGGAAGTGAGCTATTTACACTTAATTTTACAAGATTAAGTAACTGCCATGATCTTCATTAATACAATTTTTAATTGACCAGAGGAAAACATTGCAATAGTTCCACAGCATAATAGAGTTGCCCACAACTCTATGGTACAATTGTGACATTACTGCAACTCACAGATGACATTCATTATTCTCTGTGAATAAAAGGTTGCAATTAGAGATGAGGGAAACAGTCAAAATTCGTTTTGGGGCCGGTTCTCAAATGTTTTAAAAAGTTGGGTTCGGGGCTGAACCAAAGTTGCCCTAAATGCCCTAAAAGTTGGTATATAGGCTCCTCTAGCTTCTTATCACTCATATATTTTTTTAGGAAAACTTGTCATCTCTTCTTGTTTATTTTTTTATGATTCTTTTCCCCTCCCCAAGCTCTGGTACACAATAACAGCGATAGTAAATGATGAGTGACACTGACATACACTCAACAAAGAATTATTAGGAACACCATACTAATACGGTGTTGGACCCCCTTTTGCCTTCAGAACTGCCTTAATTCTACATGGCATTGATTCCACAAGGTGCTGATAGCATTCTTTAGAAATGTTGGCCCATATTGATAGGATAGCTTCTTGCAGTTGATGGAGATTTGAGGGATGCACATCCAGGGCACGAAGCTCCCGTTCCACCACATCCCAAATATGCTCTATTGGGTTGAGATCTGGTGACTGTGGGGGCCATTTTAGTACTGTGAACTCATTGTCTTCTTCAAGAAACCAATTTGAAATGATTCGAGCTTTGTGGCATGGTGCATTATCCTGCTGGAAGTAGCCATCAGAGGTACATGGTGGTCATGAAGGGATGGACATGGTCAGAAACAATGCTCAGGTAGCCCGTGGCATTTAAACGATGCCCAATTGGCACTAAGGAGCCTAAAGTGTGCCCAGAAAATATCCCCCACACCATTACACCACCACCACCAGCCAGCACAGTTGTAACAAGGTATGATGGATACATGTTCTCATTCTGTTTACGCCAAATTCGGACTCTACCATTTGAATGTCTCAACAGAAATCGAGACTCATCAGACCAGGCAACATTTTTCCAGTCTTCAACAGTCCAATTTTGGTGAGCTCGTGCAAATTGTAGCCTCTTTTTCCTATTTGTAGTGGAGATGAGTGGTACCCGGTGGGGTCTTCTGCTGTTGTAGCCCATCCGCCTCAAGGTTGTTCGTGTTGTGGCTTCACAAATGCTTTGCTGCATACCTCGGTTGTAACAAGTGGTTATTTCAGTCAACGTTGCTCTTCTTTCACCTTGAATCAGTTGGCCCTCCTCCTCTGACCTCTAGCATCCACAAGGCATTTTCGCCCACAGGACTGCCGCATACTGGATGTTTTTCCCTTTTCACACCATTCTTTGTAAACCCTAGAAATAGTTGTGCATGAAAATCCCAGTAACTGAGCAGATTGTGAAATACTCAGACCGGCCCGTCTGGCACCAACAAACATGCCACGCTCAAAATTGCTTAAATCACCTTTCTATCCCATTCTGACATTCAGTTTGGAGTTCAGGAGATTGTGTTGACCAGGACCACACCCCTATATGCATTGAAGCAACTGCCATGTGATTGGTTGACTAGATCATTGCATTAATGAGAAATAGAACAGGTGTTCCTAATAATTCTTTAGGTGAGTGTATATAGTATGGATGAAAGCACATTTTATGGTGTTATCATACAGCATGTTTAAAAATACACCTCGCCAGCACATGTCTTGTGCTTTTTCATATTCCAGAGCTTTCAAAAATTCTCCCTTCTCGGGTCAGATAATGTTTAAACACACACAGTGTTATGGGATAAAAAAAAGTGTATTTGGGGAACGTGATGATTGGCAAGTGGCATTAGTGTTATGATGTTATGATGCAGGCCGCAGCAGCAGCCGTACAGAACGTGATAGTTGTAAAGTGGCGTAGGTGGCATGATGCAGGCTGCAGCCGTACACAACATTATGGCAAGTAGCTAGACAGACAGCAAAAGGGGCAAGATGGGCACCAGCAGCAAGGAGATAAATACAGTTGTGTTCAAAATTATTCAACCCCCAATGCTGTAAAGTGTTTTAGGGAATTTAGTGTACATTTGTAATTGTGTTCAGAATGAAATCTTACAAGGACTTTTTAAAGAACCAAATGCAACTAAAATGACATCAATTGTTTTTGTAATACAGTATTAAATGTTTTTTTTGTTTTTGTGATTTCTTCATTGACACAATTATTCAACCCCTTAAAGACTACCACTCTTAAGAACAGAGGTTCATTCAAATGTGTTTTCGATCAGGTATTGAAAACACATGTGGATGTCAAGGAGCAGCAATCAAGCATAATAAGCACCAATTTGGCAGATTTAAAATGACTGTGATACTCAGCTCCTTCTAGACATTTACTGGTGTGTTAACAAACATGGTGAAGTCAAGAGAATGGTCCAGGAAGACAAGAGAAGAGGTGATTTCTCTTCACAGGAAGGGCAATGGCTATAAGAAGATTGCAAATATGTTAAACATACCAAGAGACACCATAGGAAGCATCATTCGCAAATGCAAGGCAAAGGGCACTGTTGAAACGCTACCTGGTCGTGGCAGAAAGAAGATGCTGACTTCGACTGCTGTGCGCTACCTGAAGCACAAAGTGGAGAAAAGTCCCCGTGTGACTGCTGAGGAACTGAAAAAAGATTTGTCAGATGCGGGTACTGAAGTTTCAGCTCAGACAATAAGGCGCACACTGCGTAATGAAGGCCTCCATGCCAGAACTCCTAGGCGCACCCCCTTGCTGTCTCCAAAGAATAAGAAGAGTCGACTGCAGTATGCCAAAAGTCATGTGGACAAACCACAAAAGTTTTGTTATAGTGTTCTGTGGACTGATGAAACAAAATTAGAACTGTTTGGGCCCATGGATCAACGCTATGTTTGGAGGAGGAAGAACAAGGCCTATGAAGAAAAGGACACCTTGCCTACTGTGAAGCATGACGGGGAGTCAATCATGCTTTGGGGCTGTTTCGCTTCTACAGGTACAGGGAACCTTCAGGGTGTGCAAGGTACCATGAATTCTCTTTAGTACCAGGAGATATTGGATGAAAATGTGATGCAGTCCGTCACAAACCTGAGGCTTGGGAGACATTGGACCTTTCAACAGGACAATGATCCCAAGCATACCTCCAAGTCCACTAGAGCATGGTTGCAGATTAAAGGCTGGAACATTTTGAAGTGACCATTGCAGTCATCAGACTTCAATCCGATTGATAACCTCTGGTGGGACTTAAAGAAAGCAGTTGCAGCGCGCAAGCCTAAGAATGTGACTGAACTGGAGGCTTTTGCCCATGAAGAATGGGCGAAGATACTTGTAGATCGCTGCAAGACGCTTGTGTCAAGCTATGCTTCACGTTTAAAATCTGTTATAACTGGAAAAGGATGTTGTACTAAGTACTAAGATTGAATGTCACTTGGGGGTTGAATAAAACTGATAATGATGTGAGCACAGAAAAGACATTTGTGGTTATTTCATTACAAATGTTATGTTATATTTGTCTGACTTACAAGTGCCTCTTTGATTTAATTGTAAACAAGATGACTGAAATGATCAAAATCAATGTCAAACTGGCCAAAACACTTAATTTCAGTGGGGGTTGAATAATTTTGAACACAACTTGTATTGATCGCATTCAGCCTGTCTGGACTGTGAGAGAATTTCTGTATTAAGACAATTATCACGTACATA
Source organism: Bufotes viridis (assembly GCA_033119425.1). Taxonomy (NCBI): domain Eukaryota; kingdom Metazoa; phylum Chordata; class Amphibia; order Anura; family Bufonidae; genus Bufotes; species Bufotes viridis. Next base: position 367,620,509 of record CM065591.1, on the reverse strand, counting down.
TCCTACCTCTTGAAATTTAACCCTCACCCTAAATTTATTTTTATAAATTTCAACCGTGTGGAGAGTGAGTACATAGAAAATGAACCTCAGGCATTAGTGGCAGTGGCATGATGCAAGCCCCATTTCCTGGACTCTGAGAAAATGTCAATATTACTAGGCCTTACAGAAATTAACCCCCCCCCCCAATAAAAATAAATAAATAAATGTCATATTTACCATGTGGAAAGTTATAGATGGAAACGGACCCTCAGGAATTAGTTACAGTGGCATCTCTGATAAAATGTCAATATTGATGCAGTATTCATGTATATATATAATATATTTATGCTGTGCCTTAAAGAAATTTAGCCCCCCTGAAAAAAAATAAAGCATATATTGGTAACTGACTCTCAGGCGTTAGTGGCATGATGCAGGCCTCAGCATTGCCTGGACTGTGAGAAAATGTTCATCTGTAAGCAGTGACATAAAGGATTTTAACATTTTATCCGTGTGGAATACACGTAAACTGACAATTGATTTTTTTACTCTCCATGACTCGTTAAGATCATTTTCCTGGCAGACACTGTAAGACCCAGCCACCCTCTTTCACTGCCCAGCACATCTTTCTGTTCGTTCTGCTAGGGCACATCCCTGCCTCCTGCGGCACTAATTTTCTCATCCAGGCTGTCTGTCATCCTTGGAGCCAATCAGGGCAAGCCTTCCCCCCCTCATTTTCTCTCAGGGTCATGTGAGAACTCTTCTTCTTCCTCCCTAGTGGTATTTTCCCACTGGTATGCTAAAATGGCGCTTTGCTGTCTGAAAAAAAAAATTAGTTTCAAGTTTCAACCACTGCAGAAAATCAGATCATCGTACTAAAGCCCCTGTATGATTTTACTGTAAATTGCAGTTCACATTAAGTTGCCATGGAGCCCGATGCCTGGGCCATCACCAATCCAACCCACACACAAAGACTACATTTTCTCAACCAAGTGAATGATCAATTTCAATAAAGACTTAGCCTAGAGCAGACTGCAGAACCAATCATGAGCTACAGTACAAGCTCCAAATGACATAATTTATTTATACACTGCCTGGAAAAAGAAATGGTAAGACAATTCAGACAATTGACTTAAACTATTAAGATTAAACTCACCTAAAAAAGTTGGAGGGAAGTATAATGCCAAATAAACTAGTGGAAATTCACAAAAGAAAAAACAAGTCGAAAGTTGAAGTTATAAAGATTAGTACAGGAAATGAGTATGAAATTTCATAGAGATGCTGGAAAGAATAAGAAAAAAAAAAAGATCCAGAAGAAAGACTTTATAATGTATTGTTCAAATTAAGAGAAATGTTATTTTGAGATGAGCAAAACTAATTAGATTCATTACACATTTCACAAAAGCTCTTCTTCCAAACAAATGCAAAGTTTTGGCTATTGACTTTTTTTTCTTTTTCAAAGCTTTATTGAAAGTGCTATTAAAAATACATGCATTAAGGAACAATCCGCAGCTTAAAACAGCAACAGTAAGCTGCATAGAAATTAACAACATCAGGAGTAGATGTCATATTTAGTTTAACACAGAATAGTAGTCTACATCCGAAAGCTCAAGACACTATAGATATTATCGTTTGAACTGCCTAAATTCTTCCCAATTCCTCAATTAATTTCCAAACTTTATGAAAGTGCTGTTTTCCCAGACGGCTATCTCCTCAAATCTATAAATGGAGTCAACTTTGTTTATCCAGTGATCAGTTGATAGGAGGTCAGATGAAAGCCAGTTCCGAGGAATTAAGAGGTGGGCCGCCATCAGCAATTTCTTAAATAGAAAAGGAATCACGCAGGCGGCATGGGGAGGGGGCATGTTTAGAAGAGCTAGATGGGCCGAAGGCAAGAACAATGTTTTGCATACCAGATTAACGGTCTTAAACATTTCCGTCCACCATTTATGAATTTGTGGACAGGACCACTAGTGTTGAGCGAACAGTTCGAGAACAGTTCGGGTTCGTACCGAATTTTGGGGTGTCCGGGACCCGGACCCGAACCCAGACATTTTCAAAAAAGTTCGGGTTCGGTGTTCGTCGATTACTTCCCGCTTTCTGAAGGGCTGCACAGCAGCCAATCAGCTAGCGTTTTACTTCTTGCCCTAAGAGCCCATCACAGCCATGCCTACTAATGGCATGGCTGTGATTGGCCAAGTGCAGCATGTGACCCAGCCTCTATTTAAGCTGGAGTCACGTAGCGCCGCACATCACACTGCTCTGATTAGTGTAGGGAGAGGACGCAGCTTCTGTCAGGGCGAGATTAGGCAGGTTAAAGTCAGCAACAGCACCTAATGAACGGATCAATTTACAGCTGAGAATCATTAAACTTCTGCTAGTTACTTGCTCGCTGGTTTTTAGGCTGCACAGAGCGTTTTTCTGTCACTTATTTTCTGGGTTGATCGGCAGCCATTTTGTGACTTGTGGTGCGCCAGAAGAAGCTGCCACCAAGTCCATCAATCCATCAATACTAGTTTTTTTTTTTGCTATATCCTACATCAGGGGCTTGGCTGTGCTAATTGTCACCCCTAGAAACTCAGGAAAGAAATTTCTATATTTTATTAAGGGGTTAAATACAATTGCCCAAATACCAGTCCCCTAAATCTGGTGTTCCAGCTTTGGTTAGACAAGTATAATACTGTCTGCTGTCTGGCAAAGGATAGATTATTTTCTGGGGTTAAATTCAATTGCCAAAATAGCAATACCATAAATCAGTGGTTTCAGCTGTGGCTGGCAAAATAGAATAGTGTCCGAGGTAACGCACACACGTACAGACGCACGTACACGATTCTTGAATAGTTGTATTATCGCGATAATAAAACTAACAGTGTAAAGTTGACTGTATTGCTCTAAGTTATATTCGCGTACGAATGTAACTTCTATTACAGCACACCAATACTAAAACTGACTAAGAGACAGCTTTAAGTTCTATTCGAACGCGATTGCAACTTTGGAACTTAAAGTGGTGTACGATTTTAAAAGTTGAGTACTAAAAGTTGGAATCGCAATGCGATTCTTATGTATTTGCTTAATCGCATTGTGATTACAACTTTGAGCTACCGATCACCATGGGAACGCCTCCTCCAGTAGAATGTACTGTCGGATGTGAGAATTAAGTTGAAATCGCAATGCGATTATTATATATCTGCTTAATCGCATTGCCGTTTCAACTTAGCATTGCTAAATAATTCCATCGATATTCGTTAACTTACTGACTCAGTAAGTTAGCGATATGGATGGAATTATTTAGCAATGCTAAGTTGAAATCGTAATGCGATTAAGCAAATATATAAGAATCGCATTGCGATTTCAACTTAATTCTCAGATCCGACAGTACATTCTACTGGAGGAGGCGTTCCCATGGTGATCGTTAGCTCAAAGTTGTAATCGCAATGCGTTTATTGCGGTATATTATCCCTCTGGGTGTCTTTTACAGCCTTTTTAGTGCCCAAAAGTTCGGGTCCCCATTGACTTCTATGGGGTTCGGGTTCGGGATGAAGTTCGGGTTGAGTTCGGATCATGAACCCGGACATTTTCCGGAAGTTCGGCCGAACCTCTCGAACCCGAACATCCAGGTGTTCGCTCATCTCTAAGGACCACCAGATATGGTAAAAAGTGCCTCTCCCCTACCCACACCGCCATCAAACATCTGATCTCGTTAAATCATATCTACAAGTAACATCAGGAGTTTTGTACCACGTTGTGAGTTTTTTTTTTTATCCGTTTTCCTGTATTCTTACGCATCTGGAAGAAGAATGGAGCTCTAAAAAAAGCCGAGACATGTCTCCCGGGGAGAACAAAATGCCTAAATCTCTTTCCCAAAAGCCAATAAAGGCTGGTTTTGGTATGAGAATAGGGGAATTAAGTATTTTATGCAGTTGCAATATTGGCTTCCTTGGAGGGGCTTGGGAACTGATCAGACTTTCAAACCATGTAAGGGGCCTGAGCAGAGCTTGGTGAGGAATGTGCTTGGCTATGCATGAGCGGAGAAAATATATCATGGAAGGAAAAGGTTTTGTGTCAGGGAGTAGAGAGTGGATAGAATCTCTGTCTCTAACCTCGCCTTCCTCATTAAATAAAGAGAGAACAAGAGTTTCTGAGTCACGGATCAAAGCTGGGAGACTTTGTCTCAGTTCGATCGGCGCAAGGCCAATTAGATCTCTCACTTGTATCAAGGGGGAAGGAAGTGGAATACCCCAGGCCGAGTTTTGAAACTTCTTCCAAGCCTCAAGAGTAGCTTTAATTGTAGGGCTAGCATTTTTGAAGGTGAGGAGGTCGATTTGGGTACCAGTCAGTAAAGTTCTAAAGGACGAGTGGATTAAAGAGGCCTCTATCTCTATCCATGACTTGTGGGGCATCTGTCTGAACCAATCTATGGCTCTAGACAGTAGTATTGCTGTATTATAAAGTGGGGGGGTCAGGAAGGCCTATACCCCCAAACGCTCTGGGCCTTTAAAGGACAGAGAAGGCCAGAAGAGCCTTTTTCCTCTCCCACATAAAGGTGCTGATATGTTTAGAAAGGGTCATAAAAAAGGAGGTACGGATAGGGAGAGGTAATACCTGTAATAAGTAATTCAGTCTAGGTAACACTAAAGAGGTGACCATGTTTTTGCGTCCAAATCAAGATAGCATTGGAAAGTGCATGGTAGCCAATTTTTTTGAAATGTGGGCTTTTTTCATATCTGGAGTTAGGGGAGAACCCTGGAGAGATTGATTGCAGACAGCCAGTAAGCATGGGAGAAGGGATTGCCTAAATGTACGGTAGTATAGGGCCCGAAGGCCATCGGGGCCCGGGGCCTTCACCTTAGGAAGTTGGTTAATAGCTACTGCTAGTTCGTCAGGCGTGAAGGGAGCACCTAGTATATATCTCTAAGAGGCATCTAATTTGGGGAGCGTTACGGATTGGAGAAATAGGTTGATGGAATCTAGTTGTGACCGGGCATTCACTCCCGGTCCGAATTGGGGAATGTTGTATAGTGAGTGATAGAAATTCTGAAAATTGGAGAGCTATATCTTTAGTTGACAACGCCATATCACCACCTGGTTTAGAGATTTTACATATGTGGTTGTGTGCACGTCTTTGTTTGATTCTACTCATCATGAATTTTGATGCTTTATCTCCATGGGCGAGATATTTATATCGTAAGTGGAGAAAATATTTAGTCGATGTAGAGTTCAGGTGGGTTTTTAACTCAGCGCGTAATGCATTAAGCTTGGAGAGATGTAGATCAGAGAGGGATTTTTTGTGTAATGTTTCAAGTTTCTGAATCTCTAACAAGAGAGAATCTATGCGATACATTCTTTGCTTTTTAACATGAGACCCCGAGCTAATTAATTGACCACACATGTAAGCCTTATGGGTATCCCATAGAATGTGAGGGGAGGTACCAGGGAAGGAGTTCAGTGTAAAGAAGTCATCCAGAAGTTTCTGAACCTTATCTTTGAGTTCAGTTGGTGAGATCAGCTGTTCGTTAAGTCTCCATTTGAATTCCCTTGGGGGTATGTGCGGTGGTGTGATATGCACCAAGACTGGAGAATGATCTGACAAATGTATAGAGTTGATTTGAGCTCCAGAACAGAACTGGAGGTGTTCTCTGAAAATAAATACATAACCAGTCTTTGGTATGCACCATGCACATTTGAAAAGAAGGTAAAATCCCTCTCAGTTGGATTTAAGGTTCTCCAAATATCCACTAACTTAATTATGAAACTATTTATGTAGAAAACGAAGGGCTCTCTGTGACAAGGCAGACTTCCGGGAGGAGGAGTCAATGGACTCATAATGTCCATTCCTTCTATAAAGGTTTCAGTGATCGGGAAGAGGTCATTGAACCATGATATTTGGTTATTATTAGGTGCGTTTATATTGATAAATGTGTATATATGGTTGCCTATGGAACCCTTCACCATTAAATATCTTCCATCGGCATCCTGAATGTGAGTAATATAGTGAAAAGGCGTTTTCTTACTAAAGCCTATGCTGACCCCCCCTGGAAGCAGAGGAGTTTGACCCGCCGTGAAACCACAAAGGAAAACTAGAGCGATAGAGATCTGGATAGCGGTTACATTTAAAATGTGTGTCCTGCAATGGAGAACGGAGCAATTTTTCTTTTTCATGAGAGAGAAAATTTGGCATCTTTTGGAAGGAGCATTAAATCCCTTTTACATTAAATGTTGCTACGCAAAGATCAGTAATCTCGCTCCAATTTGGGAAGTGATCAAGGCAATGATTAATATCAAAGAGTATTAATGGTACACCTTAAGTGTCATAGCGATAATAATATAGCTCAGGTTTATAAAGGTGGCCAGTAGACCCTGCAATATATGGGATATGACTAAACAGGCAAAAAGGCATCTACTTGAACACAATGTAGTGAGAACAGAGAACAACCAAAAATAACAATTCAACATAGGTATAGGAAGTAACAATAGCGCTACAGCACAGTGAGTTAGCGGTATAGTCAGTGGGGGAGTTATTATAACATGTAGTTTCACCCGTTGACAGGAGAAATATCCAGGTGGAAACCCGGAGGGTCAAAGTTTATAGAGTAAACAACAGATAAAGACAACAAGTAGTATTTTTCTAAAGTATGGATGAAGGCTTAGATAGCCAGAGTAAGGAAGATATACAAAAGAGCACAGAAGTAGGATCATCTCACTCTTGCATGGGAAGTCTTCTGGGGGTAGAGCTCAAGGCACTTCTCTTATTCTTGTGGGATTTTGGGGTGCGTTATCTTTCCCAAGGTTCCATTGATGGCAGTTCTGGGAGAGATAATAAATCCTATATGGGATCACAGTTTTATATTCCCAGTGGATTGCTGCTCAGCTGTTTATATACTGGGACAAAGTTCATGAATGTGGAAACAGACATTCTGCGACCAGCATACATAAATGAGTGTCCAAAAGGGAACGCCCATCTGTATGGCGTATTATGTGACCTGAGCCAGTCCGTCAGGGGCTCCAGGGCTCTCCTTTTTTTTAAGGTCGACTGGGCCAGGTCTTGAAAAATGAAAATGTCGTGACCATCCCAAATCACTGAACTGGCCTGATGTTTCTTTATTGTAGCTTGCATCATTCTCAAAGTGCAGCATTTCTAAGTGCACTAGAGATATACAGGAGACTAACCTAGAACTTTCCACTGTAGCAGAACTTCAGCTGAACTTTCCACTGTAGCAGAACTTCAGCTGTGTTTTGGTGTGCTCAGAACAGTTAAGGAATTTGTTAGACTGGTGTTGCTATTGTCTGATTGCTAATGAGCATAGGGCCATTAAGGTGTTAATTGTGTTGTTGTAGGAGGGGCTTTTGTAGGAGTGTGTGTATATATAGCCACATAATATTAGCTTGCCTAATTGTAGCTTGCATCATTCTCAAAGTGCAGCATTTCTAAGTGCACTAGAGATATACAGGAGACTAACCTAGAACTTTCCACTGTAGCAGAACTTCAGCTGAACTTTCCACTGTAGCAGAACTTCAGCTGTGTTTTGGTGTGCTCAGAACAGGTAAGGAATTTGTTAGACTGGTGTTGCTATTGTCTGATTGCTAATGAGCATAGGGCCATTAAGGTGTTAATTGTGTTGTTGTAGGAGGGGCTTTTTTAGGAGTGTGTGTATATATAGCGATTATGATACGTCAGGTAGGGGAGAACACCTCCATGTATGTGACATTGACGTATACTAATTCCCATATTACTAATCACTGTTTTTTTGTTATCTCTAACTTTGATTGACAATGTCTATTAATACTTGTATGGTGCTTGATATCTATATAGGTATATATTTGTTATATTTGTCCTACTGGATGCGCCTTTCTGAAGTGAGGTAGTGCATTAGGGCAACATCGCTATTTTGCCAGTTCTGGTCCCGGCTTCAGCCGGTGGAGCGCGCATGCCTATGTGACGCACTTCCGGTTGGAGCCGCGAACCGGAAGTTACTCTTGCCGCATCCTATTTAAAGCGTTGGAGCGGTATTACACACACGCCACCCGCTCCCACGCCATTACCTCACTTCAGGTATGTTTTGATCACTTCAGGTATGTTTTGATTACTAGGTTTTTGCTACCTATGGGTGATTGTGTTGTCTATATGGTTGTTCTGTGTTGTGTTCCGTTTATACCTTGTCTTACTTATCTCTGCCATATGATATTTATCAACAAACATGTCGGTAATGGACACATAACCCTGTCTGGAAATTAGCAACAATATGTCGACTATGGACTTATAACCCTATTTGGGAATGGACATTTTGATGTTACTCTGGACTATAAATACTATATCAATACCAATTCTCAGTGCCGGAGATGTGTATGTGTACTTGTACTACAACCTTTAGTTGACTTTTGTTTTTCCTATTTTTTGTCTTGCGTCTTATATGTACTAATTGAAGTCCACTGCATATATATGTACTAATGGATATTTCTGTATGTGTTATTCTTAGGCCCTGATGAAGGTCCTGTTGGACCGAAACGTTGGCCTTCTTGATTGAATTGTCTATAATGGTGGCTACTTCAATAAAAGTGGATTCTTGAGCATAATTTTGCTATATGAGTGCCGTGTTTTTTGCATATTGTATATATAGCCACATTATATTAGCTTGCCTAATTGTAGCTTGCATCATTCAGTGCAGGAATTGTTGTGCTTTCATTTCATGTTTCACTCTTCGCAGGTTTGGATGCTGTCTGATCTGCAGACAGTTCTCCATAATGCAGCAGGAAATAGCATTTTTGAAATCTGAGATTTGTAAAGTAACTGTTAGACAAACTCAGGATTGGCATGTTGCAATGCCACTTCCACAAAGGCCCCCCAGAAATGGAAGATGGGTTACTGTAGGTTCTGGTAGACTTAGAGCTGTTGATAGAAGACATGTCCCACAGTCGGTGGCTCTCTGTAATTCATTTGCAGCACTTTCAGAATGCAAGAGCAACATGGAGGATGGCCCAGGCACAGTGGGTGAGGAACAATCATCTCCTATGCTTAAGGTATGCAAGACTACTGACAAAGACAAAAAGGATATAGTGAGTACTAATAGTAAGCAACTATTGGTGGGCGATTCTATCATAAGAGGTGTGAAGTTTGAAGAAGAGGGTTCTGTGAGATGTCTCCCTGGTGTTATTAAGCAAGCAAAAATGGAAAAGAAGGTGGATGTTATTGTCCATCTTGGGACAAATGATCTGGCTTGCAATGAAGTTTCAAAGGTGAAGGAAGCTTTTCACACACTTGGTAATGATATACGGGAGATTGCATCGACTGTCTCATTCTCTGCAGTTCTGCCTGTGCATAACCATCAGCATGACAAGCAGTTGCGTATTAAGGAATTCAATGTATGGCTCGGTGAATGGTGTTTGAACCAGGGAATTGGCTTTGTGGCTCATGTTGGCTCTAGCTGGAATGGAAAAGAACTGTACAAGAAAGATGGTTTGCATCTTTCTCCCAAGGGAACGAATGTCCTCAGTGAACAGTTCAAAGTTTTTGCAAAGGAACATTTAAACTAGGAAAGGGGGGCACAAAAGAGACAATCCATCAGTTCGGCTGCCCTCCGAAAAAACAATGCCAGAAGATGCCAGGAGCTGATAAGATAAGAAACGACAAGCTGAGAGTCTTGTCTACAAATGCTCGCAGTTTAGGGAATAAGATCAACGAACTTGAGTCTGTAATGGCATCTGAGAATATAGATTTAGTGGCTGTTACTGAGACATGGTTCAATGAGAGTAATGACTGGGATATAACAATACCTGGGTTCTCTCTATATAGGAAAGACAGAGAAGGCAAGAAAGGGGGTGGAGTGGCCCTATATGTAAAAGATAGCATAAAATCTAATCTAATACAAGTCAGCGAAACCAATTTAGAGTCAGTTTGGGTTACGTTGCAGCTTGGTAATCATAAGGTAACTCGTGTAGGTGTCATATACAGACCACCAAGCCAAGTCAATGAATTGGATGATCTACTAGTTGAGGAAATGGCTAAAATGACATTGAAAGGGGAAGTTGTCATAATGGGAGACTTTAATCTTCCTGATATAAACTGGAAAACCAAAATAGCTAGTTCTGCCAGGAGTACAGACATTCTAAATTCCCTACTGGGATTATCTCTACAGCAAGTAGTTGAGGAGCCAACCCGGAAGGAGGCCATTTTAGATTTAGTATTCACAAATGGCAATTTGGTATCTGATATAACTGTAGGGGAAAGCTTAGGATCCAGTGATCACCAGTCAGTGTGGTTTACTATAAGTACAGTGACTGAGTCACTCCACACAAAAACAAAAGTTTTAGATTTTAGGAAAACAGACTTTTCTAAAATGAGATCAGTGGTATACGAGTCCCTATCAGACTGGAACAGTTTCAATGGAGTCCAAGAGAAATGGAACTACTTAAAAGTGGCACTATTGAAGGCAACAGAAAAGTGCATTAGGCTCGTCAGTAAAAGCAAAAAAAGGAAGAGACCACTGTGGTACTCAGCAGAAGTGGCCAAAATTATTAAAAACAAAAAGATGGCATTTAGTAAGTATAAAAACACCCAAAACGAGGATGACCGGGAAATCTATAAGATAAGGCAGAGAGAGGCAAAGCAAGTTATAAGAGCTTCTAAAGCTCAGGCAGAAGAGAAATTAGCTCAGTCAGTGAAAAAAGGTGATAAGACATTCTTCAGATACATAAATGAAAAAAGGAAATTAAAACAAGGAATTACCAAATTAAAAACAAAAGAAGGAAGGTGTATGGAAGAGGATAAAGAACTAGCTGACTGCCTCAATGAATACTTCTGTTCAGTTTTTACAAAGGAAAATGAAGGAGAAGGACCTCAGTTAGGGAGGAAGACTAATGAATCCTTTGATGCATGTGTCTTTACAGAGGAAGAGGTTCTAAGTCGGCTGTCTAAAATTAATACAAATAAATCACAGGGGCCTGATGGGATACACCCAAAGCTATTAAAAGAGCTTAGAGGTGTACTAGCAGAACCATTAACAGATTTATTTAACCAATCACTGGTAACAGGTGTAATCCCAGAAGATTGGAAATTAGCAAACGTTGTGCCAATTTACAAGAAAGGTAGTAGAGAGGAATCTGGCAACTATAGGCCAGTAAGCCTGACATCAATAGTGGGGAAATTAATGGAAACCATACTCAAGGAGAGGATTGTGGAACATCTAAAAACCCATGGGTTGATTGATAAAAAACAGCATGGGTTTACTTCAGGGAGATCATGTCAAACTAATCTTATTGACTTTTTGATTGGGTGACTAAAATAATAGATGGCGGAGGTGCAGTAGACATCGCCTATCTGGACTTTAGTAAGGCTTTTGATACTGTCCCACATAGAAGGCTTATCAATAAACTGCAGTCTTTGAGCTTGAGCTCACATATTATTGAATGGATTAGGCAGTGGCTGAAGGACAGAAAACAGAGGGTTGTAGTCAATGGAGTATATTCAGACCATGGTATTGTTACCAGTGGGGTACCTCAGGGATCTGTTCTGGGACCCATATTGTTTAATATCTTTATCAGCGAAATTGCAGAAGGCCTCAATGGTAAGGTGTGTCTTTTTGCTGATGACACAAAGATTTGTAACAGGGTTGATGTTCCTGGAGGGATACACCAAATGGAAAAGGATTTGGGAAAACTAGAGGAATGGTCAAAAATCTGGCAACTAAAATTTAATGTTGATAAGTGCAAGATAATGCACCTGGGGCGTAAAACCCAAGAGCAGAATATAAAATCAGTGATACAGTACTAACCTCAGTATCTGAGGAAAGGGATTTAGGGGTCATTATATCAGACGACCTAAAGGTGGGCAGACAATGTCATAGAGCAGCAGGTAATGCCAGCAGAATGCTTGGGTGTATAGGGAGAGGCATTAACAGTAGAAAGAGGGAGGTGCTCATGCCGCTCTACAGAGCACTAGTGAGACCTCATTTAGAGTATTGTGTGCAGTACTGGAGACCATATCTGCAGAAGGATATTGAAACTTTGGAGAGAGTTCAGAGAAGAGCTACTAAACTAGTACATGGATTGCAGGACAAAACTTACCAGGAAAGGTTAAAGGACCTTAACATGTATAGCTTGGAAGTAAGAAGAGACAGAGGGGATATGATAGAAACTTTTAAATACATAAAGGGAAGCATCACGGTAAAAGAGGAGAGAATATTTAAAAGAAGAAAAACTGCTACAAGAGGACATAGTTTTAAATTAGAGGGGCAAAGGTTTAAAAGTAACATCAGGTAGAATTACTTTACTGAGAGAGTAGTGGACGCATGGAATAGCCTTCCTGCAGAAGTGGTAGCTGCAAATACAGTGAAGGAGTTTAAGCATGCATGGGATAGGCATAAGGCAATCCTTCATATAAGATAGGGCCTGGGGCTATTCATAGTATTCAGTATATTGGGCAGACTAGATGGGCCAAATGGTTCTTATCTGCCGACACATTCTATGTTTCTATGTGCTTTAGCTAGGATGGCTTCTTTCACGGGAAAGCTAAAACATTTGCAGATTATATCCCTTGGTGGGGCAGCGGTGGCAGGTGTGAGGGATATCACTTGCGGCTGCCGATTCTGGTATGCTGCGGAAACGCAGGTTGTTACGCCTCCCACGATTCTCCAGGGCACAATATAGGGAGTTTAAAGTAGACTTAGGGGCGTAACTATAGGGGAAGCAGGGGAAGTGTCTGCTTTGAAGCCCATCCAAGAGGAGGAGGAGAAGTACTAAAGATTTTGTCAGGGCCCCTCAACAGTATTACACAATAAAATTATGTATAGTGGCAGTATAGACAGTGTAGAAAACGGATGGAACAGCTGCCGGGCCTGGTCTGAGAGAGCGATCTTTACTAGCCAAAGGAAAGGGGGGGGGGGGGGCATGAAAGGAAGGAGTTGTGAAAAAATTACTGGGGGAGAGAGCCCCATTCAAAAATTTGCTGTGGGGCCTAGTCATTTCTAGTTACGCCACTGAGTAGACTGAATAGAGCCGAGGTGTTGGGAGATGGCCGTTTGGTGGTGAACAATGGCAGTATGTGAGTATTCCGGGGATTCTAACCTTTTCCCGATGTGCCGGACATCCTTCTTTATTACAGCCAGCTCAGTGCTCAGTGGTTCAAGCGCTGAAGCTAGGGAGGAGGCCAGTGTTTCTTTTAGGTAGGAGCGAGAAATAGGAAGGGTTTCTCCTCACCTCCCTGTGCAGCATCCATAAGCTCCGTCTGTGGGCGGCATTTTGGCGCCATTTGCTGTCACGAGCTATGTAAGCGGCGGCGTATTTTTTGATAAATTTATCCATGTCACCTCCACCGGACGCTGTCTTCTGTTTTCCTGAGGTGTCACCAGGTTTAGGTCCTCCGATTTTCACCATAATGGGATCGCCAAGCAGTGGGGCCAAGCAGATAGGGTGATGTTATACACGGAGCAGCAATCTCAGGCAACCATCCACTGCAAGTGGTATCTCCGCCCCCCCCTTGGCTATTCACTTCTGACAAATCACACAGCACAGTACCCACCATTTTAAGTTTAAATTCAGTACACTAGTGAGGGAATCAGAACTGGGAGGATGAAGACAGGCCATCACATGACTTCGGAAGGAGCCCCAGCCGACGGGCCTGCCCACAATGCTTTGCAGTCAGCCAATCAGTAGGGAGGCTATTGACTGATCTATCAGGCTGTATGCTAGCTCTGAAGCACAGAAAACATTGTAATCTCAGCCACTGATGTAACAGGACGTGTCTGTCCTATTAGGAATAAAAACACAAGAAGATATTACTTTTAGGGTCTTGCAGAAACAGTTTAGGAACTGCAAAGAAGATATATTTAGTTAGGTAGATTGAATTGCTAGGTAGAAATAGGGGTGCACTTAGCATTTCTGCTGCTTGAGGCAAAAAATGAACAGGCACCCCCTGCATCCTTTTCCCACCTCCAAAATGTTTCCTATTTACAATGTTTCAGATCTTGCCTTAGATTTTTCAATCTCTATGTTAAATCTCTGGGGCAACTAAGAAAATGTGGATTTTTCTGCAAACTTTGTCAGCTTTTCCTCTTCCGAAATCTTCATGTGTAGTATTATCATCTGTAATGAGGTTAAAGGTTTATGAATGGGAATAAGCACCTGTTGTTCAGTGGTTACTCATCTGCTTAGGCTACAGTGTTTTCTGCTGCTCCAATCCTTGGCCCACAATTAGGCTGGAGGAAAGATAAACAAAACCTATAAAAAATATACCAGACTGCACTAATAACAATTAATAGTACTTTAATAAATCACATATAAAAGGTGTTAAAAACAATGCAGGGGAAAAGGTGGCATCACTGGATGAGGGGGCACAGGGCAAGTACAGTAAATATTTAAGCAACCAACATAATTACCATAAAGTGCATCTGCAAATAAATTGTCACTGAAAATAAAAAATCACCCATTACCATTAGTGTAATGCTCAATCCAACTCCGAAGATGAATACTGGGATCCTGCCATACAGACAACCAGGAAGAGGTATATGGTCAACCTTAGATTTGTAACATATAAACACATAAACAGTATATGTATATATATATATATATATATATATATATATATATATATATATACAGGTATACACACACACATACACAGTATATTTATACACACATACAACATGCAGACACATATACAGCATATACATCCCTTCAAACTAAGTCATCAGAGGGAAAGGGCCTTGGTAAGAGTTACTTAGACTGTCCTTAGCTGTCATTCTAGCAGGAGAGGGATATCTGTATCCTGAACTTTGAGACTGTTCTTGGGAGTGGGTGCTCTATAAGCTAATTCCCAAATCCCCCACTATCAAAACAGGACTTCTCCACCTAGCACTCCCTATCTCTGACTCACTACTGCAGGAAGTCGGACCAGGTCACGCCTACCAAAAGGGGAGAAACAGGGTGGTTAACTCTGTTACAGCCAACCATTGCCAACCATTACCTCCCTTGCTGCATAAAACAACATGGTACACGTAAAATATATAATATTACATAGCAATGCAGAAATTAAGAATACAATAGTAGTACCCCCAGGTCTGGGGTACTACATGATGAAACCAAGATTGAACATTTAGGCCTCAACTCTAATTCCTCATGTTTGGGGGAAACCAGACACGGCTCAATACTACCATTCCTACAGTGAACCATGATGGTGGCAGCATCATGCTGTTGAGGTGTTTTTAAGGGATGGGACAGGAAGACTGCTCAGAATTGATGGAAAATTGAATGGAGCAGAGATATTCCTAAAGAATACCTTAGTTTTCAAAGGTCATAATGGCTGTGCTTCTTTATACAATCATAACTCTGAATGAACAATTATGTTTGGGCCCGCTAATTTTTTATTCAGTCATAGTATTCCCTGTTTTAGCTGCACAGATAGATGCATTTCATTAAGAAGCGGCATCCCTTCTGCCATCAGTGTAATGCTGTGACATCCTTTCCCTTACCTCCCACTATGTTTGTTTTCTGCTCCGGAGCTCATAGAACTGATAAGGAGAAATCAATCACACTTACAGACACACAGGATCCAGTGATCTTCAGAAGCTGTGTGGAAGCCGTTGTTTTATCAGGCTCAAGATCTCAACTCACTTTGACATGCTTGTACATCCTCTCAGACATCTTCTGAGTCTCTGTTACCAAGGACATATCTTGCCTCACAAAAGGCAGTAGACTGCAACTTAGGTGGAGATGAGACCCCTAGTGGTCATGGCTGTATGAAGCGCCGCCCCTCTCAATAAGCTACGCCTCCTTTTCTTACCACTATAGAAAAGTGTCAGGAAGCTCAACAAGTCACAAAATGATGGCACAAATATGGTGTGCCCCTCAACTAGCTTAAGCAAACAGCCAAGACAATAATGAAGTGGCTTAGGGACAGCTCTGTGAGTGTTGTGGCGTAGCCAGAGCCTTGTCTTGAACATCTCTGGAGAGAACTTAAAATGACTGCCCACAGACGGTCCCCATGCAATGTGACAGAGCTTAAAGAGGACCTTTCATGGATCCAGACATTATAAACTAAGTATCAGGATATGTAGGTAGTAAAGCAGTTATCTAACTGCGCTTACTTTTGTTACTGTGTGTGGCTCCATTCCCCCGCTGTGGACCCCATTAAATTCTCCTGCCTGGTATGCTAATTTAAGTATTGGTACACCGAGGAGGAGTTTGCCCTATTTCTCAATGGGCGTCTCCTTCTCCCTGGCTGTAGTGCTGTCCAATCACAGCGGAGAGCGTGACAGCCAGGGAGAAAAAAAAACTCTCCTTCTCCCTGGCTGTGACGCTCTCCGCTGTGATTGGACAGCGCTACAGCCATGGAGAAGGAAACATCCATTGAGAAACAGGGCAGACTCCTCCTCAGTGTACTGATACTAAAATTAGCATACCAGCATTGGCGTGCGCACAGGGTGTGCTGGGTGTGCCTTGGCACACCCTAATCAAGTCTAAAAGGGTGCTGGCCGGCGAATACTAATGAAGCACTTCCATTTTTACCGCTTCCTGGTCCTCGGCTGTCGGCTGTACAGGGCTGCGCACAGCGTGATGTCACGCTGTGCGCGCCAGTTCAGAGCACACAACCGAGAGCTGACATCTGGAGGAAGAACATCACTGGCTGCGAGGAGCGGCGGCGCCCAGGAGCAGGAGAGGTAAGTTTTTTTTTTATTTTATAAAAAATGAGGCTGCTGGGAGCATAATGAGGCTGCTGGGGGCATAATGAGGCTGCTGGGGGCATAATGAGGCACATGGGGGCTAATGAGAGGCATAATGGGTAGGGATGAGCAAACCCGAACTGGATATTTCGGGGTTCGTACCAAATTTTGGGGTGTTCGGGACTCGGACCCGGACCCGAACATTTTCAAAAAAAGTTCAGGTTCGGGTCCATTGTTCGGCGATTTCTTCCCGCTTTCTGAAGGGCTGCACAGCAGCCAATCAGCTAGCGTTTTAATTCTTGCCCTAAGAAGCAATGTCTACTAATGGCATGGCTGTGATTGGCCAAGTGTAGCATGTGACCCAACCTCTATTTTAGCTGGAATCACATAGCGCCGCACGTCACACTGCTTTGATTAGTGTAGGGAGAGGACGCAGCTTCTGTGAGGGCGAGATTAGACAGGGAAAAGTCAGCAAAAACACTTAATGAAGTGATCGATATACAACTGTGAATCATTCACCTTCTGCTAGTTAATTGCTCACTGGTTTTTAGGCTGCACAGAGCGTTTTTCTGTCACTTTGATCGGCGGCCATTTTGTGTCTTATGGTGCACCATTCCATCAATCCATCAATACTATTTATTTATTTTTTTTTATATATCCTACATCAGGGGCTTGGCTGTGCTTATTTCAATATTTTATTAAGGGGTTAAATTCAATTGCCAAAATAGCAATCCCCTAAATCTGGTGTTCCAGCTGTGGCTAGCCAAGTGTAATACTGTCTGCTGCCTGGCAAAGGATAGATTTTTTTCTGTGGTGAAATTCAATTGCCAAAATAGCAATCCCCTAAATCTAGTGTACCAGCAGTGGCTGGCAAAGTTTAATAGTGTCCGGCAAAGGATATATTTTGTTCTGGGGGGAAATTCAATAGCCAAAATAACAATACCGTAAATCTGGAGTCCCAGCAGTGGCTGGCCAAGTTTAATAGTGTCCGGCAAAGGATAGATAATTTTCTGGGGTGAAATTCAATTGCCAAAATAGCAATACCGTAAATCTGGTGTTCCAGTTGTGACTGGACAAGTTTCATAGTGTCCGTCATAAGATATATTATTTTCTCGGGTGAAATACTGTTGCAAAAACAGAAATACCGTAAATATGGTGTTTCAGCTGTGGCTGCTCAAGTTTAATGGTGTCTGGCAATGGATATATTTTTTTATGGGGTGAAATTCAATTGCCAAAATAGCAATACCATAAATCAGTGTTTTCAGCTGTGGCTGGCCAAGTTTAATAGTGTACGGCAAAGGATTTATTATTTTCTGCAGTGAAATTCATTTACGAAAATAGAAATACAGTAAATCTGTTGTTCCAGCTGTTGCAGGTCTAGTTTAAATCTGTCCGTAAAAGGGTATATTTTTTTCTGGGGTGAAAATTAATTGCCAAAATAGCAATACCCTGAATCTCGTGTTCCATCTGTTGCAGGCCTAGTTTAAATCTGTCCATAAAAGGGTATATTTTCTTCTGAGGTGAAATTCAATTGCCAAAAAAGCAATACCATAAATCTGGTGTCCCAGCAGTGGCTGGCCAAGTTTAATAGTGTCCGTCAAAGGATTTAATATTTTCTGCGGTTAAATTCAGTTGCCAAAATAGAAATACTGTAAATCTGGTGTTCCAGCTGTGACTGGACAAGTTTAATAGTATCCGTCAAAGGATAGATTTTGTTCTGGGGTGAAATTTTATTGCCAAAATAGCAATACCATGAATCTGGTGTTCCAGCTGTGACTGGACAATTTCCCTAGTGTCCGTCAAAGGATATATTATTTTCTGGGGTGAAATACAGTAGGAAAAATAGGAATACAGTAAATCTATTGTTCCAGCTGTTGCAGGCCTAGTTTAAATCTGTCCGTAAAAGGGTATATTTTTTTTTCTGTGGTGAAATTTAATAGCCAAAATAGCAATACCCCGAATCTGGTGTTCCAGCTGCAGTTGGACAATTTCCCTAGTGTCCGTCAAAGAATATATATTTTTTTCTTGGGTGAAATACAGTTGCAAAAATAGAAATACAGTAAATCTGGTGTTCCAGCTGTTGCAGGCCTAGTTTAAATCTGTCCGTAAAAGGGTATATGTTTTTTCTGGGGTGAAATTTAATTGCCAAAATAGCAATACCCTGAATCTGGTGTTCCAGCTGTTGCAGGCCTAGTTTAAATCTGTCCGTAAAAGGGTATATTTTTTTCTGGGGCTAAATTTAAAAGCCAAAATAGCAATACACTGAATCTGGTGTTCCAGCTGTGACTGGACAATTTCCCTAGGGTTTGTAAAGGAGATATTATTTTCTGGGGTGAAATACAATTGCAAAAATAGCAATACCATGAATCAGTGGTTTCAGCTGTGGCTGGCCAAGTTTAATAGTGTACAGCAAAGGATTTATTATTTTCTGCAGTGAAATTCAGTTGCAAAAATAGAAATTCAGTATATCTGTGGTTCCAGCTGTTGCAGGCCTAGTTTAAATCTGTCCGTAAAAGGGTATATTTTTTTCTGGGGTAAAATTTAATTTCCAAAATAGCAATACAAAAATCACAGAAATATAGTGGCCAAAATGGGGGAACTGCTCAGACCCCAAAAACTGTAGCGTGTTTCTCATTGGGGAAGCAGTCCCACCGCATGTGGACCACAGCAAACGCCCATCTTCAGCAAAAATTGCGTACAATGGAGGATGCCGGCGCGGACCACATGCACCACAAAGGCATCCTACACAAAACGGAGCATTGCGCGGATGAAATATAGAAATAAAAAAATCACTGAAAAAAATGCACCAAACGGATATGTCACTGACTATACTAGCTAGTCAAACAAACAGATATTAAAAGCTGAGACTGTTCCTGTCAGGAACACATCGGAGCCCCTCATGCACCACGTCACAGTCACTCAGCATAGCATGGGGTCCTACCACTACGCTAACTATGGTGTGAACACAGTCTGAAGGTGATGGAATACTGCTCACAGCCAAGCTTCCACACAACCGTATAGCAAGACAACTAATGCAATGTGAATAAAGCAAGACTGCAAGCCACACCCATGCACTGCTGCATGTAGTCGCTCATGTGTGCCACGCTCCCCAGAGGTAAGGACAAGCTGTCCTCTGTGGGAGGCTTATGATTATCGTCCTCTGTATCCCCCCAGCCACGCACCAGTGATGGGCCTGAGCTGTGTCGGATTCCTCCCCGCTGTGAACCTGCTAAATCCTCATCCTCCTCCACCTCATCCTCCTCGTCCTCCTCGTCCTCCAGTAGTGGGCCCTGGCTGGCCACATTTGTACCTGGCCTCTGCTGCTGCAAAAAACCTCCTTCTGAGCCACTTCTAACAGACTGGCCTGAAAGTGTTAAAATGACCCCTCATCCTCCTTCTCCTCCTCCTCCTCCTGGGCCACCTCCTCTTTCATCATCGCCCTAAGCGTTTTCTTAAGGAGACATAGAAGTGGTATTGTAATGCCGTTAACGGTGGCATCGCCATTGGCCATGTTGGTGGAGTACTCGAAACAGCGCAACAGGGCACACAGGTCTCGCATGGAGGCCCAATCATTGGGGGTGAAGTGGTGCTGTTCCGCAGTGTGACTGACACGTGCGTGCATGCTGCAGCTGAAACTCCACTATGGCCTGCTGCTGCTTGCACAGTCTCTCCAGCCTGTGCAAGGTGCAGTTCCACCTGGTGGGAACGTCGCATATGAGGCGGTGAGCTGGAAGGCTGAAGTTCCGCTGTAGCGCAGACAGGTGAGCAGCGGCAGGATGTGAACGCCGGAAGCGCGCACAGACGGCCCGCACTTTATGCAGCAGCTCTGACATGTCAGGGTAGTTGTGAATGAACTTCTGCACCACCAAATTCAGCACAAGCTCCAGGCAAGGGATGTGCGTCAAACCGGCTAGTCCCAGAGCTGCGACAAGATTTCGCCCATTATCGCACACCACCAGGCCGGGCTTGAGGCTCACCGGCATAAACCACTCGTCGGTCTGTTGTTCAAAACCCCGCCACAACTCCTGCGCGGTGTGGGGCCTGTCCCCCAAACATATGAGTTTCAGAATGGCCTGCTGACGTTTACCCCGGGCTGTGCTGAAGTTGGTGGTGAAGGTGTGTGGCTGACTGGATGAGCTGGTGGAAGCAGAGGATGAGGAAGCCGAGTAGGAGGAGGGGGCTACAGGAGGCAAAGAATGATGCCATGCGATCCTTGGCAGCGGAAGGACGTGTGCCAAGGAACTCTCCGCCTGCGGCCCAGCCGCCACTACATTTACCCAGTGTGCAGTTAGTGAGATATAGCGTCCCTGGCTGTGCTTACTGGTCCACGTATCTGTGGTTAGGTGGACCTTGCCACAGATGGCGTTGCGCAGTGCACACTTGATTTTATCGGATACTTGGTTGTGCAGAGAAGGCACGGCTGTCTTGGAGAAGTAGTGGCGGCTGGTAACATCATACTGTGGGACAGCCATGGACATCAGCTGTTTGAAGCTGTCTGTGTCCACCAGCCTGAATGACAGCATTTCAAAGGCCAGTAGTTTAGAAATGCTGGCTTTCAGGCCCAGGGCTTGAGGGTGGCTAGGTGGGAATTTACGCTTTCTCTCCAAGGTTTGTGAGATGGAGAGCTGAACTCTGCCATGTGACATGGTGGAGATGCTTGGTGATGCAGGTGGTGGTGTCGGTGGCACATCCTCTGTTTGGTGGGTGGCAGGTGCCAATGTTCCTCCCGAGGCGGAGGAAGAGGCCGAGGCAGCAGCAGAAGAGAGAGCAGGGGGAGCCAGAGTGAGTTCCTTGCTTTTAAGGTGTTTACTCCACTGCAGTTCATGCTTTGCATGTTGATGCCTGGTCATGCAGGCTGTGCTAAGGTTCAGAACGTTAATGCCTCGCTTCAAACTCTGATTGCACAGCGTGCAAACCACTCGGGTCTTGTCGTCAGCACATTGTTTAACGAAGTGCCATGCCAGGGAACTCCTTGAAGCTGCCTTTGGGGTGCTCGGTTCCTGGTGGCAGTGGCTTTTGCCCCCTGCTCCCTCTTTTGCTACACTGTTGGCTCGGTCTCACCACTGCCTCTTCCTCTGAACTATGAGTCAGTGGCACGACCTTCATTCCATGTGGGGTCTAGGACCTCATTGTCCCCTGCATCTTCTTCCACACAGTCTTTCTCCCCGACCTCCTGTTCGTTCTGCACACTGCAGAAAGACGCAGCAGTTGGCACCTGTGTTTCGTCATCATCAGAGATGTGCGGACTCTGATGAGGTGGTATTCCCATGTCCTCATCATCAGGAAACATCAGTGGTTGTGCATCAGTGCATTCTATGTCTTCCACTACTGGGGAAGGACTAGGTGGATTCCCTTGGGAAACCCTGCCAGCAGAGTCTTCAAACAGTATAAGAGACTGCTGCATAACTTGAGGCTCAGACAGTTTCCCTGATATGCATGGGGGTTGATGTGACAGACTGATGGCTTTGGTTTTCAGGAGCCACCTGTGCGCTTTCTGCAGAAGACTGGGTGGGAGATAATGTTGTGAACGTGCTGGATCCACTGTCGGCCACCTAATTGACTAGCGCCTGTACCTGCTCAGGCCTTACCCTCCTTAGAACGGCATTGGGCCCCACCAAATATCGCTGTAAATTCTGGCGGGTACTGGAACCTGAGGTAGTTGGTTCACTAGGATGTGTGGCTGTGGCAGAATGGCCACGTCCTCTCCCAGCACCAGAGAGAACACTAACACCACCACGACCGCGTTTGCGTCCCTTACTAGATGTTTTTCTCATTGTTACCGTTCACCAAGCACCACATTAGAAAAAAAAAATTTGGCCCAATGTATTGATTTCAAATTCAGGCCCGTTTTTACAGGCACCTAACACTATCTGCTTATTTATTTATGTATCGTATTACACTAATCCAGGCACAGCAGTAACCACTGAATTAGGGGAATATCTCATTTAGGGCTAGTATTTAGGCCCTAGGTGAAAGTTATCCTTTTTTGGACAGATTTACACTTGGAGATGCACAGTAGCGTGAGAAAAAATATGTAGGATTATTCCTTCAGCAATTGTATTTTAACACTGTGTAATATACCCTTTAACGGACAGAAATACAATGGGAGATGCACGGTAGCATGTGAAGTTAATGAGGATGACCCTCTCAGCACTTGTATATACACCTTGAGTGTAATATACCCTTTTATGGACAGATTAACACTTGGCCTGCAACAGCTGGAACACCAGATTCAGGGTATTGCTATATTGGCAATTAAATTTCACCCCAGAACAAAATATATGTTTTGGCGGACACTATTATACTTTGCCAGCCAAAGCTGTGACACCAGATTTATGGTATTGCTATTTTGGCAATTGAATTTCACCCCAGAACAAAATATATGTTTTGGTGGACACTATTATACTTTGCCAGCCACTACTGGAACACCAGATTCAGGGTATTGCTATTTTGGCAATTGAATTTCACCCCAGAACAAAATATACCCTTTTATGGACAGATTAACACTTGGCCTGCAACAGCTGGGACACCAGATTCAGGGTATTGCTTTTTTGGCAATTGAATTTCACCCCAGAACAAAATATATGTTTTGGCGGACACTATTATACTTTGCCAGCCAAAGCTGTGACACCAGATTTATGGTATTGCTATTTTGGCAATTGAATTTCACCCCAGAACAAAATATATGTTTTGGCGGACACTATTATACTTTGCCAGCCACTACTGGAACACCAGATTCAGGGTATTGCTATTTTGGCAATTAAATTTCTCCCCAGAGCAAAATATACCCTTTTACGGACAGATTAACACTTGGCCTGCAACAGCTGGGACACCAGATTCAGGGTATTGCTTTTTTGGCAATTGAATTTCACCCCAGAACAAAATATATGTTTTGGCGGTCACTATTATACTTTGCCAGCCACAGCTGTGACACGAGATTTATAGAATTGCTATTTTGGCAATTGAATTTCACCCCAGAACAAAATATATGTTTTGGCGGACACTATCATACTTTGCCAGCCACTAATGGAACACCAGATTCAGGGTATTGGTATTTTGGCAATTCAATTTCAACCGAGAACAAAATATACCCTGTTTCAGGCAGATTTTAAATAGGCCTGCCACTGCTGGAACACCAGATTCAGGGTATTGCTATTTTGGCAATTGAATTTCACCCCAGAACAAAATATACCCTTTTACGGACAGATTAACACTTGGCCTGCAACTGCTAGAACACCAGATTCAGGGTATTGCTATTTTGGCAATTGAATGTCACCCCAGAACAAAATATACCCTTTTTACGGACAGATTAACACTTTCACCCCAGAACAAAATATATGTTTTGGCGGACACTATTATACTTTGCCAGCCAGTGCTGGGATACCAGATTCAGGGTATTGCTATTTTGGCTATTTAATTTCACCACAGAAAATGATCTATCCTTTGCCAGACAGCAGACAGTATCACACTTGGCTAGCCAAAGCTGAAACACCAAATTTAGGGGATTGGTGTTTTGGCAATTGTATTTAACCCCTTAATAAAATATAGAAATTGCTATCCTGAGTTTCTAGGGGTGACAATAAGCACAGCCAAGCCCCTGATGTAGGATATAGCAAAAAAAAAATGTATTGATGGATTGATGGACTTGGTGGCAGCTTGTTCTGGTGCACCACAAGTCACAAAATGGCCGCCGATCACCCCAGAAAAAAGTGACAGAAAAACGCTCTGTGCAGCCTAAAAACCAGTGAGCAATTAACTAGCAGAAGTTGAATCATTCACAGCTGTAGATCGATCAGTTCATTAGGTGCTGTTGCTGACTTTTCCCTGCCTAATCTCGCCCTGACAGAAGCTGCGTCCTCTCCTTACACTAATCAGTGCAGTGTGATGTGCAGCGCTACGTGACTCCAGCTTAAATAGAGGCTGGGTCACATGCTGCACTTGGCCAATCACAGCCATGCCATTAGTAGACATGGCTGTGATGGCTTCTTAGGGCAAGAAGTAAAACACTAGCTGATTGGCTGCTGTGCAACCCTTCAGAAAGTGGGAAGAAATCGCCGAACAACGGACCCGAACCCGAACTTTTTGGAAATGTTCGGGTCCGGGTCCATGTCCTGAACACCCCAAAATTCTTTACGAACCCGAACTATGCTCGAACTGTTCGCTCAACACTAGCTATCCACAATTACCCCTAAAAAAAAGCCTATCAGCATGCGGCTGCTATTAGGGGGACCTTACTGCACCCCAAAAACCAATGGAAGACACAAAAATTTGAATTATTGGCACATATGATCAAACTCATAAGGAAGTACGGCAGATCCTCAAAGACCACTGTAGCATTCTGAGGTCTGATCCTGATGTGGAGCATTTGGTTGAAGAATATCCTTCGATTACTTACCGATGGGGTTGTAATCTCAGAGACAAACTAGTACACAGAGCATTTAACACCCCCATAAAGCACACATGGTTATCGAATAAACTGTCTGGTACCTTCAAGTGTGGAGATTGTGTTACATGTAAGGTGATCAACAAAAGTCAATAAGATAGTGAGCTCCACCACTGGATGCAACTACACCATCAGATCCTTCATTAATTGCAGGACTGTTTAAAAATACACCCCAAAACACATTGCCCTACTTCTCCTGAGTATGGCGATACCACATGTGTGACACTTTTTTGCAGCCTGGGTGCGAAAAGGGGCCCAAATTCCAATGAGTACCTTTAGGATTTCACAGGGCATTTTTACGCATTTAGATTCCAGACTTCTTCTCACGCTTTAGAGACCCCTAAAATGCCAGGGCAGTATAAATACCCACAAGTGACCCCATTTTAGAAAGAAGACACCCCAAGGTTTTCCGTGAGACGTATGGTGAGTTCATGTAAAATTTTATTTTTTGTCACAAGTTAGTGAAATATGAGACTTTGTAAAAAACATAAATAATAAAAAAAAAAAAATCAATTTCCGCTAACTTGTGCCAAAAAAATAAATAAAAATTCTGTAAACTCAAACTGCCCCTCATGGAATACCTTGGTATTGATCCTGTGACATCACGGCAGGTCCTTCATCCAACATCTGTTGGATGAAGGACCTTTGGTGACGTCACAGGATCACATGGGTCACATGGTCCACTCAAATGCTTCTATGATTGGACCATGTGACCCTGTGACGTCACCACAGGTCCTGAAGCAAGCAATCATAAAGAGAGAAGACGTTCTGGGGCTCTGCGCGTACAATGGGAGAAGGTGAGTTAACTCTTTATTATTTTTAACCCTTTATAGCCCGGGGAACATTGCATTCTGTAATTAGAATGCAATTATTTTCCCTTATAACTATGTTATAAAGGAAAATAATTACATATACAGAATACGCTGAGATTTTTTCACGCGCGTGCTAAACGCACTACAAACGTTAGCACACGCGCGGAAAAATCATGGCGATTCCCGCAACGCACCCGTCTCTTATCCGGGCGTCAAACATGACGCCCGTGTGCAAGAGGCCTACAAGTAGAAGAAAATTAGGGCCTAATTGCCATTCAGAGGTGCAGTGATATATTCTAAAGCCCTGTTTGCCATGTATTAGTGGCTAAATAAAAATATATTCGCCATTCAGCGTTGCACTTATCTGTTGAAAAGCCTTTTGTGTTGTGAAGAAATAGAAAAAAAATTAGGGCCTAATTGCCTTTCAGCAATCCAGTGATATATTCTAAAGCCCTGTTTGCTGTGTATTAGAAGTGAAACAAAAATATATTCGCCATTCAGCGTTGCACTTATCTGTTGAAAAGCCTTTTGTGTTGTGTAAAAGTAGAAAAAAATGATGTCCCTAATTGCCGGTCAGCGGTACAGTGATATATTCTAAAGCCCTGTTGACATGTATTAGTGGCTAAATAAAAAATATTTGATTAAACAGTATGTCAGACAGAGAAGTGCCAGGCCCTGCACAGGGGAGTATGCAAAATAAATGTGAAGCCCCAGTCCCAGTTAGCCAGAATCCTACTCCGCACTGATGAGGGGCAACACCCCGAAACAGATGTCTGTGTTGAGACTCTTAAATGAGGCTCCACAGTGTTTTTTGTAGCTGGTCTACCTGAGATCAGCTATTGTTGTGTCTGCACAGGGGATTGGTAGAGGCCTAAATGTTTCTGGCGAAGGCAGAGGTCATAGCAGAGTAAGGGGCCGTGGCAGCATGGGTCACCATGGCCGAGCTCCCAGTGTCAGCTAGCGGTCGTGTCATGACCAGCAACCCAACGGTACTTGAATGCTTGACTCAATCTTCGACTTTGTCGCAAGTGACGTCAGACACCCCCAGCCAAGAGTCAGTGCATTTGTCAGACAGAATCCTCAGCTGGCATGGCCCAGGAGCGGACCTTGTCCTCAACCTGCCTCTGTCATTTTCTGTTTACTCTGCCAGAGAAGTATTGTATGCTGTGGGCTCAGCTCCACTATACAGTGAGAACGTGCTACTAGAAGACAGACAGCAGCTACTAGCAAGCCAAGATGTGGAGGAGACATCCGCTGCTTCCTCCACTAGGCGGGCAAGTAGTAATGAGAAGAGTGGCATGGGAGCTGGTTTTGTGAGCTGTCAGGCTTCTGACCCAGAGATGGTTGAGGAGGACATCAGTGACGTGCAGAAAGTACTTGATGATAATGATGTAGCTGATCGCACTTGGAAGCCAGGTGACAAAGAGGCTTCATCATCATCGGGGGAAGAGGGTGGCAGCCAGCCAGCAAGTTGCTAGCATGGCCGGAAGTCATCAGGGTGGCAGCAGTGGGAGGTCGGGAGCCAAACGTGCACGAGGTAGAGCCTACCTGCTCGGGAAGTAGCAGTGCACGGGTTCATGGAGGCAGCGGTCAGTTAGTGCGTAGTGTTGGGGGAAAAATAACCTACTCAGCGGTGTGGCAGTTTTTTGTTAAGCTACCAGAGGAGGTGAACAAGGCCATATGTAGAATCTGTGGACAGAACATGAAGCGTGGCCAGGGTGCCATTGCCCTGCGTCAAAATATGCAGCGTCACTAGAAAGTGGCCTGGAAGAACCGTGAATCCGATGTGGTGGTCCAGCCTGCCGCAGCAACCGCTGTATCACCCAGTGGCATGCACCCGGTTTCAGGCAGTCAAGGCTTCACCACCTCAGCTGAAGGGAGCTGTCTGTCCTTCCCATCATCTGCTGGTCCTGATACACCTGCTCCTCCTACTCCTCGATAGTAATTTCGTCAGCAATCGATAACCTAAGCAATCACCAAGACACAACAGTATGCATGCACTCTTCCAACGGCACAGAAGCTGAATGTGCTCCTGTCCAAGTTGCTGCAAGTTGCTGCAGTCCCTCCCTTTTCCAAGTGATGGACTCTGCACCTTTTCAGAGAACTGATGGCTTGTGCCGAGCCCAGGTGGAGAGTCCCAAGCCGTCATTTCTTTGCCAAAAAGGCAGTAACAGCCCTGCGCACACATGTAGAGCAGAAGGTGGGCCAGTCATTGAGCCTGTCGGTGTCTGCTAAACTGCACGGCAGCGCTGACTTGTGGAGCTGTAACTATGGTCAGGGACAATACATGGGTGAATGTGGTTCCTGGACAGCCACACCAACGACTTTGCCAGGTGACGCTGCTTCCGCCTCCACGTTGTCACGCCGTTGGTCCTGCGACAATGTCCGCCTCTGCATCCTCATCCTTCACCATGTCCTCAGCCTCCACTGCAGGGACAATTCACAGTGCCCCTCCAGCACATCACATGTGCAGGGCACGGCGGTGTCACGCTGTTCTGCACCTGGTTTACCTGGGCAAATGGAGTCACACGGGGGAGGAACTGCTCCGTGTCCTTCATCAAGATTTCATTTGCTACTACACCATGTGAAATTGATATATCTTCAGTTTAGCGATCATGCATCTTTGATTACAAGACTGTTCAATGTACTCAGTTATATTTTACATCTGCCACTGCTGTGCTCCTTTTGTCCATTGTCACACTTTTTGTTAATGGCACCTCTTGTGATGGGTTATTGCGGGTGGACACATTAGTTTAACTATCAAGTGACCACAGCACCAGCAATGCACGCTATCTATTGGGGTATATCTTGATATATTTATGGATTATTAAGTTCATCAAGAGTTGGTGTCTTTAGCACAGCTTATCTGTATTGTCTCCCTGTTGCTGTGACATGTGAGTTGGTGGGGGCAATGTTCCCATTATTTGGGGCTCCCCGTCTCCTCATAAACCTGTGCCATGTAATTTTGTGTATATTCGTTTAATACAATTGTGCATATATTTTATATGAGCGTTTATTGTTATTCTTCTGTTGTGGGGCCATTAGTGAGTTTGTGCTGGTTTACAGAATTTGACATTGCACCCAAGTATTTGTGTTGTGTATATTAAGTTCTCTTATCAGTGGATTAGATCATCCATGTTGCCTCACCTAAACCTTGACAAAAAAAATAAAGTTTTCTTCTGGCTACCTGCCTCAGCTAGCATTCTGATGCTGCCACCCTCCTGATGCCACACATCTATGCCAAGTGCTACTTCTTACACCCATCATCCTCAGAGGGTACCGTTACTGCCACCCACCTCCCCAGTCTGTGACCAGGACACTCTGTGGCCCTTGCCACTCCGAGGTCTCCTCATGCTACTGCCACCTCCACACTATATTACCTAGCCACTCTGTGGCCTCCTGATGCTGTTGACACCTCTACACTATGTCACCTTGCCACTCTGTGGTCTCCTGATTCTGCTTTCACCTCCACACTATGTCACCTTGCCACTCTGTGTTCTCCTGATGCTTCTGCCACCTCCACACTATGTCACCTTGCCACTCTGTGTTCTCCTGATGCTTCTGCCACCTCCACACTATATCACCTTGCCACTCTGTGGTCTCCTAATGCTGCTACCACCTCCACACTATGTCACCTTGCCACTCTGTGGCCTCCTGATGCTGCTGCCATCTCCACACTATGTCACTTTGACACTCTGTGACGTCCTGATGCTGCTGCCACCTCCACACTCTGTCACCAGGTCACTCTGTGGTTTCCTCATGCTGCTGCCACCTCCACAATATGTCACCTTGCTACTCTGTGGTCTTCTCATGCTGCTGCCATCTCCACACTATGTCACCTTGCCACTCTGTAGTCTCCTGATGCTGCCGCCACCTCCACACTGTCATTATGCCACTCTTTGGCCTCCTCCTGATGCTGCTGCTTCCGCCACCTCCACACTCTGTCATTGTGCCACTCTGTGGCCTCCTGATGCTGCTGCTTCCGCCACCTCCACACTGTCATTGTGCAAATCTGTGGCCTCCTCAGCACAACGGATCCTGTCTGTGTAGCAGCTGTTAAGCCTGTATGGTCCCATCAGAATTGGCTTGTGATTTGGTAGCCAAATGCAGGAGGGGTTACAAAACACAGAAGACATTCAAATATTCCATTCACGTGTCATCTCGGTTTAAGATCCACTCCTGTTCTTTTTGCCTTTAGCAAAACTAATGGATTACTGACCAAATGCTGACCGAGTGAAGGTGGTTGCTCAAAATACAGGATCCGTTTTTTGGCGGGTTTTTGTTCTGATGGATCAAAGGAAGAGCAAAATAATCAGTGACGTCAACACAAACTTACTGCTGACACCCTCTCCACTCTGTCGGCGGGCTCTATTTGTTTAATTGTTTAATAGAGCAGTTTCTGTAGATATCTATGTGGAATCAGCTGACGACGGTGTAAAAGGATTGCACTTCTTCTTGGCACTAACATCGACCTGTAAGGCTGAGTTCATACTTGAGTTATCTGGTCAGTTTGTGCCCCATAACTGCCCAAATAAATGAAGTGTGCAGTGATTCTAAGCGTGACGCCTGCCATCTGCATGTCATACGGACTCACAGTATAATTTCACTACCAAAGCAGACTCCCTATGCGTGTTCCTGCAAGGCACAGTGTTCTACACCACTATAAAAGCTCTCTGCAGCCAGGAAATAGAATTTTTTTTCGAAATTCACAGCAATTATTTTTCTAAACACAACATAGGGAAATGTTTCTTTAATTTTTTGGTGTGGAAATTCCATGGCCCTGGATCGTAATAAAGCAAGATATTTATTAAACTCTTTTTGAAAACATTCTTGCAATGTTTCGCCCACATCCAGCCTCTATCAAACCAATATGAAAAAATATTGTACATCGAAACAGAACGATCATTTATGTATTCTTCACCATAAACACTTCAAAATCCCATGGTCATGCATATACAGTATCTTATTAGATACAAGATAACATAAGTCCACCAGGTGACCTATTCCACATGTTTGGTCATCATGGCATCTGACTATGCCAAGCACATGCTGGAGTAGTGATACACTATTTGGATGTACATTTATGATCCTAGCTTAATAAAGGCCGGATGTGGCCAAAACGTTGCAAGAATGCTTTAACAAAGAGTTGAATAAATACATCATTTTACTGAGATCCGGTGCCTTGGAATTTCCATACATAGATGTCTGTACAGCTATCCTTGCCTTCTGTAAGGTGAGCCACACTGTCCCTGACAGCTGGCTACTCACTCCTGCAGCTGCAATCTCTGAATGGACATTTTAAAACATCTGTGCAGAGATGTATGCCGACCGCCAAAATGTATATATTCAACGGGCAGTCAGCAAGTGGTTAAATCAGTGCTTCTCAATCTGTGATGTGGCCTTACGGAAGTGGCACCCTTCTGGTGTGCTGGAGATACCACTGTGAGGCAGTTTTGACAGGAGAGATCATGTGCTGCACAGGCCTCTTAACAGTTGCACCAATTTCTTGTTTTGCAACTAAACTGAGATTTTAATGTCCTGATGGTTTCAGCAAAAGACACCTTGAGAAATATTCAAGGTATGTACTACAACTAATGGTTAGATACAGACATTACCATGTTTGGGCAGGAGAGGTGCCTCTAAAAAAAAATAAAAAATGAATAAAAAGCTGTAATTAAAACTAAACAAAGAGAAATGTTTTGTATTAAGAACAAAACAACAGCAGTATACATAGCAAACCATCAACCGTGTACAAATGCAATCAAAACCATAACAAAAACAAAATGAAAGGGCAGTATTGTACAAATATTCAAAGCAAGACTTTTTTTTATTCCAGTTTTATGTAATAAGGCAGAATGAAAAGCAAGACTTTCAGAACACATATAGGAATGTACTTGTATTTTCAAATTTACATTAAATTAGCACTAGTGTGCTTATTGATTTTAACATAAGCAAAGCTGACATTCTTGAGTTGAACCAGATATGTTTTAAAGCTTCTCTGTGACCTATACAATGTACATAAACGTCTCGTCCTGTAAATTGCATTTGACAGACATTGTTTAAGTGATAGAACAATGATGACAATAACCGTTAAACATCGTAGACACATTTTGCCCTGGGCAGTACATACGCACAGAACTTTAAAGTGCTAGTTGGTGTATAGGAAAAGGGAGAGGAGAAGCTGTGCATCCAGTACATACATTTATAACTTCTTATAAGCAGGGAGAATACTAACGCTATCTTCGCATTAGATGAATTTTGCTATTCATCAATCTGCTATGTCTAAATATCATATAGTTCGACACTATAATATCCCCAGTGTAACTCAATCTCCCCTGTTTGAAGACACCACAAGCTTTTTAAACACAATATATCACTGAGGTTCAACAAAATAGTTCAAAATATTCAGTGGTCAATTTATTATATTCATCTGTCCGCTGTAAAAAAAAGTCCTGTGGTGAACTCAGTGCCCAGATGTATCTTTTCTTATCTTTCTTCCTGGCTCAGCATATCCTAAGATATGGGGTGTGAGGTTAGAAAAAAAAAAACTGACCTTGCAATATATAGTCATGAGATGTATGTCCATATGTGTCTGTGTCTGGCCACTCAGTGGTTGTGATGAGGAGTGAAGTACGGATGTAACAGGGTTAAGACTCCTGTTTTCTGAGATTGGTTAAGTTCAGTTTACTTAACTAAACTAGTGAAACAATTGCTTCTCAATGGCTTTTGTTTCAAGATAACGCGATGAGATGATGAAATTTGAGTTAAGGGTGGGAGTGTTACCCCTGCTCCATCTCAAGGGTTTTGCTTGTTCTTAAATATGGAGTCCTTAACCAAATTCAAGCTAAGATAAAAGTGGACAGATCTATATATTGTATTCAAAGTAAATACTAGCATGGGATAGAAATTCAATCCGAGTAACTTTGATTATTGACTTATTCTTGTTGCCAGCCTTCGTAAATAGGTTCACCAAAACTAGACCGTTTAAGATTGAAAAGATCTGAAAGTATCTGGACTGCCATTGCAACATGTAGGTGGCACATTCCAAACTTGGATTATGGGCCCACTTTTCCTTATGTTAACAGTTTAGGCTGATGTTGGTGGTGGTATATATGTTATTCTTTCAGGGAGTAAAAACCATGACAATAAAGAATATGAGTTGTTCTGATGGCAAAGATGAGGGGTCCATATTGATATATTTTATTTTAAACAGTTCAAGAACCAATTACACTGGAAAAAGTGTAAAATGGTGGCTAGTAGACACGAGCAGATAAAAGTTTGTCTCAGCCGATAGAGCTGACTCTAGATCTATTGACTGAACTTTTTATCATGCCCTCTGAATGAGTTGGCCACAGGCAAATCTTGGTCATGTAAGGGTTTTGGTTTCCTAACAAGAATGCCCCAGTCCATGCCATTTGTCTCTGTTATTTCAGATGGTCAATAACATAAGATTTGCTATCTTGCAATAGTAGCTTGCATGAACCAAAGAATGTTCACAGTTTGGGGATCTTGGTGCCTGTGAGGCAAGCAGAGTACATTAAATATTTTAAAAAATTGCAAAGAGTCTTGGTTTTTTTAACTTTAACATACATGTTTTAAACAAATCTTTTGTAGGTATATGGGCATCAGTGTAAGAAAATCCATTTAGACTTCATACATGTGTACAAGTGAACAATTACAGGTTCAATAAACTTCTCCAGAAAACCCCCTCTTTAAAGGATCATTTCTTTGTCTAGAACCAGTTTTCTATGAAAGGTTTTCAATTCCATTACATACAATGTATAGTAGTAACATATTTTTTTTAGAAGACCTTCCTTCAATAAGACCATCTTTTAATGCTTTTTCAGGTGCTTGTCAAAGTTTCTGTATATTCCTTTCTTGATCCTGTCAGTCAAGGAGTGACTTGGGACCACCCTCGGTGCACTTAACTGTTCATTTGCATATGAAATATTTTTTTTCTCCAGAATGAAGCAACACACTGCTAAGTGAAGGCATTATGACATTCATCTGAGCTGAACCCTACAATGCATTGTGCCTGGTTTAACAGTGAATTTCCTGATGACAGATTCCCTTTAAAGTAGATAAAATCAATGTTATTCATATGTTACCTACACTAAGAATGCGGCACTCCATGGAACAAGTGCACTTCTGAAAATCTTCATCGTAGTGTATAATTTCCTAATCCAGGATTTTACGAACTGTGGAATTATGCGTGGCCCTTAAGAGCCATGTATATTACTGTTTGGTTACGCTGAAAACAATGCAATACCGCATGTTGATGGGACGAATGTGGAAAAAGCGCTGACAGGTAGACGTACTGCAAATAACCAACAGTTTCCAAGTGCCCTAAGCAAAGTTTTTGTATCTATGTATTATCTATCTATCTATCTATCTATCTATCTATCTATCTATCTATCTATCTATCTATCTATCATCTGTGTATAGACAGATATTTATATATATATATATATATATATATATATATATATATAGAATAAGTCTAGGAGGGCCATTTTAACACATTTGTGGGCCTAGTGCAGAAATGTTATGAGTCGATCCCCCTTAGTGCACCTACACAGTGCGTATGCACTTTTAGTGCCCCAACATAGTAAAATGCTCTCTTAGTGCCAAGTAACAGTAGTTATGACCCCTTAGTGCCCCCTCATAGTAGTTATGGTCCATTCGTGCCCCCTCACATTAACTATGCTCCCTCACAGTAGTTATGGCCCCTCACATTAGTTATGCCCTCTTAGTGCTCCCTCACAGTAGGTAGTATTTAGTAGCTGTAAATGTCATATTCAACTGTAAATGCCATGTGTTCCTATAGTATGATCAAAACAATGTGCCTAGTTCACACTATGAGATATTGGCCACATTAGTCTAGTCAGTATGGGCACTGAGTAATATACCGGATATTGATCTCATGATTTAGTAGGATTTCCTCTGATGAAACAGATGAGATATATTCCTACAATAAAACTATGTCACCACTGTTTAGCAACAAAGTTTTAACATTGTTCTCAACTAGACAATATGGCCAGAAAACCCCAATTATAGTAATAATCAGACCTAAGTCAGTGTTATCTCCACACTGCTCCTCTGAACTCACAGCTAGACAAGTCCCCTAGGAACAATCTTACAACATATACAGTGTATTCAATGAGACAACACTAGGTCACGCTGTCTGCGTCCTGCAGGTTAACCAGATAATTACACTTGCTGGCATGCCCCCGTATCAATCATCCCATGTCTTTAGTCACTGACCCCAAGTCTACTACACAATGAAAGAAAAAATTCCAATATACGTATCTTCCAAAATGCTGCAGTCCTTATAAGAGGTGGGTAGGTCTCTAGTCAACAAGTTTAAATATTAAATGGACCGCGCAGAAAGTACTTCTTTTCTCACACCAAAGGGAATACTCCTTGACCGATCTTTGACATCAAGCTCACACTGCTTCCTTTCTTATGTATCGATCTGTACAGATTGAAAGGAACCACACATAGTGAAGTATTGCCAGTTAAAACCTGCAGACACTCTGGAATTGCACTCACCGTGCTCTAATTGTAACACTAGCGTATCAAGATGTTTAAACACAGGTAACCGGCTTGCTTTCCTTCATCCTATGTGGAAATAACTTCTTCCATAGTGAAGACCGTAACACAGCATATAAAATTCCAATTTTAATCTACTTACAAACTGGTGAATAAAATCACAGCGTATAATAAAAACAATCGCGTCTGCCCAACCCGGGTTTCGCTCCAAATGGCTTCGTCAGGGGCGTTACGGTCTTCACTATGGATGAAGTTATTTCCACATAGGATGAAGGAAAGCAAGCCGGTTACCTGTGTTTAAACATCTTGATACGCTAGTGTTACAACTAGAGCACGGTGAGTGCAATTCCAGAGTGTCTGCAGGTTTTAACTGGCAATACTTCACTATGTGTGGTTCCTTTCAATCTGTACAGATCGATACATAAGAAAGGAAGCAGTGTGAGCTTGATGTCAAAGATCGGTCAAGGAGTATTCCCAAGTCTACTACAGACTAGCTCCTTAAAATTTCCCTACTACAGCTCCACCGACATGTTTCACCCCCAGCAGCGGCATCTTTTATTATTATTGCATTGTACTCATTTTGAACTAAAAATCATTTTTTAAATTGGTCTTTATTACATACAGTTGTGTTCAAAATGATTCAACCCCCACTGAAATTGAGTGTTTTGGCCAGTTTGACTTTGATTTTGATCATTTCAGTCATCTTGTTTACAATTAAATGAAAGAGGCACTTGTAAGTCAGACAAATATAACATAACATTTATAATGAAATAACCACAAATGTCTTTTCTGTGCTCACATCATTATCAGTTTTATTCAACCCCCAAGTGACATTCAATCTTAGTACTTAGTACAACATCCTTTTCCAGTTATAACAGCTTTTAAACTTGAGGCATAGCTTGACACAAGTGTCTTGCAGCGATCTACGGGTATCTTCGCCCATTCTTCATGG
The DNA here is from genome assembly GCA_033119425.1 of Bufotes viridis. Classification (NCBI taxonomy): domain Eukaryota; kingdom Metazoa; phylum Chordata; class Amphibia; order Anura; family Bufonidae; genus Bufotes; species Bufotes viridis. The sequence goes on along the minus strand of CM065591.1, from coordinate 367,584,125 downwards.
GCAAAAGCCTCCAGTTCAGTCACATTCTTAGGCTTGCGTGCTGCAACTGCTTTCTTTAGGTCCCACCAGAGGTTCTCAATCGGATTTAAGTCTGGTGACTGCGATGGCCACTTCAAAATGTTCCAGCCTTTAATCTGCAACCATGCTGTAGTGGACTTGGAGGTATGCTTGGGATCATTGTCCTGTTGAAAGGTCCAACGTCTCCCAAGCCTCAGGTTTGTGACGGACTGCATCACATTTTCATCCAATATCTCCTGGTACTGAAGAGAATTCATGGTACCTTGCACACGCTGAATCTTCCCTGTACCTGTAGAAGCAAAACAGCCCCAAAGCATGATTGACCCCCCACCATGCTTCACAGTAGGCAAGGTGTTCTTTTCTTCATAGGCCTTTTTCTTCCTCCTCCAAACATAGCGTTGATCCATGGGCCCAAACAGTTCTAATTTTGTTTCATCAGTCCACAGAACACTATAACAAAACTTTTGTGGTTTGTCCACATGACTTTTGGCATACTGCAGTCGACTCTTCTTATTCTTTGGAGACAGCAAGGGGGTGCGCCTAGGAGTTCTGGCATGGAGGCCTTCATTACGCAGTGTGCGCCTTATTGTCTGAGCTGAAACTTCAGTACCCGCATCTGACAAATCTTTTTTCAGTTCCTCAGCAGTCACACGGGGACTTTTCTCCACTTTGTGCTTCAGGTAGCGCACAGCAGTCAAAGTCAGCATCTTCTTTCTGCCACGACCAGGTAGCGTTTCAACAGTGCCCTTTGCCTTGCATTTGCGAATGATGCTTCCTATGGTGTCTCTTGGCATGTTTAACATATTTTCAATCTTCTTATAGCCATTGCCCTTCCTGTGAAGAGAAATCACCTCTTCTCTTGTCTTCCTGGACCATTCTCTTGACTTCACCATGTTTGTAAACACACCAGTAAATGTCTTGAAGGAGCTGAGTATCACAGTCATTTTAAATCTGCCTAATTGGTGCTTATTATGCTTGATTGCTGCTCCTTGACATCCACAGGTGTTTTCAATACCTGATCGAAAACACTTGAATGAACCTCTGTTCTTAAGAGTGGTCGTCTTTAAGGGGTTGAATAATTGTGTTTAATGAAGAAATCATTAAAAAAAAAAAAAAAAAACATTTAATACTGTATTACAAAAACAATTGATGTCATTTTAGTTGCATTTGGTTCTTTAAAAAGTCCTTGTAAGATTTAATTCTGAACACAATTACAAATGTACACTAAATTCCCTAAAACCCTTTACAGCATTGGGGGTTGAATAATTTTGAACACAACTGTATATGGAACCCTTTTTTCTGTATAGGCCTGAGATGCTCTAATAGAGGGATCTGTATTTTCTCTCTGCTCTGTCAGCCAGCTATTCTGATGGGCTCCTTATCTCTGCTCTCTGACATTATAAACATTCATTATAGCTCAATTCTTATCTTACAGTGGCTTAAATAAGTGTTTATGACTAGAGATGAGTGAATCGAATCCCACGAAGTGGAATTCAATCCGAATTTCAGTATAAATTTGATTCGCATAGAAGCCGAATTTCCCCGTGCTTCGTGTTAGTGAATCGATTTAACCTGAAATAGTATAAAAATCAAAAATTTCAAACTTACCTCCTCTATTTGCTTGTGACCGGCCGCCAGCCTTCATCTTGCTTGATGATCTCGGCCAAAATCCCGTGCGGAGCGAGATTTCGTTTTCATGATGGCCATCGTGATGATGTAATCTCGCGCCGCACGAGATTTCGGACAAGATCTTCAAGCAAGATGGCGGCGGCCGGCCTGCAAATGGAGGCGGTAAGTTTGATTTAAAAAATGTTTATTGTTAAAAAAGGTGTAAAATTACACTCAGATGCGGTGATCATGTATAAACGCAGCATCTGAGGGGTACAATGATGGGGGCAGCGCTATGGCAGCTTCCTGTCATTGCACCCGCTACTTACAAAAAAATGCGCTTCGTGACAAAGTAATTCATCACAAAGCAAATTTTTTTGTGAAATTCGATGAATCAGTCAAATCGAATCTTCCATAAATTTGCTCATCTCTATTTGTGACCTCTTAGTAAATTAGAGTCCTCGGGATAGAGTGGCCCCTCAAGTTATGATATTAATTAGTTCCAGGATGACCATTGTATGTTGAAACCATTTCAACTTGAGTAATCGGTTCCAAAGCCCCAAAATGTCATCCAAAATAAGAGAAAATGAAGACATAAGAAAACTAATAAAACTTGGACAGATAAAACAAATAGCTGCTAAGTAGCAACTAATACAGCAATTTTACCAGAGAAGTGACCTTGATTGGTTGGATCTAAGTCTGAGGAATTGTACATTGAGTCTGGTTTCAACTTACAGTACGACGGGTGAGAAAAGACCATTATATGTTGAAAATATTGTATCCTGAGGCCATAATATATTGAGGGATCACTATACAGATATGTTGAAAGTGGGATATGTGGCATCCTCCCAACTGTCCTGCTGGGTCCGGGATGGTCGGAGGCAGGAGTGATTTGATCTGCTCCTGGTGGGCCCAATGCAGTTTCACCATTCACCCTCTGATTAAAACAGCCCTGAAGTATAGCAAAGGGATTATTGACATTTCAAATACCATTCCTACACCACGTTATGAAGTCCATACATCTTTCTAACCCTCATTGATTCCCACTAATCAATCCCTTAGTGGCAGTTATCTCTTCTTTTAATATCTGCATGTTTCAGTTTTTTACATGGTTATATTTGATGTGTTAGTGCATGAAACAGTGCTTTCATGAGAACCACAAATACAGAAATTGTTATGCTGACACATATAAGCTCTGAAATATTGTCACTACATACTTAATGTGTTACTAAAGTAACATAGAAAAATCAGTTAATGTTATTCTATAACAAAATGAGTCCTAAGGGAAGCCCAATAATTTGATAAAGAAGGAAAGGCGAGCGGTACACTCACAGCTATGGATTTAAAGTACAGAATAGGATTAAAAAATGTTCATTCCAGAAGGTGGAAAGATATCCCATTCAGTTGTGGAAATAAATGCAAAAAATCAGTTTCATATGGGACTTTCAGAAGAAGATTCACCACAAACTTCATAGTCACGCTTGGATTTCCTATAAGGCACAGTAGTTCCATGGATATGGACAGACCTGATTCAAAGGGCATGGAGGGAGGGGATGGTAACAAATTGTACATGTAGGACTGTCAGATAATGGTAGTCACTCTGGGGGTCATTTATCATTCTGAAAAACGTCTAAATTAGGCGTATTTCAGGCGCAGATTGTGACGCAACAGCTTTGCCACGCTCACGCCAGGTCGCTCATGCCAGGTCTAAAATTGTGAACGGGGAAGGGGACGGGAAGGCAGACACTTCTCACTTACCTTTTTCTCTGCCTGCTCGGAAGCATCTTACATTTAGAACTGGTGCTGGATGCGCCGAAGTTATAGAGAGGACGGCGCCTCTTCTAAAACGCCGGCCTTCATAAATGTGCCACTGTGTGCTTACCCTGCTAACAGATATGGATGGAGGAGCAGAAAGATTCATGTGGCAGCCAGGTATGGGCAATACACACTCCTAACATCTGGTAGTGTGTATAGAAGCTATATGTTCTACAAATATGTACAAACGTAACGTTACAAATTAAACACATATGGTATTGTTTCTGACATGTATCCCACACTGAAGTACCTTCTCACTCAGAAATGCAATCAGAATTTTCCATTGTTCTTATCTCAGATGTCCCAGGCACCTTCTGCTTGTTCAGTGGCTATCCAGGTGATGTATCTGCATTCTGAGCAGTATAGTCTCCATATCAGGCAGTTTATCAGATACAGAAGACATCTAAAGCCATAGACATAAAGATTTCCCTAAAATATGACAAGTGCTTTATTTTTCAACCAGAATACACATAAGGAAAGATATGATGTGTAAAGGCATTCATGTTATGCTAACAGCAGAGAAGCATTACTAACAGGAACAGTGTCCATGGTATATACAGTGCCAGAAATGTCTGCTAGGTGCAGGATCCACAACTCAGCTGCGGCCCTGCTGGAAGAGGATGAACAGACAGAGAAGTGCTCCTCTCTTTCTTTTACTATGGAAGGTTAGGGATACAACAGAGCAAGTGTTAGATATTTCTGGCATATTCTGCGGATATTCCATAATGTCTAAGGTGGGAATACCCATTTAATTCTATCTATCTATCTATCTATCTATCTATCTATCTATCTATCTATCTATCTATCTATCTATCTATCTATCTATCTATCTATCTATCTATCTATCTACCTATCTATCTAATTCAGTGCCAGCGGCTGAAGAGGCAATCCACCAACTATAAAGAATAGAAAATAGGAAAACTCCATGGCACTTCAAAAAAAAAAAGTGTGCGTTTATTCACCAAAAAGCGACATTTCAGTCCTCTCAATGGGGCCTTTCTATCTCTGTCTATTTTTATACATACATACTAATGACAAGTGTTTTAAAATCTGAAGGATGTCAGTGACGCTTATATGGGAAATATTCGCCCACCTGATGCTTGATTGACAGGACAGGACATCTCATCTCTGCTCCAAGCCGCGATTCAAGCGCAGCATCGCTGCTTCCACCTCCTGAGCAGTGACTGTTCATGCGCCACTCTCCGCTCCAGTAGCGGCAGGTAGGCACTGCGGGGACAACCTCTCACAGGTGAAGAACTTTCTGATGAGACTAATGGATCCTAATAAATCCCTAGTGGGAAAGGAAACATCCCACTAACTGGGATCCACCATATTTTACATCCATAGTTGGCACATAGCTCATCAATTCTTTAAAAAAATTGTCTAAAATGATTTTTTTCAAAAAGTAAATAAACAAATGAAAATCCCAGGAGAATGTAGACATTGCTAGATTCCACATGAAAAGCATATTTTCTTAAAGGTACAAGGGAGAATAAGATTTATTTAACATCATTTACATATATTTTTACACATTAGATAATTTACATTTAAATGTACAATGAGGAAATCATTTCATGTACACTCTGTAACATGTTGCCATACGTACTTTTCACTCTTTCATGAAATAAAAAAACAGCTTACAGTCTCATTATAAAAATAAGAAAAGAAACCGCACATTAGCCACATTAGCCAGATCAAGCATGCACAATGACCTAAAGTTATTCAGATGGAAAAATATAACAGCTTAACCGTATGGTGAGAAACTATCATTATTTTAAGGTGAAAAGTTAATCTATGTCTTAAAGAGATATTCCTGGATATTAATATTGCTGGCCTACCCTCGGGTATTGATGGCCTGGGGATAGCCGAGCAATATTAAAATCCTGGACAGCTCCTTTAAATCGCTTACAATGAAAACACGTCAGGAAAGAAAAATTCTTATATAGCTCACCCATTATATATCTAAAATGCAACTGTTAATTCTCAGTTATGGGCCGTGGGAAGAGACCCTTGGGGGCATTTATCAAACTGGTGTAAAGTAGAACTGACTTAGTTACCCATAGCAACCAGATAATTTGGAAAATGAAAGAGGGAATCTGATTGGTTGCTATGGGCAACTAAGTCAGTTCTACTTTACACCAGTTTGATTAATGACCCCCGCTGTTCCTACTGTAGACCAATATTAACTCAGGACTGATCACAGGCAAAGCTATAAAGTACAAAACCATTAAAAAGGACCTGCCCGTTCTCTGGACATCTCTGTTTTAGTGTTCACAATGTTTATTTTAATTCTGTATTTTACTGTCCCTCGTTTATTCCGACTAGAAATTCATAAATAAATTGGCAGATGTGTGTGTGTGCCTCTACTTTCTTGGAGGAGGACCAGGGGAGTAGTACACTGCTATGAAAACTGGTGGTTCAGAATTATTTAATGAGAAATTCAAGAATTTTCTTAAATTGACATGTCAGGAGAGTTTACAGGTCCTATTTTAAGTAAAACGTACATGCAGTTGTTTCAGTCAGTGCTAGATAAGGAAACCATGGTCCTATGGAGCAAAGCTTGGCTACACTGTAAAACTTACTTCAAGACCCCATACCTCCTTCTTAAAACAGAAGGTATATGTTCGGTAGTGAGCCAGTGCATGTGAAGGAATGGCTGAACATCACAATAGAAAACCAGAGAAACAATGACATCCGTAATTAATTCTGCTCAGAGGGTCATTCAGACTACCCAATATTAGGCTCTGAATGCAGAGAAGTTCCTTCAAGGAAGTTATTGATATACAGACAGACAGATTAAATAGGAACCAAAGATTTATTGTGACACACTGCTATTTACATTGTAATGCACGTTATATAAAAAAAATACTTAGATGTTAATCTCAATAGATTACTTCAGTAGATTTACTCTGCGATTGCACATAGATTTCACTGCAGTAGGGTATTTATTACCTATATGAAACACCATTCCTAAAGATTTCTATCAAAAATAGCGTTACATGTACAAGAAATGTATCTTTTTCTGGATAATTCTTTTTATTCAACAAATTTAAATCATAGGAGTTTTATAATGGGAACACGTTTGATATGAACTATGACCCAGATTTACTAATTCTAAAGATGGCGTCTTCCTAGACCTGATGCGTATTTATCACCGGGGATCAGGCTGGATGATGAATCTGGTGAAGGTATAGATACTTTTCACAAACTGTTGGTTGGCTTACTTTGAGATAGATTTTTAGGCCAGAATTGCACCAAAATGTTTGCTCAAAATGGTACTTTTTAGACCCTGCCCCCTGTCCTGTGAGGCTCCACCCAATTTCTGCCAAGCATTCCTCATTTTGAGCATGTTGGAAAAAAGTGTAAAAACCCAAACGGGGCAATATTTATCCAGAAATACACCTATATTAGGCAACCTGTGACTTTTCCCTGCTTACACCAGGTCTAAAACAGTGGGTGTGGAAGAGCCGCCAAGCCTGTCTCATCATTTTCGACGTCTGTTTTAGGCGTAGAAAATGGTCTAAATGTAAGACAGCTTGAAACATTTAGAACTGGCACTGGATGCAACGAAGTTATGTAGAGGCCAGTGCCCGAGCTTAAAGTGGCTCTGTAAAAAAAACTAAAAGTGGCCCCATGTTGTAGTTCGGTCCAAATTGATGGAAGGCAGAACCAGCAATATTATACTGTGGCACATTATACCACCCCAGCAGAGCCAAATACCACAGTCCATTGCAAAATACTGCCAGCAGCACAAGATACATCCCCAAAAACTTCCACTGGCCGGCCATGAGGAGGGCCCAGGCAGCCCCCTGGGCATCGTCCCACTTGGAAATTTCCCTGTAACGTCTATGGCCAATCCGCCCCTGCCGGTGCCTCTACATAACTTCGGCGGATCTACCACCAGATTTAGGGGTTATTAAGACTGACATCTAAAATTCCGGTCTTAATAAATGACCCCCTAAATGTGCCAAATTGAGCCACTTTGTTAAATGGATTTTTGCCTCAGATACATTCGTAAATCTGGGCCTATTTTATTTATCCACGCCACATCCATGTATAAAAATCAAAGCTGAAAAAATGATCCATAGTAATTGAAATGGACTCATTTTGCAGTATGGATAAGGTTACCAGTAGGCATCCATCAACAAACTTGTTCCTCAGCTTTATCTAAAAACGATTCCAGTAAGGGATCCCATATAGTTTATGCATAACCATAAAGGGTTATACTCTACATAGTACAGTAACCTCAGGTTTTTTACAGTTCTTCAATGCTCATATTGTATTATCGTATTCTAATATAATCAGATATTAGCAGAAAATATTATTAGACTTACTAACTTAAAATCAAACATACCTGTCATAGCATGTTCCCAAATCAAACACAAACCAACCTTCTGGACGCTAACGCTGGGCTTCAAGCACATGACTGTATTACAGACCCATACAGTATATTCTGCGGGCCATACTGTACAGTACCTCGCTGTGCATGTGACTTTATACAAAATTAAACAGATTTCATATGAATCTACTTATGAGAAAAAAAATGTAGCATAGAGCAGTGTATTACATCCCGTACTACAGGCGAGTACTCTCTGGGATAAGATATGGGGGCTCGCAGAGGAAATGTTTTATGGGTTTTTAATATGGACCTGTAACCGCTCTGTGTGGTTTGCTATTGAATGAATCCTTATTCCATAATTCCCCTATGAGATTCCGTTTTTTTCAATTTCATTGTACATTGGTGTTAAAATATGTTTAAATGGCCTTACAACAATTAACACGTATGACCGATGCACAGGATATACGATACGTGCCTGATCGCTTGGACCCAGGGTGCCAACAGTCCAGAAATTTCTGGAAAGTTCGTAAAAATAGGTGACTTTTTTACCTATGTCCGTGAAAAAAAATAGATGTGTCCATGATTTTTAGAAGGCTGGTGGTACTTGACTAGATTATTTTGGTGGTAATTATCATCATTTCACAGTTCTCAGTAAATGCTGGTAATGAGTTCTTATCAGAATATTGACCTATAGACATGTATCCCTCATAATTGTTATCATTTATTATGGTTTTCCAATTTGTCCATAAAAAAAATGTTGCCTGGATTTTGGAATAAATTGTCCAGAAGAAAGAAAAATTCTGGTTGGCAACCCTACTGTCCCCGCTACTGGGTCCCCTAGTGGTCATCAGAATGAGGGACTCATGCCCTTTGTTTAAAAGGAATAGCAGTGGGGAATATAAACTGGTGCTCCGTCAATTACAATGAGGCAGCAGAGGCTTATTTTCTGTAATGCTGTTCTTCCTGATACCCCATAGCTAATCGCTACATACAGGGTGGCCCACAAAAAGTAGCACTCCTCCAGTTATAGTATGACAAGATGAACGAGCAAATGGATTGATTTTTATGAATACCCACAAGTCACAAAAGATGCTGAAAGTGGTCCCCGTTTGCGTCTCTGCATCTTTGGGCACGTCAGATTGTGTTGGCTCATACTGCTTGTGATGTTGCAGATGGTGTTTGTGATGTTTGTTCATGTTGCCCCATCTTGTTGGAAAAAGCAGGATATTTTTTCCTTCTGCGGCATCACTGTTGAAGAGCTGCAAGCAGTATCAGCCAACTTAATCCAACATGCCCAAAGATGCATAGATGTCTACGGAGATCGCTTTCAGCATCTTTTGTGACTTGTGGGTAATTAAAAAAAACAATCCACTTGCTCGTTAATCTTGTCATACTATCGCTGGAGGTGGGCTAATTTTCATGAGCCACCCTGTATAAGCTTAATTGTACATACAGGAAACATGGAATACAGGAAAGAACTGAATACATTAGATCCTAACATAACTCTTAATGGTTTATGCCATCATGTTTGTTGAAACCACTATCCTGTTTAAAGTCCTAACCATTGTATTCATTATAAAAAACAGACTTCATAGACACCTCTATATGTATGCCTGTATTAATATGTACTGTATATAGTTAAATGGAACCCATCAACAGTATTGACCACACTAAACCACTAAGGTGGCTAGAAATTCTTCAGCAAATGTCCTGCAATCTTACAGGCAACATCACCGATTCTGGCTTAACTGACTGATGCCTCCTGCATCATCCACTGTCCCCTGCAAAGAGATGTCAATCAAGCCTAGATGGGAGGCTGGCTGATGAAATTAGGGTTATATTGAAAAGAATATAAACAAAATGGATAGAGACCTATATCCCCTATTTGTATTAAGGATCCTTAAAACGGTTGTACAGCCAGTAATATTGATGACCTATCCTCAGGATAGGTCATTAATATCTGATAGGCGGGGGTCCAACTCACTGCACCCACCCCAATCAGCTGTTTGAAGTGGAGTCGGCACTCATGTGAGCACTACTTCTTCTTCAAGAGTACGCTGCACATCATCTGACTTGCCATTGTCTCAAGCGAAAGGAATAAGCACTTGTAATTACACTGCACCGCCGAGACTTCCGAGGTGAGATTCCAAGATTACACTACACAATATCTCGGAAGTCCTGGCAGCACAGTGTAATTACAACTGCTTTGTCTCATTCACTTGAATGGAACAAGCACTTGAAATTACAGTGCCCTGAAAAAGTATTCATACCCCTTTTCCACATTTTGTCATGTTACACCCACAAAACTAGGCTACTTTCACACTAGCGTTTTGGATTCCATTGTGAGATCCGTTTCAGGGCTCTCACAAATGGTCCAAAACAGATCAGTTAAGCCCCAATGCATTCTGAATGGAAAAGGATCTGTTCAGAATGCATCAGTTCGGCTCCGTTCCGCTTATATTCTGTTTTGGAGACGGACACCAAAACGAAGCATGCAGCATTTTGGTGTCCGTCTGAAGAGGCGGAGCCTAACTGATCCGTTTGAATTACAATGTAAGTCAATGGGGACGGATCCGTTTTCAATGACACAATATGGTGCATTTAAAAACGGATCCGCTCCCCATTGACTTTCAATGTAATTCAAAACGGATCCATTTTGGACTTTGTCATTTTTCTTTTAACTAATGCAAACGGATCCGTTCTGAGCAGATACAAACATTTGCATTATAGGTGCGGATTCGTCTGTGCAAATAAACAGAAGGATCTGCGCCAACGCAAGTGTGAAAGTACCCTTAAGTGTATTTTATTGGGATGAGATAGATCAACACAAAGTAGCAAGTATGTGTGAAGTGAAAATAAAATAAAACATGGTTTTCAACATTTTTCATAAATAAAAATCTGAAAAGTGTGGTGTACATTTGTATTCAGCCCATGTACTCTGATACCTCTAAATTAAATCCATTGGGACTAACTGCCCTCAGAAGTCACCTAACTAGAAAATAGAGACCACAGTTCTGTCATTTACAGTATTCTCAGTATAACTACAGCTGTTCTATGAAGGCCTCAGAGATATGTTACAGAACATTAGTGATCAAACAGCATCATGAAAACCAAGGAACACACCAGACAGGTCAGGGATAAAGGTGGATAAAGGTGTGGAGAATTATAAAGCAGGGTTATAAAAAAATATCCTGAACATCACACGGAGCAGTGTTCAATCCATCATCCAAAAAGGAAAGGAGTATGGCACAACTGCAAACATACTAAGACATGGCCATCCACCTAAACTTACAGCCCAGGCGGCAAGGAGAGAACTAATCAGAAAAGAGGCCAAGTGGCCCATGGTTTCTCTGGAGGAGCTGCAGAGATCCACAGCTCAAGTAGGAGAATCTGTCCACAGGACAATTATTAGTCATGTACTCCAAAAATCTGCCCTTTATAGAAGAGAATACAAGAATAAATTATTATATTTTTGCAAGTCATAAGAAGTACTGTTTTTAGTATGCCATAAGTCACGTAGGGGACGGAGCAAACATGTGGAAGAAGGTGCTCTGGTCAGATGTGACCAAAGTTCAACTTTTTGGCCTAAATGCAAAACACTATGTGAGGCAGAGAACTAACACTGCACATCAAGCTGAACACACCATCCCCACCGTGAAACGTGGTGGTGGCAGCATCATGCTGTGGGGATACTTTTCTTCAGCAGGGACAGGGAAGCTGGTTAGAGTTGATGGGAAGCTGGATGGAACTAATACAGGACAATCCTAGAGGAAAACCTGTTAGAGGCTGCAAAAGACTTGGAACTAGGGCAGAGGATCACCTTCCAGCAGGAGAATGACCCTAAACTTACAGCCAGAGCTACAATGGAATGGTTTAGATCAGGCATGCTAAACCTGCGGCCCTCCAGCTGTTGCAAAACTCCAACTCCCATCATTCCCAGACAGCCTACAGCTATAAGCCTACAGAAGGGCATGGTGGGAGTTGTAGTTTTACAACAGCTGGAGGGCCGCAGGTTGAGCATTCCTGGTTTAGATCAAAGCAAATTCATGCTTTGAATGGCCCAGTCCAAACCTAAATCCCATTGAGAATCTGTTGCAAGACTTGAAAATTGCTGTTCACAGATGATCCCCATCTAATCGGACTGAGTTTTTGCTATTTTGAAATGAAGAATGGGCAACAATGTCAGCCTCTAGATATAGACATACCCCAAAACACTTGGAACTGTAGTGCAGTGAAAGGTGGTCCTACAAACTCGGGGGCTATATACAAATGCATGCCACACTTTGCAGATTCTTTTTTATTAAATTTTTGAAAACAATGAATCATTTTATTTTCATTTTACACATAATCTCTCCTTTTGGTCTATCAGATAAAATCCCAATAAAATACATTTAAGTTTCTGGGTGTAACATAAAAAAAAGTGAAAAAGTTCAAGGGGTATGAAAACTTTTTCAAGGCACTGATAACTGCTCCACCACTGCAAGCGAGATTGATGTACAGTGTAATCTTGAAGAGCAAGTAGTGCTCATATGAGCAGCGCCTCCTCTTCAAACAGCTGATCGGCAGGAGGGTGGGAGTTGAACCCCGCTGATCAGATATTGATGGCCTACAGTATCCTTAGGATAGGTCGTCAATATTACTGGCTGTACAACTCTGTAAAGACAGCCAGCTGCTTTGCCTGTCAGCAGTGAGGTCCAGCTCCTGGTACCCCATTTATTAACTGTTATCATTGTGAAAAGCGTACGCCCTCTACTAATTTCTCATATAGTTTATGCTACTATCAAAATGTAGGATTTCATGTGAAGTGCTCTCACTTGGTGGTATCCCATTATAAACTCATATAGGAAGTACCTTCCTCCATAACTTCCATACGTTCTAGTATAGCATATGGAAAAAAATAGCATTTTCTATCAAATTGCATTTTGTATCAAGTATGCCATCAATCACCCAATAAAATAATAATGCAGAAGTAGCAAGAGAGAAAAAAGAAACATTATTGTCATTGGGTTACCTATTTTGAGTTTTTTTTTATCAAATTGCTAGAATTCTAATTATTATTTATCTCCAAGGAATATCTCATAGACTGTCATTTCTTTAGCAAGGATTGAATATCTAGAGTGGATATGAGAATATAATCAAGTTTATTTTGTATTTTCTGACTAGTTAGGCATGTCAAGGGAGGACAGGAAAGAAATGGAACATAAAAAGGATTGATGCCTTTCAGCTATGGCATTTTGTAAAAATAATGTTTCATGGAAATTTTTTAACAAATAGTTGGCCTACTCTTGCACAGGAAGCAGCTATAGTTAGGGTTGTTTTAGTGGGTGTACAAAATATGCAGGGCCGGTGCAAGGATTTTTGCCAAAACAAGCAAAGCTATATTTTGGCGCCCCCATGATTACATTATGACCCCCTATTGTGTCAGACTTCTTCTCCCCCCCCTCATGGCATATCATCCCCCCCATGTCACATTTCTCCCCCTCCAAGGCACAGACTCTGTAGGTCTCTGTAGACTCTGTAGCGCTCTGCACTCATCACCTACCACCTACCCCATGGCAGTCGAAAGTCCGTCTGGACTGGCTGTGTGAGTCACAGTCACCAACAGCTGCTCCAATCCCTGCTGCTGCCCGCCGCAGAGACACTTGCCAGTCGTACACCCCTGAGTGACCCCATGACCGTGTTGCCGTGCTGCCGCTCTGTGAGTAAGGGCCGGGGCCATACTGCACACGCAGTATGCGGTGGGTAGCCTGCGGCGCTGTGGCGCAACTCCTTGCAAGCGATAAAGCAAAAGTTCATTTTTCCACCGCCCCCCCACCCTCTTCTCTGTGCCGTAAGGCCGCCACTTGGTCTGCCTTAATAAAGCACCGGCCCTGGAAATATGTAATACATTTAAAAATTATACTTTGGTGGAATTTGCGAGATATGGTTATAGAAATCGTATACATACTGTAAAGAAGCATATAAACTCAAACAGAAGACTAGAAATCAGGATTACTGTTTATATGGTCAGCAGGAGTTAAAATCGACTTGACAGAGCATGAAAGGATGCATATCAGGAAATAAATAAGTAATTGTATTCATATTCAGAGACGCTAGCAGAAGAGAGAGGGCTCTAGCAACTTCTCAGTCCGTTCCATGACTGAAAATTGTTATCACTATTAACATCAAAGAATGCCTCTTATCTAACTATTCATGATGCAGCCAGAATAGATCATATTGACAGGCGATGAACAAATAAACCAGGAGTAATATCAGTGTCGTCAAGCAATTTTGTGAGGTCACATTTCTTTAACAACCTCTTTTAACCGTTTCGCCCTCAACATACAATTTGCACATTAAGAATGGGCGAGTAATCTGGATTGCTAATCCATGGAGATGACAGACTTCTTCTTTGCTACTTGATGACAAGAACCCCCTTCTATAGGAGATTTGCACTGTTAGCAAACAATTGTGTGGAGAATTAGCTGAAGGGTGGTCATGAAAAGGAGGTGGACTGGTATATAAATGCCAAGTTCTTCTGTTCTAATATGCATTGCCCACCTTGCATGTCTAATATCGACCAAATTTGGAAAGCAATTTAGCAGGTCTTCAATGGTCTATGGCATGAACCTCAAAAAAGGAAGCTGCTTTGGCAGATCCAATGCCTGCAATGTCCACATTCAAAAAAGGGTCATCAATATTTGTGTTTTAGCCAAAAGAACAGCATTCCCAAAGACAACCTATTTACACACTTCACTGTAAACCATTCTTTGTGATTTAGACATAACATTAATTGAGAATCGTCTGGTTCTCCCTGTATCAGCTCTGCATGCACTTGCACGAGGGAAACCATTGTCCCTTGTAAGGATTATGTGAAATAGTGCCATTGATTTTAACTTTCCATGAGTATGCAAGGAAAGATGGTAAAAACCTTGGAGAAGTTTGTGGTACACAAATATTCATGTTTTGACTTGGATTAGGTTTCAAGGCCTATAGACATGAAACATTTAGGCTAATTAGCTACTGTAAACTGTTATACCAGTCAGTTTCCACACATGAAAGTGCCTGTGCACGCAGAAACAATATGGGGTGATCATTCATTATCAGTAATTAATGCCATTTCCATAGGTCATAAGCACTCTGAAACCAAAGCTCCAGTGTCCTACTGAAATAAAACAAAATAGTTCAACGGTATAGTTATCAATATACAAATACTCTATTAGGTTCCATATTGCTCTACACGTCATAAGAGCTTCATTTTCATGTCATGGTGTCCTGCATAGGAAGTGTGATTATTGCTGTTCTTATATAGTGAAGAAATGGTGCTTGTTACCTATAAACGTCTTAACTACAAGTATTTGTATGGGACCATGTATGTATCTTAGTATTTAAATGGTTGTCTTACCCATATGAATATGTTTTATTAGGGCATATGGACCTTCCCATTCTATTAGCCAAAGTGGAAAGGCACTGCAAAAAGCTGCTCTAGATATGGAGAATGAGAAGTGGTTGTGTATGACATGGCCAGCCATTCATTTAAATGGCTATTATGTTATATATTTCCCCTGGAGCAATACAGTAAGCACAGCTAGTGTTGGTGATACCAATTTGGTTGCTGAAATAGATGGCTACCACAGTGCCTCAACGACTCTATGTTCAGTAAAGGAGTTGTCCTGATGCAATAACAACTGAAACTAAGTCAGGCGTTGTATTAAAAACATGTCTCAACAATTAAAAGTCTACAGGACAGGAGACCTTCAAAAGAAACATCAAACCTTTAAACGTAATGGGGTTATTGAGGCTCTGGAAAAAAAAAATGAGTATGGCAGAGAATGATGAATGAGAAAAAAAAAACTTACCTGTTCCGGTTGTCTAGGTTCTGGCCAGGCTGTGCCAGAACCTGGACAACTGGAACAGGTAAGGTTTTTTTTTTGTGTGACCTGCCCACTCCCTCTATGTCTCCACTGGTGTCCAATCAATGGACCATGCTTGCACTTGTCATCTCTGGCCACTGATTGGCCAGCATCAGTGACGTGCAATGAGTCGGCACCTTACACTTACAGCAAGGCTGGGATCGCAAGAAGTGGGGACTGAGATAGTGGGTGTGAGTGTGGGAAGGAAGGGGGGTAGTGTTGTACTCACACAGCATGCCTGGCCATCCCCAAATTATCTCCAGTCCATTATGTACTCAGACGTGTACTATGAGGGTAGTGGAGATGTGCACAGTCTCCCCTAACTCCTCAAGATCCAGCACTTTATACCCAGGGAATCCATTTATTTACTGGTCACCAACAGAGTGATATCTAAGATTGTCTGACGCCTTGAATTGGCTGTGAGACCTATAGTTGAACATCAGTGCCTCACTCATATTCATATGCCATCAAAACATAGTAAAGTTTGTGTGACTTAGTGTTGAGAGCTGCCCGTAGTGGGATTGCAACTAAATCAGTTCACTAATGAACACATAATATCATATACGTATAATAATAACATATACTATTTCAATATTATACGTTCATTAGTGAACTGATGTTCAACTATAGGTCTGACAGCCAATTTAAGGTGTCAGACAATCTTAGATATCACTCTGCTGGTGACCAATTAATAAATAGATTCCCTGGGTATAAAGTGCTGGATATTGAGGAGTTAGAGGAGACTGTGCACATCTCCACTACCCTCATAGTACACGTCTGAGTACATAAAGGAGTGACAGACAAGGTTTTTAACCTGTGTGTTGGCTCACATTTGTTTTATATGCACCAATATAGGAGACGTTTTATATTCATATGTCAACTGGGTCAAGCCAGGTTAGGAGCCGGTTAGGCTTTGTGAATATTTTGTAAATAATATAACTGTAACCAGGCTCAGGTCCCTATCGCTAACAAATTATCTCCAGGGCTCTGGAAAACCCCTTCAAGTTATGCTTAGATGATATAGAATGAAAAAATGAAAAAAAAAAATAATAATCTACAGTGTCACCATTTAACTCTGACTGGAGGTTTCCTTAAGGACAACTGATGTTTCTGCAAATATGTGGATAGTAAATTTATTTGAATCACCCCCATGACCTATCTTCTCGTTTTTCATCCCCCATGCCTCTGTGTCAGTCCCTAATATGGTTTCTAGTTTTACAGAGCTAATAAATAAGAAATCCTAACATACAAAGCTCTATCCATCAATGTCTTCATCATTGATCTCCAGATACCAACCTACAACCTCTTCTCTGGCTTTGACCTACAACAGCAGTTACTTCATACACTAATTTAGTGTCTCCCCTCTTCCCTAGAATGCCATTGTCATGCTATGAGCCACTCTCTGAACCTTTAGTCCCCTTTCACACAGACGTCATTTCCACGCGGGTGCAATGCGTGAGGTGAACGCATTTCACCCGCACTTAATCCTGACCCATTTATTTCTATGGGGCTGTGTACATGAGCGGTGATTTTCCCGCATCACTTTGCGTGAAAATCTCAGCATGTACTATTTTCTGCGTTTTTCGGCCCCATAGAAGTGAATAGGGCTGCGGGAAAATAGTGCATTTTCCCGCAACGCACTGGCCTCATATCCGGGCGTCAAACATGACGCCCGTGTGAACCCAGCCTTAAGGTGCACTGAAAACCCATTATGTTTCCTACAGATAATCAGGTTGGCCTTGGTCTCCAACAGCTGGTGCTCCAACATTGCTTCCTCACGGGCTAAGGCCTGCTTACTCATTCCCCAACTCCCTCTATTTACCCCCTATTCATTATGGATGGCAACCTCATATGGGCAGGGTTCTTAAGGTGCACTGAAAACCCATTATGTTTCCTACAGATAATCAGGTTGGCCTCGGTCTCCATCAGTTGGTGCTCCAACATTGCTTCCTCACAGGCTAAGGCCTGCTTACTCATTCCCCAACCCCTCTATTTACCCCCCTATTCATTATGGATGGCAACCTCATATCGGCAGGGTTCTTAAGGTGCACTGAAAACCCATTATGTTTCCTACAGATAATCAGGTTGGCCTCGGTCTCCATCAGCTGGTGCTCCAACATTGCTTCCTCACAGGCTAAGGCCTGCTTACTCATTCCCCGACTCCCTCTATTTACCCCCCTATTCATTATGGATGGCAACCTCATATGGGCAGGGTTCTTTTTAATGCATGTAGTTCATGTTTTGTACAGCATGCACATGACTGTTTAATGTATTCACTGTAAATGTTATATAATGTAGACTATGCGATATGATGATGCCATAAAATATAGAATAATACTAGTTCCACAAGGCAAAGTACAATTGCTCAGTCAGCACTTGCTTATGGATGTGGGACTTTGCTTATTCCTTTAATATAAAGGAGACAGTACACCATAGATGTAATACTTCTAGGTCTAGAGCTTGGCGTTGCTGCAGTGGCTTTATGCTGTACAATGCTTCATCTGATCGCTGCCATTTTCTATATACTGATAACTGGCCTTGCACTACCTAATACAGGTATAATGGTGATATACACTACATTAGGAAAAAACTAGATTTCTAGATATATAAGCATTTATCATAATGCTATTCCTGATACAAATCTGTAAGACCAGCAAATATGAATTATCACTTGGATGTCTAATCCATTGCATGGGTTGTCAGATGATTGCCTCAGTTCCTCCCATGTCTGAAATCAAAAGCTGTTTTATGTCAGTTATTGGCAAATCAATGGGATATATCTATTGTAGGTGCGTTCAATACATTTACAGTGTAACATAGATGTCTGGCAACATTGACTGCGTACAGATGCCTTCAAAATGCATGAAACCATGCAGAACCACAGCAGTAAGACCAACAAGCCTGGGTAGAAAACAATTGCATACACAGTCCTTCAATAGTCAATCCCAACAGCCGAGCACAAGCTAGATGAGATGTCTATTGCTTCACCCGGGGTGCATCATCACCATTGCATCAAGATAGCTGAGATGTAATTGATCACAGAGCAATTTATTCATATATTCGGTTGCAATGTTAAAATCCATAGGGATTTTTCTTCCACTAATTAGTTTTCAAATTTCCTACAGAAGCCGATGCTAAATTGTCTGCAGACAAGACTGCCAGTCATTTGTGCTGCATCTGGGCTCGAACTGCTGACGATTCAAATCTGGAATCAGCTTAATGAGCCCGCTCTGTGGCGAGTCAATTACATGAATATCAGACGAGTGTCCCCAAATGCTGCATCTGCATTGCCCAAACTGACTTCTAATTTACCGAAGGATTAGGTGGCACATAAAAAATACATGCATCCTTGAGCAGCAGATTTAACCGCCTACCACCCACAACGCCAGCTAATAACCCCGTCACATACACAGGAATCCAATGACAACCGATATTTGGAAACATTTCACTTTAATACTGAAAAATATGCCATTATAAAAATTTTTGAATATACTGAATTTTCAACATCAGCCTTTCTTTTGTCATAGACTTCATTTTAGTTTTTTTTTTTTTCTCCCCCCACCATTTAGAATGACAATAATTCGTCATGCTCATCTGCATCGGATTACCTCTGTAACCAGAATAAAAAATAATAATAATAATTATAATAATAATAATAATTATACATTCAGAATGGAAATGCCTATGTAGATACTGTAGCTTGGAAAATGAACACAGGGCAGTTTGCATAAAATGAAGAAAGAAGAAAAAAAAGAAAAGAAAAAAGAAAAGAAAACCAAGGAAGAATGGAACTATTCATGCAAACACATATTAAATAAAACAGTACAATTATTATTTTTTTCTGTTTTTTCCCCCCACAGTAAACTCGTGGTCTGTACTGTGTTATCCGTTACAAAAAGATAGAGCAATGGCACTTTTAGGATACCAAGACTGTATAGAGAGATTTGGAGAAGATGAGACTTATGGGTGGCTCAGGCTGGATCTCCAGTTCACTTGAGCACCCCAGGGGTACGTTGTATCCATGCGAGCCATGCAGCACTTGGTTTCACTAGTCACTTATTTACATTACATTCATGCATTGTTCCCACTTCTGCACCAAGGAGAGACGCTGCATGATTGGTAGCCCCCCATTACCCCCGCCTTGTTCCTCCAGGGACTCGACCCCCTCACTCAAGGAAAGGCTGGTCACCCCATCAACTTCTCAGGTAGCACAGCTGGCTTACTGGTACTGGACGTCTCTTTTACCCAGTGTTTGCATTATTCATGGACATCAGTGTGGCTTCACAAGAAACAAATCCTATTCATGAATATGGCACAATTGTAGCGAATGTTACAGCAATGCACAACCATTTTTTTGGGTGTCCTTTGTGTTTGGAATATGTGATAGCTCCAGATTGCAGTATTTATTTGCCTTTAATAAACCCTCCTCCCGCCCCCACTCCCTTCCCACTCTAGCACATCTAGTCTGAGAGTGAATGAGACCCACAATCATATACTCTATGGGTGCCATCTGCATTGTAGGGGCCATTATGCCAGTAAGAAGAATCGCATACTGTCTGCAAGGAATTGATTTCTGAAGCAGAGGAGTTGGCATCCCTTCTCTTCGATCTTTTCCTGTTTCTAAGGATAAATACCAGCATGCCAACTACTGTGAAGGCAGAGGTGACAAACACCAACAGGAGCCCTGGCACTAGCACAGAGATAGATACCCGGCTTGTCTCTAGGTAGGAGTTGGGATGAGTGTTGGTCTCTGAGAGGCCAGTGCTATTTTTATGAAGAGCATTGAGAGTTGGGGAAATTTTTGCATACAGCAGCGGACACATCATGTCATTAGAAAGAAATCTGAAGTCTTTCCCCCAGAACTCCTCTGGGAAATAACATTTGAGATCACTTACAATTACCTCGGGGCCAAGTCGTTCTGCCCATTGTTTGAAAGGCACATTATTGCAGGAGCAGTCCCACTGGTTGCCATGAAGATCTATCTGTATGATAGAGGTGAGCTGATCCAGTACCCCTGCCACTGGGAGGTACATGAAGTAATTATTGTGAAGACTTAATTTGGAAAGGCTGACCCCAGCAAACACATCCACAGGCAGAGACTTCAGAAGGTTGTTGTTGAGGATGAGGATCCTGAGGTTGGGCATAGGGTTGAATGTGTTTGGCAGGATGAGTTGGATAAAGTTAAATTCCAGATTGAGATACTCCAGGCTCTGCAGGCCACTGAATCTATCCGGGGTCAGGGTGTCTATACAGTTTTTATCCATGTACAGCCATCTTAGGTCAGTTAGGTTCTGGAAGGTGTTGTTCTCCACCATCCCTATGTTGTTATTCCCTAGATCCAGTAAAGTTAAATTCCCGTAATCCACAAAGTTGGATTTTTTGATAGTGTGGATCTTATTCTCTCTCAGGAACAATTCCTGCACATTGGGAGGCTTGGGTTCCAATTCAGAAAGACTGTTGACATTTTTGTTACTGCAATCTACTTTTAATCCAGTGCCAATGATTTGCTTACCGCAACTGCAGGCAGCTGGACACACAATGGTCTGATTTGGTCTATCATTAGGATTGGTTTCAGACACAGCAGCTGTGGGTCGAGTTTTTAGTTGCCAGTTCCCGGGTATCTTGGTGCCTCCGCTTACTGAGGAACCCTGGGTGGCAGAGTCATCTTGGCCGCCGACTTTAAAGGGGGTTGGGATTGGACCAGGATCGCAGGTCTCATCTTGGGAAGGAGGGGCAGCTAAGCTGGAATCCACTGCGTTTTTTAAGGGACACAGCTCCTGCTCTGAGGTCTCATTTAAATCATTGCCCTGCAGTCTAGTGGGAGCCTCACAAATAACCCTACCGATCAATGCATTCTTTGGAATATTCTCTAGCCACTCCTTTAGAGATAACAGATCACAACTGCAGTCCCAAGGGTTATCCTCCAAGAGGATTTCCGCTATGCCTGGGATTTGTTCCAAGACCCCCTCATAGGGCAAGGTCTTCACTCTGTTTCCCCGGAGGTCTAGATGTGTGATGGGCACGTACTGGAACACATTAGTGGGTAAGGTGCTAATGAGGTTGTCGTTTAAAATTAAAACCTCTAGCTTGTTCAGGTCCCTAAAGGCTCCTGGGTCAATGTCTCTTAGGAGGTTAAAGTCTGCCTGGAGATATTCCAGGTCATCCAAGCCCAGGAACGTGTGCCTCCTGAACGATTTGATCTTGTTGTTGTTAATGTGCAGACGTTTGACCAGTTGCAGACCCAGAAAAGCACCAGGGACGATCTCATGCAAGCCATTGTTCTCCATGTGTAGGCTGACTGCATTGTAAAAGTTGGCGAACTCATTGGGGAAAAGCCTGGTGAGAGAATTCCCATGCAGGAAGAGGTGATAGAACTGGGAAGTGGGGGCCGAGAAGTGCTGGAGGTTGCTGAAGCCCTTCTTCTCGCAGTCTACGTGCAGATCCCCTTCCACCTCGTTGCAGGAGCAGAGCCTTTCCTTACACACGTCCCTCGTTACGTTCCCAGCCGCCAAACAAAGAGATATCTCCAGCAGCAGGATCCAAAGCAGCATTTTTAATCAGAGCAATGCATTCCCGATCTCATGGCAAGGGGTTAACAATCCATCTCCGGCAGAGACCTCACTGACCAAGCGGCTGGAACGAAACCTGTGTCAGATGCCTCCTGGTCTCCTCAGCAGTAATCCCACTATATCCACAGATGCACAGACTCAGCCAGTGTGCCAGTCCTCAGCCGTGCCATGCTGCAGCCAGCCTTGATTTAGGAAATCTTTCGATCGGGCTGCCGCTCTCTCCTCCGCCGGCGGTAAGGCAGATCTCCGGGTGCGCTGTCCGCAGCTTGATGGTGCTGAAATCACGCCCCAGTCCAGCACCGCGCGGCGAGCCAATGGCGCTGCGAAATTTCCGCAATCGCTGCGTTTTTCAGCTCACGATCGCCCTCCGCACCGCCGCCGTGTGCTGCTCTGTGTGAATGTGTGTGTGTGTGTGTGTGTGAGGCAAGCAGGCAGTCGCTAAGAGGCTCTGCTCGTTCCGAAAGATCTGACACCCTCCGCTGAGCTGCAGTGGCAAAAATCCATTTGCTGAGGGAAGGCTGGAAAAAAAAAAAATCAATCAAGGCACAGGGCAAGCGTTAAAAAATGTCGGTATTAAAGAGGAGAAGTTTTGGCTGTCTCCTCGGGATCGCATGTGATGTCACACACACGCAGGCAGGGGCGCGCACATAGACACACCACAGGATTAGAAACTGCATCGTGTGTACGTGTGCATGGCATCCATGTCCCTGAGTAGAAACACTGGTGCAGTGGAACCGGGATCATTGACTGCGTTTTCTATACCGAGCTCTGGCTATATGTTTCTATAGCGTGAGTCATGGATTGTGGAGGATCACTAGTGAGGGGGAGTGGTTTCTGATGCGGTAGATATTTCATGGAGGCTGGAGGGAGCTAGATCCAGGCTTCCTGTTTGGCCGCAGTGTCTCCCAGCTTCTCCTGAGTCCTGAGGGTCCCTGCTGCAGCAGTCTGGAGGGGGAGGCAAGGAGCCCTGGACCTGGGAGAGGAAGAATTCCCACCAGACTCTGCAGAAAGCCTGGGGGAACTTTCAGTTCTTAGCAGGGGCTACACAAGGGTGCTAGGCTTCAGGGATGAGGTAGACACAGAAGGGGTGGAGAGAAGGCTGCTCCTGGGGTCTATATATAGAAGAAAGTCAGCCCAAACCATAAGGAATGCTCACTTCACTGTCCCTCATGAATACTAATCAGCTTGGGCTTTCACAGACTGCAGTTGTTAAAACAAATGAGACATCCTAGCAATCCTACCAAGTGACCTTATCAAAGGAAATTAATTAAGATTTTCCAGTGTTCAGCAGCAGCGGATGTCACTGCAGATCTCCTTTTCACCTCCTCCCTATGATTTCAGCTTTATTGTATTAAATGCCTTAGATGTCTGAAGGTAGCGTTTCATTTACAGGCACAAAGAGCAGAGAACCCCCGGTGTGCTAATATCCTTCAGTCCTGATAGATAGGTGTAACAAACGTGAGCTAGCCACGGCAAGCTAGCGTATCTGTTATCTGAGGAGGGATCAGAAATCATTGTCTTTGGCCCTATTACGCTGCCCGAAGGACGAGCGCCGATAAATCGGCGCTGGTTTGTATTAGCCTATTACACAGGACAATGCAAAGTGAATGCGGGAGGAACGAGCGATATCACAGCGATCTGTTCTATTGATTATCAGCAGCATTGATTACACAGGGAGAGGTGCTGACCATCTCATCAGCTGGCAAACGAGCCCAGGCCGATTATAGGGAACGAGCGTTCCTATGTATGAACAATAGTTTCCGATAATTGGCCCAAAGCTGTTTGGTTTACAAGGGTCTGAAATGAGATATTTTTACTAGAAATTGGTAATCAATCGCCCTATTCGACTGGCTCTCATTTTCCAAGGAATGTGGCTGGAAAAGCAAGATAATGAGGCCATTAGATTGTAAGCTCTACAAACACTGACCTTAGTCAGAGCATCACTGTCATTAAAGGGGGGTCTCACTTCAGCAATAAGTGTTGGACGCGAATATTCAAATCGCTATTTTTAATTGTGAATTACGCAAATTCGAGAATTCGCAAATATTTAGAATATAGTGATACATATTCGTATTTTTGAATATTCAGCATTTTTTTTCATCAGTAACCTCCCGTTTTGCTTGTGGGCCAATGAGAAGGCAGCAATGTCTGAGCTTAGCAAAATCCCTAGCAACCAATAGAAAAGTTGCCTACCCCTTTACTGTATAAGAACCATACATGCTACATACATAGTGCTGTGATGTCACAAGTTCATAACAATACTTAGTGCACCAATCAGTAATATGTAGTCAGACCTGCTAAAATGTGAAGTGGCACGAATTGCGCAAAAAATATGCGCATCATTAATTGCCAATTTTTGCAATCGCAAATATATTGGAGCACTCTATCTGCATATAAAGCTATTGTAGAGTTCTGCCGTGCCAACCATTTTCTCCAGTCTCAGGAAACTTCTAGCAGCTTGAAAAATGTAGCTATAGTGACCAACGACTGTATTGCGCACGCATTCCACAAATATTACATTGCCATCAAGAAAATAACCGCGAATTTGCGAATATATGACGAATATTCTACAAAATATTCTCGAAATATCACAAGTTCGAATATTGCCCCTGCCGCTCATCACTATTCAGCAAATGGCATTTATCATGTAGACAAGATTACTACAAGGCACTTACTAATGTATTGTGATTCTCCATATTGCTTCCTTTGGCGGCTGGATTCATTTTTCCATCACATTATATGCTGCTCGTATTCAAGAGTTATGGCTAGAGATAAGCGAAGTTCTCTAAAAATCGATTTGGCTTTGTGATTAATTACTTTGTCACGAAGCACATTTCTTTGTAAGTAGTGGGTGCAATGACAGGGAATGGCGATTGCGCTTCCCCTCCCCCCCCAACTTTGAACCCATCAAATGCCACGTTTATTGCTGCTCAAGGCACCCGAGATCCATATTAAAGCATTTTAGTTTTTGGTAATGAAAAAATTTGTAAAAAAATTGTACTTACCTTGTTCATTCGATCGAGAAGACGTTTCCACACCTATCTTGCTTGAAGATCCAGCGTGAAATCTCGTGCGTCGCATGGTGACATCATCACTTCAGCCGGAGATTTAATGCGGGAAGTATGATGTTTTTTTTATTTTTAACGCCATTTCAGGGAAAATCGATTTATTTCCACAAAGCACAAGGAAATTCGGCTTCGCGCTGAATCAAATCTTTCTTGAAATTCGGATCAAAGTCCACTTCGTGAACTTTGATTCACTCAACACCAGTTATGACCATCCTGAAATCCAGGGTGGTCATATTATAGGAAAAAGCTGCGGCATTCTTCTATGTGATGGAAAAATTAATCCAGCCAGCAAAGTAAGCAATATGGAAAATCACCATACATTAGTAAGTGCCTTGTATTAACTATATTTACATGATAAATGCCACTTGCTGAAGTGAGAGAACCCCTCATTTTCTGCTCACCTTACTGATCATCTGCTGCTCCCTTCCTGATGCTTTCTGGTCCCCCACTAGTCTTTGTAATTCCTGCTCTAGCGATGACATCTCAGCACTGACCACAGCCGTGACCTCAGCAGTGTTGACAGGTCACTGCTACAGCCAATGATTGGCTACAGTGGTCACATGTCCATGTCAGGAGGTCATCGACAGAGCAGGAAGTGCAGAGACTGGTGAGGAACTGAGAAGCAGTGGGAACAATAAGGTGTTTATGTCTTATTTTATTATTCTATAACATTTTAAGTTCCTTTAACCCCTTAGTGACCAGCCTGTTTTGGGCCTTACTGGCCAAGCGTTTTTCTTCCTTTTTTCATCGCCGCGTTCCAGGAGCTATAACTTTTTAATTTTTCCGTCTATATAGCTTTATGAGGGTTTGTTTTTTGCGGGACATGTTGTAGTTATTATTGGCGCTAGTTTGGAGCGCACATAACTTTCTGCTTAACTTCTATTAACTTTTTCAGGGAGGGAGATGGGAAAAACAGCAATACTGCCAGTGCGTTTTTACGTTATAAATTTTACGGCATTCATTTTTTGGTATAAATACCATAATATCTTTATTCTCTGGGTCAGTATGATTACAGTGAAACCAAATATATATAGTATTTTTAAGTTTTACTACTTTTTTGCAATAAAACCCCTTTTTTTAAACAAAAAAAATGTTTTTGCATTGCCGCTTTCCAAGACCCATAACTTTTTTTTTTTTTTTTTCTATGGAGTTGTGTGAGGGCTTGACTTTTGCGGGATGACTTGCATTTTTCATTGGTATAATTTTGGAGTAAATGGCACTTTTTGATCGCTTGTTATTAAGTTTTTTTGGTGGCCACTAAGAATAAATTTTTCTTTTTTTTTTTTTTTTTTTTTTACGGCGTTCACAGTAGGGGATAATTTACATGGTATTTATGTAGTCTGGGTTGTTATGGACGCGGCAATACCAAACATGTGGGGAAGATTTTTTATTTTTATTTTTTTATTGAAAAGTGCATTTTCAATGGAAAAAAAAGCGTAATTTCTTTATGGGATTTCTTTTATTGAATAAATTATTATTTTTTTTTAACCACTTAATAGTCCCACAAGGGGACTATAACAGACAGCTTTTTGATTGCTTTTAAAATACAATGCACTACCCCTATAGTGCATTGCATTTTAATGGCAATACTATTCTGACACTGACCAGCAGGCTGCGCCAGTGAGGCGGAGCCTGCTGGAAATTACTCAAGGCTGGCCCATCAGACCCCAGGCAGCCTTCACATACATAGGCACCCCGCAATCACATTTGCAGGATGCCGATGGGAGACAGAGGGAGTCTGCTCCCTCTGTCAGCACTTTACATGCGGCGGGTGCCATTGCCTGCGGCATGTAAGGTGTTAAACAGCCCGGATCAGCACTCCTGGGCTTTTAGAGCAGGGCCGCGGCTCTCATGTGAGAGTCGGGTCCTCGCTCCCTGCTGCACAGAGGACCTGTGTAAAAAAGTGGTGTCCCAGCCTAAGACCCCTTAGTGACCGCCGTAAAAAGGCGTATGGGTGGTCACTAAGGGGTTAATTCTTTTACAAGGCTGGTCAACACCTTTGATTGAACACTAAACCTAAACAAGAAATGTTTAGATGTCCTCACTGTCTTCTGAATGATCCTGATGCAAACAGTGTTGTAGCAACATTATTTTCCTGCTGACCCAAGTGTAGACACAGCACAGCAAGGAGGGTCCTGCTCCAGTCAGTTGTCTTACAGACAGATATATGACAGTGAAGAGCAGAAGATAGGACATTTATTTATTTTATGCACTACTATATTCCACACCCCTTTACAGACATTACCATCAAGCTGTCCCCAATGGAGCTCACATTCTATGTTCTCTATCAGTATGTCTTTGGAGTGTGGAAGGAAACCGGAGAACTTGGAGGAAATGCACATGAATACAAACTCCATGCCTTTGGTCAGATTGGAACCTAGGACCCTACCACCAGTGCTAACCACTGGCACAGGCGGTAACCACTGAGCCACCATGCTGCCCATGATTTTCCAGGACACAGGAAACCTTTATCTGTTTTTCAATTTTAATTGTTATATGAGACAACCTAGGACCAGAAGAAGGGAGGAATTAATGACCACGTCTTTATTTTTATCGGGAGTGTTTGCATTTTCTCTGTTAAGTATTCCTTTGAAGTTATTTGGAGAGAATCTGAAAAGGCCTTCTAATTGGAATTGATAATGTAAATGACCATGAATTATGGACGATATATCACAAAGAAAGCAATGTATTCACATTGTAACAACTTGCATGCATATATGATTTAACACTGAGCTCAACCAAAAGGTTTACTGCATGCGCAAGGAAACAATACCTTCCAATTAAGCAACCCATCTCCTCATTCATTCTCAAAGCTCAAGAGGCTTAATTGCTGTTTTCAATTGAGGATTCCACCCCCCAAAAAGAGCTGATTTTAACAACTATATTGTACTTTGTCATGGGCAATGAATACAAGATTTTCTCTTCTTTCAATCAGCTGTCACTGAGGTATAATTCCTATCCACACTACATTGGTTTCTTGTCTTACACAATTAACTCCTGGCTTTTTATAGTGGCCATAAATCTACTAAGCTACTGGAGATTTCAAAACAGTTATATGGTGTATATCTTACATTAACTAACTTCATTATTCTGCAAATTAACATAAAATATTTTTTTCTATAAAATGGGTTTCCTATTTGGAACTTCACTAATCCTTAGAATGAAGCGTTACGTGCGACAACGCCTAGGACTCTTTCACTGATTATCATTATAAAGTTGTGGTTCTGACTCCCAACCTCCTTTTGTACCACAAAACATTTCACATTCCCTTGAAAAAAACTGTGTTGTAATTCCATTTCTAGAGGGTGTCTAAAAGCACCACCATGCAGCAGAAACGATGAAGGATCTCTTTTATTTGGATCCTTGATGAGCGATGGTCATCGGTTGGGCTCTCATGGATCATAATGTTATGGGATATATCTGAGGATATATCTTTTTTGTACAGCAGTAAAACGAATATGAAAATAACACTCTGGGTCTATGTTTTAAAAGTCAAGGGGACTATTTGAATATACCTTACGTCTGAATATACTATACCTTCACAGCCGCGTCATGTGTCCCCTACCTTCCTCCATTCACAAATAACTGCTGAAATTACACAAACCAGCCATACAGAAATCACAGCATTTCACTGCCACAGATGTACCATAGATATTTATCTGGTCACAGTTTTATTTGTAAGCTCAGTCACTGCTGATTTCTCTGGTTTCTTAGCCATTTATATTGCATTTGATCTTTATATTACTATAATATTATATTATATTAATTCATATTACATTTCTTTTTTAGCCATCATCATGTATGTTCAAACAAATAAGCAGTGTTATAACTAGCAAGTGGCAAAATGCTTAGAGCAGCTGGTTGGCCCCATATTTGCTCTATAGCTACCATCTGTATTTGACTGCAGAATGGTCAATGAGTGCTGTCTGTGGTACACTCCTGCTCTTCCAGTCTGCTGCCACTTACTGGTCCAAACGTGTGGTTTCTCATAGATCTTAAAGGCCAGTAAAGAGAATATTCTGTATCTTGATAAGTATACATTTCTATACTGAGATGTATAGTATGAACAAAATTATTGGAACACACCTCCTTATCATTGAATGTGTTTCATTCTCAGGGACCCAGAGGGGAGCAGGGCAAGGGTGGGAGGAGTGATACTGGTAATGATGGTGGTACTAGCACTTACAGTTCATGCTGGCAATCTTCACCCTTGCTTTCCCTAGGCCAGGGGTGAGCAACCTATGACACTCCAGCTGGGAATTTTAGTTTCACAACAGTTGTAGTGCCACAGGTTGCCTGCCCCTGCCCTAGGCAATGCACAATAAATAGAAGGCACACCCTTTCTTCCCTCGGGGCACTGCTTAAATTTCTGGGGCTCTTGCTTGGTGAAAGTTGGGGTGCTCTTGATGGTGGATAGTTGGCAGGGTGTGGATAAAGGACTAATGGGCCGGCACAACTAAGAGGCACAGCATGCTAAGTGACCTCACCAAACATATATGAAGTACATAAAAATAAGTAGAGGTGAAGAGTTAGAAAGCAAGCACACCTTAATAAAATAAAAAAAGCAACTATAATTTTATTACAACAATACATATACAAAAGAGCAAGCTTTAAAAACATTAAAATCACACAAAATTATGTGAGATACACTAAGGAGGTGCCATGATAAGCACAACCCTGGAACTAGTTCCCCACAACAGTAAATCATTTCCTGTATATTCAATTGTATATAAAGTGCAAGTGCTGCCAAAAACTACAAGCAAGAACTGGCACTACAATACACCATTTATTACACACAAAGGAGGGCATCATACACACCCTTGAAAAATTATGATTGGTGGCATGCTAGAGACCCTCAAAAACATTTGGAGCAAGGGTCTGCTGGAGACCCTCTAAAAAATTACGGGTGAGGGCCTGCTGCTGAGCTGACCCTCTAAAACATTAGGGGCGAGGGGCTGCTGGTGAGCTGACTCTGTAAAACATTATGGTTGAGGGCCTGCTGGTGAGCTGACCCTATAAAACATTATGGTTTAGAGCCTGCTGGTGAGCTGACCCTGTAAAACATTATGGTTGAGGGCCTGCTGGTGAGCTGACCCTATAAAATATTATGGTTGAGGGCCTGCTGGTGAGATGACCCTATAAAACATTATGGTTGAGGGTCTGCTGGTGAGCTGACCATCTAAAATATTATGGTTGAGGGTTTGCTGGTGAGCTGACCCTCTTTAAAAATTGGAGTGGAGGGAATATATACAATCTGGATGAGGAGGAGGAGGAGTAGAAAACAAGATTCAACAGATAAACACTTTTTTGTGGTGGAAAAGTTGCAAAGGAATACACTACAGTAGACTGAGTACATGATAAACAATAAATTGAAATTGCCTTTATGTTCATCATCAATCATCTCAGCTCTCCTCTGTTGGAGTTGAGAAGTCAGGGGCAATCCAGGCCTAACATGAAGTCAGCCATGTGTGCCAGACAACAGGCAAGACGTCAATATCAATATCAGGATGACTTTCAATCCCCTCATCCTCCTTCTCCTCTTCTGCCCATCCACGCTGAACAGATGGAATTAAAGTTCCATGGGTACTACCGTCTGTAGCAGAGGCAACTGTCTCTAGCTCCTCCTCCTCTTCATGCCCCAATTCATGCTGAGAAGACAAACTGTGGGTGGTCTGGCTATCACTCTGTGTAATGTTCTCCCCCATTTCCTTGTCTGCCACATTCAGAGCATCCTCCTTAATTATGAGCAGTGATCGTTTGAGTAGACACAGCAGTGGGATGGTTACACTGATAATAGCGTTATCGCCACTAACCATCTGTGTGGATTCATCAAAGTTTTTTAAAACCTCACAGAAGTGTGACATCAATGCCCACTCCTCGCTTGTGAATAGTGGCAGTTGACTGGAAAGGTGATGTCCATGTTGCAGCTGGTATTCCACAGCTGCCCTCTGCTGCTCACAAAGCCTGGCCAACATGTTAAACGTAAGGTTCCAGTGTGTACTCACTTCGCAGAACAGTTGGTAAGCTTGAAGCTGCAAGCGCTGCTGTAGCGTTGACAGACTGGCTGAAGTTGTAGACGACTTGAGGAAATGGGCACACACGCAGCGCACCTTTACTAGTAGCTCTGCCAAATTAGGGTAGGTTTTTATAAACCGCTGAACCACTAAGTTTAAGACGTGGGCTAGGCATGGGATGTGTGTCAGGTTGCCAAGCTCCAAAGCAGTCACCAAGTTACGGCCACTGTCAGAAAAAAACATGCCTGGTTGTAGTTTGAGTGGCGAGAGCCTCAGCTTGGTCTGGTCCCTTATACCCTGCTATAGCTCTGCGGTGGTGTGCGGTTTGTCCCCTAAGAAGATCAGCTTCAGCACAGCCTGTTGATGCTTACCCACAGCAGTGCTACACTGCTTTCAGCTAACGACGGATGGCTGACTGCTGTTGGAGGTAGAAGTGGAGGAAGAGGCAGTGGAGGAGGAGAATTGGGGGTTGGAGCCAGTAACATAGCTGCTGGTGGAGACCCTGATGGACTTAGGGCTCGCAATCCTGGGCGTGGTTAGAACCTGTGCCATCCCAGGGTACGACTCACTCCCGGCCTCGACAACATTCACCCAGTGTGCGGTCAGGAAAATCTAGCATCCCTGGCCACCAGCACTTGTCCATGTGTCCGTGGTGAGGGGGACCTTCCCAGTAACTGCATTGGTAAGGGCACGGGTAATGTTCTGGGACACATGCTGGTGTAAGGCGGGCACAGCACGCCATGAAAAATAGTAGCGGTTTGGGACTGCGTACTGAGGAACGGCCGCCGACATCAAGCTGCGGAAGGCCTCAGTGTCCACAATCCTAAATGGCAACATTTCAAGGGCCAGTAATTTCGAAAGTTGCGCATTTAGTGCTATGGCCTGTTAGTGGGTGGGTGGGTATTTGCGCTTGCGTTCAAATGCCTGTGTTATCGACATTTGGATGCTGTGCTGGGACAGGGAAGTGGATGTTGTTGCTGATGGTTCATGCGAAGGTCCAGGTGCAGGGTGAGGGGCATTCGGGACTGCGCCTTCTACAGGGGATTGGCCAGCAGTGCGTAAAACAGGGGAAGAGGAGGCAGTGGTGTTACCCGCAGACCCAGATTGTGGACCCAGGCGTTCAGCCCACTTATTAGGGTGCTTGGATGTTATGTTGCTGATCATGCTGGTGGTGGTGAGTTTGCTAGTGTTCACGCCCTGGCTCATTTTGATAAGGCACAGGTTGCAAACTACCACTCTTTTGTCATCTGTGCTTTCCTCAAAAAAGAGCCAAACTGCGGAACACCTACCTCTTGGCAAGGTAGATTTACGCATGGAGGTGTTTGGTGTAACGTTTGCGGGCCTGTTTGGTGTTGGCCGAAGTCTCCCTTTTGCAACCCAACTGCCTCTTCCAGACTGTTGCGGTGCTGCGGATCCCTCCTCCTCTGTACTGCTGTCCTCACTCGGCTTTTCACCTTCCCATGTTGGGTCAGTGACCTCATCGTCCACCACCTCCACTTCTACTTCCTCACTCTCCTCATCCTCCTGACTTGTCCTAACCACAACCTCAGTGATTGACAACTGTGTCTCATCATCCACGTTGTGAACAAATGATTGCCGTTCACCACCGTCATCTTCTTGAGACTGTGAAGGCTCAAGAGGTTGAGAATCAGAATAAACAAACTAATGCCTAAACTAGGCTCTACAACCTATCTTGACCCAGGTATGAAATAAAACTTCACTTTTATTATGACAAATATAAAATGTTTCGTACGTGTCTTGTTTAGAACCAAACAGAAAGGGATGATTAAAAATACAGTCACCACTCTGCCAATATTTACCAATGTCTACAGTGATAGGTAAACGAGATGTGCACACTCTCCTGCCTATTCACTTATATCTCAAGGCTCAGTTGTGGTAGCTTTTGTATAAGCCGTGAGGCTAATTTTTGATCTGTAGCCAACTACAGCATGTGCTATTCCTGAAACTGTAGCCAGGGGGGCGCTATTGTTTGTGCGCTCTCCCAGGCTACCACTTTCTGTAACTAAAATCCCTGAAATTCGCTTCCTGCTCTGTCTTTCCCTTCCTTTCCGATGCTCTCCCTGACTATGTCTGAGCTGAACATGCGTCAACGGGTGCTATATTACTTCCGATAACGCGTTACGGTCAGCCAATCACTGTAATGCCAGCTGCTATCATGGCTACTGGCATTACAGTGAGGGCAGTACTTACCTGCACCTATATTGGCTGCTTAAAACCCGCGAAACATGCAGGGCGGAGACCTGTACTTGGCCTAGCATGCTCGCTCATCACTAGTACTTGGGAATAACATCCACTGTCCTAAGCTACACTAAAACAACAAAAATTGCACAATGTGAAAAAAATTCCTAGAAGATAATCCAAAATGCTATACAAGCAAAGTAGCAATATACCAACTTGCATACTCCGACAGGCAGGGGAACTGGTAAAAATGTCCCACTCCAATTGAGAATTAAGTTCGCTTCATCAGAGCTGGCATGGTGCAAGTCAGGAGGGTGTATGTAGAGGCTATGTAGAGGCTAGCGGATGATAGAGTCAATAACTGGGCTCGTTAAGAGCAATAAATTCAGTCCATATTTACTGAATTGATGACAGGTGGAGTAGTAGTAGTACGAATAGCAAAATACCCAAAAGCAAGACTGCACGCCACATATAATCTCATCTTTATTTAAACATAATTAAAAAGTAAATTACAATAAAAAACATGTTTAAGCAGCATATGGAATAATACCTTATTGTCTTTTCTTGCACACCATTTATGGTTCTTGACCTTCTATGGTTGTCTGTTCTGTTTTTCAGGGGTGGTCTGGCAGCTTTTCAGCCTCAGGAATGGTATTTTCCTAGACAAAGCTTTAACTTGGGTCTGGTCAGTAGGAGCTCCCACATACACTTCTTGTCTCTAGCTCTGATGACTACATTCCACTGAGAGGCAGGACAATTTCATCTTCTAGCAAGTAACCATACAACTACCAGAATTAACTCTACACTGCCCATAATCAACCATTTGGGGTACATAGTGCATAAAGACATAATTGTTTATTAACAATAAATATATAACAATAGCATTAAATACCAATATTGAACTTGGTAACATGAAAGTAATCTCTATAGCAATAATTATCCCTTTTCATTGGTCAACTGGAACACTGCACATTCAATTCTATTGTTACAGTACAGGTGCATCTTAATAAATTAAAATATCATTGCAAAGTTAATTTACTGTTGTTCAGTAATAGAATTCAAAAAGTGAAACCCATATATTATATAGATTCATTAATCATCCTACATCAAATCATCTGTTGATGATTACGGATTACAGCTAAAAAAAAATTTTGAAAAAATTCAAAAATTCAGCATCTCAGAAAATTTGAATATTGTGAAAAAATTAAATGGTGTGACACTCTAAACAGCTTAGGGTGGGATCACACTTGTGTTGTGGCATTCCGTTTATAACGGAATATAATGGAATTCCTGGACGGAATGCAAAATGGAAGCCTTTAAGAGGCCGTCATAATAGAAGTCCATGTGCAAGCATAACAGAGCCGTCTGATTTCCGTTATGCAGGATGGAAAACAAAGTCCTGTTGACAGTTCCAAACCTCCTCTAGCATTAACAAAAACTTCATGGTATGACTTCCCATGGCCAAACTGTCGCATTAAAGCCTTAGGGTACTTTAACACTTGCGGCATGGCTATTCGGCAGGCTGTTCCGGCAGGGGAACAGCCTGCCGGATCTGCCATGCCGCAAGTATCCGTGTGCTGCCATGCTGCCGCTCTGTCCCCATTGACTATAATGGGGACGGAGCTACGGCGCAGCACGGCAGTGCACGGCAGTGATCGCCGGACTAAAATGTCGGACCTGCAGTACTTTTAGTCAGTGCACTGCCATGCTGCACCGTAGCTCCGCCCCCGCCCCATTATAGTCAATGGTGACGGAGCGGCAGCACGGTAGCACACGGGTCCGTGCAGCATGGTGGTTCCGGCAGGTTGTTCACCTGCCGGAACACCCTGCCAGATAGCAATGCCACAAGTGTGAAAGTACCCTTAGGGTATGTACAGATGCAGCAGGGTTAGCACTCCCGCTGTTAACTCAAATTTCTTAACTCATTTCATTATCTTGAGAAAAAAGCCATTGGAAACAATTGAAGGTGTTTGCTTAGATTAGATAACCAAACTCAGAAATCTCAGAAAAAAGGAGTGCTAACCATGCTACATCTGTACTTTCACATTTACGTTGTTTGATTCCGGCAGGCAGTTCTGTTGCCTGAACTGCCTGCTTGATCAGGCAAACTGCCTGATCAGTCATAAAAATGCATTGCAATACCGGATCCGTTTTTCTGGTGTCATCCTGCAAAACGGATCCTGTATTTATTTTTTTCACATTTTTAAAGGTTCCGGCATGTGTTCCACAATTTTGGACGGATATAATACCTCAGCATGCTGCGGTATTATCTTTGGCCAAAACGCCGTTCAGTGACTGAACTGAAGACATCCTGATGCATCCTGAACGGATTTCTCTCCATTCAGAATGCATTAGGATATAACTGAAGCGTTTTTTTTTTTTTTTCTAGTATTGAGCCCCGAGGACGGAACCCAGTGCCGGAAAAGTTTAACGCTAGTGTGAAAGTACCCTTACATCACCACGCACTATGCTAAGTGTGATGTTAAAGCACACCGGTTTTCACTGCCTGAACAAAATACTAAAACTCAAAAATAATTACATTATTGCAAATATATGTTAAAAAGCTGATTTAGCGCAGCTTGCTCATAAAAATATACCTATAGAAATCAGGCAACAGGATAGCAAACAAGCTGAAGGTATTCCCCTTCAGCCTGTCTGCCATCCGGTTGCTCGACTGGAATAGCTATATTTTGTGGGGCAAGCTGCTCTAAATAAGGTTTTTAACATATATTTGCAATAAAGTAATTATTAAATTTTCAGTTTAAGCATTTTTTTTCAAGCAGTAAATGGTATATTAACTCTAAACACATACTGTGTATCTCATTATCAGTTAACAATAAAGCACACCACCACTGGTGCTTCATACTGTATGTGTAAAGTAAAACATTGACATTCCGTTTTAGAACTGGCCATCCAGGAAGAGATATAGTCACAGAGCCAACCACTTGCTTAAGTGCATCAAGCAGCAAACACCCCATTGACTGTCTCATCTCCAACTCTAACTGGGCAAGGTGGTCAGTGACAATGGCAGAAACATGATCACAACTCTGTATTTGGGGCAAATAACACATGGTCCCTGCATGGTGAACGTGATAAATCTTCTTGTGCAATGCTGTCGTCACGGACGTACAGAGACATAAGGATGTCCCTGTGACAGTGAGTGGTAGGAGATCTTTTAGACTGGCAACACGTGGTTTGGTTTGACATGTTTACCTTGTGGATCAATAGGTATCTGTGTTGTTTCTGGTACTGGCTACACCCTTAACCTCCATAGTTGTCTCTTCCACAATGCTGTGCAGTTTATAGCTTCAGTTGGACCTGTGGATAGCTGGTGTTTGGATCATGGCTGAGTTCCTGGTGCTGCCATAGCTTTTTTGAAGTTAGTTCTTACCTTTCCCTTTGTATGTTGGCTTTTCTGTGGGTTGAATTTCTTTGTTGTTTTGTATTAGGCCTTAGGGTGATTTCCGTTCATCCTTCCTTTTGGAGGAACAGGATGTCTCATTCCTGTCATTAGTACCAGGGTCCTTTAGGGTTAGATAGGACTAACCTACCTCTGGGGTCTGTTCACACGGTAGTCAGTCAGGGCTTTGATTAGGGTTTCCACTAGGAGGTGTCCATCTTCCTTCCCTAGTTTCCAGGCCTTATTTTTTCCTTTTCCCTTTCCCTCTTATGTTTGTTGTGGGTTTTCCCTCCCACACTAAAGCTTGGCAGCTGTTTGAAAATATACAGTCACTTGCAGAGAGTGCTGGCCATGATTTTGTTATGCACCAGACCACCCTAGCAGGAAGCATGTGTTGTTCCAAAGTCAGGCATTGGAAGCGCATCAGAAATACTTGTCTCATACTCATTTGAAGAGGCCATCTGATTTGTCAGTAGGAACTGTGCTATACCCCTGATATATATCTTAGGGAAGATGCTGATGCAACAAGGAATGATGGAAAAAGAACAGCTTATGCACTTTGCTGCCTGCCCTTTAGCTGTTGGGTACCCACATGGAGAATGGTAAAGGCATTGCTGACAGTTTTAACACACAGGATGTTTAAAAAAACACTGACCCATTTCATGTGTTATACTTTTTCATATTACAAGCTTAAAAGATTGTTTCTCATAAGGAGCAGATGGTGTTTAAACACACATGGGGAGATTTATCAAACTGGTATAAAGTAAAACCGGCTAAGTTACTCATAGCAACCAATTAGATTCCACCATTCATTTTTCACAGCTCCTTTGGAAAATGAAAGGTGAAATCTGATTGGTTGCTATGGACAACTAAGCCAGTTCTACATTACACCAGTTTGATTAATTTCCCCTACAGTGTTTTTTGGGGAAAAAACAATGGCTTGTTAGGAACAACCATCCAAAAATTATGCCTCAACATATTAATGTCAGAAGTAAGAGTGGCTTGATCTGCACAGGAATCCAGAAATGATGCCTTAACCTGAGCAGAATTCCTGCCTGTATTTATTCAAACAAAAGTGTTAATTGTCAGAACAAAGAGTGACTTGTTCTGAAACAAGCACAAATCTATTTATTGGCCTCAGCTGGAGGAGTGTAAAAATCCTCATTAATCCAAGCCTCATTTATTTTGACAAAAGATGTGTACAGTGGTGGAGGAAAACCTTGTCCGTTTGTGTGTCACAATGCCACCTGCCAAGCTGAAACCTTTATCCGAGATGACACTGGAGGCTGGACAACACTACAGACAGAGCAAAGTGGGTAAGTTCCAGTCACTGTTTCAATCTGCCTCCCCCTGGTCCACAGGGTCAGGAAACAGGGTATGTTCCAGGGAAAGGCCACAGTCTTTTAAAAACAAGTCAATTTTGAACAATTGTTTAGAAAAAACATGGACAGTTAGAAGTAAAGTATGAATATCATACAGCATAATTACATTTTGTTGAAAGGATGAAACTGTGCCACAATGGACATCTGGTCCAAAGTGTCAGTGATGGGATTTGGCAAAAACTGTTGTAGATGTCATAGAGAAGAGTTCCGTTTTGTTGAATGCATGGAAATGCACCACTATGGACAGCTAGCCAAAAGTCTCAGTGAAAGAATTTGGCAAAGTTTGTGGTAAATGAAATAGAGAAGTATTACATTTTAGAGAAGAGTTAAATTTTGTTTAAATTGGAGAAAAGTATCACTATGGACCACGGCTTATTTTAATCATAAAGATCTTGCACTTGGTTGGGGTTTTGTGTGCCGGCCTTGTGGAGAAAAACTGCCATATGGTACAGTAGTTGCTCCCACAGTGCTAGAAGTATCTGAACTTGACCTAGGTCTGACGTGTTTTGAGCTTGCGTCCACAGTGTCAGAAACGTCACCAGCTCCCGCTGGTCAGCTTCAGTAGACCCCAATAGAAGCAAATCTGGCCTTGCCAGTTCTTTTTGGGAGGTTTTGACCGAACATTGTCTCTGCTTTTTATTTCCGCTATAGACACCGGCCTCCTCCTCTGGTGTCACCTCCTCCCAACTCTGATCTGGTTTCCAGGTCCAGTTGAAAATACAATAACCATCATAGTCCTCTCCCTCCCAGCCAATGTTATCAGTCTGTGACATATCAGTGTGGGCTCCTTGGCCTGCTCCTAATTCCTTGCTCTCTATTTGCCACA
Organism: Bufotes viridis; assembly: GCA_033119425.1. NCBI lineage: Eukaryota > Metazoa > Chordata > Amphibia > Anura > Bufonidae > Bufotes > Bufotes viridis. Next base: position 367,544,995 of record CM065591.1, on the reverse strand, counting down.
AATGCGATTGTTGTTATTGTTACCATTGCCTCTGCCACCACCACTGTGGCTGCAAGTGCCACTACTATGAACCAGGTGGCTGGTGCTGCTACTGCTGCTCCTACTTACATTTTGACTCATGGGTGACATGGTCTGGGTCTTTTGTTTTGTACTCTCGCTTATAGATAAAAAGTCATGGATTTCCTAAATGAAAAGTCATGGGTTTGATAGACAACATATTATAAAACGGTAATCCGAACAAACAAAAGGAAACACACCCGCGGAACTGCTATACGTCGTGTGTGTCCACACAAATCGCATTTGTAACCTGTGTCAAGGCATTTGAATAAAGCTACATTTTGAAAACTACTCGGGTGAGTGCCGCGCTCTCTTTATTTCTTCTGCTAAAGATTATATCATAAAACGGTGCTTGCAAAATTGCAAGTGTGTTTTCTGTAATTTAAAGACAGAGTCACAATTAAATACTTCCCTGCTTCTACAAAAATATTACACACTGCTACTGACAATTTACTTTTGGAATAGTGCAGGGTTGATGGTTTTATGCCTTTAATATCACTGGACTGGTTCAACTACGACATTTTTGTACCATAAAACAGTCGGTGTGATGCAATAATGCGCCCTCTACCACCAATCAGTGGCGTAACTAGAAAAGACTTGGCCCCACAGCATATTTTTGAACGGGGCCCTCCCTCCAGCAACTTCTTTGCAGCCTTCACTCCTGTGACTAGTCAGACGAGGCTCAGCAGCCACTCAGTCAGTTTGCTACAGTGTTTCTGTATATAATGTGATTGTACAATACTGTTGAGGGAGCGCTGACATAAACATTTTTTTGTCCTCCTCCTTGGTGGGCCCCTTCTGAGATAGGGCCCCAAAGCAGCTGTCTCCCCTGCTTCCCCTATAGATACACCTCTACCACAAATATAACAAGGCAGCACTGGCGGTAAAATTTCTTTTGAACTATCTATGTGTTTAATGTCACTGGATTAGTGGACACCTTTATCCACAAGTGCCATTTATTGCCACCAAACCAGCCACTATACCTCATCACCTGATGACTGAAACCGCACTTTGTACTTCTGCGACTGCTGGATGTACATATGTTATATTTTGCACTAAGTAAAGAGAGGCTGTTATACTTTTACTTCTGGCCCCATTCTTCAAACCACCTTTCTACTGCACAGATCCCCAGGGAGCAATGGTATGAAGGGGTACACCTCAGGGGTAGAGATGGCCCGAACTATCCGCCGGCGAACAGTTCCCGGTGAACATAGCTTGGTCCGCCCCCTATACATTATCATTGAGCAAACTTTGACCCTGTACCTCACAGTCAGCAGACACATTCCAGCCAATTAGTATACCCTCCCTCCCAGACCCTCCCATCTCCTGAACAGCATCCATTTTAGATTACTTCGGAATTTGCAGTCTTAGTGAGAGGAGGGAGAGTGTAGTTGCTGCTGATTTAATTGGGAAATCGATAGCTAGGCTAGTGAATTCAGTGTCCACTCCAGTCCTGAAAGACTCATCTGATCTCTGCTGTAAGGACAGCGTCCTGACAGCACCCCAAAAAGCCCTTTTTAGGGCTGCAACATTAGTCTGCTTTTTTTTCCTTCTCCATATATATATTGCAGTTGCCTGGCCTGCCCGTGTGTGAGGAGCTGCAGGCCCACAGACTGTAGTGTGCCCACTGCCAGTGCCCACCCCTGCCATCCCGTGTGGCACAGGACTTTGCATCAAAAAAAGGCATTTCATTTTTACACTTTAGTGTAATTTCAGTTGCTTGCCTGCTAGTGTGTGTCAGGCCGACTTCCACTGACTGTAGTGTGCCCACTGCCAGTGCCCACCCCTGTCATCCCGTGTGGCACAGGACTTTGCATCAAAAAAAGGCATTTAATTTTTACACTTTAGTCTAATTTCAGTTGCTTGCCTGCTGCCAGTGTGTGTCAGGCCCACTTCCACAGACTGTAGTGTGCCCACTGCCTGTGCCAACCACTGATACCGGGTGGCACAGTAGCTTGCCGATAAATAAGGCATTTAATTTTTAGACAGTAGTCTAAATTCAGTTGGTTGCCTGCTGCCAGTTTAATCAATTGACAATGTTTAATCAATTTGCCACACGTCCCCAGATAGGGTACGTAACAGGGATTAAACTGATAGGAATAGTACTAGTTAAGACACCACTCATATAGGGTGTCACAGCACATTGCTCTGTGCACGCGCAGTGCCCCAATTTGGGAGTAAGAGGACCGACCAAGCTGCTTTTTCCATCTCCCAGTTCCTAAAATCAATTCAGTTTGGTGTATGAGAGTTTGGTCTGTCACTGTGAAGGCAGTCGAAGGTACCCGGCCTAAATTTGTTTTCACAAAAGGCAATCCCTGATATGGGACGTAACAGGGATTAAACTGATGAGAATAGTACTACAGAAAATACCACTCATATCGGGTGTGACAGTAAATTGCACGGCACAGACGCAGTTACCGTGGATTAAAACAAAGGGGAGGGAGCCAGCGTTTTTTTAACCATCTCCCCGTTTGAAAAATCTATTCAATAAATGGCCCCCAGATTGGGGACGTTAGAGGGATTAAACTGATGAGAATAGTACTACAGAAAATATCACTCACATTGATGTGACAGTAAATTGCACGGCGCAGACGCAATCACCGTGGATAAAAACAAAGGGGAGGGAGCCAGCGTTTTTTTAACCATCTCCCCGTTCAAAAAATCTATTCACCTTTCGGGGACCCTTGGTGTTGTACGTGGCTGGGTGGAGGAAGGAACCTTCAATGACATCACCGGGACATGGCTAGCTTGGTATCCAACCTTGTGCAAATGGGGAGTTTGCGGTTGTGCAAATGGACTGTTTGCAGTGCATTAAAAGGGGAGTTTGGTCTGTCAATATCTGTGAAGCGGGCGTAACCCTTACACTACCTGATCAATACAACATCATACCTGATCGTATACACACACTGGATGTTTTAAAGCATGTTATTCCAAATAATTTAGGAATGTTAGTTGATTTATGCCCTTTATGGTTTAAAACCCAACTCTGCGTGCACTACGTAATTTTCCATGGGAGTTTTGCCATGGATCCCCCTCCGGCATGCCACAGTCCAGGTGTTAGTCCTCTTGAAACAACTTTTCCATCACTATTGTGGCCAGAAAGAGTCCCTGTGGCTTTTAAAATTCGCCTGCCTATTGAAGTCTATGGCGGTTCGCCCGGTTCGCCCGTTCACGATCATTTGCGTAAGTTTGTGTTCGCCGTTCGCGAACGGAAAATTTTATGTTCGCGACATCACTACTCAGGGGCTTGCATTACTACCACCAATATAACAATGCAGTGTTGGCAGTGAAATCTCTTTAATATCACTGGTATAAAAACAGTATTATTGCTGTAAAATGATTTTGCTATAAGGCAATGTGGATGTGTATAATGCACTAGAAAAAAATATTTGATTTCTCAGCATTTGCAGCAGAATGCTGTTAGGGGGCTGTGCTCGCAAAAATGTCCTGGAGAAGCTTAAGGTTAAAAAACGCTGTCTATCTGTTCATATAAGAAATAATTTTTTTCTTGCAGAGGGTTGGTTTTGTAATGTAGTACATGTAGGCTGAATTGTTGCAGCAGCAAACAGCTTTAAGCACAGTGTGACTATCCTCCAGTTATCAACCATCAAAGCTTTCTCTGAAAGATTCCCTAAAATCTACACAACAATATATTTCTATTCTTTCCCTATACCTTCCCCATAGTGTCCCTATCACAAGATAATAATTGCTTGTGACTATGTAATAATTTCTTGACAGACAATGCCACACACACTCCATCCAGTTCAGAAGCTGAACACACTATGATCCAGGCTGTCAACCTCTGAGAAGATCAGGGAAAGCCCTCCTTCCAGTATAATGTCTTCTTCCTCCCTTGTGTTTTTTCTCAACCAAAAAAACTGAGAAATGGTGCTGAGTGCTGTTTTTACGTGATTTGTCTGAAGCTAATAACAAAAGCTTCATAGTTGTTTGCCGAACCAATTTTTGGGAAGTCTGTATTTAATCTGATAAGTATATAGAACTGATTTGCTTATTATAAATTTTTTGCCATTGCTGATAAATAGTGCAACATATTGCACATTTCTGTACACAGATTGTAGTTATTCATATCAGTTCCCCAGTGGGTCTCACAATTTCATTCTTGTCACAGGAACTTCACAGTAAATTTTCAAAGACAAATGCAGTAGTTAACTTAAAATGTTTCTGTACTTAAAAAAAAACAAAAAACTTTTGAGATGCTATAGTGACATATCAAAAGCTGTAGGCCCCTTTCACGCGAGTGAGTTTTCCGTGTGTGTGCAATGCGTGACATGAACGCATAGCCCCCGCACTGAATCCTGACCCATTCATTTCAATGTGTTTGTGTACATGAGCGTTTTTTTTTTTTTTCACGCATCAGTTCTGCTTTGCGTGAAAAATGCACCATGTTTTATATTTTGTGTTTTTCATGCAGCCCTGACCCCATAGAAGTGAATGGGACTTCAGTGAAAAACACATTGCATCCGCAAGCAAGTGCGAATGCAGTGCGTTTTTCACTAATGGTTGCTAAGCGATGTTGTTTGTAAACCTTCAGTTTTTTTAACATGTGCATGAAAAATGCATCAAAACGCATTGCACTAGCGTGGAAAAAATGAACAACTGAACGCAATTGCTGACAAAACTGACTGAACTTGCTTGCAAAATGGTGCGAGTTTCACTGAACGCACCCTGAATGCATCCAGAGCCAATCCGTCATGCTCGTGTGAAAGAGGCCTAATCGGTGGGGGTCTGAGTAGTGAGACCTCCACAGATTGCTAGAACGAGAAGAAAGAAGAGCTCACTCAGAAAGATGTCTCCCCTTGCTGCTGAAGATGGGCTCAATAGAACGTCTAGGAGGTTATCTTGGGTCTGTCTCTTGTAGTGTAGAGAAATAGCACTCTGTGTGAGTACTTATCTCTCTTCTTTCTAACGACTGGTGGGGGTCTCAGCACTTGGACCCCCACTGATGAAAACCTTTTATATGTTGCTATGACATATCAAAAAGGTTTTCTAAAGTACAGAGGCACTGTAAGTTGCATAAATGGATTGAAATGTATTCATTAGTTTTATTTTGGTACTCTACAGTATACAGTATGTAAAAGGTACTTCTATCCTTTCCTAAATGTTTGTGTTGTGATAGATTAAAATGATGGAAATTTGTTACCTAGGATCCCAATGTCTGGGACAGAAGTGATGAAATATTAGATTATGAATTGATCTATGATTAGACCTTAGATCACGAACTAGAGATAGTCCAAATGATTTTAAACTGAATCAAAAGTACCCCATTTGCCCGGAATAGTTGTGTATGACACTCTAAGGTCTCCTGTTGAACAGAAAAACACAAGACAGTGACATGTATTGCTATGGGTAAACAAATGGTGGGCAGTGGCAACAAACTGCTTGTTTAATAACACATTTCCTTGTTGGATTTTTTACAATTAAAGTTTTGTAAGCCAAAATCATGATTGGATCATAAATGGAGAGAAATAGTGATTACCGAAACGGGTTTGTCCTGCTGTGGACGAACCCGCTTTGTTCATCTACGTCACTCATATTTCTTCCCCATTACTAGCTTTGTACATGCCAGTAATGTATTGCCTTCGATGAGGCTGTTTCAACATAGCTGCAGTTAATGCGAGACTTTAGTAGTCTCATGTATGCGCTGTAACTGCAAGTATCGGCGTATAACTTAATGTAATTACATTATGAATCCGAACCCGGGTTTGTTAATGATTGTCGCGCACATCCACAAACCAGGGTTGAGATTCGTAATGTAATACACTAATGCATGTGCCGCTACTTACAGTAACAACACATGCACGAGACTACTGAAGTCTCGCATTACTCATCGCCATCTTGAAAGAACCTCATGAGGCAATACAATATAGGCATGTATGGAGCTAGGGTTTAGGAAGAAATACAAGGTATGTAGATGAACAAACCGGATTTGTCCACAGCAGAATGAACCTGGTTTCTCTCATCAATAGAGAGAAAGTATACATGAGACACACTATTTTTGTAATTCGCTCTTGGTTTTGGCCTCCAACACTGCATCAGGAAACCTGACCATGTGGACAAAACCTTAGGGATTATACAAACTATTAACAGTCAGTATGGGTCAATTTAGTTAGGTCTCACAGCTCAACACAAGTGTGCAAACAGTAAAAACAACAAGCAGCCCAACAATTGTGTGTTCACAAAATGCTTTCTAACAAATCAATCAAATAACTGTTGAGAAAGTCTCTTATCTCAACTTGAGGTAAATGTAAATAGTATAGATCATTTGTGTACTGATCTGAAGTACTGGCTGAGACCTATAGCTCCACAGACTCCTCTGTCTCCTTTGTCTAGCTCTTACAGGCAGCAGCAACTGTCTTTTCGCAATTTAGAAATTCTCATGAGAGCCACATACAGCAATAAACAGGATGATTGTGCAAGGCACGGTGATAAGAGCATTAGTAGAGTGGTACGCCTAATAAACTTGCCCAACTCAGGGTTTGGCCAAATAACCAGATTCTGGGTAGCATGGTGGCTCAGTGGTTAGAACTGGTGCCTTGTAGCGCTGGAGTCCTAGGTTCAAAATTGACCAAGGGCAAAATATGCATGGAATTTGTATGCTCTCACTGATTTTGCACCTGCTTTCTCAAAGTACTCTGGTTTCTTTCCGTATCCATTAAATTTTTTTTGCGGACAGTATGTGGAACCATTTATTTGAATGGGTCCGCAAAAAAAATGGAAGTTACTCTGTGTGTATTCCGTTTCCGTATGTCTGTATTTCCGTTCAGCAAAAAAATAGAACATGTCTATTATTGTCCTCAATTCGGACAAGGATAATACTGTTCTATTAGGGGCCAGATGTTCTGTTCCGCAAAATATGGAATGCACACGGACGTCATCCGTATTTTTTGTGGATCCGTTTTCTGCGGACCGCAAAATAAATTAATTAATAAATAATAAAAATTCTTCTCCGGTATACTATGTTTACTGTTTGCACGCCAGTGTTCAGCAGCGACATTATTGTCATGGAACCAGTAGATTTCCTGCTGGTGTCAACATTGAAATAATAATATAGCATAGATTCTTGTTTAAATGTGCATATACCATTTTTTTCTGGTACTTTTCTTGATTTCTTAATGTTTGGTATCACAGAAACTCTGACAGATCATATATACTCTAGTACAGAGTACAACAAAAGGGAATAGCAGGATGATCATATCTGAAGAAGGCCTGGCTGTAGAAAAATGCAATAAATAGCCAACTGTGGCTACTTCTATTATTACAGGGCTCCTGTGTATATAACAATTATAAGCAGCGAGACACATTTAAAGGGGTTGTCCGTGTTCCAAGCTGAGCCCGGACATATCCCTATTTTAACCCAGGCAGCCCCCTGACTTAATGCTCCGATGCTCTCCTTTGCCCTGCGCTAAATTGCGCAGGGCAAAGGCATTTTCTTGAGTTCCGGTGACAACCGGACTCTCCTTAGGGCTGCCAGGCGGAGTCTTCCGCCCAGCAGTGAGCCTGGTGATGTCGCCGGCACTGATGGGCGGGCTTAAGCGATGCCCTAGCCTGTAAAACGGCTAGGGCAGCACTAAAGCCCGCATATCAGAGCCGGTATCGTCACCAAACACACTGCTGGGCGGAAGCCTCCGTCCGGCAGTGTGTTATTGTAAACAAAAGAGCCCTTGTCCTGCGCGATCCAGCGCAGGGCAAGGGAGAGCATCAGAGCATTTCATGACATCAGGGGGGCTGCCTGGGTGAAATTATGGGTATGTCTGGGGACAACCCATTTAACAATGTAACAAAATGGCTCATTTGTATCTGTAACACACAGCTGTCTACATGTGTTGGATGTCCTACTGTCGTATCTAGATAACACTACTGAGCCCAAAATATTTCTGCCATTAAATTGCCAAAAGATATAAGAGACATCATCTGAGTCCAGATCTCTACGATATGAAATGTGAAATACATTTATTGTGACAGCTAATTCTTTCTAGGTCATGTTAAACTAAGCAACTCAGACAATAATGTAATCATGAATATCACCAGCATGTATGCAAATATATACAAAGCATCTTAAACTTATTCCACCTTATTGATGACCAGTATGCTACGCAATGGAGCAGCAATATGGAGAACAAAGGTAGCAGTTGTATCCAGAAGTCCAAGGATGCTGATGGACCCTATACTCTTTATTACAAATAACAGTATGTTGGCACTGTTATAGGTACCCACAGCAAGGAATCATGCGTCAAATCACCCACCACTGGAGAAGGCCACTTTCAGTTATTTTGGCCCCAGCACCCAGACAGAGGAGAGAGGTCCCACAGCAAGGAATCATGCATCATATCAACCACCACCGGAGAAGGCCACTCTCAGTTATTTAGGCCCAGCACCCAGACAGAGGAGAGAGGTCCCACAGTAAGGAATAAGGCGTCATATCACCCACCACTGGAGAAGGCCACTTTCAGTTATTTCGGCCCAGCACCCAGACCGAGGAGAGAGGTCCCACAGCAAGGAATCATGCGTCATATCACCCACCACTGGAGAAGGCCACTTTCAGTTATTTCGGCCCAGCACCCAGACCGAGGATACAGGTCCCACAACAAGGAATCATGCATCATATCACACACATAGTAACATAGTAACATAGTAACATAGTATATAAGGCCGAAAAAAGACATTTGTCCATCCAGTTCGACCTGTTTCCTGCAAGTTGATCCAGAGGAAGGCAAAAAACCCCTGTGAGGTAGAGCCAATTTTCCCCACTTAAGGGGAAAAAATTCCTTCCCGACTCCAATCAGGCAGTCAGAATAACTCCCTGGATCAACGACCAATCTTTAGTAGCTATAGCCTGAAATATTATTACGCTCCAGAAATACATCCAGGCCCCTCTTGAATTCCTTTATTGTACTCACCATCACCACCTCCTCAGGCAGAGAGTTCCATAGTCTTACTGCTCTTACCGTGAAGAACCCTTTTCTATGTTTGTGTACAAACCTTCTTTCCTCCAGACGCAGAGGATGTCCCCTCGTCACAGTCACAGTCCTGGGGATAAATAGATGATGGGAGAGATCTTTGTACTGACCCCTGATATATTTATACATAGTTATTAGATCTCCCTCAGTCGTCTTTTTTCTAGAGTGAATAACCCTAATTTTGATACCCTTTCAGGGTACTGTAGTTGCCCCATTCCAGTTATTACTTTAGTTGCCCTCCTCTGAACCCTCTCTAGCTCTGCTATGTCTGCCTTGTTCACGGGAGCCCAGAACTGTACACAGTACTCCATGTGTGGTCTGACTAGTGATTTATAAAGTGGTAAGACTATATTTTCATCACGGGCATCTATGCCCCTTTTGATGCAACCCATTATCTTATTGGCCTTAGCAGCAGCTGCCTGACACTTGTTTTTACAACTTAGTTTGTTATTTATTAAAATTCCTAGATCCTTTTCCATGTCAGTGTTACTGAGTGTTTTACCATTTAGTATGTACGGATGACTTGCATTATTCCTTCCCATGTGCATAACTTTACATTTGTCAGTGTTAAACCTCATCTGCCATTTCTCTGCCCAAGCCCCCAATCTATCCAGATCCCTCTGTAGTAGAAAACTATCCTCTTTAGTGTTAATTACATTACACAGTTTAGTGTCATCTGCAAAAATTTATATATTACTGTGCAAGCCTTCTACAAGATCATTAATAAATATATTGAAGAGAATAGGGCCCAATACTGAACCCTGAGGTACCCCACTAGTGACCGTGACCCAATCTGAGTGTGTACCGTTAATAACCACCCTCTGTTTTCTATTACTGAGCCAGTTACTTACCCACATACAGATATTTTCTCCTAGTCCAAGTGTTCTCATTTTATATACTAACCTTTTATGTGGTACAGCGTCAAATGCTTTGGAGAAGTCCAGATATACGACATCCATTGATTCGCCTCTGTCAAGTCTAGAACTTACCTTCTCATAGAAACTGATTAAATTAGTTTGACATGACCGATCCCTCATGAAGCCATGCACACCACTGGAGAAGGCCACTTTCAGTTATTTCGGCCCAGAACCCAGACTGAGGATACAGGTCCCACAGCAAGGAATAAGACGTCATATCACCCACCACTGGAGAAGGCCACTTTCAATTATTGTCGGCCCAGCACCCAGACCGAGGATACAGGTCCCACAGCAAGGAATCATGCGTCATATCACCCACCACTGGAGAAGGCCACGTTCAGTTATTTCAGCTCAGCACCCAGACCGAGGATACAGGTCCCACAGCAAGGAATCATGCATCATATTACCCACCACTGGAGAAGGCCACTTTCAGTTATTTCGGCCCAGCACCCAGACCGAGGATACAGGTCCCACAACAAGGAATCATGCATCATATCACACACCACTGGAGAAGGCCACTTTCAGTTATTTCGGCCCAACACCCAGACTGAGGATACAGGTCCCACAGCAAGGAATAAGACGTCATATCACCCACCACTGGATAAGGCCACTTTCAATTATTTCGGCCCAGCACCCAGACCGAGGATACAGGTCCCACAGCAAGGAATCATGCGTCATATCACCCACCACTGGAGAAGGCCACTTTCAGTTATTTCGGCCCAGCACCCAGACCGAGGATACAGGTTCCACAGCAAGGAATCATGCGTCATATCACCCACCACTGGAGAAGGCCACTTTCAGTTATTTTGGCCCCAGCACCCAGATAGAGGAGAGAGGTCCCACAGCAAGGAATCATGCGTCATATCACCCACCACTGGAGAAGGCCATTTTCAGGTATTTAGGCCCCAGCACCCATTTAGAGGAGAGAGGTCCCACAGCAAGGAATCATGCGTCATATCACCCACCACTGGAGAAGGCCACTTTCAGTTATTTCGGCCCAGCACCCAGACCGAGGATACAGGTCCCACAGCAAGGAATCATGCGTCATATCACCCACCACTGGAGAAGGCCACTTTCAGTTATTTCGGCCCAGCACCCAGACCGAGGACACAGGTCCCACAGCAAGGAATCATGCGTCATATCACCCACCACTGGAGAAGGCCACTTTCAGTTATTTCGGCCAGCACCCAGACAGAGAAGAGAGGTCCCAAAGCAGGGAATCATGCATCATATCAACCACCACCGGAGGAGGCCACTCTCAGTTATTTCGGCCCCACCACCCAGAGGTTCATTCAACTTTGGGTTGCACCGCAAGATCATGGTAAAGTTAAAAAAATGAGGATTCAATAAAGAAGTGACCCGGAGTACAAGAATACATGGTTGAGGGGGAGGCAGTTATAAATGTCTATTCTGCACAAGGGAGGGACAAGTCCCGTGGGATCCATGCCTGGTTAATTTTTATGATCGTCAGCTTGTCCACGTTGGCTGTGGACAGGCGGCTGCGTTTGTCAGTAATGACGCCCCCTGCCGTGCTGAATACACGTTCAGACAAAACGCTGGCCGCCGGGCAGGCCAGCACCTCCAAGGCATAAAATGCTAACTCTGGCCACGTGGACAATTTGGAGACCCAGAAGTTGAATGGGGCCGAACCATCAGTCAGTACGTGGGAGGTGCAGACGTACTGTTCAACCATGTTAGTGAAATGCTGCCTCCTGCTAACACGTTCCATATCAGGTGGTGGTGCAGTTAGCTGTGGCGTGGAGACAAAACTTTTCCACATTTCTGCCATGCTAACCCTGCCCTCAGAGGAGCTGGCCGTGACACAGCTGTGTTGGCGACCTCTTGTTCCTCCTCTGCCTTCGCCTTGGGCTTCCACCTGTTCCCCTGTGACATTTGGGAATGCTCTCAGGAGCGCCTCTACCAGCGTGCGCTTGTACTCGCAAGCATCTTCCTATCACGCTCCAGTGCAGGAAGTAAGGTGGGCACATTGTCTTTGTACCGGGATCCAGCAGGGTGGCAACCCAGTAGTCCGCACACGTTAAAATGTGGGCAACTCTGCTGTCGTTGTGCAGGCACTGCAGCATGTAGTCGCTCATGTGTGCCAGGCTCCCCAGAGGTAAGGACAAGCTGTCCTCTGTGGGAGGCGTATCGTCATCGTCCTCCGTATCCCCCAGCCACGCACCAGTGATGGGCCTGAGCTGTGTCGGGTGCCACCCCGCTGTGAACCTGCTTCATCCTCATCCTCCTCCACCTCCTCCTCATCCTCCTCGTCCTCCAGTAGTGGGCCCTGGCTGGCCACATTTGTACCTGGCCTCTGCTGTTGCAAAAACCTCCTCTGAGCCACTTCTAACAGACTGGCCTGAAAGTGCTAAAAGTGACCCTCATCCTCCTCCTCCTCCTGGGCCACCTCCTCTTCCATCATCGCCCTAAGCGTTTTCTCAAGGAGACATAGAAGTGGTATTGTAACGCTGATAACGGTGTCATCGCCACTGGCCATGTTGGTGGAGTACTCAAACAGCGCAACAGGGCACACAGGTCTCGCATGGAGGCCCAATCATTGGTGGTGAAGTGGTGCTGTTCCGCAGTGCGACTGACGCGTGCATGCTGCAGCTGAAACTCCACTATGGCCTGCTGCTGCTCGCACAGTCTCTCCAGCATGTGCAAGGTGGAGTTCCACCTGGTGGGCACGTCGCATATGAGGCGGTGAGCTGGAAGGCCGAAGTTCCGCTGTAGCGCAGACAGGCGAGCAGCGGCAGGATGTGAACGCCGGAAGCGCGCACAGACGGCCCTCACTTTATGCAGCAGCTCTGACATGTCGGGGTAGTTGTGAATGAACTTCTGCACCACCAAATTCAGCACATGCGCCAGGCAAGGGATGTGCGCCAAACCGGCTAGTCCCAGAGCTGCGACGAGATTTCGCCCATTATCGCACACCACCAGGCCGGGCTTGAGGCCCACCGGCAGAAACCACTCGTCGGTCTGTTGTTCAATACCCCGCCACAACTCCTGCGCGGTGTGGGGCCTGTCCCCCAAACATATGAGTTTCAGAATGGCCTGCTGACGTTTACCCTGGGCTGTGCTGAAGTTGGTGGTGAAGGTGTGTGGCTGACTGGATGAGCTGGTGGAAGCAGAGGAGGAGGAAGCCGAGTAGAAGGAGGAGGCTACAGGAGGCAAAGAATGATGCCCTACGATCCTTGGCGGCGGAAGGACGTGCGCCAAGGAACTTCTCCGCCTGGCGCCCAGCCGCCACTACATTTACCCAGTGTGCAGTTTGGGAGATATAGCGTCCCTGGCCGTGCTTACTGGTCCACGTATTCTGTGGTTAGGTGGACCTTGCCACAGATGGCGTTGCGCAGTGCACACTTGATTTTATCGGATACTTGGTTGTGCAGGGAAGGCACGGCTGTCTTGGAGAAGTAGTGGCGGCTGGGAACAACATACTGTGGGACAGCCATGGACATCAGCTGGTTGAAGCTGTCTCAGGTTCACCAGCCTGAATGACAGCATTTCAAAGGCCAGTAGTTTAGAAATGCTGGCATTCAGGCCCAGGGCTCGAGGGTGGCTAGGTGGGAATTTACGCTTTATCTCCAAGGTTTGTGAGATGGAGAGCTGAACGCTGCCGTGTGACATGGTGGAGATGCTTGGTGACGCAGGTGGTGGTGTCGGTGGCACATCCTCTGTTTGGTGGGCGGCAGGTTCCAACATTCCTCCCGAGGCGGAGGAAGAGGCCGAGGCAGCAGCAGAAGAGGGAGCAGGTTAGCCAGAGTGAGTTCCTTGCTTTTAAGGTGTTTACTCCACTGCAGTTCATGCTTTGCATGTAGATGCCTGGTCATGCAGGTTGTGCTAAGGTTCAGAACGTTAATGCCTCGCTTCAGGATCTGATGGCACAGCGTGCAAACCACTCGGGTCATGTCGTCAGAACATTGTTTAAAGAAGTGCCATGCCAGGGAACTCCTTAAAGCTGCCTTTGGGGTGCTTGGTCCCTGGTGGCGGTGGCCAGTAGCAGGCGGACTCTCTTGGCGGCGGCTGGTCTGCTTTTGCCCCTGCTCCTCTTTTTGCTACGCTGTTGGCTCAGTCTCACCACTGCCTCTTCCTCTGAACTATGAAAGTCAGTGGCACGACCTTCATTCCATGTGGGGTCTAGGACCTCATCGTCCCCTGCATCGTCTTCCACACAGTCTTCCTCCCTGACCTCCTGTTCGGTCTGCACACTGCAGAAAGACGCAGCAGTTGGCACCTGTGTTTCGCCATCATCAGAGACGTAGTGGACTCCGATGAGGTGGTATTCCCATGTCCTCATCATCAGGAAACATCAGTGGTTGTGCATCAGTGCATTCTATGTCTTCCACCACTAGGAAGGGCTAGGTGGATTCCTTGGGAAACCCTGCCAGCAGAGTCTTCAAACAGCATAAGAGACTGCTGCATAACTTGAGGCTCTGACAGTTTCCTGATATGCATGGGGGTGATGTGACAGACTGATGGGCTTGGTTTTCAGGTGCCACCTGTGCGCTTTCTGCAGAAGACTGGGTGGGAGATAATGTTGTAAACATGCTAGATCCACTGTCGGCCACCCAATTGACTAGCTCCTGTACCTGCTCAGGCCTTACCATCCTTAGAACGGCATTGGGCCCCACCAAATATCGCCGTAAATTCTGGGGGGTACTGGAACCTGAGGTAGTTGGTTCACTAGGACGTGTGGCTGTGGCAGAATGGCCACGTCCTCTCCCAGCACCAGAGGGTACACTAACACCACCACAACCGCGTTCACCAAGCACCACAATAAGGAAAAAAGTATTTGGCACAATGTATTGATTTCAAATTCAGGCCTTTTTTTGGCCTGCAACAGCTGGGACACCAATTTCAGGGTATTGCTATTTTGGCAAGTGAATTACACCCCAGAACAAAATATATGTTTTGGCGGACACTATTATATTTTGCCAGCCACAGCTGCAACCACTGATTTATGGTATTGCTATTTTGGCAATTGAATTTCACCCCAGAACAAAATATATGTTTTGGCGAGACACTATTATATTTTGCCAGCCACAGCTGAAACCATTGATTTATGGTATTGCTATTTTGGCAAATTAATTTCACCCAAGAACAAAATATATGTTTTGGCGGACACTATGAAACCTGGCCTGCAACAGCTGGGACACCAGATTCAGGGTATTGCTATTTTGGCAAATGAATTTCACCCCAGAACAAAATATATGTTTTGGCGGACACTATTATATTTTGCCAGCCACAGCTGAAACCACTGATTTATGGTATTGCTATTTTGGCAATTGAATTTCACCCCAGAACAAAATATATGTTTTGGCGGACACTATTATATTTTGCCAGCCACAGCTGAAACCACTGATTTATGGTATTGCTATTTTGGCAAATTGAATTTCACCCAAGAACAAAATATATGTTTTGGCGGACACTATGAATATTTGGCCTGCAACAGCTGGGACCACCAGATTCAGAGTATTGCTATTTTGGCAATTGAATTTCACCCCAGAACAAAATATATGTTTTGGCGGACACTATTATATTTTGCCAGCCACAGCTGAAACCACTGATTTATGAGTATTGCTATTTTGGCAATATGAATTTCACCCCAGAACAAAATATATGTTTTGGCGGACACTATGAATCTTGGCCTGCCAACAGCTGAGACCACCAGATTTAGGGTATTGCTATTTTGGCAATTGAATTTCACCCCAGAACAAAATATATGTTTTGGCAGACACTATTATATTTTGCCAGCCACAGCTGAAACCACTGATTTATGGTATTGCTATATTGGCAAATTGAATTTCACCCAAGAACAAAATATATGTTTTGGCGGACACTATGAAACCTGGCCTGCAACAGCTGGGACACCAGATTCAGAGTATTGCTAATTTGGCAATGTGAATTACAACCCAGAACAAAATATATGTTTTGGCGGACACTATTATATTTTGCCAGCCACAGCTGAAACCACTGATTTATGGTATTGCTATTTTGGCAATTGAATTTCACCCCAGAACAAAATATATGTTTTGGCGGACACTATGAAACCTTGGCCTGCAACAGCTGGGACACACAGATTCAGGGTATTGCTATTTTGGCAGATTAATTTCACCCCAGAACAAAATATATGTTTGGCGGACACTATGAAACTTGGCCTGCAACAGCTGGGACACCAGATTCAGGGTATTGCTATTTTGGCAAGTGAATTTCACCCCAGAACAAAATATATGTTTTGGCGGACACTATGAATCTTGGCCTGCAACAGCTGGGACACCAGATTCAGGGTATTGCTATTTTGGCAATTGAATTTCACCCTAGAACAAAATATATGTTTTCGCGGACACTATGAATCTTGGCCTGCAACAGCTGGCACACCTGATTCAGGGTATTGCAATTTTGGCAATTGAATTCCACCCTAGAACAAAATATATGTTTTGGCGGACACTATTATATTTTGCCAGCCACAGCTGAAACCACTGATTTATGGTATTGCTATTTTGGCAATTGAATTTCCCCCCAGAACAAAATATATGTTTTGGCAGACACTGTTATATTTTGCCAGCCACAGCTGAAACCACTGATTTATGGTATTGCTATATTGGCAAATTAATTTCACCCAAGAACAAAATATATGTTTTGGCGGACACTATGAAACCTGGCCTGCAACAGCTGGGACACCAGATTCAGAGTATTGCTAATTTGGCATGTGAATTACAACCCAGAACAAAATATATGTTTTGGCGGACACTATTATATTTTGCCAGCCACAGCTGAAACCACTGATTTATGGTATTGCTATTTTGGCAATTGAATTTCACCCCAGAACAAAATATATGTTTTGGCGAACACTATGAAACCTTGCCTGCAACAGCTGGGACAACAGATTCAGGGTATTGCTATTTTGGCAGATTAATTTCACCCCAGAACAAAATATATGTTTTGGCGGACACTATGAAACCTGGCCTGCAACAGCTGGGACACCAGATTCAGGGTATTGCTATTTTGGCAAGTGAATTTCACCCCAGAACAAAATATATGTTTTGGCGGACACTATGAATCTTGGCCTGCAACAGCTGGGACACCAGATTCAGGGTATTGCTATTTTGGCAATTGAATTTCACCCTAGAACAAAATATATGTTTTCGCGGACACTATGAATCTTGGCCTGCAACAGCTGGGACACCAGATTCAGGGTATTGCTATTTTGGCAATTGAATTCCACCCAAAAACAAAATATATGTTTTGACGGACACTATTATATTTTGCCAGCCACAGCTGAAACCACTGATTTATGGTATTGCTATTTTGGCAAATCAATTTCACCCAAGAACAAAATTTATTTTTTGGCGGACACTATGAAACCTGGCCTGCAACAGCTGGGACACCAGATTCAGGGTATTGCTATTTTGGCAAGTGAATTACACCCCAGAACAAAATATATGTTTTGGCGGACACTATGAATCTTGGCCTGCAACAGCTGGGACACCAGATTCAGGGTATTGCTATTTTGGCAATTGAATTTCACCCTAGAACAAAATATATGTTTTGGCGGACACTATGAATCTTGGCCTGCAACAGCTGGGACACCAGATTCAGGGTATTGCAATTTTGGCAATTGAATTCCACCCTAGAACAAAATATATGTTTTGGCGGACACTATTATATTTTGCCAGCCACAGCTGAAACCACTGATTTATGGTATTGCTATTTTGGCAATTGAATTTCCCCCCAGAACAAAATATATGTTTTGGCAGACACTATTATATTTTGCCAGCCACAGCTGAAACCACTGATTTATGGTATTGCTATATTGGCAAATTAATTTCACCCAAGAAAAAAATATATGTTTTGGCGGACACTATGAAACCTGGCCTGCAACAGCTGGGACACCAGATTCAGAGTATTGCTAATTTGGCATGTGAATTACAACCCAGAACAAAATATATGTTTTGGCGGACACTATTATATTTTGCCAGCCACAGCTGAAACCACTGATTTATGGTATTGCTATTTTGGCAATTGAATTTCACCCCAGAACAAAATATATGTTTTGGCGAACACTATGAAACCTTGCCTGCAACAGCTGGGACAACAGATTCAGGGTATTGCTATTTTGGCAGATTAATTTCACCCCAGAACAAAATATATGTTTTGGCGGACACTATGAAACCTGGCCTGCAACAGCTGGGACACCAGATTCAGGGTATTGCTATTTTGGCAAGTGAATTACACCCCAGAACAAAATATATGTTTTGGCGGACACTATGAATCTTGGCCTGCAACAGCTGGGACACCAGATTCAGGGTATTGCTATTTTGGCAATTGAATTTCACCCTAGAACAAAATATATGTTTTCGCGAACACTATGAATCTTGGCCTGCAACAGCTGGCACACCTGATTCAGGGTATTGCAATTTTGGCAATTGAATTCCACCCTAGAACAAAATATATGTTTTGGCGGACACTATTATATTTTGCCAGCCACAGCTGAAACCACTGATTTATGGTATTGCTATTTTGGCAATTGAATTTCACCCCAGAACAAAATATATGTTTTGGCGGACACTATTATATTTTGCCAGCCACAGCTGAAACCACTGATTTATGGTATTGCTATTTTGGCAAATCAATTTCACCCAAGAACAAAATTTATTTTTTGGCAGACACTATGAAACCTGGCCTGCAACAGCTGGGACACCAGACTCAGGGTATTGCTATTTTGGCAAGTGAATTACACCCCAGAACAAAATATATTTTTTCGCGGACACTATGAATCTTGGCCTG
Organism: Bufotes viridis; assembly: GCA_033119425.1. NCBI lineage: Eukaryota > Metazoa > Chordata > Amphibia > Anura > Bufonidae > Bufotes > Bufotes viridis. The sequence continues at coordinate 367,526,253 of CM065591.1, read as the reverse complement.
CAACAGCTGGCACACCAGATTCAGGGTATTGCAATTTTGGCAATTGAATTCCACCCTAGAACAAAATATATGTTTTGGCGGACACTATTATATTTTGCCAGCCACAGCTGAAACCACTGATTTATGGTATTGCTATTTTGGCAATTGAATTTCCCCCCAGAACAAAATATATGTTTTGGCAGACACTATTATATTTTGCCAGCCACAGCTGAAACCACTGATTTATGGTATTGCTATTTTGGCAAATCAATTTCACCCAAGAACAAAATTTATTTTTTGGCGGACACTTTGAAACCTGGCCTGCAACAGCTGGGACACCAGACTCAGGGTATTGCTATTTTGGCAAATTAATTTCACCCCAGAACAAAATATATGTTTTGGCGGACACTATGAAACCTGGCCTGCAACAGCTGGGACACCACATTCAGGGTATTGCTATTTTGGCAAGTGAATTACACCCCAGAACAAAATATATGTTTTGGCGGACGCTATTATATTTTGCCAGCCACAGCTGAAACACTGATTTATGGTATATGGTCGGAACCAAACAAATCACTCCATCAACTGGACCCAAAGTCATAATTCCTAGCTACCACGTTATGGAAAATTTTATTCTGTGTCACTCTGACAGCCATGACAAATTTTAAACAAATTCTACGTTACGTGCAATGAAAGTTTAGCCCACGTGGATCCCTGCATAGGGTCCAAAAGTAGGATTGGGTCCAAAACACAGATGAGATGCAAAAAATTCCATTACACTTTATCTCCATTTTGTACCCACTCCTGTTTTTGTCTTTCATTTACTCATCAAATAATGAGGCAAGACAGTGACAAAATATGGACTGGATTGTTTTTTTTTTCTTTTATGTTCTTCTGACGGTTCAGAAGAGTGGAAACGTAAACAGTAATGTTAGCTCAGTTTTACTGCCACTGCTGCTGCCCCCTGCCCACTCTGTCATGGGGCCACTACTGATGCTGCTGCCACTGTCTCCACTCTGTCATAGGCTCACTACTTGAATCTTGGGGCACTGCATGGTTAAAACTACATTGATAAATTAGACCTGACAATTTTATTGACCTGTAATACTGATGCACAGTAATTCCACATCTAAGAGAAGGAAATAGCTATGAATCCTGTACAGGGATGTTGACTGCAATAAATTACAACTCCCTGTAATACTGATGTCACAGTATCTACAAAATGGATTAACTGTGAATATGGGTGCACTAGAATATAATGTACATGGCGATACCCTCTCCCTGCAGTTTTCATTCCAAGCCTTTACACTGAGATGGGGCCACCGAGTGGGGTGAATATGATTAGGCAGAATGGCCTGTGTATCCCAGATTTATCACAATTCATGATGAATGAATTTGGAACAAATCACATTTCTTGAAGAACTTTGGTGAATACTCATAAATATTACTATCCCACAAAACATTACTTTTATTTTTATTTGTGTTACACTGACGAGCAAAAGGGTAACAATGTTTTGAACTTTTGGGCTTCAGGCTCCATATCTCACCATCCACTACAGCTTTGAATGTGAGACTACCATCATTTTATAGACAATCATCTTGGCTGTCTCATAAATAAATTGGACTGGCAACTATTTAGTATGTGATTAGTAATGCAGATTCTTATCATGTAACTGCATCGTTACTGCTTTGATCCTGGTAGTGGAACAATCGTTTACTTCTTGTATACTACAAATTACAACCTACTCCTTAACCCATTCACTACCAGAGGCATACAAGTACGGTGCTGGAGCGATGAGAGAACATGACGCCCGCTTGCACGTGCAGCGGGCATCATGGCCGGCAGATCTTTGCTGTTTCCTACATTAAAGACCTGCGGCTGATTACCGTGACAGGCAATAATGCAGATTGCGGTAATTAAATGCTTTAGATGCCATGATCAATGTGAGATCACGACACCTAAATGCACAACATCCAGGAAGCTCGCACTTCCGGCCTTCCTACTGATGCCCCGTGCGGCCATTTCGGGCATCGGTAGTTGCACTGAATACTGTAAACCTCGCTGATGAGGCTAACAGCATTCAAGCTGCAATTCTATTGTGACCACTAGATGGCAGGCCAGGATAAGAAATGAGCAAACTGGAAGTAAAATCACATTTAAAAAATCCCTGATTGACCAAAATGAAAAATTAAAAAAACATTATTATTAACATCATATATGACACACAAAATGATCATATTTTTTTTTTTAAATATAAAAGTTTAAATCATCCCTCTTTCCGTGTAATGAAAAAATAAATACCTAAATAGCAATAAATATAAATATCATGAGTATCACTGCAACCGAAAAAAAAAAAAACTATTAAAATAAAAAAAAAATTCCAATACGGCGAATGGCGTAATCTAAAAAAGGGTCAAAATGGCCAATTTGCTATTTTTTCATTGCTTCTCTTACCCAAAAAATTGTCATAAAATGTGATAAAAAAGTCATGCACACTCCAAAATGGAATCAATAAAAAGAAGAGATTGTTTCACAAATAATTAGCCCCTAAACAGCTCAGTAGACATAAGTATAAAAAAGTTAACTTATGGGGGTCAGAATATGATGATGTAAAAAAAAAATATTATCAACGTTTAACATTTTTTTCACACTATCACAGACATAAAAAACCTATACGTATGGGGTATCGTTTTAATCGTACTGACCCAGAGAATGAGGGGCATGGGTCAGTTTTGCTGGAAACAAAACCCGTAAAACGGTGGAGGAATTGCGTTTTTTTTCCATTTCCACCGTGGCATGGAAGGGATTTAACGGCTGACATCACAGTGCAGATGTCAGACGTCTATAGCAGAGTGTCAGCAATGTGCTGACACTCTGCTAAGCCACTGGCCACCAATGTATATATTAGAGAGGAGGTGAATGGGGGATTGCGATCCCGCCCGCAGCACCGCCTGCCTCCCGCATCGCCCGCTGCACATATAGCGCCGCCTGCACACTCCCCCTGCACTGCCCACGGCCATCTCAAAGGTCACAGGACCCCCCTTGACATTGTCCCAAGGTACCTGCTGAATTATTTCATCAGGTACCTTGTTCCGATCACCGCACACTGCACAGCAGTGACCGAAACTACACAGGGCATATATGTACGCCCTGTGTCCCTAAGAGGTTAAAGGAAAATGGAGATAAAAATTCAAAAATTCCCCTTTTTTGGCAGATTTTCCATTTTAATCAATTTTTTTTCTTTAACACATCGAGGGTTAACAGCCAAACAAAACTCAATATTTATTACCCTGATTCTGCGGTGTACAGAAACAGAAAGGAGCAGAGGAGCACAGGGGGCATCTGGGGAGATTGGGGGCAATGGCCGCATGAGGGGGCATTTATTTTTTATGGGGCGCACAGGAGGAGCATTTATTTTTATGGGGCACTGGGGGCGCTTACCCGATTTAAGGCTGCAATGTACAGAGTGGAGATCCCAGCCTGAAACCGGCATTCTTACATTGCGCACTCCAATTGGCTAGTCTGCATAATCTAACCAATCGGAGCAATCCTCGGCAAGGGACCATTCCGATGGTCCCTTGTAGGCATTATTGGGCTCTGAACTGTCCGTGACAGCAGCAGAGCAGGGAGAGAAACTTTAATCCAAGCGCTTGGCAGCACTTGGATTAAATAACTGCCATGACGTCTATACATGTGCTATCTGCACAGGGTATGTGCAGATAGAACGTATATAGCCGTCTGGCATTCGTGCAGGGGTTAAAAACAGGAAAAATAAAATTTGTGGGATTAAACTGAAAAATTACTTAAAAATAACTTAAAAATTATTGTTTGCTTCATGGTGCTCATTGTGTGCCAAAACTGACATATTACTTTTACTCTATAGGTCAGTATTAGAGATGAACAAAGAAAATCTAATAAAATTCTGTTCTTTACAAATGTCAATTTTCTGCAAAACAAATCCAAAGTTTTGGCAATTCACTTTGGACCAATCATGCAAAACAGTCCTTACATTTTATTGTGAAACAGGGCAAAGATGATAAAGATGAAGGATCAAATGACCCCTGGAGGAAGGAGGCTTACCAATAGCCACCCTGATTGGCTGAGCCAGCCTTTTTATGTGGAAAAAAACCCTCAAGCTTTAACAGTTCATAAGTGTTTTATAGGCCTATTTCTAGCGCTTCCAGCATCATACATTTAGCTGAAAATGCTGCACAATCATGCATTTTTCTTTTCATAAACCAGTTGCAATTGTTCTACCCTTTACAATTGTGCAGTTCAATGCTTTTACGTTTGTCAATACCAGTGTGTTCACAGAAGGGGATGTCTAGTCTGGTCTTTAAAAGGGTTCTCCAGGAATTAAGAAAATGAAAATACTTAAATATTACCTTATTATAAATATATTCTCAAATACCTTTCATTATTTTTAATGGATTGTTTTGTCTGGGGAGCAATTATCAGGGGAAACAAAATGGCCGCTGTCCCATTAGTTCACACAAAACCTGTCCTAATCACCCATGAGGACAAGTTACTTTACAACACTGAGGTAAAGAGCTGCCTCATCCTCCTCTCTACTCTACTTGTTAGGGATTATAATCCTGAATACAAATGATAAGAACTTTAGCTGAATCTCTGGGAAATTCACGAGGGGACATAAGAGGACGGGCAGGACAGACTGTGGTAATGTGGGGCTGTGGTAATGGAGACTGTAAACAAGTGCTATTGCTCATTAGCTACACCTTACCCTCCTCTCTTGTCTGCTCATCTTCTCCATTCTCACAGAGGTTCACCTGTATTTAGGAACATGATTCCTAACAAGTAAGGCAGAGTGGAGGATGACACAGCACTATAGCTCATTATGGTGAAGTAACTTGTTCTCCTGTGTGATTCGGAAGGGTTTTGTGTGTACTGATAGGACAGCTGCCATTTTATTTCTCCTAATTATTGCTCCCTAGACTAAACAAACCATTCTAAGTAATGAAAAGTATTTGCGAATATATTTATTATAAAATAATATTTAAGTATTTAAGTACCCCTTTAAGATGCTGCCCACTCACGATTGCTGCAGATGGTGTAACCACCACATTTATGCTGTTTTACATAACAAAGGTCTGGGGATAATTTCTGCATTCAGCTGTAATGCCAATTGTGGACATTTAACTTCTCAGATGCTGTGGAATCTGGAAGCACAAAACCAGGAGCCGTGCACTTCCCAGCCTATGGCCACCTTCCCCTAACTGAGATTGGGGAAGATGGCCTCGTATAATACTAAGCCTGTACAAGGTTTCCAAGCTGATTACTAGTATATTCCAATGCAGGTCTGCAGGTGGCAGCACTGCATTGGAATATATTCAATTCAGTATTCCGTAGTGAATAGATGTTTATTACAGAATACAAAATGCAATCTAAAGATTGCCTGTTATAGTTAACTAGGGGTACTTTTAAAAAAAAGGAAAAATAAATAAATAATGTGCAAATTTTAATCACCTCCCTTTCCCTAGAATAACAAAAATAAACAATAAAAAATAAACATAATGGGAATTGCCATGAAAATGCCCATACTATTAAAATATAGAAATATTTATATAATTCGCCGAACAGCGTAACAGAAAAAAATAGGAATAGCCGATTCGACATTTCTTGTCACTCTGCCTCCCACAAAAAATTGAATACAAATTAATCAAAAAGTTACATGCACTCCAAATAGTGTAAATACAACTAAAGCCCAACCTCCAAAATATAATCCCTTATACATCTTTGTAAACATAACTATAAAAAAGTTATAAGGGTCAGAATTTGTTGATGAAAATAGAAAAAAATATAAATATTTTTTCCGAAGTTTTTATTTTTTTCAGCATTTAAACACAAGAAAATTTATATAAATGTGATATCCCTATAATCGTAGTGAGAATGACGGTAACAGGCCAGTTTTACTGCATAGGGAATGCTGTAAAAACAAAACCCATAAAACTGTGCCAGAATTTTTTTTTACCAATTCCACCCAATTTAGATTTTTTTTCCAGCTTCCCACTACATTGTATGCAATAGTAAATCAGTAAATAGTGTCATTCCCAGGTAAAAGTTGTCATGCAAAAAAACAAGCATTCTTATGGCTATGTGAATGGAAAATTTAAACATTTATGGCTCCAGGAAGCCTGGGAGTGAAGAAAGAAAACATAAAATGGAGAATTGCAGGGTCCTGAAGGGGTAAATTGCACATTTATTACTTTTAAAAAAAGCTGTAATTTTGGTACAGTTTATAATTCAGCCGTTGAGCGCTTTTCAGTCCGTCAATACCAATGTCTTCGTAGAAGGGAATGTTTAATTGCGCCTCTGTTAATTACCAAAAAAATAACCAGCTGCAATTTTACTGCCATTTATTATTCAGCAGTTCAGCGCTTTTCAGTGTGTTAGTACCAATTTTCCTACCATTTAATAATCAGTGTATCAAACCTGTGATTTGTCATTGTTTAAAGAGAACCTGTCACCAAAAATGCAATGTAATTTGAAAGCACCATGTTATATAGCAGGGGAAACCAAGCAGATATATATTTTTGTGGGAAAAGATTCAGTAAAATCTGTAATTTATACATTTATAATAGTGTTGAGCAAATCAAGGCATCCAAAGCAGAATTTGATTCAAAGTTTAGGAAAGATTTTTTTCACCACAAAGCTGAGCAGCCAGTGTGATCATATGGTGATGTCAGTATCACATGGTGATGTCATCACACACGCTGCAGGTCCTTTGGCGGTATTATCAGGACGGGAGCAGATGGCCTAATGTTTTGTGCGGCAGTGGAGAGGTAGCACCAAATCCTCTTCAGTGGACATAATCCTGTCCCTAGCAGAAACAGGTCAAAGCATTGCTTCCATTTCCCACCTATCATATGAGTAAACTGAAGCATTTCCATGCTATCTTAGAACTGATGAGCCTGGGTGACAGAAGCCAAACAGCAGTTCAGTTGCAAAAGTTCATCAAGCAGTAAATATCCAGCTGGCTGTCTCCCCGACAACTCCAAATAGATAAGGTGGTCAGTGACAAAGGCAGTAACATTGTGACTACGCTGCATTTGCAGGAAATAACACGTTCCTTGCCTGGCGTACTTGATAACTTTAGTGATAGTTTTTTGAAAAATTACCATAGCTTACAGAAGGTGCTGGCCATGTCCAGGAGATTGTCCTTGCACTTCACCGATTCTTATGTGGCAAGGAACTCAATTCTGGACTTCCAGCAATAGAACAGTCTCCTATTGCACTACTTGATCCACAAAATTCCATACAAGCAGAGTAAGGCCTCATGCACACGGCCTCAATTTGCGGTCCCCAATGCACGGGCAACATCCATGCAGCAGTAAGGACGGATCGAGCCCCTTTCAACTTGATGAGTCCGTGATCCATCCACACAGTTAAAAAATAGAACATGCATCTCCCGGATTGCGGACCCATTTAGGTGAATGGATCTGCATCTGTGATGCGGGGTGCACATGGCACATGGCCGGTGCCCGTGTATTGCGGACCCACATTATGCGTGTGCATGAGGCCTTAGGGGGTGAATGATTTCATAATGCACCCGACCATCACAACAGGGATCATGTGTTTTTTTAGGTCATGCAGTTGCAGCTCATCAGATACATATGTTGCGTACTAAAGTCCTTCGAACACTACGGACTAGATTTGTCCGTAGTGACAACTGCAGCATCAATTATGTCACCACCAATATTCATATTACATCAGACACACATACTTATATAACAAGGGATGGTGGAAGAAGAATAACTTTCCCATCTTGCTGGCCACTCTGTAGCTACTGAAGAGGCTGATAATGATGACAACATGCAAGCATGGAAAATTGTATGCTTGCTTGTGCAGTGTCCCACTAACTTTAAATAGCTGCTAAATGTCATATTTAATGTATCTAATATATTGTATTTTCCTAATATAAGGCTGGCATTGTCAATTAACCCATTCGCCCCTAGGTAGTGCTGGCGCCATATACTATATATAGCTGGAGTTTGCTGATTCAGAGTAGTGAGTGTGAGAGTTAGACAGGAAGTGAATTCTGTCTAAAAAAGAGAGATAAAGGAGAAGAAAGTATATGGAGAAGGATAGGCTCAGTCCAAGATGTAGCTGCATTTCTTTCCTCTGGGCCCTGATCAAGCCTGGAGATGACAGACCAAGGAGTCACAATAGCCCAGCACAAGACAGTAAGTCTATGTATGGATATAAGGCAAGTCTAGCGAAGATTAGAGCTGAGTCTAGCCAAGGGACTTCCCAAGCACCAGTGACCAGGAGGAACTTAAAGGTACCTGGACACAACTGGATGATTAGTGCGCAGAATTGTCCTCTTTTCACTTAATGCCTTTTGGGAACATAGTGAACCTGAATACTTCAGGAGAGTACCCTGCCTCAAATAATGTAGCAGAGAGTTTTCCTGCCACGAGGTAGAATGTCCATATTGAATTGCTCAACATAAAATAAGGAAATCACGCTGGCCCGGCTCGCTGCACTTGCATAACGGGGTTGTTTCACTTCAGCAAGTGGCATTTATCATGTAGATAAAGTTAATTCAAGGCCCTTACTAATGTATTGTTATTATTCACATTGCATCCTTTGCTGGCTGGATTAATTTTTCTATTGCATTACACACTGCTCATTTCCATGGTTACGGCCACCCTGTAATCCATCAACGGTGGCCGTGCTTGCACACTATAGGAAAAAGTGCTGGCCTCTCTGGAGGCCGAGACCGTGGGAGCTCACATACATTGGTGTTTTTTTCTATAGTGTACCAGCACGGCCACCACAGATGGATTGCAGGGTGGTCGTAACCATGGAAACGAGCATTGTATAATGTGATGGAAAAATGAATTCAGGCAGCAAAGGAGGCAATATGGATAATAACAATATATTAGTAAGCTGCCTGTATTAACTTTCTCTACGTAATAAATGCTATTTGCTGAAGTGACACAACCCCTTTAAGCAGGGGCATAACGATCGCGGTCACAGAGGATGTCTCTAGGCCTCCAGCATCAGGCCTCGGCGCAGCCACACTAAAACTAGTCACAAATTAAGCAGGTGGGCGGCACCTGACTAACGTAGGTTAGGCTCCACCCATCTGAGTAATGTGTTACTAGTTTTAGTCTGGCAGCGCCGGGGCGAATGCAGTGAAAATGCTGGGCCCCATTAAATGAAGACTGTGGGTAGTCGGGGACACTACAAGGGGCTGTGGGAGGTACTACTGGGGATATTACTGATGCAGTGGGGGACACTACTGGGGACATTACTTGGGCAGTGGGGACACTATTAGGGGCTGTAGGAGGCACTAATGGGGGCAGTGGGCAACACTACTGGGGGTAGTGGGAGACACTACTAGGGGCTGTGGGGGGAACTTCTGGGGGCAATGGGGGCACTACTGAGGCCATTACTGGAGGCAATGGGGGACACTACTAGCGGCTGTGCGGGGCACTAGTTGGGTGCACTACTTGGGGATGTTGGGGACACTACTAGGGGCTGTGGGAGGCACTAATGGGGGCAGTTGGCAGCACTACTGGGGGTAGTGGGAGACACTACTAGGGGCTGTGGGGGGAACTTCTGGGGGCAATGGGGGCACTACTGGGGCCATTACTGGAGGCAATGAGGACACTACTAGTGGCTGTGTGGGGCACTAGTGAGGTGCACTACTGGGGGATGTTGGGGTCACTACTAGGGGCTGTGGGGGGCACTACTGGGGACATTATTGGGGCAGTGGTGAACACTACTATGGGCTGTGGGGGGCACTCCTGGGGACATTACTGAGGGCAGTGGGGGACACTACTGGGGGGCAGTGAGAGACCTTACTGGGGGCATTGCTGGATGATCAGGGACCAGGGGTGTGACAATTGCGGACACAGAGGGTGTGACCGGGCATGGCGTGGGGGAGGAGCCCTGATCCGAAGTTTGCCACTGCCTTTAAGTAATGACAGGCATATGGGGATCATAAAACAATCTGATGATTACTGGATAGCCATGCTTTTAGACCCTCACTAACAGAGCAAATTGGGAGAATGGTTTCCTGTGTCTGGAAGAGAGGACAAATTGCTGTATTACCAGGATACACTGTATACATATCTTGCTGCAGCTTTTAATAAGCAGATGTCTGCCACCCAGTTGTCTGATCAGGAGGCTCCTCTCCACCCCACGCCAAGTCACCCATCTTCCGCTGCTACCACAAGTAGAAGAAGCCACAGCAGCAGCAGCCAGTTTAGTGTCATGAATATGATGGTGGAGCAGTTTTTTCATGTGCCATGCCAGGCTTAAGCAAATCAGCCAATAAATATGTATTGCCTCAAGAAACAGGTTGAGTCCTATCGCCAGCACATGCCCTATTCCCTGACCCCATGGACTTCTGGGCAGACTGATTAGAATATTAGCCTGAACAGGCCCAGTTTGCTCTCGCTGTACGGTTTTGTCTAGCCTCCAGTGTCATCTGAGAGAGGGTTTTCAGTGTTGCAGATGACATTATTACACCCAAACGGACAAAGTTGTCCTCCACAAGGGAAAATAAACATCACTTTTATCAATATAAATGAGGCATGGATCTGCAAGAATTTTTACACACATGCTACCGAGACAGATGAATTGATCTGCCATTGCTGACAGTGGTTATTTATTACTGGAACCTTAAAGCCACTATCGCTGTTTGCCTGCCTACCAATATATTTCATACTTTATAGCTGCTGTCATGGCCACAGCTGCTACGCCCCACTACCATTACCCCTACAAAGCCAAATATCTAATGCGTTGCCACCCCTACTACTACCCCTACACAGCTGCTTGTCTACTGCTTTGTCTTTTCCATGCTGTGCAGCTACTTTTATCACTATTACCCCTACACAGCTCACCTCTTCAACACCCAAACTATATTGCTGCAGCTTCCAAAAAAAGGGGAACATTTTTAAAGGCTTGTTCAGAACAAGCCACTGTTTCTTCTAACATTAACATTTGTGTATAAACAGGGGCAAGCATCTGTCCCCATTAAGGAATACTTTGTGTACATTTGTTCAGAACAAATTACTACTTCTTTAAACATTTCCATGTATGTGTATAAACATGGATAAAAAATCTCTTTCTGTTATGGCATAATTTTTGGACTTGTTCAGAACAAGTCACTTTTTTTCTGATAACACTGTGTGTTTTTAAAAGGGTTAGCCATTTTATGGCTACTTGTGACCAATGTGCTTGTAAGATAACTATGACACTTACCAATATGACCACTGATAGAAGGTTATGTGACCAGACACATCACTTACACAGTCAAAGTCTCCTCTATTCAAACACATTGCACCTGCGCTAAACTTCCAACAGTGCAAATGCAGATGGCAGGTCTAGGAAACATTACACAGAGTTGATTTTCCTGGTCACATGACCGTCCATTAGTGAGCATTTCATAGACTGGATCTCTATGCAGACAGCACAGAAGTTTTGCCCAACAAGGGAATATGGCTTATGAAATATAGCAAACAGCACAGAATATTACCAAAGGCTATATTAGTAAGTTCCATATAGTCATCTTAGAAACAAATTGATCAACAATATCCATAAGGTGCCCAATCCCTTTAAACAGGATCTGCCCCAATAAGATACATAAGAAATGTTATGGTGCAGTGTGTCTTTAAATACAGTTTTTTAACAACATCAACCATGCATTTACTCATTACTATATACAGTATCTCACAAAAGTGAGTACACCCCCCTGACATTTTCCTAAATATTTTAACTGTTCATGGGACAACACTGAAGATATGACACTTTGATATAATGTAAAGTAGTCAGTGTACAGCTTGTATAATAGTGTAAATTTGGTGAGTCCTCAAACTAACTCAACACACAGCCATTAATGTCTAAACCACTGGCAACAAAAGTGAGTTGACCCCTAAGTGAAAATGGCTGAATTTGTGCCTAATTAGCCATTTTAACTTCCTGGTGACATGTGACTCGTTAGTGTAACAAGGTCTCAGGTGTGAATGGGGAGCAGGTATGTTAAATTTGGTGATATCTCTCGCACTGTCTCATACTTGTCACTGTAAGTTCAACATGGCACCTCATGGCAAAGAACTCTCTTAGGATCTGAAAAAAATAGTTGTTTCTCTACAGGTGGCCTAGGCTTTAAGAATATTGCCAACGCCCTGAAACTGAGCTGCAGCATGGTGGCCAAGACCATACAGTGGTTTAACAAGACATGTTTTACTCAGAACACGCTTTGCCATGGTCAACCAAGACCAAAAAAGTTGAGTGCACGTGCTCAGAGTCATATCCAGAGGTTGCAATTTCAAAATAGATGTTTGAGTGCTGCTAGCATTGCTGCAGAGGTTAAAAGGGTGGGGGGTTAGCCTGTCAATACTGCACACTGCATGAAATTGGTGTGCATGGCTGTCATCCCAGAAGGAAGCCTCTTCTAAAGATGATGCAAAAGAAGCTCACAAACAGTTTGCTAAAGACAAGCAGACATAGGACATGGATTACTGGAACCATGTCCTTTGGTCTGATGAGACCAAGATAAACTTATTTGGATTGCATGGTGTCAAGCATGTGTTGCGACAACCGGGTGAGGTGAGGAGTACAAAGACAAGTGTGTTTTGCCTACAGTCAAGCATGATGGTCAGTGTGTCATGGTTTGGGGCTGCATGAGTGCTGTGGGGAGCTACAGTTCATTGAGGAAACCATGAATGCTAACATGTACTGTGACATACTGAAGCATTGCATGTATGGAAACTGGTCCACAGGGCAATAATCCAGCATGATAATGACCCCAAACACACCTCCAAAGCAACCACTGCCTTGCTAAAGAAATTGAGGGTAAAGGTGCTGGACTGGCCAAGCATGTCTCTATACCTAAACCCTATTGAGCATCTTTGGGACATCCTCAAATGGAAGGTGAAGGAGTGTATTATAATTGAGGAGTGGAAGAGGATTCCAATGGCAACCTGTAAAGCTCTAGTGAACTCCATGTTCAAAAGAATTAAGGAAGTGCTGGAAAATAATAGTAGCCACACCAAATATTGACAGTTTGGGAACAATTTGGCCATTTTCACTTAGGGGTATACTCACTTTTGTTGCTAGTGGTTTAGAAATTAATGGCTGTGTGCTGAGTTGTTTTAAAGGGCACACCAAATTTACACTGTTATAGAAGCTGAACACTGACTACTTTACATTGTATCAAAGTGTCATATCTTCATTGTTGTTCCATTAAAATATATAATAAATGTAAGGTGTGTACTCATTTTTGTGAGATACAGTATGTCAGTTTTACTCTGACATTATTTACTATTGCTGTCATTGTGTTAAAGAGTTTAAAAGCAAATATTTGAAAAAATAAAAAAGACAGAAAGGCAAGAGAGAAAATATATGTGTCCAAAGAGACCTCAGGGTGTCATTTATAATTTTTCAGGCTAACTGGAGCACTTTTGATTTGGGTAGAATTGATTCAGGCTTTAATCAAACTTTGGAAAATATTTGACCAATTGGACATGAAACAAATACACACCTCTTCTCTGCGCCCTATTAAAAAGTATTCCACTTACTCCCCTTTTTTTTGCATTAATACCTGCCTAGAGGGATAGAATAAAGAGTTGATAGTAGCTTTCCCTTGAGGAAAGAGAGATATCGGATGCAAGAGTTTTCCACCATATGCAAAAGACACCTGCCATTTAAGATGAATGCAATACACTAAAAGCCAGCGCAACACTAATGTAAACCCAAAATTTGTTTAGGGACTAATACGGCTGAATCAGCCTTCAGATTCGATATGGCTGCAATAAATCTGATCTGAATCAAACTGACCTGAAAAGTCATGTATGACACTTTGAGGTTCCCTAGTACTGTATCCAACCTCTTTCAAGCTCTTTAGTGCTAAGAAAGCATTAATAATGTCAAAGTGGTTGCCAACCTGCTAAAAAATACAATGCATTGTTGGATTTGTTAATTAAAAAGTCCAAAAATTACTTCTTTTTGTTGAAAGATGTTTTCTTTCCTATCTTCTTATCTGTAAAATAGTGACTGCTGAAAAATAGGAAATTTAGTAACTAATTTAATTGGTGTAGCATTGCTTCACTCATAAGTAGTAAAAACTATACTGGCACGTATTGAGGTTCAATTGCAAAAAAAAAACATTTGAAAAAATAAAAGAAAAAAAATCCAGAAAAGAAAGGTAAAGTACACAAACTGTTATAACTCTTAGAAAGTTTCACTTTTACTATATTACTTGCAAATGTTCACATAATCTAAATTATTGTTACACTGATCATAATAAAGTCTCTTTAGATTATTGCTGCTTGCCTTCCTTCAAAGAATTTGCACAGGGTGCCAGAAATCAATATTATTGTAATATATTGGCATAAACATAAATTCAAATGTGCCAGCTTAGCTTAACAAGGTTTACTAATCAAATATACACAAAGATTTTGCCATTAAGTTGAACAATAAAATCACATACATTTATTGCCAAATATTTGAATTTGTATTCTCCCAAACAAATTACACTCAAGATGTTTAAACAACACATAATTCCATCAAAGCCAGGAGAATCATGTATGTTTGCATAGATTTAAATTGAAAATGATTTATTGTAATAAAGCACTAAATGTTCCATGAAGCTTATTGACATATACATTTCTCTGCCAATAGCCTGTATGTTTCACACTTTAATATGAATGAGAGCTGTCACATTCTTCTGCTCTATTAAAACAAATCTTGCACTACAAGAATCATTAGGGCTCCAAGAAAAGGGATGAAAAAAAACTCATCCAAGTTTAGGTTAAGGAATGGAGGAAGGAATATTGCATAGGTATTCATGTGTCAATGATGGCAGAATTCTTTCAAATATTAGTACATTTAGAACTATTTACTTTCAAATATTTTAAATACTGTTCATTTACTTTTTCCAAGGAACAAATACCATGTAGAATACAATATTTACTCCCAAAATTTGCTTACAGTCCAGTAATCACTTGAATAGAAAAATGGGGGGGAAAAGGGATTGTTTTTCAATTTTGTTATTTGCACAGTGTGCTGATAAATTACTTTTTAGAACTGTGGCCCATTTTTCATATGAAGAACATATAGTTTATGGTCACTGGGTTTGGGGATAAAAGCTACAGTGTGAGCTAGTACTGGCATTCCCCCCCCCCCTTGTTTTTAATGTTTTATTAACTTATTTATATATTTTATTTAATTTTCCACATATAAATATATATTTAATATAAAGCTGAGTGTATGCATGTATGTCTGTTAAAGGAATCCACACCGTGGCATTTACAATCAGGAAATTTGGCACACAGGTATATCAGGTGTCCGGGAAGGTTTTAGACCCGGTCTCGGCTCTCTAGGACGTACCGTTCTTGAGATATTCCCATAAAATGCATTAGCCAATAGAAGCCTGGTCACATGACCCTTATCAGCCAATAGAAGCTTTCAGGCCCTTAGTTTCCACATACATACAGTTTTACCCCAGAGTTTCAAAACAACCATCTTTAGCTTTAAAGGGGCAGGGCACTATGGATGACAATGTTAAGGGAGCGGAGTGCTGTGGAGGTCACATATTAGGGGGCAGGTAGGGTGGCCGTTCAGGCCACCCTCAAAAGATGGACTTAAAAACTCTGCCCCCTGTCTCTAAGCCCCTCCCCCTCCCACTCTGAAGCCAACAGGGATTGAGAAAATGAGGGTATAAATCAACTTCTGTGAACTGCAGGGGTGGGAGTGAGGGTAACTTTCTACCTGCAGCTCACACTCAGACAGCACAGTACTGCTGTCTGAGAATAAACTGTTCAAAAGGTCATCCCTGTGTCCGTCCAGGCCCTGCACCAGATGGAGGATAGGGAGTCTGAAAGCCAGACTGTCCGGACTAAAACCGGACCTATGGCCACCCTAGGGGCAGGCTGCTGTGGAGGTCACAGTTAAGGAGACAGTCCGCTATGGAGGACAGTGTTAAGGGGCAGATTGCTGTAGAGGCCACTGTTAAGGGGACGCGGTGTTGTGGAAATCACTGTTAAGAAGATGGGTACTGTGGAGGTCACTAATAAAGGTGCGGCGGCTGTGGAGGTCACTGTTAAAGGCGGTGGAATGCTGTGAAGGTCACTGTTATAGGGGTGGGCTGCTGTGGAGGTCACTGCTAAGGGGGTGGGATGCTGTGGAGGTCACTGGTTAAGGGGTGGGTGCTGTGTAGGTCTCTGTTAAGGGGGCAGAGAACGATGGAGCTCACAGTTAAGGGGAAAGTCTGCTATGGAGGTCAGTGTTAAGGGGCAGGGTGCTGTAGAGGTCACTGTTAAGGGGGTGAGATGTTGTGGAAATCACTGGTAACGGTATGATGCAAAAGAGCAACTTATCACAGTACAGTTTTTATATTTCAAGAGCATCATAAGAAATGGCTATGGGCAACAAAGACAGTTTCTATTTCATAGTATAAAGAACTTCCCCTTATATTTTTTCAAATTATATGAAGCTCAATTTATGGAAGAGCCATTGCCAAGAGACTAAAGATGCTATACCACAAAAACTAGGGCTCATAACAAGCATACGATTGTTGTCCTGAAAACCAGGATGTTAAAGGGATATTATTGTATTATATAGCTACCGGCATGGACACAACTATAGCTATAGCAGCCATAGCACCTGCCATTTGGCCCATAGGTTGGAGGGAGCCAAATCAAGTGCAAGGACATTGTACTGCACCCAGGGGCATAGCTAAAGGCACATGGGCCCTGGTGCAAGAGTTCAGCTTGTGCCCCCATTCCCTCAGTGCTTGGTGGCCAGAGGCAGAGAAGCACATAGCCTTTGTGCTGCCTGAAGCAACTGGAATGGAACACCCCATGCCAAATTTTTTACCTAAATCCTTCCTTGCAGCCAGAGGTGTAACTTGACCAGCATGCACTTTCTATAATACTGGTGTCTTCTTATGTGGCACTGGGGTCTTTGGGCCCCTCAGGCTCCTGGGCCTGGTAGCAACTGCTACTTCTGCACTCCCTATAGTTACTCCCCTGACTTTTTTGTGGAAAATAACAATATGGTGAATTTTTGCTAGAATGGGGGCTTCCTGATATATTATCCTAGAATACATAATTACATATCTTTAATTATTGCTACTTTTGCTGCTGTTTTAATTTTCTTACAGTAGGTGGTTTCTGCTATAGGGGTCCCATGAATTATAGTTACATCCCTTGCCTGAATCACTAAAATATTCAGAATTAGTTTCAGTGATAAAAATTCTGAACTTTATTTGTGTAGACATCGGTATAGTGGTTGTATAGAATATCACTAGTATCAGCATGTTGTTTGTAAGGAATGCCGCTCAGCTTAGAAAGCTGGTGACCAGATTAGCTACAGAGATGAAGAATAGAGTTGAGTGAACCTGAACTGTATAGTTCAGGTTCGTACTGAAATTTGGGGTGTTTAGGACACAGACCCGGACACGAACATTTTCAAAAAAGTTCGGGTTTGGGTGCGTTGTTTGGCAATTTCTTCCCACTTTCTGAAGGGCTGCACAATCAGCTAGCGTTTTACTTCTTGCCCTAAGAAGTCATCACAGCCATACCAACTAATGGCATGGCTGTGATTGGCCAAGTGCAGCATGTAACCGAGCCTATATTTAAGCTGGAGTCACGTAGCGCCGCCCGTCACTCTGCTCTGATTAGTGTAAGGATAGGATGCAGCTGCTGTGAGGCCGAGATTAGGCAGGGAAGACTCAGCAAAACCACTTAATGAAGTGATCGATCTACAGCTGTGCATCATTCAACTTCTGTTAGTTCATTGCTCACTGGTTTTTAGGCTGCCCAGAGCGTTTTTCTGTCACTTTTTTCTGAGGTGATCGGCAGCCATTTTGTGATCTTTTGGTGCACCAGCACATGTTTTGAGCTAACACTAAGTTCAACATACATTTTTGGGTTCACTATTAGGCTTTTTTTTGCAATATGTTGTGCTTATTGTCACACCTTGAAACACAGGATAGAAATTGCAATATTTTATCGAGAAGTGAAATTCAATTGCCAAAATACCAATTCCCTAAATCTGATGTTCCAGCTGTGGCTGGCTAAGTTTAATACTGTACATTAAAGAATAGATTTTTTTCTGGGGTGAAATTAAATTGCCAAAATAAAAATCCACAAAATCTGGAATTCCAGCTGTGGCTTAAGTGTATTACTGTCCGTCAAAGGATAGATTTTTGTCTGGGGTGAAATTCAATTGCCAAAATATCAATCCCCAAAATCTGGTGTTCCAGCTGTGGCTGACTAAGTTTAATACTCTACGTCAAAGGATAGATGTTTTTCTGGGGTGAAATTCAGTTGCCAAAATACCAATCCCCTAAATCTGGTGTTCCAGTTGTGGCTGGCTAAGTGTAATACTGTCCGGGAGGATAGATTTTTTTGTGGGGTGAAATTCAATTGCCAAAATACCAATCTTCTAAATCTGGTGTTCCAGCTGTGGCTGGCTTAGTTTAATACTGTACGTAAAAGGATAGATTTTTTTCTGGAGTGAAATTCAATTGCCAAAATACCAATACTCTAAATCTGGGGTTCCAGCTGTGGCTGGCTCAGTTTAATACTGTACGTCAAAGGATAGGTTTTTTTCTGGGGTGACATTCAATTGCCAAAATATCAATCCCCTAAGTCAGTGGTTTTAGCTGTTGCTGGACAAGTGTAATACTGTCCGTTAAAAGATAGATTTTATTTCTGGCATGAAATTCAAATGCCAAAATACCAATCCCCTAAATCTTGGGTTCCAGCTGTGGCTGGCTAAGTTTAACACTGTCCGTCAAAGGATAGATTTTTATCTGGGGTGAAATTCAATTGCCAAAGAACAATCCCCTAAATCAGTGGTTTTAGCTGTTGCTGGTCAAGTGTAATACTGTCCATAAAAGGATAGATTTTATTTCTGGGGTGAAATTAAATTGCAAAAATACCAATCCCCTAAATCTGGGGTTCAAGCAGTGGTTGTCCAAGTGTAATACTGTCCGTAAAAACATAGATTTTATTTCTGGCGAGAAAATCAAATGCCAAAATACCAAGCCCCTAAATCTGGGGTTCCAGCTGTGGCTGGCTAGGTTTAATACTGTCCGTCAAAGGATACATTTTTTTTATGGGGTGAAATTCAATTGCCAAAATACCAAACCCCTAATTTAGTGGTTTTAGCTGTTGCTGGCCAAGTGTATTACTGTCCGTCAAAGGATAGATTTTAATTCTGGAGTGAAATTCAATTGCCAAAATAACAATCCCCCAAATCTGGGGTTCCAGCTGTGGCTGGTACAAGTGTAATACTGTCCGTAAAAGGATAGATTTTTTTCTGGGGAGAAATTCTATTGCCAAAATACCAATCCCCTAAATCTGGGGTTCCAGCTGTGGCTGGCTAAATTTAATATGTCCGTCAAAGGATAGATTTTTTTCTGGGGTGAAATTCAATTTCCAAAATACTAATCCCCTAAATCTGGTGTTCCAGCTGTGGCTGGCTAAGTTTAATACTGTACGTCAAAGGATAGATTTTTTTTCTGGAGTGAAATTCAATTGCCAAAATAACAATCCCCTAAATCTGGGGTTCCAGCTGTGGCTGTGCAAGTGTAATACTGTCCGTAAAAGGATCAATTTTTTTCTGGGGTGAAATTCTATTAGCAAAATACCAATCCCCTAAACTGGGGTTCCAGCTGTGGCTGTCCAAGTGTAATACTGTCCGTCAAAGGATAGATTTTTTTCTGTGGTTAAATACAATCCCTGAAATAGAAATGCTAAACATCTGTGCTTTCCGCTGTTCCTCTCCAAGTGTAATTCTGTCCGCAATAGGGTATATTACATTCAGCGTGTCAGAGTCTAAATACAAGGCCTGAAAAATAAGTCCTCTATATTTGCACACGCTATTGTGCATCTCCAAGTGTATTTCTGTCCGTTAAAGGGTATATTACACAAGTGTCTAAATACAAGGCCTGAAAGCGTAATCCTCTATATTTGCACATGCTATCGTGGATCTCTAAGTGTAATTCTGTCCGTAAATGGATACCTTTCAGCCAGGGCCTAAAGACTAAGCCTAAAATTGATATTCCCCTAAATCTGTGGTTTCTGCTGTGCCTGTATTAGTGTAATACAGTACATAAATAGATAGCTAGATAGTGTTAGGTGCCTGTAAAAAAAAGGCCTTAATTTGAACTCTATACATTGGATCAAATACGTTTTTCCTTATTGTGGTGAATGGTAACAATGAGGAAAAAATCTACTAAGGGACGCGGACATGGTCGTGGTGGTGTTAGTGGACCCTCTGGTGCTAGTAGAAGACGTGGCCGTTCTGCCACAGCTACACGTCCCAGTGGAACAACTACCTCAGGTCCCAGTAGCCGCCAGAATCTACAGCGATATTTGGTAGGGCCTAATGCCGTTCTAAGGATGGTAAGCCCTGAGCAAGTACAGGCGCTAGTCGATTGGGTGGCCGACAGTTGATCCAGCAGGTTCACATTATTTCCCACCCTTCTTCTGCAGAAAGCACACAGGTGACGCCTGAAAACCAAGACCATTACTCTGTTACATCATCCCCATGGATATCAGGGAACCTGTCTGAGCCTTAAGTTATACAGCAGTCTCTTATGTTGTTTGAAGAATCTGCTGGTAAGGTTTCCCAAGGGCATCCACTTAGCCCTTCCCCAGCGGACAACCACTTATGTTTCCTGATGAGGACATGGGAATGCCACCTCAGCAGATTCAGCACGTCTCTGATGACGAAGAAACACAGGTGCCAACTGCTGTGTCTTTCTGCAGTGTGCAGACCGAACAGGAGGTCATGGAGGAAGACGATGCAGGGGACGATGAGGTCTTAGACCCCACATGGAATGAAGGTCGTGCCACTGAATTTCATAGTTCAGATGAAGAGGCAGTGGTGAGACCGAGCCAACAGCGTAGCAAAATAGGGAGCAGGGTGCAAATAGAGAACATCCGACGCCAAGAGAGTTCGCCTGCTACCAGCCACGGCCACCAGGGACCGAGCACACCAATGGCTGCTTCAAGGAGTTCCCTGGCATGGCACTTCTTCACACAATGTGCTGACGAAAAGACCCGAGTGGTTTGCACGCTGTGCCATCAAAGACTGAAGCGAGGCATTAATGTTCTGAACCTTAGCAAAACCTGCATGACCAAGCATCTAGATGCGAGACACGGGCTGCAGTGGAGTAAGCACTTTCAAAACCAAAAAAGGGCTCAGGCCCCTCCTGCTCCATCTTCTGCTGCTGCCTCGGCCTCTTCCTCCCCCTCTGGAGAAACTTTGGCACCTGCCGCCCAGCAAAAAGAGGATGTGCCACCAACACCACCACCTCCGTCACCAATCATCTCCACAATGTCACACGGCAGCATTCAGCTCTCCATCTCACAAACCTTGGAAAGAGAGCTTAAATTCACATCTAGTCACCCTCGATCCCTGGCCCTGAATGCCAGCATTCTAAACTACTGGCCTTTGAGATGCTGTCATTCAGGCTGGTGGACATGGACTGCTTCAAACAGCTGATGGTGGTGGCTGTCCCTCAGTACGTCGTTCCCAGCCGCCACTACTTCTCCAAGAGAGCCGTGCCTTCCCTGCACAACCAAGTATCCGATAAAATCAAGTGTGCACTGCGCAACGCCATCTGTGGCAAGGTCCACCTAACCACATATACGTGGACCAGTAAGCACAGCCAGGGACGCTATATCTCCCTAACTGCACACTGGGTAAATGTAGTGGCGGCTGGGCCCCAGGCGGAGAGCTGTTTGGCGCACGTCCTTCCACCACCAAGGATTGCAGGGCATTATTCTTTGCCTCTTGTAGCCTCCTCCGCCTACTCGGCTTCCTCCTGCTCTTCTTCCACCTGCTCATACGGTCAGCCACAGACCTTCACCACCAACTTCAGCACAGCCCGGGGTAAACGTCAGCAGGCCATCTGAAACTCATGTGTTTGGGGGACAGGCCCCACACCGTGCAGGGGTTGTGGCGGGGTATAGAACAACAGACCTACGAGTGGTTGCTGCCCGGCCTGGTGGTGTGCGATAATGGGTGAAATCTTGTTGCAGTTATGGGACTAGCCGGTTTGACGCACATCCCTTGCCTGGCAGATGTGCTGAATTTGGTGGTGCAGAAATTAATTCACAACTACCCCGACATGTCAGAGCTGCTGCATAAAGTGCGGGCCGTCTGTGCGCGCTTCCGGCGTTCTCATGCTGCCGATGCTCGCCTGTCTTTGCTACAGCGGAACTTCGGCCTTCCCGCTCACTGCCTCATATGCAACGTGCCCACCAGGTGGAACTCCACCCTGCACATGCTGGAGAGACTGTGCGAGCAGCAGCAGGCCATAGTGGAGTTTCAGCTGCACCCCACACGGATGAGTCTCACTGCGGATCAGCAGCACTTCACCACCAATGACCTGGCCTCCATGCGAGACCTGTGTGCCCTGTTGCGCTGTTTCGAGTAGTCCACTAATATTGGCAGTGGCGATGACGCCGTTATTAGGGTTACAATACCACTTCTATGTCTCCTTGAGAAAACACTTAGGGAGATGATGGAAGAGGATGTGGCCCAGGAGGAGGAGGAGGAAGAGAGGTCCTTTCTAACATTTTCAGGCCAGTCTTTTAGAAGTGTCTCAGAGGAAGGTCTTTTGCAACAGCAGAGGCCAGGTACAAATTTGGCCAGCTAGGGCCCACTATTGGAGGATGATGAGGACGAGGATGAGGAGGAGGTGTAGGAGGATGAGGATGAAGCATGTTCACAGCGGGGTGGCACCCAACGCAGTTAGGGCCCATCACTGGTGTGTGGCCGGGGGGAACAGAGGATGATGACGATACGCCTCCCACAGAGGACAGCTTGTCCTTACCTCTGGGCAGCCTGGCACACATGAGCGACTACATGCTGCAGTGCCTGCGCAATGACAGCAGAGTTGCCCACATTTTAACGTGTGCTGACTACTTGGGGGCCACCCTTAATTCCTGCACTGGAGCGTGATAGGAAAATGCAAGAGTACAAGCGCACGCTGGTAGACGCGCTCCTGAGAGCATTCCCAAATGAAACGGGGGGACAAGTGGAAGCACAAGGCGAAGGCAGAGGAGGAGCAAGAGGTCCCTAATGCAGCTGTGTCACGGCCAGCTCCTCTGAAGGCAGGGTTAGTATGGCCGAGATGTGGAAAAGTTTTGTCACAGTGCCACAGCTAACTGCACCACTAGCTGATAGGGAACGTGTTAGCAGGAGGCAGCATTTCAAAAGCATGGTGGAACAGTACATGTGCACATGCCTCCACTTACTGACTGATGGTTCGGCCCCATTCAACTTCTGGGTCTCCAAATTGTCCACATGGCCAGAGCTAGCCTTTTATGCCTTGGATGCGCTGGCCTGCCCTTCGGCCAGTGTATCGTCTGAACGTGTATTAAGCATGGCAGGGGGCGTCATTACAGACAAACGCAGCTGCCTTTCCACAGCCAACGTGGACAAGCTGACGTTCATAAAAATGAACCAGGCATGGATCCCACAGGACCTGTCCATCCCTTGTGCAGAATAGACATTTATAACTGCCTCGCCCTCAACCATGTATTCTTGTACTCCAGGGCACTTCTTTATTAAATCCTCTTTTTTTTTTATTGTACCATTTTCTTTGGAGGCAACACCAAGTTGAATGAACCTCTCCTTTGTCTGGGTGCCATTTCAGCTAATAACCTGCTGCTTTGGTGTGTGACATTAACCTCTTTTTGCTGTCAAATGACCTGTCTGGGTGTCAGGGGCCTAAATAACTGAAAGTGGCCTGTTCCATTGGTGGGTAACATGATGTCTGTTTTGCTGCTATGGTACCGCTCTCCTCTGTCTGGGTGTCAGGGGCCTAAATAACTGAAAGTGGCCTGTTCCATTGGTGGGTAACATGATGTCTGTTTTGCTGCTATGGTACCTCTCTCCTCTGTCTGGGTGCTGGGGCCTAAATAACTGAAAGTGGCCTGTTCCATTGGTGGGTAACATGATGACTGTTTTGCTGCTATGCTACCTCTCTCCTCTGTCTGGGTGCTGGGGCCTAAATAACTGAAAGTGACCTGTTCCATTGGTGGGTAACATGATACCTGTTTTGCTGCTATGGGACCTTTCTTCTCTGTCTGGGTGCTGGGGCTTAAATTACTGTAAGTGGCCTGTTCCAATGGTGGGTAACATGATGCCTCTTTTGTTGCTATGGGACCTTTCTCCTCTGTCTGGGTGCCAGGGGCCTGCATTTCAGATAATCACCTGTTGCTTTGGTGGGTGATATTACCCTCTTTTTGATGTCGAATTACCTCTACTCTGTCTGGGTGTCAGGGGCCTATATTTCGTTTAAAATGCTTGCTGTCTTGATGGGAGACATTTAACTCTTTTTACTGTCAAATGACTGCCCCATTGTGTGGGTGTCAGGGGCCTCTATGTCGTTTAATCATTTGTTGTCTTGGTGGGAGATTTTAAACTCTATTTACTGTCAAATGACGGCCCCATTGGCGTGGGTGTCTGGGGCCTATATTTTGTTTACTTACTTGCTGTGTTGGAGGGAGACATTTAACTCTTTTTACTGTCAAATAACTGCCCCATTGTGTGGGTGTCAGGGGCCTATATGTCGTTTAATCATTTATTGTCTTGGTTGGAGATATTAAACTGTTTTTACTGTCAAATGACCAGTGGCATTGCGAGGGGGGTACGGTGGGTGCGGGCCGCATCGGATGACACCACTGATGGGGTGACACCAGTGCCGGCAGAAGATAATTTATTCACTGCACTTGTCTGTGTAATTGAAAAGAAGAGGGATCGCTCCTGGCTTAGGAGTCCCAGCTCTGACTCCATATATGTGCTTGGGGGGTGGGTGACACCATTTTCTACCGCACCAGGTGACACCAGCCCTAGCAACGCCACTGCCAATGACCGCCCCATTGTGTGGGTGTCAGGGACCTATATTTTGTTTACTTGCTTGCTGTCTTGGTGGGAGGCATTTAACTCTTTTTACTGTCAAATAACTGCCCCATTGTGTGGTGTCAGGGGCCTATATGTCGTTTAATCATTTGTTGCTTTGTTGGATGACATTTTCCTCTTTATACTGTCAAATGACCTCTACATTGTCTGGTTGTCAGGGGCCTATAATTTGTTTCATTGCCTGCTGTATTGGTGGAAGACATTAACCTCTTTTTACTGTAAAATGACCTCTACATTGTCTAGTTGTCAGTGGTTTATATTTAATTTAATCGCTTGCTGCATTGTGGGAGACATGAAACTCTTTTTACTGTCAAATGACCGCCCCATTGTGTGGGTGTCAGGGGCCTATATTTCGTTTAATTGCTTGCTGTCTTGGTGAGAGACATTAAACTCTTTTTACAATACGATTAATAGTGTTTTTGATATTACCTTAGATGTGGATGTGCTGAAATGTCTACTGGGATGTGTGGATCAGCTTGAGTTGTCAGCTGACATCAGGCTGGCAGTTATAAGGGTGTTGTATCAGGCCAGAAAAGTCATAGCATACTATTGGATCGATAGGGAACCCCCACACTGTAAGGAATTAGTGGCTAGAGTACGCACGTTAATACTGTTAGAGCATTTTGTGTACCAGAAGCGAAATACTTTACAGAAATTCTCTAGAATATGGTCCCCATGGATACAAAAATACAATATTACGGTTTGAGATATATATAGCTCTAAACGGAACGTGAGGAGACCGATCGTGGTTTTTGTATTGTCGAAATTATATGTGTATGCTGGTATAGTGTAATTGTTATATGTCTCTGAATTTGATCTTACCGCCGGATACCAGTTTGGAGTCATAAGATGGTCGGATGCTGGGTAATTGAATGTTTAATATAATATTGCATGGACTGCTACGAACTCTGCTATGCCACCAGCACTGTATCCCTGCTTATTTAATTGGTTCCTACGCACGCTAGAAATGTATAAGACAAGAAATGTCGTCGGTGGACCGAGGAAACTGTCTGCTGGACTTTGGGATATAATGGCTATGGGGTGGGAGAGGGCTGGGGGGAGGCATTGCTTGTGTTTGTTTTGTGATAAAATGTCAGAAAAACTTTTCAATAAAAACTATTTGACTCAAAAAAAAAAACTCTTTTTACTGTCAAATGACCTCTCCTCTGTCTGGGTGTCAGGGGCCTACATAAATGATAATGGCCTGTTCCATTGCAGGTTGACCTAAGGCCTGTGTTGCTGTTAGGGGACCGCTCTCCTCTTTGCGGGTGCCATGGTCCTCCTGAATTAGTAATTGAGGCCTGCGGCACTGCTGGGTGGAAACAATACTGTCTTGGCGTGATTTTAACTCTCCTCTATGTGGGTCCCGTGGGCCTAAATGTTTGAATAAGGCCTGTGGCACTGCAGGAAGGCATGAATCCTTTTTGGCTGTGATGAGAACTTCAACTCCCATAGCATTCCCACCTGACGCCACCACAACCTCCTATTCCACCTCCTCCTCCAAGTTGCCAATTGATATTGGTTAATTTATTTATTTTTTTTTTTTATTTTAAGTAATTTCCCCACATTTGTTTGCAGGGGATTTACCTACATTTAGCTGCCTTCTGCAACCCTCTAGCCCTTTCCTGGGCTATTTTACAACCTTTTTAGTGCCCAAAAGTCCGGGTCCCCATTGACTTCAATGGGGTTCGGGGTCACGTTCGGGTCGAGTTCGGATCCCAAACCCGAAAATGTTCGTGAAGTTCTACTGAACCATTCACGTCAATGGGACCGCGAAAAATACTGAAGTGTCTCTGTATGCCTTCCGTTTCCGTTTTTCCGTTCTGTTTAAATATAGAACATGTCCTATTCTTGTCCGCAAATCACGGTCAGTGGCTCCATTCAAGTCAATGGGTCCGCAAAAAAAACAGAAGGCATACGGAAGTGCATCCGTATGTCTTTCGTATCCGTTCCGTTTTTTGCGGAACCATCTATTGAAAATTTTAAGACTAGCCCAATTTTTTCTATGTTATTACTGTATACTGTATATGCCATACTGAAAAACGGAACCGAAAAACGGGACGGAAACACAATGGAAGCAAAAAACGGAAAAACGGATCCGAAATAAAACGGACCACAAAACACTGAAAAAGCCATACGGTCATGTGCAAGAGGCATAATGAAGATATATCGGGGGTGTAGTAGGTAGAGTTGGCAACTAGAGATGAGTGAATCTATTCTATAGAATCAGAATTCAGCCTGAAGTTTAGGAACAATACAGATTCTACAGATTAAGAATTTTAATTGGCAACACTTTTAAAAACTTCTAGATAAAGATAGTCACATAAAAATGTAAATATGTTTATAATAAAAACCTGATTTAAATGATATCATGATCTAGATACATTCCCTTAAATCTGCCTAAGGAACATAAGGCAGGAAATAAAACAATGAATCATTCCTGATTAATGAACTTTAATGAAAAATACTATCAAATTGCATCTCAAAAACAATTTAAGAAATTTTAATCTCAAACTATGGATCAATCTGTTTACTATCTACTGAGAGGCAATGCTATATAACTACACAAAGCCTACCACATTCCTTTACATCAAGCTACCGTTCACTTTGTCATCAGTATCCACTATAGAGCTATATAAATAACAGGAATTATGCATTTGAGAGCTGATTCCTTACCAATTGTTGAGAAGGAGCCAATATAATTTTAAAACACTGAAGTTGATTCCTTTTCACATACACTGATCTCTCCAAATAAGGCCTCTTTCACACGAACGTGTGCGCCCCATGGCCGTGCTGCGGACTGCAAATTGCGCTCTGCAATGCACGGGCACTGACCATGGGGCACCTCCAGCAGCTCGCTGACCAATTCACTTCAATGGGTCAGTGATCCGCCCATTCCGCAAAAAGATAGGACATGTTCCATCTTTTTGCGGGATGGAAGTACGGAACAAAATCCCATGGAAGCACTCCGTAGTGCTTCCATAGTGTTCCGTTCTGTGATTCCGTTCCGCAACGCTCCGCATCTCCGGATTTGCAAGCCCATTGAAGTAAATAACCACCGAATGGTGCCTGTGTATTGCGGATCCGCAAATGCACGTTCGTGTGAAAGAGGACTAAAGGATTTCATTCTGCTTTTGTACAAACTGTGTTTGGGTGGGTGAATTTTTCATTCATCCAATGCTGGGCTATAAGTTTTCTTGCTCGGTAGAAGTCTGAAAAAGTCATAAGGCTTACTGATTAAGTAACAGGACATTCTACAATGGCTGAATTCTGGGCAGTTTGAAAATTAATTGAGTTGTTTAAAGAGACATTTCCAACCGCATATTCATAGGAGATCGGTAGCTAAGGTATGACAATTTTATTTTATTTGCTTACAGACATATTTTTCTTGGTTGTAGAATAGTGTTAACCACGAATATTTAAATCGCAAATTTCAATCGCGAATATCGCTACTGTGAGAATTTGAAGATTTTGAATATAGTGATATATATTCGTATTCGCGAATATTCTCGACCTTTTTCATCTGAACCCATGATCCCTCCCTGCTTCTTGCTTGCGGGCCAATGAGAAGGCTGCAATGTATTTGTCTGAGCTTGGCAACATCCCTAGCAACCAATAAGAAATTGCCGTAGTGCGCTGTGCGCCGGGTCACATGGGAGCGCTGACATCATCTCCTTGGGCGGTGGGCTGGAGCGATTGGCGTGCATTCCACCCCTCCTCCTGACGAGGCAGCACTCCGATAGGTGTTCCTGGCGTGCATCACCAGAGTGTGATGCGCTCGATAGTACACAGTTGCCTGATTTTACACATGTAAGTACTTATTCTGATTAAGAGGGCAAGACCTTCAGCTTACATGATGATTACAGGATGATTCCTAGCTATGTTGCATTTCCTCCTGACAAAGCTGTGACGAAACACGCGTCGAGGGCATTCTTGTGACACGCACTGTCTACTCATCCCTTTATCATGGCACGTGGTATGTAGGCAGGATTAGATAGGTTCTCTACAAGCTGACTGTATGAGGTGGGGTGGGTGGCTACACCCCTTGATATATGTATTCCCCCCCCCCCACTTCCAATGGGTTAGGTTACATCTTATGCTGTGTGATTATTATGTAGAGTCCACCTTGCTAGGGCCAGTTGTGACATGTTTAACATCTTATTCAGGGATTGAGCACACACGTGTGTTAGGATTCATGCACTTTTTTCTCGTGTTTGACATCAAATGTACTGTTGGTAGAATTTTTGTACATTCTATTTGAATAAATAAAATAGTATTTTAGGATATATTGGCATGTGTCTGTTCTTATGATGTGGGACAGAGTTGTAGGGTTAGGGTACTTTCACACTTGTGTTGGTGCAGATCCATATGTTTATTTGCACAGACAGATCCGCACCTATAATGCAAATGTTTGTATCCGTTCAGAACGGATCTGTTTGCATTAGTTAAAAGAAAAATTACAAAGTCCAAAACGGATCCGTTTTGAATTACATTGAAAGTCAATGGGGAACGGATCCGTTTTCAAATGCACCATATTGTGTCATTGAAAACGGATCCGTCCCCATTGACTTACATTGCAATTCAAAACGGATCCGTTAGGCTCCGCCTCTTCAGACGGACACCAAAATGCTGCATGCTGAGTTTTGGTGTCCGCCTCCAAAACAGAATAGAAGCGGAACGGAGCCGAACTGATTCATTCTGAATGGATCCTTATCCATTCAGAATGCTTTGGGGCTTAACTGATCCGTTTTGGACCGTTTGTGAGAGCCCTAACACGGATCTCACAAACGGATTCCAAAACGCCAGTGTGAAAGTGCCCTTATAGTTCAGTGTGAACACATGCCAGAAAATTTAACAAGTTGAGGCTTTTTGTTGGTTTTTCAATAAGAAAAGTTGCCTACCCCTTTACTATATAAGAACCTCCCCAGCAGCTATTTTTTGCATTTTTTTGCAGTTCTGAGAGAGACAGCAGTGTGATTGCTGTGCTCTATGCTTTGCTGTGTCAAATTACATTAGATAGTTAGTTAGCTTATCTAAATGATACAGATAGTTAGTGGGAGATAGTCAGTGTAAGTAAGATTGTGATATAGTGTAGCTGATAGGTCCCAGTGCAGGGTGTTAGTAGTGTGATAGGTTCTGCTGTCCATACATACATGCTACATACATAGTGCTGTGATGTCACAAGTCCACAACAATACTTAGTGCACCAATCACTAATATGTAGTCAGACCTGCTAAAATATGGAGTTGCACGTATTGCGCAATCGCGACTATATTGGAGGACTCTATCTGTATATAAAGCTATTGTAATGTTCTGCTGTGCCAGCCATTTTCTCCAGTCTCAGGAAACTTCTAGCAGCTTGAAAAATGTAGCAAAAGTTACCCACGCCTGTATTGCGTGCGCAATGCGCGCATATTACATTGCAAATTTTCGCAATCAAGAAAAAAGTCACAAATTCTCGAATTTATTACAAATATTCACCCAAATATTTACGAAATATCGCAAATTTGAATATTGCCCCTGCTGCTCATTACTATTGTAGAAGCCATTTTTGAAACAAGGTGATGGCAGATGTGAAGCCATATTAGCAGTCAGTTTCAACCTTGAATTAGCATTTTGGAAACTGTTGGTAAATTATAATTTTGTCAGCATGCCTAATCTATAATCAAAAACTTTTGAAAAGAGTGGCTGCTTTGCATAGAATCATTTTATTGTATTTTATGGTTTATTTTAAAAATGTTCTTCCCATCACTCTTCTGCTTTTGCTTCTCACTTGATACAGATGGTGATAATGAGCAGCAGGATTTCAGAAGACCAATCACTACTCTGTTTATGATTACTATACTAAGACCTGGTTCACATTACTGTTTTGCTTTCCATTCTTTCTGTTCTTTTGATCCATCATAACAACAGGAAAAAGAAAATAAATCCTTTAATTTGCATAGTTATTGTGCTAATTTTGCATCCGTTTGCATCCGTTTTTATCAGTTCCATCAGAGGTCCATTATTTTAGACATAAGAAAAAGTCCTGCATGCAAAAAATGTGTAACAAAATCCATACTACTATTCATTCCACAAAATCTGCTCCTGCAGATTTTCTGCCACGTGTTATAAGGGAAAATAATAAAGATCGTGTCCCGTCGCTTAGCAACCATGCGGGAAAATTGCACTGCATCCGCACTTGCTTGCGGATGCTTGCAATTTTTTCCCGCAGCCCCGTTCACTTCTATGGGGCCTGCGTTGCGTGAAAAACGCAGAATATAGAGCATGCTGCGAAAGATTTTCACACAACGCAGAAGTGATGCGTGAAAATCACCGGTCATGTGCACAGCCCCATAGAAATGAATGGGTCCAGATTCAGTGCGGGTGCTATGCATTCTCATCACGCATTTCACCCGCGCGGAAAACTCGCCCGTGTGAATGCAGCCTAAGACTACATCTAAGGAAATCAGAAATTGTAAAAAAATAAAATAATTTATAAATTCTGTGTGTGTGTATAAATATATATACAGCAGGCTGGAATCCAGCCTGCTTTTGTGGGAGGGGCATAGGGTATTTCAGGCCCGGGTAGCCTCCACCAGGGCACGTCGGCATCACGGTGACGTCATTCCCCTGAGACTTCCGGTTCCGGTTTCGGCTCCCCCAGCGCAAGCGGAGCAGCACACGCTCACCTGGTTCCCGGCCTCGGTAAGTCATGCGGTCCGCCCTGTCACTCCGGGCTCCCGCTTCTCCACGGCATCCGGCTCTCTGGCACAAGCCCCACCGTTACAGGCACCAGCCGCAGCGGCCCAGGGTGAAGTCGCACTGTCACCCAGCTGCTGCTGCTTCTTTTAGGGGGGAACGCACGCCCCCCGCATGGCGCGGCCGGTCACATGTCGCATCTCCCGTGGGCACAGCATATCCATGCCTGACCCTTGATCAAGGCGTCCCTGAGGCCCATGGTTCCAGGGGTTTCTCTGTGCACTATATGTTTTAGGGTCCAGTCCCTGTCATATTCTTCCTTAAGCTATCCACGCCAGGTGGTCCCTTTCCGTCTTCTATCCCGCACAGGTCGGTCTGTCCGTCCTCCAAATGATTCACGTTCCTGTCCTCTCTCCTGCCACCTTTGATCTTTCAGGAAGTCACCTGACAGTTACATGTTCAGAGTTACCACTCATATCCGCACGTCACGCCCTAAGTCACGTCAATCCGCTGTCCTGGTTTATCGTACCATCCCTCAGGCTTCCATGCTCGCCACTTTCAGTCCACCTTCTTCCCTACTCCCTAAGGCTGGGAGCACACCTAGGCGTCTCTGAATCTCGCGTATGACGCGCGTTTTATGCGCGTTCTTGATGCGCATTTTGTTAACTTACAAATGCTCGTCATGCGCGCGATTGGGTGACTCTCCCCCATGGCATCATTGTCCTTGGGCACGTAAAAACGCCCCAAAGAAGCTCATGTACTTGTTTGGGCATTGGGCGTTTTGCAGCGCGTTCAAGCGCGCTGTGAAACGCCCAAAAGTGAACCATGCCCATAGGAAAGCGTGGCTTTCGCATGTTGTGCGTTTTTTGCAGCGCGTTCGTGCGCGCTGTAAGACGCTTAAGTGTGTACCTAGGGTAAATGTCACACCATCCTCTTGCCACGCTCTTTTCATCTCCCATCTCTCGTGCACATTCACCTCTGTCTAATCCTCGCCTGTCACTTTCTGGTCTCGCCATTCCTTTGCTTACCATGCCGCAGGACCCCGTCTCATTCCAAATCATGTCTGTTTTTCTGTCCTTCCATGGTCCTTCGCCCGAATCGCTCGGGTGATGTGCCTCCTGTGACCTGGTACGTTCAGGTTTGTCTAACGGGTCACTTCCTGATACGCTCAGGGTACGTTTCTGTTGTTTGTCACCTGGTACGCCCAGGTCTCCTGTTCCGTATCACACAGGTCACCGACCCGCTTAGGGCTCATGTCTTCGTCGCCTGATACGTTCAGGTTGTCTCGTGTTCCTTCACTTTGGTACGTCCAGATCATAATACGTTTGGTCCTATCGTTTCTTGGCCATAACTGTCACGTGTCCTCCGTCGCCTGATACCTGCAGGCCATTTTTTGTCTTTGTCGTACCTATTCCCTCCACCCGGCCCCTGGGCTTTGGGTTTACCTCTCCTGGTACTTTTAGGTTGTCCCACAGTGTGTGTTTTTTGTTTGTTGCCTGATACGTTCAGGTCAAATCATCTTTTGTCACAATTGTTCCCTCCGGTCCCCGAGCCTTGTGTTCATCATCGCCTGATACGTTCAGGTCGTCCCACGGTCTGACACCTGGCACCATTCATGTGTCATCTATGTTTATCGCCTGGTACGCTCAGGCCATGTCGTTTCCTCATTTTACCTTGTTCATCCCCTGTCTTGCCTCATTCGTTCAGGTTCGTCTCACGGTCCAGGGCTTGTCCATGTCTTGTCCTCACCTGATGCGCTCAGGTCACAACTTTCTGTCTATTCATGTCGCCCAGCTCTGGTCAGGTTCCTGCCACACTCCAGGAGCCCCTTTCCTTCCCCTGTCTCGCAACCTGCATCCAGAAATCACGCGTTCCCGTTCATCTCTCCTTCTTCTCAGTATGCGGCAGTACCTCTGGCGTTAAAAAAAAAAAAAAACTCATCCAGGTACCAGTTAAGATTTTCTTATTTACCAAAAAACTCAGGTTCTCGGGTTTTGGCAGGTTCCATCCTCATTGCTGCCATATCCAGGCAATATCAAACACGGTAGTCAGGCCACAAGTTCCGTTTCTGTCCTCCCCTGGCTTCAGGTAAGTTTAATTAATAATACCGAAAAAAAAATAAAAAAATTGTCTTGGTACATGGTTTTTTTTTTCTTTTCATCATACTCCAGGTTCCTCCAGCCGGGCCCGGCTCAAGCTCTCGCAGGTGGGTTCCCGTCCCCTTCCCACAAATTCCCGGACAACTGGGCACGGCAACAAGGGCCCTCTTCGGGCAACCCCTCGCGGGCGGATTTTAGTCCTGTTTCCTTTTTTCCTCACAGCGGCACAATGTCCCACGTTTCGGATATCGAAGACTCAATGTCGATCCCAGAATCAGCAGTCTCTGAACAGGCCAGCCGCGCTTCATACAGAAATTGGACTATCCCCAAGTTAATCGCCGAACTTAATAAAAGGGGGATCCGCCACTCGGCATCAGCGCGAGAGGCTGAGCTGTACCGATTGCTTTTTCCCGAACCATCCAGTGCCCTCGACGAGCAGGTGCCCATGTCCACCATCCAGTTATCCCTCACCCAGTTACACGCCACCATCAATAATCTGTCATCATCAATTTCTGACATTAACACCAGACTTCAGGCCGTCGAAAATAAGGATAACGCACCCCCTCCACCTCCGGTGCCCGAAGCTGGTCCATCCACTTCTCGTTCCTCCTCCCCAGGTATGGGTCCCAGCACTCCCGACATTGCCCCCGCCTACTTTGTGCCAGAAAATATCAGGCGAGATATATTGGCAGGAAAAGATATCAATTTAGCGGCCATTCTCATTTCTACCCATGACACGGTTGAGAACAAGACGATCGCCTGCGGCGACGTATCGGTAGTGCTTAAGTCAAAAGACGCCCGGCTCAATAGGAAGCTCACTATCCCTGAATTCATTCTAACGTTCAGTCTATATCGTGACATCATATGCTCCGCGCACCCCCATCGGAGGGAAGAACTGGATACCTACATCTATAGGATCACAGACCTAGGCTACAAATACGGCGGGTTTTCTTTTTACGATTACCACCGGTCATTCTCTGCAAAGGCGGCAGCGGCCTTTCTCCAATACCAACATGTTACAAATTGGGCTTCCCTTGATATGGAGCTTTTTTGCAGGCATTTCGCCGGCCAAAAAGCCCCGGCATGCACCTACTGCCAGTCAGTACTTCATTCTTCTGACTGGTGCCCCAACACCACAGCCCCCCCGCCAGAACCACCACCAACACCACTGCAACAAAAACCAACCCATCCACGGATAAACTCGGCCGTCCCATCACCTTCCTCGGTAAAAATCAAATCTGCAATAATTATAACTTTGCCTTTTGTAATTATGATAAATGTAAAGCCCTGCACATTTGCTCCATCTGCTTCAGGGCCCACCCTCAGTCCTCCTGTTCCCAGAGAACCGCCAAACGCTCCTGACTAACCGACATCGATCTCAATCTATTACTCTTCCTTCTCAAGGATCACCACAACCCCGAGTTCGTTCAATTTTTAAAAGAGGGTTTCACTGAGGGCTTTCACACGGGTCTACTCACACTTCTGCAGGTCACTTGGGAATGCCCTAACCTTCTGTCAGCCTCAGCAGATCCCGAGTCAGTGGACAAGCTATTGTATTCCGAACTCCAGAAAGGCTTCATGATTGGACCTTTCACAGAATCCCCCTTTCACATCCACCGTGTCAGCCCCATAGGCCTGTTGTCAAAAAAATCGTCTAATAAAAAGAGACTAATCTACGACTTGTCTGCTCCTCATGCATCCAGCATTCCCAGCCTAAACTCCCTGGTCCCGTCAGAAGAGTACTCTATGCAGTACTCTTCGTTGGACGAAGCCATACAACTCATTCTACAGGTCGGAACAGGGGCTTGGCTGTCAAAAGCAGACATCTCAGATGCCTTCAAGTTGCTGCCAATTCAACCCCACTTGTGGAAATATTATGGCATCAAATGGAGGGAACAGTATTATTTCGCCACCCGCTTGACATTCGGATCAAAGAGCAGCCCCTGGCTCTTTGATCAGTTAGCCCAAGCACTCCACTGGATCATAGTAAATCATGTCCATTGCCCAAGGGTAATCCACTACTTGGATGATTTTCTTCTCATTGAACATCCAAATCACTTCCCAGATAGGTTGGATAGCCTACTCAGTTTGTTCCACAGGCTGAATGTCCCGGTAGCCCCTTCCAAGGTAGAGGGACCCGCCAAAATAATCACCTTCCTAGGCATTACCCTAGACACCATCAAGATGGAGGCCAGGCTTCCCCAGGATAAATTAGCCAGACTCAAGGAATCAGTGGCCAGGTTCGTGGGTACCCGAACAGTGTCAAAACTGGAACTCCAGTCCTTGTTAGGGTCCTTCAACTTCGCTGCCAGAATCATGCCACAAGGCAGATCATTCATCTCCCGTCTCCTCAGACTTCTACCGTCAGTCACAGACCAACACTCCCTCATTCATCTAGAACGTGATGCCTTATCAGACCTAGCCATGTGGTCAGTCTTTTTGTCCAGCTGGAACGGTATATCCCTCTTTGTTCCCCAATGGACGGACACCTCCCCAATGGTGTTCTCCGACGCCGCAGCGTCCCTCGGGTTCGGAGCCATTTGCGGGGCCCAGTGGTTCGCTGGTCCCTGGCCCCCGCAGATCTCTTCGGATCATGAGGCCATCAAATCTTCTCCCCTCCTCGAGATATATCCCATCGTGGCAGCCGCACGCGTCTGGGGTGGGTCATGGAAGAACATGCCAGTCTGTTTCATGACAGACAATCAAGCAGTAGTCAACATTCTCTTCAAAGGCAGGTCCAGTTCCCCAAAGGCCATGTGCCTAGTTCGTAGACTCACCTGGCTTTCTTTACAGTCTAATTTCCACATCATCTGCAAGCACGTGCAAGGCAAAAGGAACGTCGCAGCCGACGCACTTTCACGTTTAAATTTCGATTTATTTTCTCAGGTCATGCCAGGAGCCGGGAAAGTCGGTATCAATCCTCCGGGGTTCGAAGACCTGATCATGGACTAGATAGCTACATATCCGCGGCCCATGGTCTTATCCGTAGGTCACTTTCAGCCAATACTGCTAGGAAGTACCAAACAGGGTGGAACACCTTCGTACAGTTCTCACGTCTCCACCCTAGGGGGAACAGGGACCGAGTCTCGTTCATCTTGGCCTTTTTGGCATATTGTCACAAAGAGCTCAAGTTGTCTCATAATACCATCAGACTGTACTTAGCAGGCGTCCAGCATCACCACATGATTAAACGTCCCAGTAGCAGCTCCATATTTGCGTCCCAGGCCGTCAAGGCAGCCTTGAGAGGTATTCAGAAGATCTCCTCACCAATCGTTCCTTCCAGACAGCCAGTTTCAGGGGAAGCATTTCAAAAAATATCAAGCGCCCTAGATGGCAATCCTTTCGGGCCATTCAAAAGCCTGATCCTCAAAGCCGCCCTTTACCTCAGTTTTTATGGGTTCCTTAGACCAGGGGAATTTTGCAGTACTTCAGCTCAGTGTCCAGGTCCAGCTAGAAGTCAACTCCAGCCTACACTCGACCACTTTATTTTCCTATTACCCATCTCTAAAACATCCCAGGTCGGACCACCAGTACAGATTGAATACTTCAAAACCTTCAACCCCTGGTGCCCAGTGGCAGTGCTCCTCCAACTGCTTGTCATACTCGGCGACAGATCGCCAGACAGTCCATTACTGCCTTTTCCCGTGCTCCCGATCACGTCTGCTCAGTTCATCCGTCACATTCGCGCCTTGGCTTCGGGTCTAGGGTTCAACCCCGCCAGCATATCCGGGCACTCCTTCCGGATAGGGGCCGCATCGGCGGCGTCCAAGCACGGCGTCCCAGCCCACATAATTCGCAAAATGGGGCGGTGGCGGTCATCTTGTTTCTCCCGCTACATTCCCCATCCACAGGTCGAGATCGCCAGAGCTTTTTCTAGCTTGGTACTGTAATCAATTGTTCAATAAAATTACCTAAATCCATGTTTTGCCCCCTTTTCTTGGCCTACCCGCGTACATGGCTAAAGGCACACCACTAGCCAAATTCTAGGGACAGTGATAGGTAGTCAGCTCCTCATTCGATGTACAGTGCTCCTCCCGGAGGCCTGAGCACAAATACAGCAGGCTGGAATCCAGCCTGCTTTTGTGGGAGGGGCATAGGGTATTTCAGGCCCGGGTAGCCTCCACCAGGGCACGTCGGCATCACGGTGCCCCACCCAACCCTCCCACATCCACAGACCAGACACCTTCAGGGTATGCCCCCTTTTCTTGGCCTACCCGCGTACATGGCTAAAGGCACACCACTAGCCAAATTCTAGGGACAGTGATAGGTAGTCAGCTCCTCATTCGATGTACAGTGCTCCTCCCGGAGGCCTGAGCACAAATATATATATATATATATATATATATATATATATATATATATATATATTGTATTTGTCTTCATGTCAATCTGTGATCCATTAACTTTAATTTATTCAACTTCTATTTGTATTGTATTTAAATACTAAAGTATCATGTTTTTTTTTTTAGGGCTTGTTCACATGACCGTATGTGTTTTGCGGTCCGTTTTTCATTGATCCGTTGTTCCGTTTTTGTATCCGTAGTGTTTCCCTTTCTGTTCCGTTTCCATTTTCTTTGAAAAATAAAAGATAGCATGTGATTGGTTGCTATGGGCAACTAAGCCAGTTTTTCAGGTGTTTTCCCATAGACCTCTCCATAGGGAAAAATGCATGCCCAGAAATATGACTAAAAAATACCACACAAAAAGCTTGTAAAAATGTATGAATGCCATAAGTGTTATGTGTGTTTTTTATTTTCATAATTAAACAGAGAGAATGGATAGAAACGAAGTAAGGCCTCTTGCACACGACCGTATGGCTTTTTCTGTGTTTTGCAGTCCATTTTTCCCTGATCCGTTGTTCCTTTTTTTTTCTGTTGTGTGTCCATTTCCGTTCCCTTTCCATTCTGTAGTTCCGCAAAAAATCTCCGTATGGTTTCCGTATGTGATCCGTTTGTTGCGGATCGCAAATAGAAACATTACATTTTTAATTATTAATGTAATGTACAGTAATGTGTTTTAACAGTAACCACATGGGCAAAGTGGGCATGGATCCACAAAAAATCTCCATGTGGTTTCCGTATGTGATCCATTTTTTGCGCATCGCAAACAGAAACATTACATTTTTAATCATTAATGAAATGTACAGTAATGTGTTTTAACAGGAAACACATGGGCAGAGTGGGCATAGATCCACAAAAAACGGAAGACATACGGATGTGTTCCGTATGCATTCCATATTTTTTGCGGACAAATTGACTTGAATGGAGCCATGGATCGTTATTTGCGGGCAATAATAGGACAAGTTCTATCTTTCAGCGAAACAGCTATACGGAAATACGGAAACAGAATGCATACGGATTACATTCCATTATTTTTGCGGAACCATTGAAATTAATGGCTCCGCCTACTGACCGCAAACAGAATCCCCAAAAACGGAACGGAAACGAAAAAAATTAAAATCAAGGCTGTTATAGAAATGATATAGAAATGGTGATTATTTTCTTAGATATGTGATCTGAATCTACCTTATCTGAACCCAGTTATAAAGCCCTCTGCAAACACTGTCTTGAAACAATTGCATGTAAATACAATAAATTATATCATATAGTGAGGGACTGTAGTAAATGATTGTTATCCTTTTGTAATATACATCACATTTTTATTTAGACATTGAGTACATGATGCAGAGAAATGAACATGTGTATTCTCAGTATGCCCTATTTAATATAGGTGGGCGAATGACACCACACAACTAGACGAACACACCATTGACTTCAGTTGGCACTCTCCTCATTTCCACCAATGTTTCTGATTAATTGTGTTGTCAGTGGAAACTGCTGTTCTTGCCTGGCCTGTGAGACAGTCACAGCAATAGCTTGTATATTGCAGATTTACTCTCTGCTGTGCACAGTAAGTGACTGACTGTCAACTTCAACATTGGCCACTTTAGTTTAAGAAGCAACTCGAAGAGATACAATTCAGTGCCTAGTATAAGTGCACCAAACATCATGTATTAATTTGATTTGTTCCAAATCTTCAATTTTTCACTTTTTTTTACTTTTTAAACTAGTTAAACAAATTTCACATGCTAAATAACTATTTACATATCACTACCCTTTATTACTTTTACTTAAAATTGTATGTATGTCATCCACTTAAAAATAAAAATATCAGTATGTCATTGTCCGCATAGCCACTAATCTAGGCGCTATACAAATGCAGAAATTATCACATATTCATTATGTACATTGAATTACTTTATAATCAGGCTCAGACTAGCCCACAGAGGTACAGATTAATGCACCAGTGGGCCCCTGAGCAAGGTGCGCCCCTAGTTTATTACACCCTGCACAAGTGGCACATAAGACAGTAGAGTGATTGTACTACATAAAGATAGGCAGTAGAGATGAGCGAATCAAAGCTGACGAAGTCAAATTGGTTCCGAATATCAGGAAATATTAGATTCTGAACGAATACAAATTTCCTCGCACTTTGGGGTAACAAATCACAATTTTTCCTAACATGGCGGCTAGCCGGTTACAATGGCATCTAAAATGGCAGCTAAAATGGCAGCTACACGTATGAGGACATGGGACAAGGAACTCTGGGAAGGTGGGATGACCCATAATGCCGTGCATGCAGCCAATCAGCAGCCAGTCAGCCAGCCCGGCAATGTCACAGCCCTATAAATACAGCGGCCATCTTAGACTCTGCTATTCAGTATCGAACTTTGTTTAGGGACAGACGTGTATGCAGGCACTAGCGAGAGTGAAAGAAAAACTAATTGTTAAAAAAAAAAGGAAAGAAGCGATTTACTAGTGCAGGAAAAGAATAGTGAGAGGAATTATTTAACAGGCAGAGAGACGTGTGCAGATGCTAGGGAGAGTCATAGGAAAATCCTCATTGTGGAAAAAAGCAATTTACAAGTGCAGGGAAACATTACTTGGGGATCCAGATAGTCTTATAATACAGCTCTGTCATTCCAGCAATTAGTTATTGGGGTGCAAGCGCTATGTTGAAAAGCCTTTACCCTCAGTTCACACTTGCGCGTTTTACAGCGCGTTCAAACGCACTGTAAAACGCTCAACAGGAGAAAACTCATGTTTCCTTATGGGCATGGTTCTCACCTGAGCGTTTTACAGCACGTTTGAACGCGCTGTAAAACGCCCTACGCTCAAAGAAGTTCTTGAGCTTCT
The DNA here is from genome assembly GCA_033119425.1 of Bufotes viridis. Taxonomy (NCBI): domain Eukaryota; kingdom Metazoa; phylum Chordata; class Amphibia; order Anura; family Bufonidae; genus Bufotes; species Bufotes viridis. The sequence continues at coordinate 367,485,373 of CM065591.1, read as the reverse complement.
TTGGGGCGTTTTGTCGCGCATTTGCACCCATAGACTTCAATTGGAACGCGCATAAAACGCACGTTTAACACGCGTTAAAGTTTAGATATGCCTTTTTCAATTGGTCTCTAAAGTCACGAACGCACATATAACGCGCGTTTTCTATTTGCAAAAACGCGCTGTAATACGCGCGACAAAAACGTGCGTAAAACGCGCGTCTCAGAAACGCTCAGGTGTGAACCCAGGGTTAGTGGGTTCTATCTGTGGAAAAAGATAAGTATATATGCAGGTCACTTTTGCTGTTAACTGCGCTGATATCATTTGGTGGCCTATTTCAATACTATATGAGAAATATTTCCGCTGGTCACTTTTGCTGTTATTTGCCCTAAAAGCGTTTATTGCCATATTTCTATAGAAAAAGACAAAAATAAACTTAGTTCATATTTGCTGTTATTTGCGCTGAAAGTATTTCTTGTCATATTTCACTACAATAAGAGAAAAATAGACTACGTTCATATTTGGTGTTATTTGCACTAAAAGTGTTTACTGCCATATTTCACTACAAGACGAGAAAAATAGACACAGTTCACATTTGGTGTTATTTGAGCTAAAAGCATTTATTGACATATTTCTAGAGAAAAAGAGAAAAGTAGATTTAGTTCACATTTGGTGTTATTTGCGCTGAAAGCGTTTCTTGTCATATTTCACTACAATACCAGAAAAATAGACGCAGTTCACATTTGGTGTTATTTGCGCTTAAAGCGTTGATTGTCATATTTCAATCCAATACGAGAAAAATAGATGCAGTTGACATCTGGTGTTATTTGCGCTTAAAGCGTTGATTGTCATATTTCAATCCAATACGAGAAAAAAAGACGCAGTTCAGATTTGGTGTTATTTGCGTTGAAAGCGTTTATTGCCATATTTCTAGCGAAAAAGAGAAATATAGACTTAATTCTTATTTGCTGTTATTTGCGCTAAAAGCGTTTCTTGTCATATAAGCGTTTATTGTCATTTCACTACAACACGATGAAAATAGACGCAGTTCACATTTGGTGTTATTTGCCCTGTAAGCGTTTATTGTCATATTTCACTACAATACGAGAAAAAAAGACGCAGTTCAGATTTGGTGTTATTTGCGCTGAAAACGTTTATTGCCAAATTTCACTCCAATACGAGAAAAATAGACGCAGTTCAGATTTGGTGTTATTTGCACTAAAAGTGTTTCTTGTCATATAAGCGTTTATTGTCATATTTCACTACAACACGAGAAAATAGACGCAGTTTACACTTGGTGTTATTTGCGCTGAAAGCGTTTATTGCCATATTTCACTCCAATACGAGAAAAATAGATGCAGTTCAGATTTGGTGTTATTTTCGCTAAAAGCGTTTCTTGTCATATAAGCATTTATTCTCCTATTTCACTATAATAAGAGAAAAATAGACGCCGTTCACATTTGCTGTTATTTGCGCTGAAAGCGTTTGTCATATTTCAGTACAATACGAGAAAAATTGATGCGGTTCACATTTGGTGTTATTTGCACTAAAAGCGTTTATTGCCATATTTTACTCCAATACGAGAAAAATAGACGCAGTTCACATTTGCTGTTATTTGCGCAAAAAGCATTTCTTGTAATATTTTTAGAGAAAAAGAGAAAAATATGCGCAGTTCACTTTTTCTGTTATTTACGCTGAAATCGTTTAATGGCCTATTTTAGTCCTATTCAATAAATATATACGCAGTTCACTTTTGCTGTTATTTACGCTGAAATCTTTTGTTGCCAATTTCAAATACTTTAGTTGCCTATCTCAGTAAAAAAGAAAATATATTTAGTGCTTTTAGGGGTGTTTTAATTTGATTTTAATTTATTTAGTTCAGCTAAGAGTATGTCAGACAGAGAAGTGTCAGAGGCGTAAATGATTCTGGCGCAGGCACAGATCACAGCAGAGTAAGGGGGCGTTGCAACAGGGGTTTCTTCCCAAGGCCTGAAGTCCACATGTCAACTAGCGGAGATGTCTTGACCAGCAACCCAGCGGTTCTTGATTGGTTGACTAGATCTTAGGCTTCATCGCAAGTGAAAGCATTACCAGCAACCTGAGTCTAGAGTCGCTGATGAGCAGCTTTTTTCACCCTCATAGTGAGGAAACTATTCACCAGCAGCAGCAGTTAGACCTGAACCAGCAGGTGGTGGCATACTTTGATTTAACCCTGCCAGGCATTGTAGAAAATCCGCTGGACTACTGGGCAGCCAAACTGGATTTGTGGCTGCAACTGGCCGGGTTTGCCCTAGAAAAGGTGTCCTGCCCGGCCAGTAGTGTGGCATCAGAGTGGGTGTTTAGTGCGACTGGGGCCATGATTACCGCGAGAAGAACTCGCCTGTCCACCCGAAATGTATAGAAACTTACTACTGTCAAGATAAATTAGGCGTGGATCAGCCAGAATTTACACCCACCAATGCCTGATGCATCAGATTAGATCATCCATCTCCTTACTATGTCACTGTGCCACTCTGCGGTATCATGCTGCTGATGTTGCTGCCATGTCCCCATTATGTCACCTTGCCACTCTGTGGCCTCCTGATGCTGCAATGTCCACACTATGTCACCTTGCCTCTCTGTGGTATCCTGCTGCTACTGATGTTGCTGCCATCTCAACATTATGTCACCATGCCACTCTGTGGCCTCCTTATGCAGCTATGTCCGCACTATGTCACCATGCCACTCTGTGGTATTATGCTGCTGCTGTTGCTGCCATCTCCACATTATGTCACCTTGCCACTCTGTGGCCTCCTGATGCAGCTATGTCCACACTTTGTCACCATGCCACTCTGTGGTATCATGCTGCTGCTGTTGCTGCCATCTCCACACTATGTCAGCTTGCCACTCTGTGGCCTACTCAAACTGCTGCTGTTGCCTCCACAATTTGTCATTGTGCCACTCTGTGGTCTCCTCATGCTGCTTCCACCTCACCACTATGTCATAGGGCCACTGTGGACTTCTCAAGCTGTTACCACCCTCCCCAAAAGGAGACGCACAACAGATTCTGTCTGTGTAGCAGCTGTAAAGCCTGTATGGTCCCATCAGAATTGGCTTATGATTTGGTTGCCAAAAGCAGGAATGGGTACAAAACACAGAAGACATGCAAATATTACCTTCACGTGTCATCTCTGTTTTAGATCCACTCCTGTTTTTTGTTTTGTTTTTTTTGGGGGGGGGGCATTAGCAATACTTATGGATTACTGAGCAAATGCTGACCGATTAAAGGCATGTGCTCCCCAGACAGGATCCATTTTTTTGGGGTTATTATTCTGACGGATCAGAGGAAGGGCAAATTAATCAGTGACGTCAACACAAACTTACTCCTGACACCCTCTCCACTCTGTGGGGGGGCTCTACTTGTATAAGCATTTAATAGAACAGGTTCTGTAGACATCTATGTGGAATCAGCTGACGAGGGTGTAAAAGGAATGCGCTTCTTTTTGACACTAACATGGACCTGTAAGGCTAAGTTCATACTTGAGTTATTTGGTCAGTTTTGGCAAATTTAAGTATACTTTCTTATAATCTAAGTCAAGTTTTGGTTTAATTTAATATGAAATATTTAAAGAATTTACTAATAAACATTACATGTTGCCAACGACAGGAGAGAATCGGCCAGTCTTCTGTTTATTCAACGACGTGGTGTTGTGATGGAGAAAGCATGCAAAGAAAACAATTCCTCTCTACCTGGAGACGAATCTTGTCAAGATTGCTGCAAGTGTGGTATTGGCTGCTAATCAACCAAGATACTTCTGAGGGCAACCTGCCTGGCATAAACAGGTCTCCAGTAGTTACAGACAATGAGAAGACAAAGGTTCAAGATAGCTTGGAGCCTGGAAGAGACGCAAAGTTAGTGAAGATTCAAACCACCAACCAGGCCCCGGTCTCATCGTCCGGTGAAAACATCACGAGTTCCCAGTCATCATGGAAATTAAAAGGAGGGCATCCTTATTATGTTTAATTCATTTACTAATAAAAAAAATTGTACATTTACCAATAAAATAAAATTTTTGTCTACAACAGGAGAGAATCGGCCAGTCTTCTGTGTATTTAAGGATGTGGTGTTGCGATGGAGAAAGCATGCAGAGAAAACAATTCCTCTCCCCCTGGAGATGAATCCTGTCAAGACTGCTGCAAGTGCGGTATTGGCTGCTCATCGACCAAGATACTTCTGGGGGAAACCTGCCTGGCATTAACAGGCCTCCAGTAGCTACAGACAATGAGAAGACAAGGTTCAAGATAGCTTGGAGCCCCCGAGAGTTGCAAAGTTAGTCAAGATTCAAACCACCAACCAGGCCTGGTCTCATCATCCGGTAAAAACATCATGGGTTCCCAGTCATCATGGAAATCAAAAGGAGGGCATCCTGTGGTGCACGGAGATGGAGAGGGTCTTCGGATTCCCCCTGTACTATACGGACGTCTTAGAAATGAGCCGCTGCTCCCAACAGCTGCTCCTTGGAAAGTTATGGAGAGTCCCGGTCATCCGCCATCTATTTGCCTCACTGAAAGATTATTTTGAAAGTGTATAGAAGCTAACATGGGGCCCCCATGCTGCAGATTTATCATGGAGACACCGGATTTTACAATAGTAAATTATTATTTTGTGCATTAGGAATACTGATGTATTATTGAGCAAATGCTGACCCAGTGAAGGCATATGCTCCACAGACAGACAGGATCCAATTTTGGTGGGTTATTGTTCTGACGGATAAGAGGAAGAGCAAAATAATCAGTGACTAACACAAACTTACTGCTGACACCCTCTCCACTCTGTCGGGGGGCTTTACTTGTATAAGCGTTTAATAGCACAGGTTCTGTAGACTTCTATGTGGAATCAGCTGACGAGGGTGTAAAAAGAGGGTGCTTCTTCTCAGGGGCGTAGATAAGGGGGGGAAGAGAGGGGGGTTCAACCCCCCCCCAGAGTGTCTGTCCTCCTAACCTGCCAGAGAACGGCCCGGGCGTGCCGCTGCCTGCAATAGCGGCACGTGCAGTGCGGCACACAGAGAGGTGATGGAGGCTGCAGGGCGGGCAGCGCAGGGGGGCAGGTAAGGCGGCACAAGAACCTCACAGACACACACAGGGCAGCCAGGCAGGGATGACACTGATGATCACATGGCATGCATGCTGCCTTCAGGCTCCGCCTCCGCCTGTCGTACGTCTGGACCCCGGCCAGCTTCCTGCCTGCGCGTGCCTGCTACTCCTGGGCGGCGGCTGACAGAGCACAGAGCCTGGAGATCTCAGAAGATTAGAAGAGAGAAAGAAGAAAGAAAAATAAGTAGTTTGAGAGAGACAGACAGAAACTCTGGAGCACTAGTGTAAGTAAAAGTAATAGTTAAAAAAGAAAATCAAGAAGATTCAAAGCCCACCCCCACACCACCCCCACCCCCCACACCAGGCTACAGACAGTGTGAATTCATATATTTAGTCCAGGCCCCAGACTCTTATGAATTGAGGGAACTGGCCACCACCATGCTGGTCCACATCACTTATTGTGCAGGCTGCATGGTTTGATGTATTTTCTCTAGTCTCTCACACTCTAGTCTCCTCAACAATAAAGAATCACCATTTCTTATGGAAATGACAAGAGTAAGCTAGCATGTGATGTGTCATGCGTGCCATAGACTGTCACTCCAGACTGAATCCACAGTCACACATGCTGCACATATGGTGTCAAACAACTAAATTGGTATTGCTCAAGGTAAAGGATTGGTTTAGGAATGATATGGCTGGTATATTTTTTTCAAACCCTGGTGTGTCTGCTAGATAAAGTCTTATAATTTGAGAAAGCTGAACCCCCCCCCCCCCCTTCCAGGAAAAAAAAATATCTACGGCTCTGCATCTTCTTGATGCTAACATCTACCTGTAAGGCCTCATGCACACGACCGTTTTTTTATGCTGTCCGCAAAAAGGGGTTCCATTGTTCAGTGATTCGTGTCCGTTTTTGCCTTCCGTTGTGTTTCCGTGTGTCTTCCGTTTTTTTAGCGGACATGACCCAAAAGATTTTACCAAAAGACAGGCTGACAATGTTTCCCAAGTGCCTGCCAAGGGATCCGCAAAAAAAACGGACACGGAACGCGGATGACACACGGTTGGCCATCCGCATTTTTCACGGACCCATTGACTTGAATGGGTCCGTGAACCGTTTTTCACGGACAAGAATAGGACAGGTTATATTTTTTTGACGGACTGGAATCACGGACCACGGACGCGGAGGACAAACGGTGCATTTGCTGAGGTTTCCACGGACCCATTGAAAACCAATGGGTCCGCAGAAAATAACGAAAAACGGAGCAACGGACACGGAAACAAACAACGGTCGTGTGCATGAGGCCTAAGGCTGAGTTCATACTTGAGTTATTTGGTCAGTTTTGGCCCCGTGACCGCCCAAATAAGTGAAGTGTGCAGTGATTCTAATAGCGAAGCCTGTCTTCTGCATGTCGTACTGACTCACAGTATTATTTCACTACCAGAGCAGACTCCCTGTGCGTGTTACTGCAAGGCACAGTGTTCTACACCTACATAAATGCTTTATGCAGCCTGGAAATAGCTATTTTTTAATGTGGTTCATCTTAAATTAATTTGGATCGAAGCCAATTTTTCCAGAAAATTCGCCAAAGCGGCCGAATTGAATTTTTGAGAAATTCGCTCATCTCTAATAGGCAGTATCCAATAAACAGTCTATGCTCATATAAAACAAATGGGTAGATTATTTAAGAAAATAACCAGTTTATTATCATAGATACATCAGGTGGCTGGGATGGCTTCTAGGTTCTGATGCAGACCAACCAGTATCCTCTTTTCCAGGGGACTCACCTTCTCAAAGTCGCTACAGGGACCCTTGTCTGCTGCTGTGTGAGCAGTAATATCTGAATGTATCCGTACATTGGCCCTAAGCACCCCAGTCCGACACTGTTTGTAATAATTATGTTTAATTAACTTTATATGCTTGTGAATTATGGAAAATGTTATGTAAAAAAGTATTTTCTTCATACATTTCAGTCACATTTAGGCCCCTTTAACACAAGCAAGTATTCCGTGCGGGTGCAAGGCGTGAAGTGAAGGCATAGCACCCGCACTGAATCCTGACCCATTCATTTCAATGGGTCTGTGCACATGAGCGTTGCTTTTCACACATCATTTCTGCGTTGCGTGACAATCGCAGCATGTTCTATATTCTGCATTTTTCAAAACAGCCCTGGTCCCATAGAAGTGAATGGGACATCAGTAAAAAAAACGCATTGCATTTGGAAATGTGTCACTAGTAATGGACGAACATCGACCACGATGGTTAGCAAACGCATGTTCACGATCAAATGTTCGCAAACCACGCATTTGTGGCGGGCCCCATTGACTTTTGAGGTTTTGGCAGCCGAACCTCAAAAACCTTCAGGTCATATTTGCAGCCACCAAATACTTACTAGAAGTGCACAAATAGTCCCACTACATGGACAGTGACATGCAAGAGGGGGGTCATTGTCAAAAATTCCCACAAAAAATATGTATTTTAATCAGGAGCCATTTTTATGCGTCTTAAGGGGAAAATCTCAAAAATGTGCCCTGCTGGAGCCTAGAAAATTTTTATTTTTGGCCACGGAGTACAGGGCCGGCTCCAGGTTCATGTGGGCCCTTGGGCGATAAATCCCAGTAGGCCCCCTTGAAGCATTTTTGTGCATTTACATGTGGGAGCCATAAATATATATGTGTCTAATATATACATATATGCATATATATGTATAATGGCCCTGTATGGCCAGTGGGGCGGCAGCGCTGCGCTCAGAGGGTGGAGCCTTGCAGCCCAATCTAGAAGCAAGGATCATCCCCTAAGACGAGCAAACCCTGGAAAACGAACTGGCTGAGTATTATATTAACCCCTGATCACTCCTGTAATATTCTATAACCCCATACCACCAGTGCCAGCAATCCCTGCCCTGCATTAAACCCTACATTGCACTGCCGGCAGTTACCCCTGCTTTTCAATATTATCCCCTATTTTCCCACTGCCACCAATACCCCTAATATTATCCCCGGCATTATCATTGCTGTACCCCTGCATTACCTACCCTTACCCTAGGTGCACACCTAAGCGTTTTCCAGCGCATTCAAACGCGCTGTAAAAATACCTCGTTGCACTTACAACATGTGAAAAGCCATGCTTCCCTATGGGCATGGTTCACATTTGGGCGTTTTACAGCGCGTTTAAACACGCTGGAAAACGCCTAACGCTGTCGCTTCTACTTGCGCTTCTTTAGGGCGTTTTTGCGCGCGTTTCCTTCCATAGGATTGTATTAGAACGCGCAAAGATGAAGAAATGCTACGCACGAGCGTTTTTTACTAGGCAACCAGCTGAAAAAGGCCACTCCCAGGTGCAAGACAGAATCCTAGGCCCAAGCATGGAGGAAGCAGGCTGTGAAGCAACACCTTTCATATAGGTAGGCCTGCATTTTTAGTGGATCTAGCACCTGTCAATCACAAAAAGCGCGAAAAACGCGTGTTCATTAATGACAAAAACGCGCATACAATCGCGCGTTTGTCGCGCGTAAAAACGCTTGAAAAAACGCACGCCTGCAAAACGCTTAGGTGTGTTCCCAGCCTTAATCCCTGATTAACCCCTGCACTGCATTGTCCTGATTCCCCTACCTTCACCAACCCTGGTTTAACCCTTTCCTCCTCTGAGTTAACCCTTGCAGTGCCACTACCCACAGATAACCCCTGTATTGTGTTTAACCCCTTGTTTTCCTCATAGGGATAGTGTGTAGCCAGGTTGGTGGGAGCAGCTGCTAATACGTGTGTGTGTATGTAAATGTATGTCTAGGTAGATTTTTGGGGGGAATTGGGATTTTGTTGTATTAGTGTAGTCAGGTTTTCAGGTTTTTTAGTGTTGTTACTGTATTGCTGTGCATGTCTCTCTCTCTCTCTCTCTCTCTCTCTCTCTATCAATATATATATATATATATATATATATATATATATATATATAGTTATATAACCATTAATATAAATATATATAGTAGAATTTATAGACTTGCATTTATTGAATAAATTATTTTATTGTTCAAACTCAGCTTAGTCTTTTGTAGTTGCCGTCGTAATAATCCGCTGCACTTAATTTAGGAAAGTGTAAGTGCAACGAGGTATTTTGTATTTATAGTATAAATAGGCAGAGACATCAATAGATGGCTCACGCCTATTTATAAGTATTGGCTAGTGATATTAACACAACATATTAATAATTAAGATTTCCTTTTAAGATTTTAAGAATTGGAGCATAGCAAATGTGGTGCCAATATTTAAAAAGGGTCCAAAAACACAGGCCAGGAACTATAGGCCTGTCAGTTTGTCATCTGTCGTGGGTAAACTGTTTAAAGGTTTTCTTAGAGATGCTGTCTTGGAGTACCTTAAAAAAATAAGCGAATAACGCCGTATCAACATAGCTTCATGAGAGATCGGTCATGTCAAACTAATTTAATTATTTTCTATGAGGAGTTAAGTTCTAGACTTGACCGGGGTGAGTCAATGAACGTTATATATCTTGACTTTTCCAAAACATTTGATACTGTACCACATAAAAGGTTAGTACAAAAAATGAGAATGTTTGGAGTGGGAGAAAATGTCTGTATGTGCGTAAGTAACTGGCTCAGTGATTGAAAACAAACAGTGGTAATTAAAGCGGCTCTGTCACCAGAATCAACCCTATTAAACCATTATAGGGTTACCATACTGGCTGGTAGGGATCATCATGCTGATTAAAACGATACCTTTCTTTTGTCTGTATGATAAATAGCTGCAGGGAAATCTGCACACTCTCCCCTCCCCTTGATTGACATGGCTAGACAGCACGCTGAGGGCAGAGCTGTGTCCTGGCTTATGCTATACATATCTACTGTATATATGTGTATTATACACACTCTGTACTATAGCTTCATCACACTGAGATGTTCTCAGAAAGCTAATCTACATATTACTGCTTTATTCACAGGCACAGTGTATGATTATAAGGACACCAGTGATATGTATTAGCTTATATGCATAGAAAACCATGCATGGTGTAATGATATAGCTTAGTGGTATATTATTCTGCCTTGAAGATAGACATCCCGATTCAAGTCCCAGGAGAGATGTTTTTTTTTGTTCTTTTTTCGTTAAAAAATTAAAAGGCTATACTATAATACATAATATGTAATCATATTATTATAATAATAATAATAATAATAATAATAATAATAATAATAATAATGTCTGTGCAGCGAATACAGTATTTTTCTTTTCACTCATTTTTTGTGAGAGTGCTACAATTATTTTTTATTCTTACATTGTCCTGGATTTGTTGCCGGTTCCATTGGCATGCACCTCCATAATTCTATTTAGCTGGTTGTGCTGCCATTGTGTGTGTGTGCCCAGTGTTTCAAAAGGGACAGATGCAGGGAGAGACATTTGCTGTTTTTTACTACCAAAAGCTTTTCAAAGACCCCAAAGTCCTTTTAAGGACTACTGTGTGTGTTTGACAGCAGCAAGATATTTTTATTTTATACCTATTAGTGACATGTACTGTACATCATCCGCAGACTGTGTCTTTAATAATCTGGGCCACGTAGAGTGTCCATAATCTGTGGTGTTCTGTAACCAATACTGTAGAACATCTGCAAACAGTGTCTGTATTACAAATTCCAATAATCTGGGCCACATCTAGTGTCCATAATCTGTGGTGTTCTGTAACCAATACTGTAGAACATCTGCAAACAGTGTCTGTATTACAAATTCCAATAATCTGGGCCACATCTAGTGTCCATAATCTGTGGTGTTCTGTAACCAATACTGTAGAACATCTGCAAACAGTGTCTGTATTACAAATTCCAATAAACTAGGCCACATCTAGCGTCCATAATCTGTGGTGTTCTGTAACCAATAGTGTAGAACATCTGCAAACAGTGTCTGTATTACAAATTCCAATAATCTGGCCCATATCTAGTGTCCATAATCTGTGGTGTTCTGTAACCAATACTGTAGAACATCTGAAAACAGTGTCTGTATTACAAATTCTAATAATCTGGGCCACATCTAGTGTCCATAATCTGCAGTGTTCAGTAACCAATACTGTAGAACATCTGAACATCTGCAAACAGTGTCTGTATTACACATTCCAATAATCTGGAGCTAATATAGTGTCCATATTTTGTGGGTTTCTGTGACAAATACTATCCTGCATCCGAAAACAGTGTCTGTAGCACAAATTTAAATAATCTGGGCCTAATGTAGTGTCCATACTGTCTGTCTTTCTGTGACAAATTCTGTACTAAATCAGAAAACAGTGTCTGTAGCGCAAATTTGTGCCACATGTACTGTGTGTGCGTTTAATACATATCACTGACATATATTGTACTTTATCCGTAGATGGTGTAGATAGTCTTTGACATTATCAGGGCTACATCTCCTGTGTAATGTGTGCGAATCCCAAATACCTTTTTTAATTTATTGGCACATACACTTAAAAATCCTACGCTACTGTACGTGTGACATACTTTTAAGCCTATATAACATTTAATATTAATAAGGCGGCCAGTAAGGTCTGTAGAAATGGCCGTGATGCTGATGGTGCAATCAGAGGCTGTGGCCCTGGGTGAGATGAAACTGAGTAAAAGAATGTAGCTGAAGGCCTACAGGTGCGCTAACCCTCAAAAACATTATTTGGAAGGGCCTTCTGGTCAGCTGACCCTCTAAAACATCGTTTGCGAGTGTCTTTATTTACGTTCTAAGGCCTGGGTTAAGGACATCTGTACGCGGGCCTATTTGGTGTGGCCCGACTTCTCCCTTTTGCCATCCTACAGCCTCTTCCAGCCTGTTGCTGTGCTGTGGATTCATCCCCCTCTGTACTGCTTTCCTCGCTTGGCTTCCCACCTTCCCAGGTTGGGTCAGTGATGTCATCGTCCACCACCCCCTCTTCCACTTCCTCACTCGGGTCATCCTCCTGACTTGTGTTATTGACCTAACAAGACCCTTACTTATTGACAACTGTGTCTCATCCACATCAACCACCTTATAAAAACACTAATTGCAATTTCCCACTGTCATCTTCTTCTGACTGTGGATGCTGAGGAGTTTGGGAATCAGTCCACAAGATCTCCTGATGTCCCTCTTAAGGGAGGGGCAGCTCACCTGCAGGCCCTCATCTACAATATTTGAGAGGGTCAGCTTTCCTGCAGGCCCTGACCTACAATATTTGAGAGGGTCAGCTCACCTGCAGGCCCTCACCTACAATATTTGAAAGGGTCAGCTCACCTGCAGGCCCTCACCTACAATATTTTAGAGGGTCAGCTCCCCTGCATGCCCTCACCTACAATATTTGAGAGGGTCAGCTCACCTGCAGGCCCTCACCTACAATATTTTAGAGGGTCATCTCACCTGCAGGCCCTCACCTACAATATTTCAGATGGTCAGCTCACCTGCAGGCGACCGCGATCATTACGCCCCCGCTCCCATCACTACCGAAATACAGGGTAATACAGCCCCACATACCTCTTACATCCAGTGACGTCTCCTTTGATGTAGATGTTCTCTTTTCTCATCTTCTCCTTTCAGACCTTCAGACCAGACCTCCATTTCTTAACCATTTTTCGTCTCTGCAGTTTGACAAAAATAAAAAAGGAGTCTTAGTTTACTACTTTTCCATCATTCTCCCATTTTTTGGACAAATCATCCTACTACCCCCAATACTGTGCTGCTGTGCGCCCCAATACTATACTGCAGAAACAGATAAATCCCCTGATAATACTATTACCACACAGAGCCCCCATATAAAATACCCCATCTTTGTGGCCTCAGTAGAAGCCCCCATAGTGCTCCCCAATAATGTGCCAGTAAGAAGTGCCCCCTAAGTGCCACCATAGTGCCCCCCAATAATGTGCCATAAAGAAGTGCCCCCATAGTGCCCCGCAATAATGTGCAAGTAAGAAGTGCCCCCATAAATGTCCCCAATAATGTGCCAGTAAAAAGTGACCCCATCGATGCCCCCCCATCATGTGCCAGTAACAAGTGCTACTCCATGCCCCCCAAATTATGTGCCAGTAACAAGTGCCTCTCCATGCCACCCCCCCAAAAAAAATCATGTGCCAGTAACAAGTGCCTTTCCATCTCCCCCATGTGCCAGTAAAAAGTTCCTCTCCATGCCCCCCATCATGTGCCAGTAACAAGTGCCTCTCGCGCCGCCTGCACTGGCCTCTGATAGGCTGCCAGCACAAGGCTCTCACGCCCTGCGACCGCAGTCGTTTCACCCTTGCTTTCTACAGATAATGGACTTTCTACAGAATGGAAAGTGAGAAATAGATCTGATGATTACAGTCTTTAGCGAACAAGTAGCTGAGAGCTGTGCTGTGTAACAGGATGTGGGGGCAGGGCAGCAGAGCTTGTGCTGGTGCATGTGAAATCCACAGGAACACCCACAGAGCCTCACAGGAGATGACAGCCATGAGAAAAACTCATTTCAGAGCATTTCTGAGAGCATGTGAAGCAAAGCTGATACCAGTAAACAAGCAAGTGCAATTTTATTATGTGCTGCATTACAGTAAGATATGGGGTGATTGATTTTTAGTGCACAAAGGTGTCCATACCCTTTAACCTCTTAGCTATAGCATTATCACATAAAAATACATGCTTATAAGCTAACACATATTATTGGTGTCTTCATAATCATACATTGTGCCTTTGAATATAGCATTAATATGTAGATTAGCTTTCTGAGCAGATCTTAATGGGGTTTAGCTATAGTATAGAGTGTGTATATTACACATATATACAGTAGATATGTACAGTATAAGCCAGAACACAGCTCTGCCCTTAGCCTCATGGCTAGCCCTGTCAATCACGGGGAAGGGGGAGTGTGCAGAGCACAGCGGGTGTTAAATAGCAGTGCTCGAATATTCAGCCCCGCCTCTTAGTGCTCGAATTGTTTATTTGCATATTAATAAAAATGCAGATTTCTCAGCAGCCATTCAACATACAGACAAAAGAAAAGTACAGTTTTAAACAGTGTGATGTGCCCTGTCAGCGAGTATATGGTTTAATAGGGTTAATTCTGGTGACAGAGCCTCTTTAATGGCACATACTCAGATTGGGTCACCATCACAAGTTGGTTACCACAGGGGTCAGTATTTGACCTTATTTTCTTCAATATTTTTTTATTAATGATCTTGAAGAAGCCTTGCACAGTAAAATATCAATCTTTGAAGATGACACTAAACTGTGTAAGTATTTAACAGGGAAGAGGACAGTATACTGCTACAGATGGATCTGGATAGATTGGACGCTTCGGCAGAGATGTGACAGATGAGGTTTAACACTTACAAATGTTAAGTTATGCACATGGGAAGGAATAATGCAAGTCACCAGTACATACTAAATGGTAAAACACTGTGTAACTCTGACACGGAAAAGGACTTAGGAATTTTAGAGGACAGCAAACTAATCTGTGGAAACCAGTGTCAGGCAGCTGCTGCCAAGGCCAATAAGATAATGGGTAGTGATGAGCAGCAGGAGCAATATTCGAATTAGCAATATTTGGCAGAATATTTATCATATATTTGCGAATTCGCTATTATTTTCTAGATTGCGAAAATCGTCAATGTATTATTCACGTAATGCGCTCACAATACAGGCATGGGTCACTTTAGCTACATTACTATGGAACATTACAATAGCTATAGAACATTAAAATAGCTTTATATGCAGATAGAGTGCTCCAATATATTCACAATTGCACAAATCAGCAATAATGATGCGAATATTTTGGCGCAATACGTGAAAATTCACATTTTAGCAGGTCTAACTACATATTAGTGATTAGTGTACTAAGTATTGTTGTGAACTTGTGACAACACAGCACTATGTATGTATGTATGTAACATACATACATACAGCACTATGTATGTAGCATGTATGAATGGACAGCAGAACATAACTACACTATATCACTATCTAACCTGCACTAACTATCTCCCACTAACTATTTGTATTTATATATATAAACTAAACTAACTAACTATCTAATGTAATGTGACAAATGGAAACGAGAGAGCACAGCAATAACACTGTGGTCTCTCTCAGAACTGGAATATACTGTAGAAAATGGCTGCGGGGAGGTTCTTATATAGTAAGGGGTAGGCTACTTTCCTATTGTTTGACAGGGATGTTGCTGAGCTCAGACACAGACATTGCAGCCTTCTCATTGGGTAATAAGAAAAAAGGGCGGTTATTGATGAAAAAAAAGAAAAGTAGAAAATTCGAAAATACGAATATAAATCACTATATTCTAAATATTCGCAAATTCTCGAAAATTGCGATATTCGCAATCAAAATTTGCAATTCGAATATTCACGCCCAACAATAATAATGGGTTGCATCAAAAGGGACATAGATGCCGTGATGAGAATATAGTCCTGACACTTTACAAATCACCAGTCACACCACACATGGAGTTCTGTGTACAGTTCTGGGCTCCTGTGAACAAGGCAAGCATAGCAGAGCTGGAGAGGGTTCAGAGAAGGGCAACTAAAGTAATAACTGTAATGAGGGATCTACAGTACCCTGAAAGGTTATCAAAATTAGGGTTATTCACTTTAGAAAAAAGACGACTGAGGGGAGATCTAATAACTATGTATAAATATATCAGGGGTCAGTACAGAGATCTCTCCCATCATCTTTTTATCCCCAGGGCTGTGACAAGGGGAGATCCTCTGCGTCTGGAGGAAAGAAGGTTTGTCCAGAAACATAGAAGAGGATTCTTTATGGTAAAAGCAGTGAGACTATGGAACTCTCTGCCTGAGGAGGTGGTGATGGTGAGTTCACTAAAAGAGTTCAAGAAGGGCCTGGATGTATTTCTGGAGTTTAATAGAATTACAAGTTACCGTGCATTTATTAGATTTCTGGAGAGGTTATTGATCCAGGGAGTTATTCTAATTGCCTGATTGCAGTCGGGAAATATTTTTTTTTTCATAAAATGAGGAAAATTGGCTTCTACCTAACAGACTATTTTTTGCCTTCCTCTGGATCAACTTGCAGGGTAACAGGCCGAACTTGATAGACAGATGTAATTTTTCATCCGTACAAACAATGTTACTCAGCTACCTCTGTCAGTCCTATAGAGTTGAATCAAGCAGCAGTGCACATGCTTGACTCACCTGAGGACCCCCCATTCTTGTGATTAATGGGGATCCCTGTAGTGGTTGCAGACCTGTGGTTGTGATCAGTTTTAAATTTAGGCTAACCCCTGTAGGACATTCTGGCAGCCTCCCAGAGATGTCTGGATCAGGCATTGGCGTATGCCACCTGATACCCGCCAGCACCACTAACTATAAGTAGTGATGAGCAGCATAGGCAATATTTGTTTTTTCAATATTTCGTGAATTTTTTGAATGATATTCTCAATAAACTCACAAATTCTAGATCACTGTTTGGGCAATCTAGAAATTAAATTTTAAAATCTATAATGTAATACTCAAATAATGGTGACTGAGTGGTTAAAGAAAGCATTACATTGTTATAACAACAACTCTAAAAATTGTTTGCTACAAAATATCTTCAGCCTAGAAGGAATAACAACGCAATGTTTTTCCACCATTTGTCTCTTCATATTGCCCATTTTTACAAGCACTGTATGCAAAGGAGAGAGACATTTGATTTGCAGTGCTGTACAAAAGGTCTCCCAAAACCAGGATGCAAACTGAACTTCACTGTCAGAAATGATTTTGTCAAGTATGCCACAGAGTCTTATTATTTGTTCTTTAAGAAACACATCTGCAGCTGTAGCAATTCCAAGCAAAGCAATACAATGAACTATCCTCTGGCTTATCTAACAATGCACATATAATATTGCAACTATAGAAGGGGAGGGAGGCAAATTGAGAACAAAGTCAAGGAAAAAAAAAAATGATATGAAGTAGTTACAATAGAATGTTGTGCTTTGTTTTACCTTGAGCACGGATCAACATATAATTTACAGACTCCTGACACAACATTTTTCAAAGGTGGTCTAAACCATATGTTGGATTTCAGATTATATTGAAAGATCTGGGAAAGTAGCTTGCTTATTTAAAAATTGTGTCCTTGGTGCTTTTACCTAAGCCAAGCATCAATTTTTACATTCTTGGAACCCAGCTTGTAGTCAATGCAAAATTAAAAATAGGATTTTTTTTTTGCTTGGATGTGAAACATTATTCACATTTCCTGTAACCAGTCTATAACAGAATACAATCTATTGCTCAATCCAGTAGGTGTCTCCATTTCAGGATTTATTTGACAGCAAGATTTCAGATACATTATAATTAGAGTTAAGCAAATTGGGTTCAGATTGCTGTATCCGAACCTGATTCTTTTTAAAACTACCTAAAGAATATCGTCTCTGTCCTACTGTAAAATGTATGGCCTCCACAAAGGTCTTTCCGAAGTTTCACATATAATTATTGTTACAAAATACGAAGCAGAACTCAGCTTAGATAAAGAGACACGAAACCAAGTTTGGCTTTGTATCTTGATACAGTAATTTATGTGAATAAATGAAGTGACACGTGATAAAGGCAAGACAAAGCCTTGTGATATTTGCAGAAACTTCGGAAGGACCTCTGTGGAGGCCATACCTTTTACAGTAGGACCAAGCCAACGTTTTTAAACTAATTGGCTTTGAATACAGCAATTAGAACTTGATTTGCTCAAGTCAAATTATAATTCACCTCTGCAGTTTCCGAAAGAAAAAAAAATTGCATTTCTAGAGAGATGGGCACTTTCACTTTCCTTGATACATCCACTTTCAAAACTGGACCTCATGAGAAGAAGCATATTTAACAAGTAGATAATTGTTAAGGCTAATTAAGGACACAATTGCAATTAGAGATTTAAAGACGATGACAGACAAGCATGTTCATGCAAATATTACTTTACACAAAGTTGTTCGAATGCAATCGTTTACTTGCTTAGGCTAGTTTCACTTAGTGTTGTTTGCGAATATTTCGAGAATTCGCGAATATCTAGACTATAGTGCTATATCTTCGTAATCACGAATATTCTACATTTTTTTTCATCAGTACCCATAATCCTTCACTGCTTCTTGCTTGTGGGCCAATAAGATGACTGCAATATCAACAAAATAATGACTGGAGATCACGAATTCGTGAATATATGACGAATATTCGCCCAAATATTTCCGAAATATTGCAAATTTGAATATTGCCCCTGCCGCTCATCATTGGTTTCATGCTGAGCTTCAGAGATCCTGCAGGCTGTTTCAGCGAGAACAGTATTTCTCTGTCCGATTCTGCATATTTGCAAGGTTGCGGCCAAAACTCTGCTGGTCCCCATTATAGCTATTTTCAGTACAGTCGTTCAGTTGCTTCATACATTTACATTACATGATTGTCATTCAACATGAGTCATTAGTGTTCAAATTGTAACTATTATCTGTTCATCTAAATGCACCTTAAGAAAGTGGAGGTCAATAGGTTCTGTGGCTTGAAATTGATCCTTTCAGCTTGAGCAGTCTAAATGAAAACAACCTTTGAGCTAATAAGTTCCAAAATGGGTTTGGATTACTTACAAGAAACCAGTCATATACTTTTACAAAGATTTTAGGCTGACGGTTGATGTAATGCCAAAAAAACCTCCAGTTAATCTGAATAAAGCTCACAAACTGTACATGCTCTTTTGGAAATGCTTGGTATTATTGATGTATGTGTACTTGTGCTGACTGCCATAGCAAAATAAATAGATGACAAAAATATGTCCAGGATTTGGAAGTAGATATTTTTTAAATGTAGCCAGGCACTGCATAACTTAAATGTCATTGTAGGTATTCATAGTGTGAAAATACATTCTGATGCACAAAAATGCTGCATGTGTGCAGCGGTATTTGTCCCTTTGAATCCAGGGATGCGGACGGATCTCCGCCAGACCCCAATATAGTCAATGGGACCAGCAGGCATTCCAGTAACATCCTGAACACCTTGCCAGAACTAACGCTGGTAGTGGTAAACAAGCCTATGGGCACCATAAACAAGTCATAGACCCCTTAGCAAAATGCTGGGCCACTTTCTTTAACCCCTTAATGACTAGACTGTTTTGGGCCTTACTGACCAAGCATTTTTCCTCCTTTTTTATAACTTTTTTTATTTTTCTGCCTATGTAGCTATATGAGGGCTTGTTTTTTATGGGACAAGTTGTAATGGTGTAATGGTTTTTAATCCGCCCATAGGATATAAACGTCCTATGGGCAGATGTTTAACGTGCAGCAGCAGAGCGGGTTGCTCCCTGTCAGTGAAAGCAGGGCAACCCAGAGAGAAGGCAGGGACAGTTCTAGGGCCGGGAGAGTGCAGGAGCTGTCGGGTCTTCTACAGACCTCGATCAGCCCTGCACTGAGGCTGTACACCATAAAAAATAACAAATGAAAACTGTCAAAAAAGACATTTTTGTCACCTTACA
The DNA here is from genome assembly GCA_033119425.1 of Bufotes viridis. Lineage (NCBI taxonomy): Eukaryota > Metazoa > Chordata > Amphibia > Anura > Bufonidae > Bufotes > Bufotes viridis. Next base: position 367,465,900 of record CM065591.1, on the reverse strand, counting down.
TCACAAAAAGTGCAACACCAAGCGATCAAAAAGGTATGTCTCACAAAATGATACCAATAAAACAGTCACTTCATTACGCCAAAAATGAGCCCCTACATAAGAAAATCACTCAAAAAAAAAAAAAAAACCTGTAGCACTCAGAACATGGAGACATTAAAACATATTTTTTTTGTTTCAGTAATGCTTTTATTGTGTTAACCTGAAATAAATAAAAAAAAGTACACATATTATGTATCGCCGCATCCATAACAACCAGCTGTATAAAAATATCACATGACCCAACCCCTCAGGTGAACGTTGTAAGAGAATAAAATAGAAACAGTGCCACAAAAAAGCAATTTTTTGACACCTTACATCACAAAAAGTGTAATAGCAAGCGATTAAAAAGTAATATGCACCCCAAAATAGTGCCAATCAAACAGTCATCTCATCCCGTAAAAATTAAACCCTACCTAATTCAATCGCCCAAAAAATCTAAAAACTATGATTCTCAGACTATGGAGACACTAAAGCATGGCTTTTTTTGTTTGTTTCAAAAATTATATTATTATATAAAACTAAAGTAGAATTGTTTATATATTATGTATCGCCACGTCCGTAAGAACCTTCTCTATAAAAATATCACATGACTTAACCCCTCAGATGAACATCGTAAAAGTGCAACACCAAGCGATCAAAATGGTGTATGCTCATCCTTCAAAAAATGAGCCCCTACCTAAGACAATTGCCTAAAAATTAAAAAACAAACTATGGCTCTCAAAATATGGAGACAGTAAAATATAATTATTTTGTTTAATGCTGTTATTGAGTAAAGCTTAAGTAAATAAAATAAGTATACATATTACGTATCGCTGCGTCTGTAAGAACCTTCTTTATTAAAATATCAGATGACCTAACCTCTCAGGTGAACACCGTTAAAAAAAAAAGTGTACATTTTTTTTGTCACCTTACATCACAAAAGTGTAATAGCAAGCAATCAAAAAGTCATAAGCACCCCAAAATAGTACCAATCCAACCGTCATCTCACCCCGCAAAAATGATTCCCTACCTAAGACAATTGCCTAGAAAATAAGAAACTATGGCTCTCAGACTATGGTGACACTAAAATTATTTTATTTTTTTGTTTTGAAAAAGATATTATTGTGTAAAACTTAAATAAATAACAAAAAGTATAGTTATTAAGTATCGCCGTGTCTGTAAGAACATGCTGTATAAAAATATCACATTACCTAACCTCTCAGGTGAACACCATAAAAAAATAAAAAGTGTGTCAAAAAAGCAATTTTTTGTCACCTTACGTGATGTAAGGTGACAAAAAATTGCTTTTTTGACACACTTTTTATTTAAAAAGTGTAATACCAAGCGATCAAAAAGACATATGCACCCTAAAATAGTACCATTTAAACCGGCATTTCATACCGAAAAAAATGAGCCCCTACATAAGACAGTCGCCCCAAAAACAAAAAAGAAAAACCTGTGGCTTTCAGAATATGGAGACACTAAAAAAATATTTTTTTCAAAAATGCTTTATTATGTAAAACTCAAACAAACATATTTGGTATTGTTGCGTCCGTAACAACCTTGCCTCACAAAAAGTGTAATATAGAGCAACCAAAAATCATATGTACCCTAAAATAGTACCAACAAAACTGCCACCTTATCCTGTAGTTTCCAAAATGGGTCACTTGTTTGGAGTTTTTACTCTAGAGGTGCATCAGGGGTTCTTCAAATGACATGGTTTTAAAAAAAACAGTCCAAAATTTGCCTTCCAAAAATCATATGGCTTTCCTTTTCTTCTGCTCCCTGCTGTGTGGCCATACAGCAGTTTACGAACACATATGGGGTGTTTCTGTAAACTACAGAATCAGGGCAATAAATATTGAGTTTTGCTTGGCTGTTAACCCTTGCTTTATTAGCAGAAAAAAATGATTGAAATGGAAAATCTGCCAAAAAGTGAAATTCTGAAATTTCATCTCCATTTTCCATTAATTCTTGTGGAACACCTAAAGGGTAAACAAAGTTTGTAAAATCAGTTTAGAATACTTTGAGGTGTTTAGTTTATAAAATTGGGTCATTTTTGTGTGGTGTCTATTATGTAAGCCTCACAAAGTGACTTCAGACCTAAACTGGTCCTTAAAAAGTGGGTTTTGGAAATTTTCAGAATAAATTTCAAGATTTGCTTCTAAACTTCTAAGCCTTTTAACATCCCCAAAAAATAAAATGGCATTCACAAATCATAAAGACATATGGGGAATGTAAGGTAATAACTATTTTAGGAGGTATCACTATCTGTTTTAAAACCAGAGAAATTGAAATTCACAAAATTGCGAATTTTTCATTTTTTTTTGTAAATTTGGTATTTTTTTTATAAATAAAAATGAAATATTTTTACTAAAATTTACCACTGTCATGAAGTACCATATGTGACGAAAGAACATTCTCAGAATGGCTTGGATAAGTAAAAGCGTTCCAAAGTAATTACCACATAAAGTGACACATGTCAGATTTGAAAATGTAGGCCTTGGCAGGAAGGGGCAAATGGCGAATGTGAAGTGGTTAATGTAATTTTGGGGTACACATAATTTTTTTATTAACTTTTATTAACTCTTTCTTGAGGGAGATTTGGAAAAACAGCTGCCACTGAGTTTTTAAATTGTAAATTTTACAGCGTTCATTTTTCGGTAAAATAATATAGTCTCTTTTTTCTCTAGGTAAGTTTGATTATAGCGATACCAAATACATAGTTTTTTTTTACATTTTACTACTTTTGTGCAATAAAACCTTTTTTTTTAAAAGGAAGAAATTCTTTTTGCATTGATGCTTCCAAAGACCCAGAACTTTTTTATTTTTTTTCTATGGAATTGTGTGAGGGCTTGATTTTCGGGAAGACTAGTTTTCATTGGTATCATTTTGGGGTAAATTACTCGTTATAAAAAAAAATAATTCTGTGGCGACTAAGAATAAATTAGCAATTCTGCCATTTTTTATGGTGTTCACCATAGGGGATAATTTACATAATATTTGTGTGGTGCGGGTTCTTATGGACACGGCGATACCAAACATGTGGGGGAGATTTTATTTTTTCATTTTTTTCATTGAAAAGCGTGTTTTATTTTACTTTTTGTGCAGAAAGTAGGAGGATCCAGCTTCTGATAAAATGATATACTTTATTTGATGCGGTAAAATCCATACAATGCAAGACAAATGCAAAATTGACGCATTTTGGATCTCAAGTTAACGATCCTTACTCATGACATAAAATGCTATCTGTCTCTCCCATATAAATACACCTCCTCCAATCACATACATGGAAACAACATCATATGGTAATCAGGTGTGGGCAGATCACAAAACATGGAACAAATCCAAACGTGTACAAAGGAGAAAAACATTTTTTTACAATAAAACTTTCTCAAATTCATTGATATTGTAAAATCAAATCATGTTTTTTTTTTGTTTATACCTGTGGGAAAGCAGCTACCAAGTCCGAACATCCAATATGCCTCCCTACTTAGTAGTTTACATCTGTGGTCACCCCCCCCCCCCCCAACTGGGATCGTGACCCTCTCCACACCCTGAGCTCTAAAACTTTTTGTATTACCCTTATGTACAATGGCAAAATGCAGAGTGGCAGAAGAAACATTGTGTGTTAGATAATAAGGATGTCAGATAAATGTCTCCATATCCTAGTTTTAATCTGTTTAGTAGTGCATACTACATATTGGATGGAACATTCAACACATGTAATTAAATAAACTGTGTGACACAGTGAGAGGTTTGGTGGTAAAAAGCAGGTATTTTCCTCTCAGCCTGTGCTGCTGGGTTGATTGCAGCCAGGTGAGGGCAAATACTGGACCGGATTTTAGGTGCGGGTCCGGGTTTTTTGGGTTAATACCTAGCTGCCTTTAAAAGACAGCTGGGTTTATGCAAACTCTCTCTCTCTCTCTCTGTGTGTTTGGGATCTGAGCCCTGTGCTGGGCTGAAAAGCTGAGACCTGTGTGTCAGGAGAACAGGCCATGTAAAGACGGTCAGTGGACTTTTTTGTGTTGCTGAGCATTCAGCCAGGTGTGAACTGACACCTGGGATTTGAGGTGATTTAACCTGGAAACTGCTGGTGTTCCGTGGAGCTCTCAGGGCTGGAAGCAAGAGCTGGCAAAGAGGCGTGCAGTCTGCCTGGAAGCCTGAGGTTGGACTTTCCTGCGGCTGGGCTGTCAGCCGGGTGTGAACACGCACCTAAACCACACAGGTGAATTTGATTCAGTCTTGGACTTTTGTTTTGCCTCAAGTTTTTGCTATGTGTGTGAAGTAACACTAAGTGACTGTTTTGAGTTTTGTTTGTGCAAGTGTGATATAAAACACTGTTTGCTGCACTACCTGGGCTCCCTTTGCCTCTATACTGCACCCGCACCACTGTCTACCAGAGCAACTCCCCACAACTGCAAACTCAGTGTTGCAGTTAATATATTGTTTAATCTTGTGACTTCTACCAATCGCTGCGGAAGTAAATGTTTGACTAACAGACATATGTTCACAACATATGCATTTTCTGTGGCCGCATTTGTAGCTACCTTGATATGTGAGCCACACTGGTTTGGCCTCTGGGCAGTCACAGAAAAGGCTAGTACTAAGGCCTCTTTCACACGGCCATTACGGGTGTGTTGCGGGCAAACATGCGGGTGCATTGCGGGGAAATATGCGATTTTTCCACGCAAGTGTAAAGCATTTAAAGGCGTTTTGCACGCTCGTGGGAAAAAAACTGCATATTTGGTACCCAGGCCCAAACTTCTTCACTGGAGTTCGGGTTTGGTTTGAGTATTCTGTAGATTTTATTATTTTCCCTTATAACATGGTTATAACGGAAAATAGCATTCTCAATATAGAATGCTTAGTAAAATGTGGATGGAGAGGTTAAAAACCTGTGGTGACGTCACTGCGCTCATCACATGATCCATCACCAATGGACCATGTGATTGGACCATGTGATGTGAAGTCACCACAGGTCTTTTAGCCGGCAGCTCACATGATCAAAGACGAAAGAAGAGATTGCAACTACGTGATCAAGTGGATAAGGTGAGTTTTATCCCTTCGTCCAATGACAGCACCAGGAGAGAGGGATCCGCCTCCCAGGACAGGAAACCACAGGTATAAGTTCTTCAAAGATGCCCCTCCTCCTCAGTGGTTTCCTGTCCTAGGAGGGACAACTACAGGTTTTTGTTATTTTCTGGGGAGTAGTTTCTCCCTTATGCAGGTTCGGGCTGGCTGGAGGTGTGCGCCGGGTGATGTCCCCGCTACGCACACCGCGAAGAAGGCATCGTGGGGCACAGTTTTTACCCCCCCCCCCCCCCAACACACTCCCTTCCCTACTTACATTGGCGCTGCCGGTCTGCGGGTGGAAGCGCAGCCACGGCCTGGCTGCCCGCGCGGCATGGAAGCCGCAACCCGGAAGTTGCCGGGTGACGTTCGAGGGGGGGTGGAGCTTAGCCGGAGCGCGGCAAATTCGAAAATAAAAGCACTCGGTACACAGGGCAGAGCGGTCAGCGTTGTGTGGCCCTGTTCAAGCGCTCCTCCTGGTATTCTTGGCTTGTTGCTCTGTGTCACTGCCCCACTCTGCCAGGTGCTCTGCTCTATCAGGTGTCCTGCTCTGCCTACCTGCTTTGCGCGACTTGAAACCAGCCAGCCTCCCCCTGGGATCTTCCAGATCCAGGGGACTAGGGGAGGTCTTCCAGTATGGAAAGCTCTGGAGAGAACCCCAGGGACCCAGTTACCCCAGCACCTACGGTATGATTGGTATGGGTCTGAAGTTATGTAAGTAACCTACTTTGATCTTTTTAAATCCCTGATCGTATGTTATTAAAAATTCCAGGGAGGAAGCGATAAACCGAAAAAGGCCACTACAAAAGCACGTCACAAAGAATGTGGTATTTGTAAAGCCAGACTTGATGCCTCGTACACCAAACCATTATGTAAGGCTTGCATTAAAAGTACCCTAGCTGAGGAATCTCCCAGTATGGTTAAATGCATGAAGAAGATGATTAGGGAAGAGCTAAGCGCCTTGACAAGTAAGGAACGTAGACGGAGGAGTGTTAAAGATGGCACGTCAGGATCCATGGAATTGTCTGACATCTCTAGTGCAGAAGAGGGGCTAGAGAGTGGCGAGAGAAATTCCGGGACATCATCCTCAGATGAGGTAGATAGTGGCAGGCCCTTTTTTCCAGTACAAGATGTAGACCAGTTGATTAAGGCGGTAAGGGCGACCATGAATCTAGAGGAAGATAAAGAGGTCCGCTCTATCCAGGAAATAATGTTTGGTGGATTACAGACCAGGAAAAAAAGAGCCTTTTTTATTCATAAAAATGTAGAGGCCATGATGAATAGGGAATGGAAACATCCAGACAAGAGAAGTTTTATTCCATCCATGGTTAAGAGAAAGTACCCATTTGAAGAGGGAGAGTGTTCCGTATGGGATAAAGCCCCTAAAATAGATGTACCCATTGCAAAAGTATCAAGGAAAACTTCCCTACCCTTTGATGACCTGGGGAATCTAAAAGATCCTATGGATAGGAAAGCGGACACCTTTTTGAAAAGAACATGGGAGTCTATTGGTGCATCATTTAAGCCGAACATAGCCTCCACCTGTACGGCTAGGACCCAGATTCTGTGGATCAAACAGTTAGAAGCTCAGATCCGGGATAAGACACCAAGGGATAAATTGCTGGAGTCAGTCGAGTCTATTGGAAAAGCGGCTGATTTTTTGGCCGATGCCTCGGCGGATGCGGTACGTTTGTCCGCTAGGTCCTCATCCATGGCTAACTCCGCCCGTAGGGCTATTTGGTTCAAGAGTTGGTCAGGGGACGTGGCATCTAAAAACCGACTGTGTGGTCTTCCATGCGAAGGGAAATATTTGTTTGGCTCCTCTCTAGATGATATTCTAGAAAAAGCAGGAGATAGAAAGAAAGGATTTCCATCCTCCTTTCAGTCTTCCTTTCGCAAGCGGGACCGTTTTTCCCAAGGGAATAAATACACCAGAGACAGAAATAGGAGCCCGACAAATAGAAATGACAGATGGAAATTTTCCCGATCCAAGGGTCTCTTGTTTAAAAATCAGTCTAGAGAACCCCCTAAAAAAGATAGCTCCCAATGACGCCAGGGTGGGAGGAAGGCTTCAATTTTTCCTCCCAGCTTGGTCCAAAATATCAAGCAGCTCCTGGATCCTGAGCTCACTAAAAGAAGGGTTCAAAATAGAATTTCAGAGGGTTCCCCCGGAGCACTTCAAAATAACGCAGGTATACCATACGACTCAAACAGCGTTCGAAAAAGAGTTGATGAAGCTTCTTCAAAAAGGGGCTCTCATTCAATGTCCAGAGGAAGAGAAAGGCAGAGGCTATTATTCCACTCTATTCTTGGTGAAGAAACCAAGTGGGGAATTCAGGACTATCATAAATCTGAAATCCTTAAACAAATACCTGGTGTATCAGCGGTTCAAAATGGAGACGGTGAAAGCGGTAACCCAGCTTCTGTACAAAGACTGTTTTATGGCTGTTTTGGATGTCAAAGACGCCTATTATCACCTTCCGATTTTTTCAGGACACCAGAAATACCTCAAGGTGGCCTTAAGATTCCAGGGGGAACAGAGACACTTCCAATTCCAGGTACTCCCGTTCAGAATCTCCATGGCTCCGAGAATATTTACGAAGCTAGTGTCGGAAATGGCAGCACATATCAGGGAAAGGGATATTCTATTTGTCCCTTACCTGGACGATTTTTTAATTGTGGCAAAATCTCATCAGGAATGCTTTTTCCAGGTCCAACAGGTGAGAGAAATTCTGACAACGCTGGGCTGGATACTGAACGAGGAGAAGTCAAGATTGATTCCAGAAAAAAGGCAACGGTTTCTGGGAATCTTGCTGGATTCGACGGTACAGAAATCCTTCCTGACTCCGGAGAAAATTCAGAAAGTAAGGTCAGTAGTTCGCACCCTGATGATCAATCCAGGGGTATCTTTGAGGAAAGCAATGTCAGTGCTGGGAACCTTAACTGCGTGCATGCCAGCAGTCCAATGGGCCCAGATTCATTCCAGGGCCCTTCAGGAGGAAATCTTGAACAACTGGTCAGGAGAAGTAGAGAGTCTGGACGTCAGCCTTGTAATATCAGCCCAGACCTGCCGGACACTGGAATGGTGGCTTTCGATAGAAAACCTGGAGCAGGGGGTTCCATGGAGGATCGAAGATCCCCTTATAATCACCACAGACGCCAGCCCGAGAGGGTGCGGGGCTCATGTTGGGGAGACCTTGCTTCAAGGATTATGGAACTACTACCTCCAACAAAAAAACGGTCATGCGCCGATTTGTAACAAAAGTTCCTTTATTGATCAATCATTAAAACATTATACATAAAATCCATGATTACATAAAGATAAATAGACTATCAACGAGTGGAGGGGCGTGCACCCCTGATCAGTAAGGATCTCTCCCGCCTATATTAGCCCAAATTATAATACGTAAATTGTAAAAGGTATAATACCTAACGAATATATGGATTTCCTCACTTACTCTGTTGCCCACTCTGAACAACAGACTGAGCCCATGAATATCGTCCGGGGTCCAAGTCAATCACATGGTACCCGGGAGGAATAAGACATATGCGCTCTGTTCAGAGAGGGAAAAGTCAGATGTACAAATACATGAGGAAATTAATCAACCACAGCTAACTCTAAGGTACACTTACGGGAGGATACAATACCGAACAAGGATGGACGCCGTCACCTCAGCCCCAACGCGCGTTTCGCTACCTGCTTTTTCACAGGGGCATAACTTTCATGGATCTCCGCAGGCTTATAAAGGGCGTGGCCACGCCTCTCTGCGTCCTAGATTGATGACGCGGCCACCACAAAATATTCATCATACAGTCAACAATATATCATAATATGAGAATCCCCAGCTGATGTAGTTCCTACCACATAAAAGCACAGAGGCAACCCCCCTGTCTCCTAATATTCACCTCAAAAAGCCATATTCCGTGTCTGCATTCATACCGGAAACCGGAAGTGCTATCAACACCATCTTGAATGAGGGCAAATGCAGCGGCATTCCTGTGGAATTACTCAAAACACCTATTCCTTGACCATGAAATATAACCAGTATGTCTAGTCGAGGGAGATACCCACCGGAGAGTCCCTATTAGTGTATATTTTTACTAATAATAACCCCGGACCAGAAAAACCCCCCGGTACCGGAAGTGCCCCAAAACACCATATTAAGTATTGGAAAGCTGCCAGCATTTGCACCCCATATTCAAGGGTTACATAAGTGCTAATAAATACCCTAGCAGTGTACAAATACATGTGTGATTGCACATTTACAATTAAAACACAAATCTGTGCTAAAATTAATTATACCAGTTTAAATATATCTTTACGTCAGGTGGGGAGCCGTCCCAGACACTGGGGGAGGGCCCGACACATAATGCAACCTCAATTTTTGAGCAAAGTGATGAACCATATATATATAAAAAAATCAAGAATCAAACAATAAGTGAAAAAGGTGACACAAGGTGATTGTGACAACTCAAATAAATAAAACGAAAAAAGTGCAAAAAGAAATAAGAAAAAGTGCAAAAAAAGTGAAAACCGGTGACCGAGTAAATGCCTAGGGAATATGACTCCGAGGTATGTCTCTTGTACTGTGTCTCTGGAAGATGCCTGGAAGACAAAAAATTGGAACAGGAGGATAATAATTGGAGTTCTCAAAATGCTCAGCTCATAATGATTATACCATGACCACATGTATTCTAACCCCTCATATTTCCACGTATCCATTAATCCTTACTAATAAAACACAATTAAAATCAATTAAAAACAACATTAGAGATGAATGACTGACTGACCAGGATGTCAGGGAAACTACAAAAACGGGACAAAGCTATTATTCTCATTGAGACCATAGGGGACCAATGTCTTCAAGCAGTGTATCCACCTAGTTTCTCTTTGGGCAAGTATGCGCTTCCAATCCCCCCCTCTCGGTGAGATCAATACTCTATCAATTCCACGGAACCTAAAGAGTTTTGAATTTGATTGATGGCAATCCCGAAAATGTCTGGCTATTGGTTGGAGTGTTTCTAACTCCAACGTCTCACTAGCCGCTTCAATTGCCAGTACATGTTCCCAGATGCGTCTCTTAAAGGGACGTGAGGTCATCCCCACATAGATTTTATTGCACGGGCAAATAGCCCAGTATACCACTCCAACCGTGGAGCAAGAAATCGTATGAAGGATTTTATATTCCCTTAGTCGTTCCGTGCTCCAAAAGATATCAGTACGGTCGATATTGCAGCATGCTACACAGGAACCGCAGGGTTTACACCCCCATTTCTCACCCCTGGATCCAAAAATACGGCCCAGGGTCGGTCCTTGGTAATGGCTTTTAACCAATACGTCCCTTAGATTTTTCTTGCGTCTAAACGTAATTGCCGGATACAGACCCACACTTGAAGACAGATCACCCTTCAGCACCTCCCAGTATTTTGTCAAGATTTTCCTTACCTCATCCGTGCCTTTGGTGTAATCCAGGATAAATCTGACTTGATCATCCGTGGTTTTTCGACATGGGTGGCTCTGTCTGCTCTGTGGATGTAATAGAGTGTCCCGTTTACTTTCTTTGGCCCTCTTCAATGCTTTTCTGATGTCTCTCTCCGCATACCCCCGTTCCCGAAATCGTTGACTTAAATTTTGTGCTTGCTAATCAAAAGATTCCTCGGTAGAGCAGATCCTCCTAAGTCGCAGGAACTGACCCACCGGAAGGATTATGGAACTACCAGATGTTGGACAGTTCTTCAAATCTCAAAGAGCTAATGGCAGTTTTTTTGGTTCTTCAGAGACTGCTTCCTCGGATCAGGTATCGGCACGTAAGGATTCTTTCAGACAATACGTCTGTTGTAGCCTATCTGAATCATCAGGGAGGTACCCGTTCGAGAACCCTGTTGTCCCTGACAACTCAGATTTTCTCCCTTGTAGAGGGGGTAGCCTTGTCTCTCTCAGCCCTGCATATCAAGGGGTCAGAGAATTGGAAAGCCGATTTCTTGAGTCGCCGATCCCTAGATCAGAGGGAGTGGTCGCTGAATCCTTCCGTCTTTCGCAAAATAGTAGCCCTGTGGGGGTCCCCTCAAATAGATCTTTTTGCTACCAGAGAGAACAGGAAGGTAAGAAGATTTTATTCCCTATCTCCCCGAGATCAACCAGAGGCGGTAGATGCTTTAGTTCAACCCTGGGGTCAGGGGCTATTGTACGCCTTTCCGCCCCTCCAATTGATTCCGAGAGGCCTTTAAGAAAATCAGGGAGGACAGAGCTCAGGTCATCATGATTGCCCCCTTCTGGCCACGTCGAGCATGGTTCTATTGGCTGAGGGTGTTGTCGGCAGCAGACCCGTGGGTTCTTCCAGAGATCCCCGACCTTCTCTATCAGGGCCCTTTATTACACCCTCCAATGAAAAGACTCCATTTGACGGCATGGCTTTTGAACGGCGCATGTTACTAGACAGGGGTCTCTCTGAATCAGTTGTTGCCACCATGCTGTCAAGTAGGAAGCCAGTTACAACAAATATCTATGCTAGGACCTGGATCACCTTCTTTAGGTTTCTAGGCATCGCTCCTTGCACTGATTGTCCTCTGAGGTTAAATGAAGTTTTGGATTTCCTGCAGAAAGGGGTGGAGAAGGGACTTGCGTTGAGTACTATTAAGGTCCAGATAGCCGCACTCAGTGTCCTGTCCGACTACAGGCTAGCGTGTCACCCTTGGCTTATAAGATTCTGTAAAGCTTTATCTAGGGGTATTCCTGCTAGGAATTTCAGGCTCCCCCCTGGGATCTCAATTTAGTTCTCAGGGCTTTAGAAAAGCCTCCTTTTGAACCTCTGGATGCTTTACCGATTAAGTTTTTGACTTTAAAGTGTGTCTTTTTAGTAGCTATTACATCCGCAAGGAGGATAAGTGAGCTACAGGCCCTTTCCATTAGTCCACCCTATACGGTCATCCAGGATAATTGTATTCGGCTTAGACCAGACCCGGCTTTCTTGCCCAAAGTGGTCTCCGGATTCCATAAAAGTCAGGAAGTGATTCTTCCTTCTTTTTATGAGGATGAGGGGAAAGCAGAACGGATGGATGTTAGGGGTTGTGTCCTGCAATACTTAGAAGCTACCAAATCCTGGAGGAAGTGTTCTTCCCTGTTTGTCTTGCATTCGGGCCCTAATAAGGGTAAAGTTGCCAGTAAAGGTACTTTGGCCCGCTGGATAAAGCAGGCCATTTCTTTAGCATATGTTTCTATGCAGGAACCTGTCCCGTCTGGTTGGTCGGCCCATTCCACTAGAGCGGTAGCAACTTCCTGGGCAGAGAGAGCGGAAGTTTCAATTCAAGAGATTTGCAGAGCAGCAACTTGGTCTTCTGCTTCCACCTTCTTTAGGCACTACAGGTTAAACCTGTCGGAAGTGTCTGACCTTTCCTTTGGACGTAAAGTCCTTCAGGCTGTGGGCCCTCCCTGAATTTCACTCTCTGGGATATCTCCTGGTGCTGTCATTGGACGAAGGGATAAATGATCATTACATACCGGTAATGTTGTTTTCCGGAGTCCATGACAGCACCACCTTAATTCCCCTATTTTTCCTTTCCGTTTTCTTGTCTTCCACTCTGTTCTCTGGGTGTTGGTTCTGCTTCACGGGTGTGCAGAAAAAAAAAAAAAAAAGTCTTGTTATGATGCTAAACTCGGAAAATGACCGAAAATATGGGACAGAGCTGTTCCAGGAATGGTGAAGATGTCCTTAAGTCTCGTCTATGATAACCACTGAGGAGGAGGGGCATCTTTGAAGAACTTATACCTGTGGTTTCCTGTCCTGGGAGGCGGATCCCTCTCTCCTGGTGCTGTCATGGACTCCGGAAAACAACATTACCGGTATGTAATGATCATTTTTTTTTTTAACCCCTCCATCCACATTTTACTAAGCATTCTTTATTGAGAATGCTATTATGTTCCCTTATAACCATGTTATAAGGGAAAATAATAAAGATCGGGTCCCCATCCCGATCATGTCCTAGCAACCATGCGTGAGAATTGCACTGAATCCGCACTTGCTTGCGGATCCTTGCGATTTTCACGCAGCCCAATTCACTTCTATGGGGCCTGCGTTGCATGAAAAACGCACAATATAGAGCTTGCTGAGATTTTCACGCAACGCACAAGTGATGCATGAAAATCACCGCTCATGTACACAGCCCAATAGAAATGAATGGGTCCGGATTCAGTGCGGGTGCAATGCGTTCCCATCATGCATTGCACCCGTGCTGAAAACATGTGAAAGTGGCCTAATCCTATGACCCAAAGTAGGGGCCCTGAGTGTAGCACACCTGATGCCTGCTGAAATCACTTTACTCCATTTGGCATCATAGTTTAGCACTGGAAGATGTTTTTTTTACAATTTTACAGATGTCAGCGTATTCCTCACTATAATGCCTCATTCACACATTAGTGTTTCCCGGACGTGTGCTGTACGTGTTCTCCGCGGACAGCACACATCCCCATTCATTTGAATGTGTGTATTCATACATCAGTGTTTTAGCACGGTCCATGGGTCCGTGATTTCAGCACGGATGCATGTCCTATCTTGTCCGTGTTCCCGGATCCCTCACACCCATTATAGTCAATGAGTCCGTGAAAACCACGGATGCAACATGGATGCCATCCGTATTGCATCCATGTTTCACAGATCATTAAAAAGAGATTGTTTGAAAATAATTTTCCAGCTGCTCAGTGTCAGTGAAAAACAAATGGCACACGGTCAGCAAAAAACGGACCCAACACGGATCTGTCAAGGGAGAAAACACGGATTGAACACCATCCGTGTTACCACTGATCCAAAACTGACACTGACGTGTGCATGAGGCATTATACTCAGGAATACACTGACATCTGTAAAATTGTAAAAAAAAAACATCTTCCAGTGCTAAACTATGATGCCGAATGGAGTGAAGTGATTTCAGCAGGCACCAGATGTGCTGCACTCAGGGTGCCTACTTTGGGTCATAGGATTAATTCTAGCCTTTTCTGAGACCGCCAGGAGGCCAAACAAGTGTGGCTAACATATCAAGGTATCTACAAATGCGGCCACAGAATGTTATGAACATATGTCTTTCAGTCAAACAATTACGTCCATAGTGAATGGTAGAAGTCACAAGATTAAACAATATATCAACTGCAACACTGAGTTTGCAGTTTATTTAATTACATATGTTGAACACTCCATGCAATATGTAGGATGCACTACTAAACAGATTAAAACTAGGATACAGAGACATGTATCTGAAATACCTTATTATCTTACACACAATGGTTCTCCTTCCACTCTGCATTTTGCCATTGTACATAAGGGTAATACAAAAAGTTTTAGAGCTCAGTGTGTGGAGAGGGTCATTCTCTCAGTTTGGGGGGTTGGGGGGGGTGACCACAGATGTGAACTACTAAGTAGAGAGGCATATTGGATGTTCGAACTTGGTAGCTGCTTTACCACTGGCATGAACAAAAAAAAACTGATATTATTTTACAATATCAATGAATTTTTTACTTTCTCTCCTTTGTACTTGTCTGGATTTGTTCATTGCGATATTAAGAGAAATGGCAAAGAAAGGCTTGCGGCACTCACCGAGGTGAAGATATCAACATTCTTTATTCATCCTAGTAACAGGACACTGGTAACGGGGTGCAGGGGCGGACAAATCGATTGCAGATAATAAGCGGCTACGGCCGTTTTGCGCGTGAAATCGCGTTTCGTCTGGCTGCTCACGCGTCATTGCGCAAACCTGCGCGTCATATAAGCGGCGCTCCGTGGCCGTCATCACAAGCAACAGCTGAGCGCATGCATGTTTGGATGGTTGACACCACAGCTGTTGGCCTAACCGCCTTATATGAATATGTCAGTAATATGACCGCAATATATGTAATATATGCAAGCACCATGTAAACATGATGTAGTGCGCTGTAATAATCGATATGTGTATACTCTTCAGTATTTATGATTTTAACGTCACCAGTGCATGCGCTCAGCTGTTGCTTGTGATGACGGCCACGGAGCTCCTATATGACGCGCAGGTTTGCGCAATGACGTGTGAGCAGCCAGACGAAGCATGATTTCAAGCGTGAAACGGCCGTAGCCGCTTATCATCTGCAATCGATTTGTCCGCCCCTGCACCCCGTTAACAGTGTCCTGTTACTCGGATGAATAAGGAATGTTGATATCTTCACCTCGGTGAGTGCCACAAGCCTTTCTTTGCCATTTCTCTTAATATCGCAATGGACTTTATCTCTTAACGCTGTTGCTGCTGAGCACCACACACGAGTGTCTACAGCTGTGTCGCGAGCATTGGTCTGAAAGGGGAGATCGGGTGCATCGCCTGATTGGAGGCAGTGCCACCGTTTCTTATCTTTGTTTGAGATATCTACATGTTTGGATTTGTTGTTCCATGTTTTGTGATCTGCCCACACCTGATTAACATATGATGTGGTTTCCATGTATGTGATTGGAGGAGGTGTATTTATATGGAAGATTCACAGATATAATTTTATATCATGAGTAAGGATGGTTAACTTGAGATCTGAAACGCGTCAATTTTGCATTTGACTTGCACTGTATGATTTTGCTGCATCAAATAAAGGATATCGTTTTATCAGAAGCTGGATCCTCCTACTTTCTGCACAGTTTATGTTGGCCTTGTCCTAGCCACATCAGTAGTGCATTGCAATTTAATGTCAGTGCAATTCTGACATTGGCCAGCAGGCTGCGCCAGAGAGGCACAGCTTGCTGAAAAACACTCAAGGCAGCCTTGGGGCCTATACCAGGCCACAGCCAGTTTTTATACACATCGGCACCCTATGATTGCATTTGTGGGGTGCCGATTGGAGACAGAGGGAGCATGCTCCATCTGTCACCGTTTAAATGTAGCAGGCACCATTGCCCATGCATGTAAGGGGTTAAATAGCCTGAATTGGCACTCCTGCTGGTATGGGCTGTTAGAGCAGGAGCGTGGCTCTCATATGAGAGCTGAGCCCCCGCTCCCCAATGCACGGGGGCCAGTGCAGCGCTTAGACTGGCCTGCCATGAAAAGGCGGTGGCCAAGCCTAAGGCCCCATAGAGACTGCTGTAAAAAGGCGTATTAGTGGTCACTAAGGGGTTAATTATCCCATTTGTTTTGCTACAATCTTGTACTGAACAGTTCCAGCACATAATGATGAGTCCTGAATATTCATGAGCTCCTGGCTTTCTCCGCCCCCTGCTGCTAATTCAGTTGATAAAAAACAGTCAGTGTCAGGGGTGGAGAAAGCCAAAAGCTCATGAATATTAGGACTTGTTGGCATGTGCTGGAGCTACTGGAACCTAGCATCATAAAACTGGTGACAGAGTCCCTTTAAGCAGATCTGTGTACCACATTGATGAGAAGATCATTTTGATATGACGGAATGTGATCATTTTTAGCAGTTTAAGTCCATAAAACAACCAGAGGTACTAAAGTCAAGGATGAATTGCATTAACACCTTTCCTTATTCAGATTTTAAAATTACACGTTAATTGATATGTGATACTGAATATCCTAGATCCAAATTAAAATCTGTAATAGATTTGCCCACTCACCATATGCAGTTTACAATACTGGTGTATTCCAACGTGACCAAAGTTCTCTAGGCCTCCTTAGGCACTAGGGTTCAGGTCTCTGCACCTCCTTTAGTCACCTCAGACTGAAACACAGAGAATTAAAGAGTTTTCTCATAAAGAACTGGAACACAAGGAGTTTCGCAATTCTCTGCAGTAAGGACAAATCTATAACTGGTGACAGGTGAAGGAGATGATGATCTTTTGTGGCAGTTACAATCAAACTTTTCTGTAAAAGTTGGGCGTTATTCCTTACTAAGCAGTGTAAGTAAAGAAAAGAGAACTGACAGCTTATGTTACCCTGTAGTTTAAATAATGTAATATGAATTATGCTCTTTGGAAAGTGGATTTTTTAGGAAATGTTCTCTGAGAAAAGATGTAGAACATTACATAATGAAAATGCGTAACATGCACAGATACAAATATGCTCACATCTGCCAGCACCTAGAAAACAATGCAGACTGTTCCTATAATAAAGCTGCTAATTGGCTTGGTGACATTACTTGTCAGTATAGTATTTGTCTGATGATCACAACACTGAGGCTGATTATGACCGGTTTGGGTGCACGTCACAATTGTTCCAAACTCCACCTTGTGGAACTCAATTGATAAAGGATGGATGAGACAGCACTCCACATTTCTTGTATGCTGAATGAATTTATTTAGCCGGCTGCCTGCTTCTAGAAGCGTGCTCACACCTGATGAAGGGCACTCATTATGCCCGAAACGTTTTAATATTGAATTGCACCACCATGTCCAGCTAAATAAATTCATTCAGAATACAAGAAATCTGGAGTGCTGTCTCATCCATCCTATATTACTTGTCAGTATCATTTCTGTTTCAGCTCTACCACTTGGTATCACCTCCTATCACTCAATGTTATATAGAAAAAAAAAGGAAGGGTCCACGGCACCTCCAGTGACAAGTCTCTTTTATTTACACCAATGCGACGTTTCGGTCCGCACAATGGAACCTTTTTCAAGCAGTGATACAAAACAATGCAATAGTGCTAGTATATAAAGGTCCCCTCATTGGGGTCTCATCAATTACATAATCAAGTGTAATAATGTAATAAAGCCAAATAATGGTGATATACATGCATAAAAAATGTAAAAGAAAATAAAGTGCATCAATGTAACATCCATGTGGATTACATATAATCAGTGGCGTTGCGAGGGGGGTGCGGGGGGTGCGGTCCGCACCGGGTGACACCAGTCTGATGGGGTGTCACCAGGGGCGGACTGACCATTGGCAGACGCGTGGCGGCAGGCAACATCAGGACGGAGATGAGCGCTTGCATTTCGCTCATCTCCGTGCGGAGCAGCAGCAGAGGAGGGAGAGGCGTGTCCTCTCTCTCCCTGTTCCTCTGATAGGCTGCCAGCACCAGGCCGGCAGCCTATCAGAGGCCGGTGCAGGCGGCGCGATGACATCATCGCGCCGCCGGAGCCGTACAGCTCGAGACACAGGCCGGAAGAGGCCTGCATCGCATCGCTGGAGGTAAGTATAAGTGTTCTTTTTTTTTTTTTTCTTGGGGCTACTGGCACTAAAGGGGGCTACTGGCACATAAAGGGGGCTACTGGCACTAAAGGGGGCTACTGGCACATAAAGGGGGCTACTGGCACTAAAGGGGGCTACTGGCACTAAAGGGGGCTACTGGCACATAAAGGGGGCTACTGGCACTAAAGGGGGCTACTGGCACTAAAGGGGGCTACTGGCACTAAAGGGGGCTACTGGCACATAAAGGGGGCTACTGGCACATAAAGGGGACGGCTACTGGCACATAAAGAGGACGGCTACTGGCACATAAAGGGGACCGCTACTGGCACATAAAGGGGATGGCTACTGGCACATATGGGGGGGCTACTGGCACATATTAAGGGGGCTACTGGCACATAATAAGGGGGCTACTGGCACATAAAGCGAATGGCTACTGGCACATAAAGGGAATGGCTACTGGCACATAAAGAGAGACGGCTACTGGCACATATGGGGGGGGGCTACTGGCACATAATAAGGGGGCTACTGGCACATAATAAGGGGGCTACTGGCACATAAAGGGGACGTCTACTGGCACATAAAGGGGACGGCTACTGGCACATAAAGGGGCTACTGGCACATAAAGGGACGGCTACTGGCACATGAGGGGGACTAATAACACATAAGGGAACGGCTACTGGCACATAAGGGGGAACGGCTACTGGCACATAAGCGGGGACTAATGGCACATGAGGGGGCCTAATGGCACATGAGGGGAGCCTAATGGCACATGAGGGGAGCCTAATGGCACATGAGGGAGCCTAATGGCACATAAGAGGAGACGGCTACTGGCACATAAGGGAGACGGCTACTGGCACATAAAGGGATGGCTACTGGCACATAAAGGGGACGGCTACTGGAACATGAGGGGGACTAATAACACATAAGGGGAACGGCTACTGGCACATAAGGGGGACTAATGGCACATGAGGGGGCCTAATGGCACATGAGGGGGCCTAATGGCACATGAGGGAGCCTAATGGCACATGAGGGAGCCTAATGGCACATAAGGGAGACGGCTACTGGCACATAAGGGAGACGGCTACTGGCACATATGGGGGGCTACTGGCACATAATAAGGGGGGTGCTACTGGCACATGGGGGGAAGCACAAGAGAGGCACTTATTACTAGCACATGTGGTGGCATGGAGAGGCACGTGTTACTGGCACATTATTATGGGGCACTATGTGCGCCTCAATCCTGTGGGTGAGAAAAGAAAAATGATGGGGGACAATCACAAAATGTCTGTTTGTGCCATGGAGCCTGGAGGGGAATCTGTGCCATGGGGGGGTTACATCATGTCACCCCGGCACAGTCAGACTTCAACATTGTCCCTCATCATGTCACCCCTGATGGTACAGACTCCAACATTTCCCCATTGGGGATCATGAAGGATCGGAGCTGATGGCTGACATGGGGGCTGACGGTTGACATGGGGGCTGACAGCTGACATGGGGGCATGATGGATGGGGGCTGACACGGGGGCTGACGGCTGGCATGATGGCTGACATGAGGGCATGATGGCTGACATGGGGGGCATGATGGATGGGGGCTGACGGCTGACATGGGGGGCTGACGGCTGGCATGATGACTGACATGGGGGCATGATGGATGGGGGCTGACGGCTGACACGGGGGCAGATCTGAGGTGTGATTAACATTGGGGGTCTGATTGGTGGTCTGACCTGAGGTATAGTGGAAAATATTGTTTCTTATTATACTCCTCTAAAACCTATGTGTGTGTTATAGTCTTATAGGGTGAAAAGTACAGTCTTCAAGCGATTAAAGCATAGCGAAGATACCAGGACCACACAGAGGAGAAGCCAGCTGCTGCACACAGGACCAGGACCAGGTGAGCTGCGGGCGGTGGGGTCGCCAAGATGTAGCTTCGCTTGAGCTGCCAAAAAAATCCTTGCACCGGCCCAGGTCACGTCCACGTGACAGCAGTGACTCACTCACACAGGCACAGCACAGCCTGAACCAGCCCAGACTTGTTGCTGATGTTAATGGATGCTATAACATTGCACCATCCTTCTGAACATACACATCTGTCACCCGCCTTACCTCATGATCCTGGAGCTGTGCTGTACAGTGGCCGCCGAGCTCTACAGCACAGCTCCAGGATCATGAGGTAAGGCGGATGACAGATGTGTATCAGGGCCGTCTTTAATACTGATTGGACCCTGGGCAAGAATTTACTTGGGCCCCCTGGATCCTGCCTTCCCACACCCTAGCATGCAATCACGCCCTCCACCACAGTCTGAAGACTCCAGCAGGCTCGTGATTGATAATGCTCTCTGCCTCTCTGTGATCTTTTTACTACAAAATCACAGTGAGATAAAGTCGTCACCGTGATTTTGTAGTAAAAAGATCACAGAGAGGCACAGAGCGTTATCAATCATGTTACTGCTTCGTGTCTCTGCTGTACGGAGCAGGGCTTGGCTCTCTTTCACTCAGCGGATTAGCCACACGGGATCCGCATGTGTGCAAGAGCCTTAAGCCCAATACACGGCTACACTCACCCAGTCCTAATAAAATCTGGTCCTACCTCATCCAGAGTGTCGCTGGCGTCGGCGTGATGTCCACTGGATCCAGAACAAGGTCCCTGTGATGATAGAGAAAAAGAGAATAATCACATAAGGTTAAGGAAGGGATGGTGACTGCCCCTGTGAAATCACCAGCAGGGGCCACTGTGCTGGCCTGGTAGACTAAGCCATACCAATGTATAGCAGGGTAATCTAGTGCTACCACACAGTACTAATGCCCACCTTGTGGTCCCTTCAAAATAGCTATGTCCTCCTTGTGCCCCTTCACAGCAGTTATACCCAGATATGTGCCCCCTCACAGTTGTTATAACCAGATATGTGCACCCTCACAGTAGTTATGCCCAGATATGTGCCCACTCACAGTTGTTATGCCCAGATATGTGCCCCCTCACAGTAGTTATGCCCAGACATGTGCCCCCTCACAGTAGTTATGCCCAGATATGTGCGCCCTCACAGTAGTTATGCCCAGACATGTGCCCCCTCACAGTCTTTATGCCCAGATATGTGCCTCCCTCACAGGCGTTATGCCAGATATCTGCCTCCCTCACCAGTGTTATGCCAGATATGTGCCCCCTCACAGGAGTTATGCCAGATATGTGCCCCTAGTTATGCCAGATATGAGCCCCCTTACAGCAGTTATGCCACATGTGCCCCTCACAGTGGTTATGCCAAATATGTGCCTCCCTCACAGCAGTTATGCCCACATATCTGTGCCCCCTCACAGTAGATGTTATACCCAGACATGTGCCCCTCACAGTGGTTATGTTCTTTTGTGGCCCCTCACTCTAGTGGTTCCCCCCTTTTTTGCAGCCTTATGGGGGGAAAAAACAGTTAATACTTACCTTCTTTCCTGATGACAGGCTCCCACGCTCACATCACGCTGCTGGCTGTGCTAAAGGCAAATTCCTGGGCCTTCAGAGCTCCTCCCACAGCCAGCAGTACCAAGTGCAGCCAGCAGGGGGAGCCTCTGAGCTTTGAAGATCAGTGAAGCAGGGAGCAGAGAGGTCTTCCTGCTTCACTATAGAAACGAACAGCCCGGCAGTGACAAGAACTGTTGGGCGGGTGAGTGCGCACCCCTCCTCCCCTCCTCCTTGCCTCTGCGCCACCTCATGTTTGAAGAGTGCTCTGACAGGGCCCGGCATTCACTGCACTTCATGCTGGGCCCTGTCAGAGCATTCCCATTACACGTGAGTGTAGCTGCCCCTTTTGCCCCTCCTTAAAGACGGCCCTGATGTGTATGTTCAGAAGGATGGTGTCATGTTATAGCATCCATTAACATAACAGCAGCAATTCCTCTTTAGTTATATGGGAAGACACTTCGTACACACCGGACTGTAAGTGAATTAATAACTAAGGCCCCTTTCACACTACCGTTGTGAGGAGACGGCGTGCACTTCCGTCGCCGGAAATGCCCACCGGATCCGTCACAATGCAACACACCTGAAAACATTTGAGGACTGATCAGTCTTCAAAATGCTTTCAGTGTTACCATGACAGCCAGGACGCTACTAAAGTCCCGGCTGCCATGAAAAAGTAGTGGGGAGCCAGGGGAGAAGCTACTTACCTTCCGTGTGTCTCCTGGGGCGCTCCACAATGATGTCACAGTGCCCCTACGTCACATGATCACATTATCCATGTGATGTAGGGGCGCTGTGACATCATTGTGGAGCACCCTTGGAGCCGCACGGACGGTAAGTAGCTCCTCCCCTGGCTCCCACTACTTTTCCATGGCAGCCGGGACTTTAGTAGCGTCCTAGCTGCCATGGTTACCATTCAGAAAGGTAAACGTCAGATCCAGCGATGCGCCAAAACAACATTTAGCTTAAAGTCGGATCCGGATTAATGCTTTTCAATAGGCATTAATTCCAGATCCGTCCTTGCGGCATGCCTTCAATTTTTTTGGCCCAAGGAAAATCCGCAGCATGCTGTGGATTTTTCAACGGCAAAAAAACGTTTGAATACTGAACTGAAGACATCCTGATGCATCCTGAATAGATTTCTCTCCATTCAAGATGCACTGGGACAATCCTGATCAGTATCTTTCCGTCTTAGAGCCCCGAGGACGGAACTCTAGCACGGAAAGGAAAAACGCAAGTGTGAAAGAGGCCTAAGCACTTGTGAGTATCTCTTATTTTTGGTTATATGACTAAAACATTATTGCTTCGGGGGGGGGGGGGGGTCTGGGGTGACACCATTTTCTACCACACCGGGTGACACCAGCCCTAGCAACGCCACTGCATATAATAGAAACTGTGCTCAATTCAAAGTGCATTTTGTGCATATTTCATCATCTGTGATAATTGTTCAATTGGTTGAACATGTGCTGAATACATAATTCATTAAAATTACCTAAATGATGGGGGAAAGTCGGAGGAACCATTTCCCCCATCATTTAGGTAATTTTAATGAATTATGTATTCAGCACATGTTCAGCCTATGTAAAAGGGCTGCCAAAAATTACAAGGAACCGGCACTACAATACACCCTTTATTACACATAAACAAGAATATCATACACACCCTTGAAAAATTATAATTGGTGGCCTGCTGGTGACACTCAAAAACATTTTGAGCAAGGGCCTGCTGGTGACCCTCTAAACTATTAGGGGCAAAGGAATGCTGCTGAGCTTACACTCTAAAACATTATATGCTAGTGCCTGCAGGTGAGCAGACGCTCTAAAACTTTATATGGGAGTGCCTGCAGGTGAGCTGCCGCTCGAAAACATTATATGCGAGTACATGCTGTTCAAATGATGCTCTAAAACATTATATGCGAGTGCATGCTGAACAGTTGACGCTCTAAAACACTATATGCTAGGGCATGCTGTTCAGCTGACGCTCTAAAACATTATATGTGAGTGCATGCTGTTCAGCTGACCCTATAAAAAAATGTGAGTTGAGGGACTGCAGTTGAGCTGACCCTTTAAAAAAATTAGAGTGGAGGGAATATATACAATCAGGATCAGGATCAGGAGAAAACAAGATTCAACCATATACTCATTTTTTGTGGTAAAAAAGGTGCATGGGAATACACTACAATAGACTGAGTACATTATAAATGATAGATTGAAATTGCCTTTATGTTCATCATCAGTTCAGCTCTCCTCTGGTGTAGTTGAGAAGATGGGGGCAATCCGGGACTTGTTCATTTTTATCTGAGTCAACCTGTCAGCATTGCCAGTGGACACGCGGACACGCTTATATGTTATAATGCCACCAACAGCACTAAATACACGCTCTGACAAAACACTGGAGGCAGGGCAGGCCAGCACCTCCAAGGAGTAGTTGTAAGGCACTGAGAGAACATTTAGGACCCTGACATGGTCTGCTATGTATTCCTTCACCATCTTCTAAAACTTTTCACTCCTTGTACCGCTAGGCCGCACTTCAGGCTAAGGTTGCTGACGGGGTGTCATGAATGTGTCATGAATGTGTTGCTCTGCCTTTGTTGGAACTGCTGTATGCTGTGTGTTCCCCTTGTCTCCCTTCCTCGGTTGCCTAAGGAAGTACGGACTCTGCCGGCCGCGTTGTCAGATGGAAAACTTTGGAGCAATCTCTCAACAAGTACCTTCTGGTATTGCACAGTTTTACTTGTCCTCTCCACCACAGGAATGAGAGATGAGAAGTTCTGTTTGTAGCGGGGGTCAAGAAGGGTGTTATCTAAAATGCGTATAACATTTCCAAGAGAAATGGACTACTTAAAAGTGGCACTATTGAAGGCAAAAGAAAAGTGCATTAGGCTTGTCAGTAAAAGCAAAAAAAGGAAGAGACCACTGTGGTACTCAGCAGAAGTGGCCAAAATCATTAAAAACAAAAAGATGGCATTTAGTAAATTTAAAAACACCCAAAACGAGGATGACAGGGAAATATATAAGATTAGGCAAACAGAGGCCAAGCAAGTTATAAGAGCTTCTACAGCTCAGGCAGAAGAGAAATTAGCTCAGTCAGTGAAAAAAGGTGATAAGACATTCTTTAGATACATAAATGAAAAAAGGAAATTAAAACAAGGAATTACCAAATTAAAAACAAAAGAAGGAAGGTATATGGAAGAGGATAAAGAACTAGCTGACTGCCTCAATGAATACTTCTGTTCAGTTTTTACAAAGGAAAATGAAGGAGAAGGACCTCAGTTAGGGAGGAAGACTAATGAATCCTTTTAAGCATGTGTCTTTACAGAGGAAGAGGTTCTAAGTCAGCTGTCTAAAATTAATACAAATAAATCACAGGGGCCTGATGGAATACACCCAAAGTTATTAAAAGAGCTTAGAGGTGTACTAGCAAAACCATTAACAGATTTATTTAACCAATCACTGGTAACATGAGTCGTCCCAGAAGATTGGAAATGAGCAAACGTTGTGCCAATTCACAAGAAAGGTAGTAGAGAGGAATCGGGCAACTATAAGCCAGTAAGCCTGACATCAATTGTCGGGAAATTAATGGAAACCACACTCAAGGAGAGGATTGTGGAACATCTAAAAACCCATGGGTTGATTGATAAAAAACAGCATGGGTTTACTTCAGGGGGGAGATCATGTCAAACTAATCTTATTGACTTTTTTGATTGGGTGACTAAAATAATAGATGGCGGAGGTGCAGTAGACATCGCTTATCTGTACTTTAGTAAGGCTTTTGATACTGTCCCACATAGAAGGCTTATCAATAAACTGCAGTCTTTGAGCTTGGACAGATTGTTGAATGGATTAGGCAGTGGCTGAAGCACAGAAAACAGAGGGTTGTAGTCGATGGAGTATATTCGGACCATGGTATTGTTACCAGTGGGGTACCTCAGGGATCTGTTCTGAGACCCATATTGTTTAATATCTTCATCAGCGAAATTGCAGAAGGCCTCAATAGTAAGGTGTGTCTTTTTGCTGATGACACAAAGATTTGTAACAGGGTTGATGTTCCTGGAGGGATACACCAAATGAAAAAGGATTAGGGAAAACTAGAGGAATGGTCAAAAATCTGGCAACTAAAATTTAATGTCGATAAGTGAAAGATAATGCACCTGGGGCGTAAAAACCCAAGAGCAGAATATAAAATCAGTGATACAGTACTAACCTCAGTATCTGAGGAAAGGGATTTAGGGGTCATTATATCAGATGACCTAAAGGTGGGCAGACAATGTCATAGAGCAGCAGGTAATGCCAGCAGAATGCTTGGGTGTATAGGGAGAGGCATTAACAGTAGAAAGAGGGAGGTGCTCGTGCCGCTCTACAGAGCACTAGTGAGACCTAATTTGGAGTATTGTGTGCAGTACTGGAGAACATATCTGCAGAAGAATATTGAAACTTTGGGCGTTCGGCCCATTTATTAGGGTACTTGGATGCCATGTGGCGGATCATTATGGTGGTGGTGAGGATGCTAGTGTTTACACCCCGGCTCATTTTGGTACGGCACAGGTTGCAAACTACCACTTCTTTTGTCGTCTGCACTTTCCTAAAAAAAGTGCCATACTGCGGAACACCTACCTCTTGGCAAGGTAGATTTTTGCATGGGGGTGCTCGGTGTAACGGTTGCAGGCCTGTTTGGTGTGAGCCGACTTCTCCCTTTTGCAACCCATCTGCCTCTTCCAGACTGTTGCGGAGCTGCGGATCCCTCCCCCTCGGTACTGCTGTCCTCGCTCTACTTTTCTCCTTCTCATGTTGGGTCAGTGACCTCATCGTCCACTACCTCTTCTTCCACTTCCTCACTCTGCTCATCCTATTGACTTGACCTAACCACAACCTCAATAATTGACAACTGTGTCTTATCATCATCCAACTCATAAACAAATAATTGTAGTTCACCACCATCATCTTCTTGAGACTGTGAAGGTTTAAGAGGTTGGGAATCAGGGCACAATATCTCAGGTCCCTCTTCAAGCATGCTTGGCGAGAGGGCCAAATCTAATAGTGGGGCTGGAAAGAGCTCCTCGGAATATCCGAGTGTTGGATCACTTGTTTGGCAAGCCTCTCCATGGTGGGAGGAAGGATGATCAGAGTGAGGATTCAGTTGACCAGACTCTTGGCTACAGAGACTGGACCTGGTGGAAGAGAGGGTGGTGCTTAACCGACTGGAAGCATTATCTTCAGCAATCCAACCGACCAACTGTTTGCACTGGTCCGACTTGGACAGTGTTGTCCTGCGCCGCCCAGCAAAGTTGGACATGAAGCTGTGTACGGTGGATTTTTTTTTTTCTGGTGCACTGGCAGCAGTTACAGTTTCATTGCACCCAGGGCCACGGCCTCTGCGTGCACCATCAGCATCACGCCTACTTCCCCGTCCCTTAGTGCTCGCCTTCTTCATATTAATAGTTTTGTCACTTGATGTGGCGCAGATTGTTTTACTGTCTGCTAAAGACACCGTTTTCAGATGCAGGACAGTATATGTCACAGAAACCCACAGAATATGGACACTGTATTAGGCCCAGATTATTGGAATGTGTAATACAGACACTGTTTGCAGATGTAGTATAGTATTGGTTACAGAACACCACAGATTATGGACACTATATTAGGCCCAGATTATTGGAATTTACAATACAGCCACTGTTTTCAGATGCAGGACAGTATATGTCACAGAAACCCACAGAATATGGACGCTATATTAGGCCCAGATTATTAGAATTTGCTATTCTGACACTGTTTTCTGGTGTAGTACAGTATTGGCTAAAGAACACCACAGATTATTGACACTATATTAGGCCCAAATTGTTAAAAAGACAGTCTGCGGATGATGTACAGTATATGTCGCTAATAGGTATAAAATAAAAATATCTTGCAGCTGTCAAACACACACAGTATTACTTAAAAGGACGTTGGGGTCTTTGAAAAGCTTTTGGTAGTAAAAACAGCAAATTTTTCTCTCTGCACTATCCGTCCCTTCCGAAGCACTGTCTCTGAGACTGCAGGCGGTAAATAGATTGCTGCACTAAAACACACACACAGTAGCACCCGATGATGCGTTACGGCCAGCCAATCACTGTAATGCCAGCAGCCAACATGGCTACTGGCATTACAGGGAGGGCAGTACTTACCTGCACCTTTATTGGCTGCTTAAAACCCGCGAAACGTGTGGAGTGGAGACACGAGCATTGCGCTCGAGCACATGCGGTACTCGGTCGAGTACCACCATGTGCCGAGCATAGCAATGCTCGAGCCAAGCAAATATTCGGCCGAGCATGCTCGCTCATCACTAGTAAAATCCTTTTGAAAAATTGTCCGGAAACTAAACAGATCTCAAAAGGTTTTCTTATCTCTAGATGATATGAAAAACAATTATGCAGGAAATGGCATCAGTACAATCATTTTGTTCACTGGCATAAATGAAGGGATTTTAATCTTAAAAATGTATATTTCGTTTTCTAATGTATTTTTGCTTTTTACTTGACTTTTTTCAACAATTTGGAATAATCATTGTTTGTTCACTAGTTCACTGAAAAGATGAGAATATTTTCTTTTAATGACTCTAGCACATGGATTTGATTTATTTACTGCACATCTGGGATTGGAATATCAGTGTGCATTTTTTTTCTTTCTTTCCAAGTAATGATTATGCTTGTTTTTAATGAAAATACTAAATAAAGTTATAACACACTAAGAAGAAAGCACATCCTGGCTATAGTAGTAGAGCACAATGATCAAGGCCAAACACATACATGATACATTACAGTGTCTACATTATGGTGCTCGGTCAGGAGCTGAGCGGGTACCATATTAAACTGATAATTGCTGTTTTATACAACAGACACCTGGAAACAATTTCCATGATCAGAGAACTCTGATCACTGACATTTAACCCCTTAGATGCCATAGTTAATTGAGACCATGGCATCTACCTAAGTAGTCATTTACCACCAGCTGCTTTCTCCCTGTTGCCGACTTCTCACCATCCCCCACGACGAGAGCATAGCCACTCAGTTGCTATGGCAGCCAGAAGTTCCAGGCCAGCCACAGAAAATTTCCTATTGTGTCCTGCCAGTAGCAGGGAAATGTTTTATTTTATTACTCCCTTTTCCAATTTCACAAAAAAAAGATAATTGAAATCATCCAAAAAGCCTAAATTATAAAATATAAAAACCTTTTTCCCTTGAAATGCATGCCATAATGGAAAAGGTAATTTAAAATAGCCATATCGCCATATGGTCGTCAGCAAATTGCAATGGAAAGACATTTTGTTTCTCATAGTTTTTATGCTTTTAAAGCATTAAACATAACAAAAACTAATATGTGTCATTTTTACCACCAAGAGAATGTCTTAAATACAAAACCCTTAAAACAACAACAGTTATGGCTCTTGAAAGGCAGTAAAGAAACAAAAACAAAAAAAATATATATATAATAATTAAGGGTTTAAAAAGCAGGTAAACATTATGCAAAAGTCTAGACTTACATACCATAACTGTGCACCCAATTTATTTCACATTTGAACTTTACAGGTGCAACACATATGAAATGTCTTGCCATTTCTTTGCAGTGTATTGGAATGGTTTCCTGTGGATGAAAGACTGCTGTTTCAGTTGAACAAGTACATATTCACATATGAAGAGGGCTCTCAAAAGCGGTCCAAAACGGATCAGTTTTGTACTAATGCAATCTGAATGGAAAAGGATCCACTAAGAATGCATCAGTTTGCCTCCGTTCAGTCACCATTCTGCTCTGGAGGCGGACACCAAAACACTGCCTGCAGCGAAACCAAATAGATCCGTCCTGGCACAATGGGGACGGATCCATTTTCTCTGACACAATCTGGCACCATAGAAAACGGATCCGTCCCCCATCGACTTTCAATGGTGTTTAAGATGGATCTGTCATGGCTATAGAAGACATAATCCAACCGGATCCGTTCATGACAGATGCATGCGGTTGTATTATTGCAACGGAAGCGTTTTTACAGATCCATGACGGATCTGCAAAAAACGCTAGTGTGAAAGTAGCCTTAGAGATTCTATAACTCCATTTATAGCATTTGAAAGGGAATGATGACAAACTATCAATCAGCTGTAACTATTCCAAGAGGTATAGTAACATCTGATATATATATTATTTTTAAAATATTAATCTAAGGCTTATACAGTATGAAGTAGCAGACCACAGTTTATTTTATTATCACCCCCTATTCTTAGCATTACCTCATTTAAATCTCTAATAATAACATTTTCTCAAGCTGAAGGCTTTGCTGCCCTCATCTGGCATGTAATGTTTTTACAGATACATCTCTATGTTCTGTATGTTTTAAATGCGAGGGAAATTTCTCTCATTTTGATGTTAATTAGTATTTTGTGATTAGATTTGGCTAACAGGGTGTAATGAAGCTAAGATAAAATAAAAAAAAACTTTATGTGATAGGTACGCTAAAAATGGGTTATTTATGCCCAATTTAATTATAAAAAAAAATCAGTAGTAGGACTGATGCCTGTCACTTTTTGTTCAAACCCCCCACTGAGACTGCCAGTCACTAAGTATTTATTGTACATAAAAAACAGCATGTTTGGGGGATAAATGGGTAGGTAGCGTTTGCCAATCCCACCATTAAGGAATGGTGCATATGACCCCGTTCACAACTAGTTAAAGAAGTGTCTGTAATGGCTTTAAAGTGGATGGCATGTCAATGCTGATAATCTGGCAGCTAGACCCCGAGGAGGAGACAAGATCAGTAGCAGCATTCCCACCTCATCACTGCCTGTAGTGGCATAGTGCTGCAGAAGCCTCCTATTCACTCTTGCTGAAGGGAGGCTCCTTCCCCACTAGGGGAAACCATCTCTACCTAAATGTTGCTAGATGGAAGGTTATAATTGCCCTACTTTCTATACTCTGCACCTTAGATATTCAGGCTAGACGCATTTCCACATCTACCGATGTATCATCAGTGGCCCTGCAAGCTTGTTTAACAGTAAAGGAACATTGCACATGCCCAGTCCAGTGTAGCAGGGTAGCACGTCCGGCACTAGTGCAGCCGTGAAGTGGTCACCGACTGCTGATCCTTATCCTGGGTATAACTCCGCCCTTTGCCTGGTACAAACCCACACAGCGGAAAATCATGTGAAGGAAGGAGTGCCAGAACCGCAGACACTCCTCACCTGGTATTGCAACTATTAAGAACAACAGTGGATTAATAACAACAAAATGTGGCCAAAAAAGGAGAGGCACTCATAGGGTAAGTATGTAAAACTAAAGTGACCCTCAAGAAGGGAAATGTAGTCTGCTCACCTGTTTGTGTTGTGCTAACCTGGGCACAACACCAGTCAAGGCAGAGGAAGGAATGTTGCTGGTCGGTGTAGTCAATACTATCAGAAATCCTTAGGGCGGGAGCCAAACCGCCGGCTGGATGAAATGTAGCGCTGGAGTGGGGCTGGACCATTGTAGTCGAGCTTGTAGTGGATAGTATGAGTATGAATGCAATTTTCTTTTATTTTTGGTTCAGGATAATGCGTTTCAGGGTACGTAGGACCCCTTTGTCAAGTTGCTTGTGATGCTGGCAGAGCGCAGTCAGGGCCGGGGGCAGATCTTTACATTGCTATACTGGTGACACTGCTGGATCAGGTCAGGTCTGGACTGTTCAGTCAGGTCACAGTGCAACGCATACTCTCCTCCAGGCATAACACAGAAGCTCCCACTGTGGGAGTGTACGGAGAACTGAGTTTTAAGCGCACAGTAAATGGTTCGCTTTAGGTATAAAAAAGAGTAAGAACCATACAAAATTGATTAATAAAGTATATTAGAAATAGTTTTATAAAGGCATTAGGGACATCATATTAAAAATTATTAGTTGCTTAGTTACTCTTTAAGGGTGCGGGGTGCTGTAGAGGTTACCTTTTAAAGGAGGGGTGCATTGACTGTTAAGGGGGTAGGCCACTGTGGAAATCACTTTTAAGTGGTGGGCCACTGTGTAGGTTAGTGTAAACGCGACTGAGCACTGTGGAGGTCATAGTTAAAGGGGTGGGGTTCTGTGGAGGTCACTGTTAAGGGGGCTAGCTACTGTGGAGGTCACTGTTAAGGGAGTGGGATACTTTAGAGGTCACTGTTAAGGGGGTGAGGTGCTGTGGATGTCATTGTTAAGAGGGCAGGCCTCTGTGGAGGTCAATATTAAGTGGGTGGGCTGCTGTGAAGGTCAAAGTTAAGGGGGTGCGCTGCTTTGGATGTCAATATTAAGAGGCAGGGTGCTGTGGAGGGTCAGTGTTAAGGGGACGGGCTGCTGTGGAGAAAACTATTATGGGGCAGTGAGGGTCACAGTTCATGGGGAGGGGCACTGTGGAGGTCACTGTTAAAGGGTCATGCTGCTGTGGAGGTTATAGTTAATGGTGTGGACTGCTGTGGACGTTACTATTAAGGGGGAGTGATGCTGTATACGTCACTGTTATAGGAAACTCTGTGGATATATTTTAACCTCACAAGCAAACATTAAATTCAATTGTGGAAATATACCCGTGTGAAGCTGGGTCATCCTGCTATATATTATATATCTTGGACATATTCTTTCAGAAGACCACCCCATAGAAGATCATGTTTTTCTAACCTCATTTATTTAAGAAAACTTTTGTTTTTAACAATGGTGCTTGAGTAGTACACAGCAAAAAGGATAAACAAGTACAAAATAGATATCTAAAAGAACACACAGGTCTCCAGAAAACAATGGTTAAATAGACTGTAATGACATTCAAATAAAATGACAGCATTAAAATACAAAGTAACAAAATGCAAGATATCAAAAATAGAAGGATCTCTCTGTCGAGGAGGATGAAATATTTCCATTTTGAGTCAAGCTACATTGTTCAGAAGGGAAGTAGTTGGTTCAGGACAAATACACTTATACTTAACATCACAGGTATGGATATACAGAAGTGGGTTAGATTAAAATCTATGGTCAAGGCATTTGGAGGAACATTGGTCTAAAATTGTTTTCCCAGGTCAAAAGTTCCACTTTTTCTAACCAGTGGAGGATGGAGATCGAAGTCCGCATATTTACAGTGAAGTGCGGTGAAAGATCATGTTTGGAGGGCATAAAATTGTGAATAGTGGGAACTCAGAGAAAGATATGTTCTGGGTAATTTTTGTTGACCATTTATGTTTTTTTTTTTTATTTACCTAGTGACATAATTATGTGATTTGGGGAAAAGAGTAGAATATAATAAGCATTCTGAGAGCAAAGTACATATTCAAAATCATCTGTAGGGAAAGACCAGTTTTTTTATTTATTTATATTTTTTTTCAAATTACATGTGTTTTGTTCCAGTGGTGTTAAAATGTTATAGGAGTTTTCTGGTCTCCTGATGTAGTTGGAAAGCCAATAAAAGTTTAACAAGTATTTAGCTTACAAATTCTTTGGGGAATTTCCAAGTCATTTCCATCGCTTCAACTCCTGGTAAAACATGTAATATAGAATCAAGCAATTTTTATACCGTTTGAGGAATGTTTTTGAGGGAATCTTGCGGAAAAGGAGACACTTTTCTTATCAGTTAGATTCCCAAAGCAGGTGGTTAATCATTCTGTTCAATAACCTACAAAGCTGACCGTATGACAGTTCCGGTAGAAAAGAGAAGTCCTGCAATAATTAAAAAGGTAGACTTTTACCAAAATCCAATATGTGATTCATTTATAAGGGATGGTCTGAGAGGGTAGTGTTCAATGAGGACTAAGGTGATTGGGCAATAGGTTTCCTTGACAGTAATGATAGAAGTGTACAAACATTAAAGGGCAAGGGGAATTCCATGTGATGTCCTTGTGTCAACTGCACCCTTTTTGATGTTTCTTGTGATTTGGTGAAGAAGGAAAAAACTGTGTTGCCCCAGGAGATTATTTTCCAGATCTATGTGTGCAGCATATTTTAAAACCAGCTGTAACCAATGTAAACCAGTTATAACCAGTGAGATAAGTGATCCTAGCTCTGTAGTAAGGTTTTGCAATATGTATGAATGTCAAATAAAGCAAAAACCCCACCCCAACCTCACAATATTAAACTGCATATGTTGTTTTGTAGGCTAATCTAGGCTGTTTGCTGTTCTAAAGGAATTTTATAAATAAGTTATGACAAGATTTGAAGAAAGACTGGGGTATGTGCAGAGGCAGAACTACTCCTCTGATGTAAACGTTCTCTTTCCTCATCTATCCACTGGAAGCAGATCACCATGATATTTAAGACATGTCTCGTCTCTGCAGAGTTTATCACACAGACAGACATCTTACTTCCTCAATTTTCCATTATCCACCCTCTAAAGTACTCTTAACAGTTATAAGGTACCTTATAGCAACTCCAGTTGTTACACAGCCACCTGTAGCCCCTACATATTTATGTACTCCCAATAGTGATTATTGCACTTATTGCCCCCAATAGAGGCTATTGACTCCTGTAGAGCCTATATCTCCCAATTATGCCTATTAAATGCCTACAACCTCTAGTAGTTACAAAAAAATACATATGTTCTCACCTCACTTCCGCCCTCTGCGATTTAGGCCAGTGTTGCAATTTCACAGACTGGGCTGTTGTGATTACATTGCACTGCCTATGTCATGATGCAGACAGTTGCACTGACATTATTGAGCTCGCCTCCATCACTCTATGGCTTCAAAGGCTTCATCTCTAGAACTTTGATGCCTATGTGAGTGAACAGCGGGAATGGAAGCCATGGACTCCCATTCCCCGGTAGAGTATTAAAACGCGGGCTACTGGGCAAACAACCAAGGCCCAAGCCCCAGGTGTTTGCCCAGGAATATGGGCATTTTGGGGTGACCATGGGC
Organism: Bufotes viridis; assembly: GCA_033119425.1. Lineage (NCBI taxonomy): Eukaryota > Metazoa > Chordata > Amphibia > Anura > Bufonidae > Bufotes > Bufotes viridis. Next base: position 367,431,427 of record CM065591.1, on the reverse strand, counting down.
CCCTCTGCAGCATCAGACACAGGGTGGCCACCACAAACAACCCAATTGTAATCCACCATTGGGTATGTGGATTAGAACATTCTGCAGCATGTAAAGGAGTCTGGCTAAGATATATGTTTTCAAAATGCTTTCTGTCCCATCCAGAAAGAAAATTGTTGAAAAAAGCTGTCTAGTAGATGATTGAAGGGAGTATTTGCTTTAAGTGATGTCACAGTGGTTTGTAGAGTAGAAAGGGATTCTGACTCGCTTAGATTGATTTCAGAATTGAAAATTTTCGCTGAATGTGTTAAGGTCTGTAGCTGTCACACAGTTCATTGTCTTAACCGTCTTTGGAAATTGAGATGTAAGTTTCCAGTACCTGATGGGAGAAGTGATTGCCAGATATGTTGTAATTACATATAGAGATGAGCGAATTTCGCAAAAATTCAATTCGCTGGTTCACCGTATTTTTCTGGTAAAAATTGGATTTGATCTCAATATATTTGCGGCAAATTACATTCAAAAACAGCTATTTCCTAGCTGCTGAGAGCCTTTATAGTGGTGTTGAGCACTGTGCCTTGCAGTAACATGCATAGGGAGTCTGCTTTGGTAGTGAAATAATACTGTGAGTCCGTATGACATGCAGATGACAGACGTCGCTCTTAGAATCACTGCATACTTCACTTATTTGCGCCATCACTGGGCCAAAACTGACCAAATAACTCAAGTATCACCTCAGCCTTACAGGTAGATGTTAGCATCGATAAGAAGCGCATTCCTTTTACACCCTTGTCAGCTGATTCCACATAGATGTCTACAGAAACTGTTCTATTAAACGCTTATACAAGTAGAGCCCCCCTAACAGAGTAGAGAGGGTGTCAGCAGTAAGTTTGTGTTGATGCCACTGATTATTTTGCCCTTACTCTGATTCGTCAGAAAAATAACCCCCAAAAAACTGATCCTGTCTGTTGAGCATCTGCCTTCACTTGGTCAGCATTTGGTCAGTATTGTTAACACCAAAAAAAAACAGGAGTGGATCCAAAACAAAGATGACACGTAAATGGAATATTTGTCTTCTGTGTTTTCTACCCACTCATGCTTTTGGCTACCAAATCATAAGTTATTTCTGATGGGACCATACAGGCCATCAAGCTGATACACAAACAGGATCCGTTGTGTGTCTCATATTTCCTTCCTTCTGACAGATCTAAAGAAGTGTCAAATAAATGATAATGTCAGCCAGGCCAAAAGCCACAATAGTGAGCCAGTCATGAAGTGGGGAGGGTGGGAACAGCATGAGAAGTCCACAGAGTGGACCTATGGCATAGTGGTTAGGTGGAAGCAGTATAATGAGACCACAGAGTCACCCAATGACAGGGTCTGGAGGTGGAAGCAGTATGAGGAGGCTGCCAAGTGGCACAATGACAGAGTCTGCAGGTGGCGGCAGTAAGAGGAGGCCACCGAGTGGCACAATGACCAAATCTGAAGGTGGCAGCAGCATGAGGATACCACAGAGCGGCACATTGACAGAGTCTGGAGGTGGCAGCAGCATGAATAGGCCAGAGAGTGGAACAATAACAGAGTCTGTAGTTGGTAGCAACATGAGTAGGCCACAGAGTGACACAATGAAATAATTCAAAAAAGATTTTGCCGCATATAAGTGCAGCGCTTAATGCCGAATACAAGTTTTTTCTCCACCGAAATAATTCAAAAAAGATTTTACCGCATATAAGTGCAGTGCTTAATGCTGAATACAAGTTTTTTCTCCATCAAAATAATTCAAAAAAGATTTTACTGCATATATCTGCAGTGTTGAACGCCAAATATTTTTTTCTTTTTCTACTAATATACGCAGGATATATGAGGTTGATTTCCTTTCAGGGAATTGAGATCATAAGACCATCACCTAGGGGCGGAGATTTCGACCAACGGGTACTGCGTAAAGAAGCAGAGTGGACCTTTAGGCTGGGGACAGTCCAGCCAGGGGGTCTAAATGATCGGATTTCCTATGCCTGCTTCATAGACTGAGGGGGTTCTCTTCTTTTCCCCTTCAAATTCTTCTCATAACCAATTTTATTGTTTGTTGTGGATTACCCTCCATGGCATCAAATTGACATCATGTGGTATGCTTTGTTTTATATAATAAACATATATCTCTAACGTTCTGTAGTAATGACACAATCCATTGTCAGTATAGTTGGTTTATACACTTTACTAATCAAAATGTACTTCACCCATACTTTGGTATACTGTGAGCACTAGATGCTTTACTAAACAATCCCTGGGGTATTAAATATGGTGGGCATGTATGGTATGGCTTGATGTCAAATTGAACCATAATGCCCAGCAATCCCTTAGGGGATGACAAGTAACTCTAGCACATATGCTCACTCTATGCCATGTAATTATATGGGGATGTCCCTCCCGATATTGTATTCTCTGATGAGAAGCTTGCCATAATAGATCCCACGTATCGTTGCAGGAAGGAGGGGCAGGACTAAATATGCGACACAGAGCGTCCGGCGTTGCTATAGCAGCGACGTGAATGCGGGCGCTCAGTTGACTGTCCCTGCCCCTCGATCCGCCCCCTAGGGGTGTGGCCTCAGCTACTTGAAGCGGCAGCCGGCGCGGCCGCTTCACGGCCATCACAGCGCCGGAGGACGCCGCCACAGCATGTTAGTGTGGCAGCGTTTAGGCAGGTATCTTTAATGTTTGTGGCTCCTGATGATTCTACAAAGAGGAAACGTTAGCAATGAGACAGGAGACCCGCCTATATGAGTGATTGAGGTGGTTGGGGGCGATAGAGAAGCACTTTTGTAAGCATATCTAGAGATAATTAATAGCCAGCTGGCATTACTATGTATGCTATAATATAAAAGTGCTTTCTGAGTAACAGCAAGGGGTCATTTAAACACATGACCGTCGCATGTCTCTCTAACCCCTATGTGCACATAGCACAGTGTGCACTTGTTAATCACCTCATTATACACATGTGGACTCACTTCTATGGTCTACACTCAGACGGACCAATTGTTGTGACCCCGCATGTGTTGTTTGTGGTCTCCTCACAACAAATCATAGGACGGTAGGAATGTGAATGGCAACATTGTGCCTGCCGTCTGATGAGGAGACACATACATGTATGAATGGCAACACAGCACCCTGGTTTTAAATTAAATAATAAAAGCTATATTTTAGCGTCTTTGTCATATTCAGTGATAGCTACAATCCAGACGCGTTATTCTTTATAATAGGCATTCAGTGATCGCTACTAATATACGCCACTAAAGTCTTTTCAACAGAGGGTTATAGACTGTCAGTATCCAAATAACAACGGCGCCTGAGCAGTGATCTGAAGAGAACGGAACGTGGCGGGGGAAGTAGGTCCGCGCTGGAAGAGTGAGACGCAGTCCTCAGGCGGTTTATGTGCTGCAGAAAAGTACCCATAGTGTCCAGTAAGCAATACCGCAGATAGATGCGGGCTGGTGTATATTAGTTCGCATTTTTGTGCTGGGTTAGTGCATTGTGTATTCACCTGTATTGTTGTGCCGCTCTTATGGACATCGTCACTTAATCACGCAGTGTGTGAAACGTAAATACAAAATTTCAACACAACGTAATTCAGTCCATACCACAAAAAGGACTTTCCCACATATAACTGCAGCGCTGAACGCTGAATATATCTTGATAAGTTATGGGCAACTTTCCTATTGGTTTGGCTTGCTAGAATTCGCGAATATGTGGAATATAATGTGATATATATTATTAAAAATGATTATTATTCTTTTTTTTTTCATCTGAACCCATTACATTTACTAATGGGTTCAGATGAAAAAAATAAAAAAGTGAATATTCGTTTTTATGAATATATCACTACATTCTATATATTCGCCATTTCTAGCAAGCCAACCCAATAGGTAAGTTGCCTATAACCCACCCTTACTCGATTAACACGCATATTACATTGCTGATTTTTTACATAAGATGAAATAAATTAAATTATGAAGATAGAATATTCAAATTCACTACAGACTACGATATTGCAGCCTTCTCACATTGGCCCACAAGCAAGAAGCAGGCAGGCAATGGGTTCAGATGAAGAAAAGAAAAAAAGACGAAATATTCGCTTTAACAAATATATATATCACTATATTTTAAATTTTAGTGAGTTCTCAAAGTGCTGATATTCGCAATAAAAATTCGCAATTCGAATATTCACGCTCAACACTAAACTGCAACAGTGAACACTGGATATATTATTATTTTTCTACTGATATATGTCACTAAAGGTTTTTAAAGATATAAGTGCAGGAGCGAATGGCGAATGTATATTTCTTTTTTAACTGCTATACATGAATAAAGGTTTTTCAAGATATAAGTGCAAAAATGCCAACGCTACACACTCATAATACGATGCGTGACTATACTAATGTTCACCAAATAACCATAAAGGGACACGCATTACAATTTAACAAACTTTATTAGTTGATAAAAGACCAACAGCATACACGATATCAATATAAAAATAATTATATATGGCAGCAATACAGATAGTGGCCAAGACATGTGGCTCCCCTCTCACACACAGAAAAACACCGATAGTTCTCCTATATAAGGTAAAAAACCTTCTACAAAAATGCTGACATAGACAGACACATCCCCAATACAACAATTGTATAACAGAACAAGGCCCCACTTAAGCTAATATAGTGGACAAACCACACGAACACTGCAACAAGGAGGCATGTATGTTCCATAAATGTATACCTGAGGGACACTTGCAGAGGAGACACGGGTCTCTATTGCAGGGAGGCCCACCCCGACGTACGTTTCGCTCCACTTTTCCTTGAGAAAGCGGAGCGAAACGTACGTCGAGTGGGCCTCCTCTGCAATAGAAACCCGTGTTCTCCTCTGCAAGTGTCCCTCAGGTATACATTTATGGAACATATATGCCTCCTGTTGCAGTGTTCGTAGATTTGTCCACTATATTAGCTTAAGTGGGCCTTATTCTGTTATACAATTGTTGTATTGGGGATGTGTCTGTCTATGTCAGCATTTTTGTAGAAGGTTTTTTACCTTATATAGGAGAACTATCGGTGTTTTTCTGTGTGTGAGAGGGGAGCCACATGTCTTGGCCACTATCTGTATTGCTGCCATATATAATTATTTTTATATTGATATCGTGTATGCTGTTGGTCTTTTATCAACTAATAAAGTTTGTTAAATTGTAATGCGTGTCCCTTTATGGTTATTTGGAAAACAAGATATAAGTGCATCAGCGAATGGCGAATGTATATTTATTTTTCTACTAATATACGGCAATAAAGTTTTTTCTACATATTAGTGCACCAGCGATTGGCGAATGTATATTTATTTTTCTACTGCAATGCGCCAGTAAAGGCTTTACCAGATATAACTGCAAAACAACTAAAAGATGGCTTGAAGCAGGATGTGCTCAACCCAAAAATGCAGTTGTGCATATTTATACAGAGGAGCAGATCCTGCACTTGTGGCCTGTTGCAAATGGCGATCCCCAGCAAAAATGCATACGGTGGAGGATGCCCGCAGTGAACCACAAGTACCACAATAGACAACCTACACAAGATGGCAATTGTGTGGATGTGATAAATAATATAACAATATAGCAATAACAAATGACAAGACAGGTGCACACTGCGGTCTTACTAAGCCCTCAAACTGATGTTAAAATTGAGAGATTAATCAACATGTCCTGCTGTGGAGGACATCTCTAAGCCCGAGCACCACTCCAAGGTTTCTCAAGTAGCTCGGGACCTAACACTCACCTACCTGTGCCATATGGGCAATACCATGGGCCAGTGGGCTAAATTATAGGAATGTAAAGGCCGACTCGCAGCAAACTCCTCAGTTACCTCCAGCATGTAACCATGCCTGCAATGGTAGGAGGGAGAAGGCTGTGAGCCCCACCCAAGACTGGCTGATATGGCCCAGGCCTCACAGGTGCACCTAAATGTAGCCTGTGGATGGAAAACAGGCTACATTTACATAGGAGTTTATGCACCTCCAAAAAATTAAATATACAAAACAACTGAAAGGTGGCATGAAGCAGGATGTGCTCAGCCCAAAAATGCAGTTGTGCATATATATATATACAGGGGACCAGATCCTGCACTTGTGGCCTATTGCTAATGGCGATCCCCAGCAAAAATGCACACAGTGGAGGATGCCCACAGTGGACCCCAAGTACCACAATAGACATGCTGGAGGTAACTGAGGAGTTTGCTGCAAGTCGACCTTTACATTCCTATAATTTAGCTCACTGGCCCATGGTATTGCCCATACAACACAGGTAGGTGAGTGTTAGGTCCCGAGCTACTTGAGAAACCTTGGCGTGGCACTTGGGCTTAGGCATGTCCTCCACAGCAGGACATGTTGACTAATCTCTCAATTTTAAAATCAGTTTGAGGGCTTAGTAAGACCGCAGTGTGCACCTGTCTTGTCATTTGTTATTGCAGATATAACTGCAACAGAGAAGTGAGAATATATTTTTCTTTTAGTACTGAAATACGCCCCTATTCACTTTCACCAGAAATAACTGCAGAAGTGACCTGAGAATATATATTTCTTGTTAGACTGAAATAGGCCATGATACGCTTTCACCAGAAATAACTGCAGTAGTGACTTGAGAATATATATTTCTTGTTGGACTGAAAAAAGCCACTATTCGCTTTAACCAGAAAACAATTAAAGAGTACAGTGCGTATATATATTTTTCTTTTTTTGAATGAAATATGTCCCTATACGATTTCAAAATAAATCACTGCAACACTGCAGTGCATATATATATTTGTCTTTTTTTACTGTAATAGGCCCCTATACCCTTTCACCAGAAATAACTGCACAAGTGACCCAAGAATATATATTTCTTTTTGGACGGAAAAAGGCCACTATACGCTTAAACCAGAAAACAATTAACCACTTCAGCCCGCCCAGCTTAAACACCCTTAATGACCAGGCCACTTTTTATTCTGCACTACACTACTTTCACAGTTTATTGCTCGGCCATACAACTTACCACCCAAATGAATTTTACCTCCTTTTCTTCTCACTAATAGAGCTTTCATTTGGTGCTATTTCATTCTTGCTGACATTTTTACTTTTTTTGATATTAATCCAAAATGACCGAAATTTTTGCCCAAAAATGAAATTTTTTACTTTCTGTTGTAATTTTTTTTAAAAAAAAGCTACATTTCTATATAAATTTTTCTCTAAATGTATTGTTCTACATGTCTTTGATAAAAAAAAATGAAATAAGTGTGTATTTATTGGTTTGGGTAAAAGTTATAGCGTTTACAAACTATGGTGCAAAAAAGTGAATTTCCGCATTTTGAAGCAGCTCTGACTTTCTGAGCACCTGTCATGTTTCTTCAGGTGCTAGAATGTCAGGATAGTATCAATACCACCCAAATGACACCATTTTAGAAAGAAGACACCCCAAAGTATTCGCTGAGGGGCATGATGAGTTCATGTATCATTTCATTTTTTTTAGCAGAAAATTACACTTTCTGAGGGAAAAAAAAAATAATAAAGTTTCCATTTCTTCTAACTTCTGGCAAAAAAAAAAAAAAATCTCCCACAGACTCACTATGCCCCTCAGTGAATAAATTTGGGTGTCTACTTTCCGAAATGCGGTCATTTGTGGGGTGTGTTTACTGTTCTGGCATTTTGGGCGGGGCTAAATTGTTAGCAGCCCTGTAAAGCCTAAAGGTACTCTTTGGACTTTCGGCCCCTTTACACACCTAAGCTGCAAAAAAGTGGCACACGTGGTATCGCCGTACTCAGAAGAAGTAGGGCAATGTGTTTTGGGGTGTATTTTTACATATACCCATGCTGGGTGAGAGAAATATCTCTGTAAACTGACAACTTTGTATAAAAAAAATTAAAAAGTTGTCATTTACAGAGATATTTCTCACACCCAGCATGGTTATATGTAAAAATACACCCCAAAACACATTGCCCTATTTCTCCTGAGTACGGCGATACCACATGAGTGACACTTTTTTGCAGCCAAGATGCACAAAGGGTCCCAAATTCCAATGAGTACCTTTAGGATTTCACAGGGCATTTTTACGCATTTAGATTCCATACTTCTTCTCAGGCTTTAGAGACCCCTAAAATGCCAGGGCACAAGTGACCCCATTTTAGAAAGTAGACACCCCAAGGTATTCCGTGAGGGGTATGGTGAGTTCATGTAAAATGTTATTTTTTTTCACAAGTTAGTGGAATATGAGACTTTGTAAAAAAAAATAAAAAATAAATCAATTTCTGCTAACTTTTGCCAAAAAAAATAAAAAATTCTGTGAACTCGAAATGCCCCTCACAAAATACCTTGGGGTGTCTTCTTTCCAAAATGGGGTCACATGTGGGGTATTTATATTGCCCTGGCATTTTAGGGGCCCTAAAGCGTGAGAATCCAAATGCGTAAAAATGCCCTGTGAAATCCTAAAGGTACTTATTGGAATTAGGGCCCCTTTGCGCATCTTGGCTGCAAAAAAGTGTCACTCATGTGGTATCACCGTACTCAGGAGAAGTAGGGCAATGTGTTTTGGGGTGTATTTTTACATATTCCTATACTGTGTGTGAGAAATATCTCTGTAAATAACAACTTTTTATTTTTTTTTATACAAAGTTGTCAATTTACAGAGATATTTCTCTCACCCAGCATGGGTATATGTAAGAATACACCCCAAAACACATTGCCCTACTTCTCCTGAGTACGGCGATACCACATGTGTGACACTTTTTTGCAGCCAAGATGCGCAAAGGGGCCCTAATTCCAATGAGTACCTTTTAGGAGGGCATTTTTACGCATTTGGATTCCAGACTTCTTCTCACGCTTTAGGACCCCTAAAATGCCAGGGCAGTATAAATACCCCACATGTGGCCCCATTTTTGAAAGAAGACACCCCAAGGTATTCCGTGAGGGGCATGGCAAGTTCATAGAAGATTTTTTTTTTTTTTGGCACAAGTTAGCGGAAATTGATTTTTTATAGTTTTTCTCACAAAGTCTCCCTTTCCGCTAACTTGTGACAAAAAGTTCAATTTTTTATGGACTTACTATGCCCCTCAGCGAATACCTTGGGGTGTCTTTTTTCCAAAATGGGGTCATTTGTGGGGTGTTTGTACTGTTCTGGCATTTTGGGCTGGGCTAAATTGTGTGCAGCCCTGTAAAACCTAAAGGTACTCATTGGACTTTACGCCCCTTTACGCACCTAGGCTGCAAAAAGTGTCACACATGTGGTATCGCCGTACTCAGGAGAAGTAGGGCAATGTGTTTTGGGGTGTATTTTTACATATACCCATGTCGGGTGAGAGAAATACAAATTGACAACTTTGTATAAAAAAAATTAAAAAGTTGTCGTTTACAGCAATATTTATCACACAAAGTATGGGTATATATAAAAATACACCCCAAAACACATTGCCCTACTTCTCCTGAGTACGGTGATACCACATGTGTGCCACTTTTTTGCAGCCAAGATGCGCAAAGCGGCCCAAATCCCAATGAGTACCTTTAGGATTTCACAGGGCATTTTTACACATTTGGATTCTCACGCTTTAGGGCCCCTAAAATGCCAGGGCAGTATAAATACCCCACATGTGACCCCATTTTGGAAAGAAGACACCCCAAGGTATTCCGTGGTATACCCCAAGGTATTTTCAAAGTCTCATATTCCACTAACTTGTGACAAAAAATAAAATTTTACATGAACTCACCATACACCTCACAGAATACCTTGGGGTGTCTACTTTCTAAAATGGGGTCACATGTGGGGTGTTTGTACTGCCCTGGCATTTGAGGGTCTCCGCATTCATTACCTGTATGGCCAGTATTAGGAGTTTCTGCAATTCTCCTTATATTGGGCATACGGGTAATGAGATTTTTGTTTTCCGTTCAGCCTCTGGGCTGAAAGAAAAAATGAACGGCACAGATTTCTTCATTCACATCAATCAATGTGGATGAAAAAATCTCTGCCAAAAAATGTGCAAAAAAAAAAAAAAAAAAAGGAAGGCCCCATTCACACGTCCGCAAAAATGGTCGCATCTATTCCGCAATTCTGCGGAATAGATGCGGACCCATTCACTGTGAATGGGGCCGGCGGTGATGCGGAGAGCACACTATGTGCTCGCCGCATCAGCATTTGCGGAGCTGCGGCCGCGAACTTCCGTGTTTCGGCCCCCAAACATCCGGCCGCAGCTCCGCAAAAGATAGAGCATGTCCTATTCTTGTCCGCCATTGCGGACAAAAAAAGGCATTTTCTATATAGTTCTGACAATGTGCGGATCCGCAAAATGTGGAAAGCACATTGCCAGTGTCCGTGTTTTGCAGATCCACGGATCCATGGATCTGCAAAACACATACGGACGTCTGAATGAGCCTTACAGGGCGGTGATTAGTGACAGGGGGGGTGACAGGGGGTGATCAGGGGGGTGACATGGGGTGATCAGGGGTTAATCGGGGGTTAATCAGTGACTGGTGGCGGGGTGTTGGATGGGGGGGGTCTGTGTGGTGATTGGTGCACTTACATATGTTTCCTTTGGTGGTATCAAGCAAAAGGGACCACCAGAGGAACGAGCAGCAAGCATATCAGACGCTGTTAACAAAACAGCGTCTGATATGCGATTTTTTTTAACTTCTACAGCCTGCCAGCGCATGATCAGCGCTGGCAGGCTGTAGTTAAAGTTCTCCCTGACGCGATCCTGTGAGCGTGCGCGCGCGTTCACAGGAAATCTCGCGTCTCGCGAGATGACGCGCGAATGCGTCCAGGAGGAGTAAACCAGCCACCGCCTGGACGCATCCATGCGTACAGTGGTCCGGAGCTGGTTAAAGAGTGAAGTGCATATATATTTTTCTTGTAGTAATAAAATACGACCATATGCATTTTCACCAGAAATTACTGCAAATGTGCAATGTGTTTATATTTTTGCTGTATTGCTGAAATACCGCCCTAAACTCTTTTCGCCAGAAATGACTGCAAATGATTTTAGAGCAAATAACAACAAAAGTGTCCTGTGTATGTATTTATCTTTTTCCACAAATAAAAGCCACTAAAGGCTTTTCAACATAGCACTTGCACCCCAATAATTAATTGCTGGAATCAAAGAGCTGTATTATGACTATCTGGATCCCCAAGTAATGTTTCCCTGCATTTGTAAATAACTTTTTTTTTCACAATAAGGATTTTCCTATGACTCTCCTTAGCATCTGCACACGTTTCTCTCTGCCTGTGAAATGATTCCTTTCACTATCCTTTCCCTTCACTTGTAAATCGCTTTTTATCACAATGAGGATTTTCCTATGACTCTCCCGAGCATCTGCACACATCTCTCCCTGCCTGTGAAATGATTTATCTTACTATCCTTTCCCTGCACTAGTAAATCGCTACTTTCCTTTTTTTTTTTAGAATCAGTTTATCTTACACTCTCCCTAGCGCCTACATTCACTTCTGTCCCTGAACAAAATACGATACAGAATGTCAGAATCGAAGATGGGTGCCGTATTTATAGAGCTGTGACATCACCGGGCTGGCTGGCTGCTGATTGGCTGCATACCTGGCATTATGGTTCATCCCAACTTCCCAGAGTTCTTTGCACCATGTCCTCACATGTGTAGCTGCCATTTCAGCCGCCACAAAGCGTGAGGAGATTCGCATTTGTTGCGAATCGAATCTTTACGGAAATTCTAAACAAATTCCACTTTGTCAGCTTCGATTTGCTCATCTCTGATTACCTACATCAAGAAATAGGGGGCTGAAATGTTTTGTAATATGCTATTGGGATGCAGTTTGGTCCCAGACTTTTCCCGTTTAATATGGAAGAGAGTAGACGTAAGATCTTTTTGGAGGGTAAAAGGGAGACAGCATTCGATTTTGTGCTACCTGGGGGAGTTTGGAGGGTTTGATAGCATCCAAGAAGTTGTTTATCCATTCCAATTTAAGTACGTTGTTAAGTTGCTTTGTCTAGATTTGTCAGATGTGTTTTACTTTTTACTGTTGGCAGAGGACAGACTGTAAGCAGGTGACAGACACTGTTTGTTAAGACCCTGCAATTAGATGACAACAATAGCTTTGCTTATAATATTTAACATGTCTTACAAATCCTGTGGAAACAGAGACATTCAACATGACATAGGATAGCAGCACTATGTAGGTGTGACAGGTAAGGTACCTGAGGAGGAGTTCTCTCATCTCTGGATTAGAAAAAAGTTTTTACAGTCCAACTACTATGATGGGTCACCTTCCACTACCAATGTGCTCACATGAGCTTGTTGGATGGTACTGCTTGTGCACACAATCCACAGTGATGCAAATTCCACACAGTAAGCAGCCCATATTTACCATTTCATACCACTATTTTGGTGTGGGAGAAGACTGCAAGTGGCAGGCGATGCAGCCCTCTGGCCTGTAACGTATATTTGTAGTGTACAGAGCTAGACCACACTCCCCATAGGAAGCAGGTCAGAAGATGGTCCACTGCCATTATAAAAGGTGAGAGATTGCCAGTCAAATCTTGTTGCTGTAGAAGATGGCAATTGACCTCAGTAAGTGGCATTGCAAGGGGGGTGCAGTGGGTGCAGGCCGCACCGGGTGACCCGGTCCGAGCTCTGATATGGTTCAGTACGTATATGGAGTCAGTGCTATGAACATGAAGGGGGTATACTGACAATGCTTGGGGACACCCAATGTATTTTAATCTAATTTAGCCTCTATTTCTGAAAGGTTGCCACCAGGATTTGAACTCACAAACTTTTACATCAGAGGCAAGAACACTAACCATATGTATAATTTACTTTTTTTTTCCAGTAATTGTAAAAAAAAATGTATGACACAAAATAAATGTGTAATTACTATATATATATATATATATATATATATATATATATATATATATATATATATAGTAATTACACATTTATTTTTTTATTTAATTTTTTATTTAATTATACTTCTGCTGTATAGGAATACCTAATAGCATTGAGCTTTATAGCTCAGTGGTTAGGGTTTTTGCCTCTGTAAAAGGTTGTGAGTTCCAGTCCTGGTAGAAGCCTTTTAGAAATACAGGCTAAATTATGCATTCATATATATCAGAAGTATGATAATAAATATATTTATACTTCTGAGATATATATATAGTTGTGTTCAAAATTATTCAACCCCCAATGCTGTAAAGGGTTTTAGGGAATTTAGTGTACATTTGTAATTGTGTTCAGAATTAAATCTTACAAGGACTTTTTAAAGAACCAAATGCAATTAAAATGACATCAATTGTTTTTGTAATACAGTATTAAATGTTTTTTTGTGATTTCTTCATTGACACAATTATTCAACCCCTTAAAGACTACCACTCTTAAGAACAGAGGTTCATTCAAGTGTTTTCGATCAGGTATTGAAAACACCTGTGGATGTCAAGGAGCAGCAATCAAGCATAATAAGCACCAATTAGGCAGATTTAAAATGACTGTGATACTCAACTCCTTCTAGACATTTACTGGTGTGTTTACAAACATGGTGAAGTCAAGAGAATGGTCCAGGAAGACAAGAGAAGAGGTGATTTCTCTTCACAGGAAGGGCAATGGCTATAAGAAGATTGCAAAGATGTTAAACATACCAAGAGACACCATAAGAAGCATCATTTGCAAATTCAAGGCAAAGGGCACTGTTGAAATGCTACCTGGTCGTGGCAGAAAGAAGATGCTGACTTCGACTACTATGTGTGCTACCTGAAGCGCAAAGTAGAGAAAAGTCGCTGTGTGACTACTGAGGAACTGAAAAAAGATTTGTCAGATGCGGGTACGGAAGTTTCAGCTCAGACAAAAAGGCGCACACTGCGTAATGAAGGCCTCCATGCCAGAACTCCCAGGCGCACCCCTTGCTGTCTCCAAAGAATAAGAAGAGTCGACTGCAGTATGCCAAAAGTCATGTGGACAAACCACAAAAGTTTTGGGATAGTGTTCTGTGGACTGATGAAACAAAATTAGAACTGTTTGGGCCCATGGATCAACTGCTATGTTTGGAGGAGGAAGAACAAGGCCTATGAAGAAAAGAACACCTTGCCTACTGTGAAGCATGGCGGGGGTCAATCATGCTTTGGGGCTGTTTTGCTTCTACAGGTACAGGAAGCTTCAGCGTGTGCAAGGTACCATGAATTCTCTTCAGTACCAGGAGATATTGGATGAAAATGTGATGCAGTCCGTCACAAACCTGAGGCTTGGGAGACGTTGGACCTTTCAACAGGACAATGATCCCAAGCATACCTCCAAGTCCACTAGAGCATGGTTGCAGATTAAAGGCTGGAACATTTTGAAGTGGCCATCGCAGTCACCAGACTTAAATCCGATTGAGAACCTCTGGTGGGACTTAAAGAAAGCAGTTGCAGCACGCAAGCCTAAGAATGTGACTGAACTGGAGGCTTTTGCCCATGAAGAATGGGCGAAGATACCCGTAGATCGCTGCAAGACACTTGTGTCAAGCTATGCTTCACGTTTAAAAGCTGTTATAACTGGAAAAGGATGTTGTACTAAGTACTAAGATTGAATGTCACTTGGGGTTGAATAAAACTGATAATGATGTGAGCACAGAAAAGACATTTGTGGTTATTTCATTATAAATGTTATGTTATATTTGTCTGACTTACAAGTGCCTCTTTGATTTAATTGTAAACAAGATGACTGAAATGATCAAAATCAATGTCAAACTGGCCAAAACACTCAATTTCAGTGGGGTTGAATAATTTTGAACACAACTGTATTGTATATGGGAAACTATTACTGAGGTTTTTAGCCAAAATAATAGTATAGCAGGTTAATATGAAGCTCTGATGGGGGGATGTGTGGAGGACACTGATGGGGGTGATGTGTGGAGGACACTGATGTGGGGATGTGTGGAGGACACTGATGGGGGGATGTGTGGAGGACACTGATGGGGGGATGTATGCAGGACACTAATGGGGGATGTGTGCAGTACACTGATGGGGGATGTGTGCAGGACACTGATGGGGGATGTGTGCAGGACACTGATGGGGATGTGTGCAGGACACTGATGAGGGATGTGTGCAGGACACTGATGGGGGATGTGTGCAGGACACTGATGGGGATGATGTGCAGGACACTGATGGGGGATGTGTGCAGGACACTGATGGAGGTGTGTGGAGGACACTGATGGGGGATGTATGCAAGACACTGATGGGGTATGTGTGGGGGACACTGATGGGGGTGTGTGTGCAGGACACTGATAGGGGGATGTGTGCAGGACACTGATGGGGGATGTGTGCAGGACACTAATGGGGGATGTGTGGGGGACACTGATGGGGGGGATGTGTGCAGGACACTGATGGGGGATGTGTGTAGGACACTGATGGGGGTATGTGTGAGGACACTGATGGGGGATGTGTGGATGACACTGATGGGGGATGTGTGGATGACACTGATGGGGAGATGTGTGGAGGACACTGATGGGGGTATGTGTTGAGGACATTGATGGAGGGAATGTGTGGATGAAACTTGGGGGATGTGTGGATGACACTGATGGTAGGGATGTGTGGATGACACTGAAGGGGGAAGTGTGGATTACACTGATGGGGATGTGTGGATGACACTTATGGGGGATCTAGGGAGGGTGTGGAGATGTTGGGATGGAAGGTCCTGGAGGGTGGGAGGTCCGATAGGTATGTGGGGGTGGGAGATCCGGGAGGGGGCCAATAAAAAATTTAGCTATGGGGCGGGGAGGGCTTAAAATTGTTGATGTGGGGCCCAGTCATTTCTAGCTACGCCCCTGGGTGACACCACCAGGAGATGAGAGCTTACATTATGAAAGTACTCATCTCCCTACATTCATCTTTATCGCGATACAGATGAACACTGCAGCAGGGCAAGGGAGAGGCGTCTCCCTTCCCTGCTCCTCTGATAGGCTGCCGGCCGACGTACTGCTCGGGACACAGGCCAGAAGAGGCCTGCATCGCTGCCATGGAGGTAAGTATGTGTTTTTTTTTTTTTTTTTCTGTGAGCCACTGGGCTGTGCTGGGGGGTCATTGCTGGCATAAAGGGGATGCTTTGGGGCATTATTGCTGGCATAAAGGGGACACTTTGGAGCATTATTGCTGGCACATGGGGGACACTATGGGGCAATGGCTGGCACATGGGGGACACTATGGTGGCATTTCTGGCACATGAGGACACTATGGGGGCATGGCTTGCACATGGGGGACACTATGGGGGCATGGCTGGCACATGGGGTACACTATGGGGGCATTGCTGACACATGAAGGACACTATGGGGGCATCTACTGGCACATGGGGCATCTACTGGGGGCATTGCTGGCACATTATGGGGACACTATGGTGTTGAAGGGGAGACGAATACTATGGGGGTATATTATATAGGCACATTATAAGGGCACTAAGAAAGGGCATTTAATACTGGCACATTCTGGGGGACACTATGGGGGAATCTTATACTGGCACATTATGGGGGCACTATGGGGAAGAGGAGAGGAGCACTATGTGGGCATTTACTAGGGGCATTATATAGGTGTATTTTATACTTGCACACATTATTGGGACATTAGCACTGAGGGAGTTTTTTTGCACTGGCACACAGAACGGGAGCACTTTTGAATTAGTGCACATTATTATTATTACGGTGGCAGGTAAGTTGTTAAGAAGGAGGATGATGGAAAAGTAGGAACCTAAGATGTCTTTTTTCAAACTACAGAGACGAGAGATGGGTGAAAAATCGTTGTGGTGGTCTGGTCTGAAAGGATAAGATGAGGAAAGAGGTGGTCTGCATCAGAGAAGTTACTGGATGTAAGGTATGTGGTGCTGTATTCTAGATAGCACAGAATATAATATGTATGCAAATATGTGTGTGTGTGGGGGGGTGCTAAGCAGACAGAAGACAGATCGCCAGGGGTTGGGGGCCTTTTGGGGTGCTAGAATTTGAACCCAAGCAATAACATGGATGGGGGTTTAGATAGTAAACAGACAGCTGATGTGGGGGCTAAGCAGACAGATCGCCGCCAACGGAGGGGTTGTGCTTGGGAGGGGGCGGGGGTGTGACACCCTTTTCTACCGCATCGGGTGACATCAGCCCTAGCAACGCCACTGCTCAGTAAGCCCAGCTAATAATCAGCCATCTATATAAGACTTCAATAAGAGATGTTACAATGACAGAGGTCAAATAGTCTGCACTAAGAAGTACAACTTTGGGAGCTGCAGATGCCTCCGTCCCATTACAATATCACTCGATTAATATCAGCAGAGGGTAGAAACTATAATGTTTTAGAGGTCATATGTTTAAAAGTTATATTAGATTACAATTGTGTGATAATGGAGTGAGCACTTGTATTTTGTGTCCTCCTTGTTCAGCCACCAGGCCACAAATATAAGACCACCTTTCAATCCAAAGAGGCTTCACTGTTGTAAAAATGTTGTAAGGTTACAGTAAAAAAAAATTGAAAAGAACTTAATGAGATACAGAAAAGCCATGAATGCTATTAGATCTTTTGAACTGTAAATAATTTGGTATTTTGTGTATTACAGTACCATGCAGATTTTCAGGCTGCACAGGAAGCTGCTGTGCAAGAGATGTAAACTACATTATAGTTTGTACCATGCGACCCATTAATCATGACAAGTGATTTCTCGATGATTCATAATGAGACTATTGCTGTTAACTAAAAATAAAAAATGACCCCTCCAACATCAATTGTTTATTATGACTCTGTTTTGTATTAAGATGTTATAGGACTTCCATACTGTAGATGTCCATGAGGACTCTGCAATGCTGTCATATGCCACTGAGACACAGTCCTGAGCTGGCTGTTTCAGTAGCTCCCTTTGTGGTGCATTGGAGCTACAGAAACAGCTGATCGCAGCAAACTATGCGGTTTCCCTCAATCTGAAATAGTATAGCTTGCTATGCTGCACTGTTTCAGTACCACAATGGCTCTGCTATTTCCAGGTCAGGACTATCTAGCCTTATCTAGCCTTAGTAACAGCGAGATGAGACAACTCCTTTAAATAAACCTTTACCCAAAAGTTTGCTGGCATTTACTATTAAATGGAAACCTCAATTTGCACCTATTGTTTGACTAAAAAAAAAAAAAAAAAAATTATATAATGTAGCTGATTGAACAGCTATTTTAAAAAGTCAAGTTAAAGTTTGCGGCAACAGTGCTGTTCTGTCTCAACATCGATTGAACCTGTGACCTTCTTGTAGACCCAGTCTGTAAGTGTTTGCAGCAGGTTAAATGATGGCTTTAACAGATAGTTTACTCAATGAATAAAGGCTCCAGAGGTGTTCTCCATTGCTTCTTTATGCTTCAAGTTAGCAAAGGCATAAACATAGTGGCTTTTCCATAGGTAAATTTCCAATTAAGTTACACAGCTCCCACACTCTGCAGTCTCTTCATAACAACTATACAAAATGGAGTTACAGCAGGAAATGGAGGGTGGGAGCAACCAACTAGCCAGAAACAGCAGGGGTGCAAGGATGATACCAATAACATAGCATAACATAACATGTAATAACAACTGCTAGACAGTTAAAGCTGCGTGGCAGCACACTCCCCGTCTGGTATCGTGAGATACCACTACACAATTATTTTCCATTAAACATACAATTAACATTGCATACAGTAGAATGCTATCTAGCCCTCTAGTCTAAGCTAACTATGCTAGAGGTCTAAGTGACTCCTTCACATAACACTCTATCAGAATTTTTGAAAGCAGGCATAATTAGGACTGTCTCAGTGACTGGTCTCAGGAAGGTTTTGGGCTCCCGTCCTTTACAATCCTGACTTCCACACTTCGGACTTTTCCATCATCACTAGCAATGGCCTTTGTAATAACTCCAACTGGCCACTGGATCCGGTGAGTTTGCTGGTCTTTTAGAAGAACCAGGTCCCCTTCCTTTAAGTTAGGCTTCTGGGTTTGCCACTTTTTATGTCCTTGGAGAAGTCTGAGGTATTCCCTCCTCCATCTGTCCCAGAAACAATCTGCAAGGTATTGAGTGTATCTCCATTGACGTTTATATATGTCCTTTTCATCAAAGATGCTCTCAGGCGCTGGGATCTGTCCAATTTTCCGGCTAATAATGTAGCTGGAGTTAAGACAGTCAGACATTCTGGGTCTGTGGCTACAGCGGTCAACGGTCTTGAGTTGATTATTGCTGCAACCTCAGAAAGAAATGTAGTAAGTACTTCATGGGTAAGACATGAAGAACTCACATCAAGCAACATAGAATCCAGTATGCGCCTTGCCATCCCAATCATACGTTCCCATGCTCCGCCCATGTGTGAAGCGTGTGGTGGGTTGAATTTCCACATGCAGCCTAGATCACTCAAATAATTTCCAACTTGTTGTCGGTCGATCTGTAACTCTCTGCAAGCACCAATAAAGTTAGTTCCACAATCCGATCTCAACATCTTCACGGGACCTCTTAGAGCAAGAAATCTCCTTAGAGCATTGATAAAGCTCGAAGTGTCCATTGACTCGATACTTCGATATGCACAGCTCTTACAGTTAAGCAAGTGAACATTACAGCCCATCTTTTGCTGTTGACTTGACCACCACGAGTTCTTCTAGCCGCTACTGTCCATGGTCCAAACACATCGATTCCGACATATGCAAGGGTGTATCTTCACTCAGTCTGTCTGCAGGTAGGTCAGCCATCTGTTGAAACTGCTGTCTACCCCTTAACTTCTGACATTTAACACAGTTGTGAATGATCGTGGCTATTTGTCTTTTCACTCCAACTATCCAGAACCCTGCAATTCTGACTGCACCTTCTGTGTAGGTGTCTTCCTTGACGTTTGACTCTCTCATGGTAATACTGGATAATCAATGTTCCCAAATGGTGGTTTCTTGGTACTATCAAGGGGTTCTGTTCTTTCCCTAGCAGGTTTGACCTTTTCAGCCATCCACCGACTCGAAGCATGCCCTCATTGTCGATCACTGGGTTCAGTGTGAATAGTGGGCTACATTTTGAGACTGGTCCATTGCCTCTTAAGCACTTAATCTCTTCCGCAAAGACTTCTTCTTGCACACGACGTATGATGAACAGCTAAGCCCTATCATACTCTAATGCATTGGGTGACTCCTTATATTTGTAACATAGTAACATAGTAACATAGTATATAAGACCGAAAAAAGACATTTGTCCATCCAGTTCGGCCTGTTGATCCAGAGGAAGGCAAAAAAAAACTGTGAGGCAGAAGCCAATTTTCCCCACTTAACCGCTTCAGGACCGCCGTACGCAGGATTGCGTCCTGCGGGCGGTCCTGTTCTTCTGATCGGACGCGCCGGGGCGTCATCTCGCGAGACGCGAGACTTCCTGTGAACGTGCGCGCGGGCGCGCGCGCGTTCACAGCGTCTGGCGTCTGAAGAGTTGTACTACAGCCTGCCAGCGATGATCAATCGCTGGCAGGCTGTAGATGCGATATAAATCGCATCAAACAGCTATATCAGACGCTGTTTTATGAACAGCGTCTGATATAGCTGCTACCTGGTCCTCTGGTGGTCCCATTTTCTGGGATCGACCACCAGAGGACCAGGTAACTACAGTAAAGTTGCACCAAACACTACACTAACCCCCCACCCCCTCACCTATTAACCCCTTGATCACCCCATCTAGACCCCTGATCACCCCCTGTCATTGATCACACCCCTTGTAAGGCTCCATTCAGACGTCCATATGTGTTTTGCGGATCCGTGGATTCACGGATCCGTGGATTCACGGATCCGCGGATCCGATCCGCGGATCCGATCCGCAGATCCTCAAAACACGGACACCGGCAATGTGCTTTCCGCATTTTGCAGATCCGCACATTGCCAGAACTATATAGAAAATGCTTTTTCTTGTCCGCAGTGCGGACAAGAATAGGACATGTTCTATATTTTTGCGGAACGGAAGTGCAGACCCGGAAGCGCGGATCCGTAATTCCGGATCCGAGCGGGACAAAGTCTGTCCCCATAGAAATGAATGGGTCCGCAATTCCGTTCCGCAAACAGAATTGCGGACGTGTGAATGGGGCATAAGGGTCCCCTATCACCACCAGTTAGTTAGCTACTTGTTAGGTAGCTAGCGCCCAGCCCACCGCACCGCAGTCACTGATTTTGGCAGAGATTTATTCATCCACATTGATCGATGCGAATGAAGAAATCTGTGCCGTTCATTTTTTTTTTTCAGCGCAGAGGCTGAACGGAAAAAAAATCTCATTACCCGTATGCTCAATATACGGAGAATCGCAGAAACTCCTAATGCTGGCCATACGTGTAATGATTGCGGAGACCCTCAAATGCCAGAGCAGTACAAAAACCCCACATGTGACCCCATTTTAGAAAGAAGACACCCCAAGGTATTCCGTGATGGGTATGGTGAGTTCATGCAAAATTTTATTTTTGTCACAAGTTAGTGGAATATGAGACTGTAAAAAAAAAAAAAAAAAACAATTTCCGCTAACTTGTGCCAAATTTTTTTTTCTGTGAACTCGCCATGCCCCTCACGGAATACCTTGGGGTGTCTTCTTTCCACAATGGGGTCACTTGTGGGGTATTTATACTGCCCTGGCATTTTAGGAGTGCTAAAGCGTGAGAATCCAAATGCGTAAAAATGGCCTGTAAAATCCTAAAGGTACTCATTGGTTTTAGGGCCCCTTTGCGCATCTTGGCTGCAAAAAGTGTCACTCATGTGGTATCGCCGTACTCAGGAGAAGTAGGGCAATGTGTTTTAGGGTGTATTTTTACATATACCCATGCTGGGTGTGAGAAATATCGCTGTAAGCGACAACTTTTTACATTTTTTATTCAAAGTTGTCAATATACAGAGATATTTCTCTCGCCCAGCATGGGTATATGTAAAATACACCTCAAACATATCGCCATACTTCTCCTGAGTACGGCGATACCACATGAGTGACACTTTGCAGCCAAGATGCAAAGGCCAAATTCCAACGAGTACCTTTAGGAAGAGGTATTTTTACGCATTTTTCTTCTCACGCTTTAGGGACCTAAAATGCCAGGGCAGTATAAATACCCACATGTGACCCCATTTTGGAAAGAAGACACCCCAAGGTATTCGCTGAGGTGCATAATGAGTTCATGAAAAATTAAACTTTTTGTCAAAAGTTAGCGGAAAGGGAGACTTTGTGAGAAAAACAATAAAAATCAATTTCCACTAACTTGTGCCAAAAAAAATATTCTATGAACTCGCCATGCCCCTCATGGAATACCTTGGGGTGTCTTCTTTCCAAAATGGGGTCACATGTGGGTATTTATACTGCCCTGGCATTTTAGGGGCCCCTAAAGCGTGAGAAGAAAAATGCGTAAAAATGCCCTCCTAAAGGTACTCATTGGAATTTGGGACCCTTTGCGCATCTTGGCTGCAAAAAGTGTCACACATGTGGTATCGCCGTACTCAGGAGAAGTAGGGCAATGTGTTTTGGGGTGTATTTTACATATACCCATACTGGGTGAGAGAAATATCTCTGTAAATTGACAACTTTGAATAAAAAAATGTAAAAAGTGGTCGTTTACAGCGATATTTCTCACACGCAGCATGGGTATATGTAAAAATACACCCCAAAACACATTGCCCTACTTCTCCTGAGTACGGCGATACCACATGAGTGATACTTTTGCAGCCAAGATGCGCAAAGAGGCCCTAAAACCAATGAGTACCTTTAGGATTTCACAGGGCATTTTTATGCATTTGGATTCTCACACTTAGAGGCCCCTAAAATGCCAGGTGAGTATAAATACCCCACATGTGACCCCATTTTGGAAAGAAGACACCCCAAGGTATTCCGTGAGGGGCATGGTGAGTCCACAGAATTTTTATTTTTGCCACAAGTCAGCGGAAATAGTTTATTTATTTATTTTTTATTTTGTTTTTACAAAGTCTCATATTCCACTAACTTGTGACAAAAATAAAATTTTACATGAACTCACCATACCCCTCACAGAATACCTTGGGGTGTCTTCTTTCCAAAATGGGGTCACATGTGGGGTATTTATACTGTCCTGGCATTTTAGGGGCCCCTAAAGCGTGAGAAGAAGTCTGGAATCCAAATGCGTAAAAATGGCCTGTGAAATCCTAAAGGTACTCATTGGTTTTAGGGCCCCTTTGCGCACCCAGGCTGCAAAAAGTGGCACACATGTGGTATCGCCGTACTCAGGAGAAGTAGGGCAATGTGTTTTGGGGTGTATTTTTATATATACCTATACTGTGTGTGAAAAATATCTCTGTAACTGACAACTTTTAAAAATTTTATACAAAGTTGTCAGTTTACAGAGATATTTCTCTCACCCAACATGGGTATATGTAAAAATACACCCCAAAACACATTGCCCTACTTCTCCTAAGTACGGCGATACCACATAAGTGACACTTTTTTGCAGCCTGGGTGCGCAAAGGGGCCCAAATTCCAACGAGTACCTTTAGGTTTTACATGGCGGCTCACAATTTAGCCCCGCCCAAAATGCCAGAACAGTAAACACACCCCACAAATGACCCCTTTTCGGAAAGTAAACACCCCGAGGTATTCACTGAGGGGCATAGTGAGTCCGTCTGAGATTTCTTTTTTTTTTGCCAGAAGTTAGCAGAAATTGAAACTTTTTTATTTTATTTTTTTCTCAGAAAGTGTCATTTTCCGCTAACTTGTGAAAAAAATGAAATGATACATGAACTCACCATGCCCCCCGCGAATACTTTGGGGTGTCTTCTTTCTAAAATGGTGTGATTTGGGGGTATTTATACTATCCTGACATTCTAGCACCTGAAGAAACATGACAGGCGCTCAGAAAGTCAGAGCTGCTTCAAAATGCCGAAATTCACTTTTTGCACCATAGTTTGTAAACGCTATAACTTTTACCCAAACCAATAAATATACACTTATTGGACTTTTTTATCAAAGACATGTAGAACAATAAATTTAGAGAAAAATTTATATAGAAATGTAGTTTTTTAAAAATTTTACAACAGAAAGTGAAAAATGTCATTTTTGTAAAAATTTCGGTAATTTTTGATTAATAGCAAAAAAGTAAAAATGTCAGCAGCAATGAAATACCACCAAATGAAAGCTCTATTAGTGAGAAGAAAAGGAGGTAAAATTCATTTGGGTGGTAAGTTGCATGACGGAGCAATAAACGGGTGAAAGTAGTGTAGTGCGGAATTGTAAAAAGTGGCCTGGTCTTTAAGGGTGTTTAAGCTAGGGGGCTGAAGTGGTTAAGGGGAAAAATTCCTTCCCAATCAGGCAATCAGATTAACTCCCTGGAACAACGACCCTCTCTAGTAGCTATAGCCTGTAATATTATTACACTCCAGAAATACATCCAGTCCCTCTTGAATTCCTTTATTGTACTCACCATCAACACCTCCTCAGGCAGAGAGTTCCATAGTCTCACTGCTCTTTCTGTGAAGAATCCTTTTCTATGTTTGTGTACAAACCTTCTTTCCTCCAGACGCAGAGGATGTCCCCTCGTCACAGTGACAGTCCTGGGGATAAATAGATGATAGGAGAGATCTCTGTACTGTCCCCTGATATATTTATACATAGTTATTAGATCTCCCTCAGTCGTCTTTTTTCTAAAGTGAATAACCCTAATTTTGATAACCTTTCAGGGTACTGTAGTTGCCCCATTCCAGTTATGAAAGAATTAGGGTGATGCACAGGGTTGTTTAAACCCCTCAGGGTGCTCTCAGTTAAAGGTAGTTCCACTCAACTACCTAGGAAAAGGATATTGTAAAGAATTAACTGGGCACACCTGTGGATTATTGTTACCAGTTTATTAAAAACAATACAAATGAGTAAAATACCAAATTAGTACATATATACACACAGAGATGGCCAATTGTAGGTGGGATGAACTTCCCAAAACTGCCCACTCTGTGTAATTGATTACTAAATACAGCTAACCATCCATAAAATCATATATACATTCAATGATGGGAGAAATTGTGCTAAAGAAGGTGGATCCTGAAAGTTCCATAAACATGGTCAGCCTCAATATTCACACAATAGTCAGCATGGAGTGCTCCTTTAAGATAACTTGTGGAGATTTCAGCGGATAACAGAATAGACTAACCGTCTCTGAGCAGCGTCCCTGCTATCGCGGAGATCCTAGCGGCGTCCTCTGGAGACAGATCCCTGCAGGAAATGAGTGTCTTACCAGTAGCGTATATAACGTTTGTGGTCGTGTGATGACCTGCCTTATGCTTCAATCCTCATTTATCCGATCTGCCACGTGAGTAAATCCAGCTCGATGTAGGTGAAGCTGTAGATGGTTCCTATACGTGGGCCCCGATGATGAGGGGATCGGTTGATTGTTCCGATTTTGAGCTCGTGATCATCACAACTTGCGACTTCAATTGGGGGTCTTGACCAGACGCGTTTGAGGACATCCCCTTCATCAATGACCACTGATGAAGGGATGTCCTCAAACGCTGTCTGTCAAGACCCCCACTGAAAGCCGCAAGTTGTGATGATCACGAGCTTCAAAATCCGAACAATCAACCGATCCCCTCATCATCGGGCCCACGATAGAAACCATCTACAGCTTCACCTACATCGTAGCTGGATTTACCACACGGCAGAGATCGGATAAACGAGGATTGAAGCATAAGGCAGGTCATCACACAACCACAAACGCTATATACGGCTACTCGGGTAAGACACCCATTTCCTGCAGGGATCTGTTCCAGCGGGATGCCGCTGTGATCTCCGTGATAGCAGGAGCTGCTCGAGATCAGTTAGTTCTATTCTGTTATCCGCTGAAATCTCCACAAGTTATCTTAAAGGAGCACTCCATGCTGACTATTGTGTGAATATTGAGGTCGACCATATTTATGGAACTTTCAGGATCCACCTTCTTTTAGCACAATTTCTCCCCATCATTGAATGTATATATGATTTTTATGGATGGTTAGTTGTATTTGTAATCAATTACACAGAGTGGGCAGTTTTGGGAAGTTCATCCCACCTACAATTGGCCATCTCTGTGTGTATATGTACTAATTTGGTATTTTACTCATTTGTATTGTTTTAATAAACTGGTAACAAGTATCCACAGGTGTGCCCAGTAAATTCTTTTACAATATCCATTCCAGTTATTACTTTAGTTGCCCTCCTCTGAACCCTCTCCAGCTCTGCTATTTCTGCCTTGTTCACAGGAGCCCAGAACTGTACACAGTACTCCATGTGTGGTCTGACTAGTGATTTGTAAAGTGGTAGGACTATGTTCTCATCACGGGCATCTATGCCCCTTTTGATGCAACCCATTATCTTATTGGCCTTGGCAGTAGCTGCCTGACACTGTTTTTTGCAGCTTAATTTGCTGTTTATTAAAATTCCTAGATCCTTTTCCATGTCAGTGTTACCGAGTGTTTTACCATTTAATATGTACGGGTGACTTGCATTATTCCTTCCCATGTGCATAACTTTACATTTGTCAGTGTTAAACCTCATCTGCCATTTCTCTGCCCAAGCCTCCAATCTATCCAGATCCCTCTGTAGCAGAAAACTGTCCTCTTCAGTGTTAATTACTTTACACAGTTTAGTGTCATCTGCAAAAATAGATATTTTACTGTGCAGGCCTTCTACAAGATCATTAATAAATATATTGAAGAGAATAGGGCCCAATACTGACCCCTGAGGTACCCCACTAGTGACAGTGACCCAATCTGAGTGTGTACCGTTAATAACCACCCTCTGTTTTCTGTCACTCAGCCAGTTACTTACCCACATACAGACATTTTCTCCCAGTCCGAGCATCCTCATTTTATATACTAACCTTTTATGAGGTACAGTGTCAAATGCTTTGGAGAAGTCCAGATATATGACATCCATTGATTCGCCGCTGTCAAGTCTAGAACTTACCTCCTCATAGAAGCTGATTAAATTTGTTTGGCATGACCGATCCCTCATGAAGCCATGCTGATATGGCGTTATTTGCTTATTTTCATTGAGATACTCCAAAATAGCATCTCTTAGAAACCCTTCAAACAGTTTACCAACAATAGATGTTAAACTTACCAGCCTATAATTTCCAGGCTCTGTTTTTGGACCCTTTTTGAATATTGGCACCACATTTGCTATGCGCCAATCCTGTGGAACATTCCCTGTCAGTATAGAGTCCGTAAATATCAGAAATAAAGGTCTGGCTATGACATCACTTAATTCCCTTAGGATACGGGGTGTATGCCATCCGGTCCTGGCGATTTGTCTATTTTAATCTTTTAAGTCGCTGTTGTACTTCTTCCTGGGTCAGACAGGGCACTTTTAATGGGGAATTTACTTTTACATTCTTTCATTTCATCTGCATTTATTTTCCTCAGTGAATATAGTGGAGAAAAAAAGATTTAATAGTTTTGCTTTATCCTCGTCGCTTTCTGCAACACCCCCTCATTGCTATGTAGAGGGCCGACTCCTTCAGATTTATATTTTTTACTATTTATATAATTGAAGAACATTTTAGGGTTAGTTTTACTCTCTTTGGCAATTAATCTCTCGGTCTCTAGTTTGGCAATTTTTATTAGTTTTTTACATGTTCTATTTTTTTCCTTATAGTTTATCAGTGCTTCCTGGCTCCCCTCCTGTTTTAGTGATTTATATGCTTTCTTTTTGTCATTTATTGCTTTCTTTAAGGTTCCATATATCCACATTGGTTTCTTATTTTTCCTTAGCCTTTTATTCCTATAAGGTATGTACCTCTCACAATTAGATGTTACAATGCTTTTAAAAATCACCCATTTTATGGTTGTATTTTTATTTTTGAGGACTTTGTCCTAGTTAGTTAGGTCTATGGCCTCGCTTAGTTGGCTAAATTTAGCTTTTTTGAAGTTTGGTATTTTTGTTCCTCCCTTTAGAAACTCTCGTTTGAAGGATACTTGGAAGGTTATTACTTTATGGTCACTATTTCCCAGGTGTTCCCCAACCTGCACATCTGTTGTTCTGTCAGGTCTATTGGTTAGTACGGCCAGTATGGCCGTCCCTCTAGTCGGGTCCTGAACCAATTGGGAAAGGTAATTGTCTTTGGTTATTGCCAAGAACCTGTTTCCTTTATGCGATGTACAGCTTTTAGTTTCTCAGTCTATATCTGGGTAGTTGAAGTTCCCTATAATAACGACTTCATTATGATTTGCCACCTCGTCTATCTCGTTTAGTAATAGATTTTCTGTGGACTCTGGTATATTAGGTTGTTTATAATACACTCCTATTAGTAATTTATTATTTTTTTTTGCTCCATGTATTTCTACCCACAGTGACTCCACATCTTCATGTCCCTCAGAGATGTATTCTCGAATTACGGGATTTAGACACAACTTCACATAGAGGCAGATCCCTCCACCTCTCCGGTTTTGATGATCCTTTCTAAACAGATTGTAACCTTTTATATTAACTGCCCAGTCATCTCCAGCCATGTCTCAGTTATTCCCACTATATCATAGTCCTCCTCACACATCACTAATTCCAGTTCACCAGTCTTGTTAGTCAGGCTTCTGGCATTAGTATACATACATTTGACAGGTTTATGTGTATTTTTTACCCTACATCTTTTATTCTGAGCCGTTCTAGTCCACCCTTCCATTTCTCCCCCAGTCACAATACCTCGCCCCTGGTCTCTATCTGCACTATCTTCCCCTCCTATAATGTAATTACCCTCCCCCCAGTCCCTAGTTTAAACACTCCTTCAACCTTCTAGCCATCTTTCTCCCCAACACAGCTGCCCCTTCCCCATTGAGGTGCAGCCCGTCCCTATGATAGAGCCTGTAGCGGACAGAGAAGTCGGCCCAGTTCTCCAGGAACCCAAACCCCTCCTTCCTACACCAGCTCTTGAGCCACTTGTTAACCTCCTTAATCTCCCACTGCCTTTCTTGTGTGGCTCGTGGTACAGGCAGTATTTCAGAAAATACTACTTTTGAGGTCCTTGCCCTAAGCTTTTGACCTAAATCCCTGAAATCATTTTTAAGGACTCTCCACCTTCCTCTAACTTTGTCATTGGTTCGATATGGACCACTGGGTCTTCTCCAGCCCCTCCCAGTAATCTGTCAACCTTATCCGCGATGTGTCGAACTCTAGCGCCAGGAAGACAGCACACTGTTCGGCGATTACGATCTTTCTGACAGATCGCCCTATCTGTACCCCTAATAATTGAGTCTCCCACTACCAGCACCTGTCTGGCCTGCCCTGCTCTCCTGTCCCCTGCTTACTGGAGCTGACATTCCCCTGACTGGCAGAGGAAGTGTCCGGCTGCAGCGGTGCTGTCTCTGTACTGTCATCCCCCTCATCTGCCAACCGTGCAAACTTGTTGGGGTGTGTCAGATCAGGGCTAGCCTCCCTGGCACTCTTCCTTCTACCCCACTTTATTACTGTTACCCAGCTAACTACCTCACTCTCCTCAGCCTCCTCGCTACCATCCTCCCCACATATACCCCATAGAGTGCTTGCTCAGTGAGTGGCAAACTCTTTTCCAAATTGTCAGTGGCTTTCAGTGTTGCAACTCGCCTGTCTAGAGACTCGATGTGCGATTCCAAACGGATAATTTGCTCACATTTTGAACAAACATATACACCCTCGAACGGCTGTTCCAGGACTGCATACATCAGACAAGATGTGCACTGTACTGCGCTGTCAATAATGGAAGTCATACTAAAAGGAGATTACGCAGGAAAAGAGAGGGTAAAAAAATACAATATAGAGCAGTGATAACAAGATTCTTACTTACTGTTGTCCCTTACAGCAGTAGGAAGACTAGCTAGAATCAAACCAACTGTATACAAGTACGATCTAATGAATCTCAGTTTCTTGCTCCTTTTCTGGAACTCCGGTTTCTTTAACTCCACTTATGAAAGCAGACACTTAATAATGCAGGCCTCAGGTAGAGCAGGCTCTGGAAGAGTTGAGTGGTCTAATTTATAGCACCTGTTAGGCCAAGCCACTTCCCCTCACCTAGCAGAGAAAAAATTTAAATGACACTACACAACAGAGAGAAAAAAAGCGGTTTTAAATAGCAGAACTAAACTGCAAGTACTTAACTTTCTAGGTTCGCAGCTTCACGCCACACTCAGACACTTGCAATCCCAACAAAAAGACACTCAGCAGTAGAACTCCGGTTTATTTAACTCCACTTATGAAAGCAGCCACTTAATAATGCATGCCTCAGTTAGAGGTGTGCCATCCATGGCAAGATGATGTATGATTCAACTTGCGGAAAATCTGTGCAATATGACTCAATCTTGCTATAGTCTTCACCAACCTTTTCCAAGAAGAGAAACGTTCAAAATGCCTCACCTCCAAGTTTCTTCTTGAGCAGATGTTGGAACTCAATGCTACAACTTCAGGCCGGATATCTGGATCCTCCAGGTGGAAATCGATATCTACTTCTGAGTTTGTAGAATACTGGTCCATTAAAAACTTGGGTCCTGAAAACCAAATGGTTTGTGTGAGGACAACTGCTGGCAATGTCTGCGGAATTCAAACCAGTTGGAACATAGTTCCATTGTTCAGGTCTACTGTTTTTCCTTATTCGTTCTACTCTGTTAGCCACATACACATAGAACTTTCTCACACTGTTGCATATATAACCAAGCACTACCTTGCTGTCAGTGTAGTACTTAATCTGATTAATTTCAATGTCCATTTCATTTTGCAGGAATTCTGCGACTTCAA
This sequence comes from Bufotes viridis, assembly GCA_033119425.1. NCBI lineage: Eukaryota > Metazoa > Chordata > Amphibia > Anura > Bufonidae > Bufotes > Bufotes viridis. The sequence goes on along the minus strand of CM065591.1, from coordinate 367,400,746 downwards.
CAGCTAGGGTTGCACCACACAATTCTAATCTTGGGATAGTGTGAGCAGGTTTTGGAGCTAACTTGGCTCTTTCTAGTAGAAACCCGACATGGGGTCTCCCAGAGGGATCTATGATCTTGAGATAAGCCATAGCCGCTATGGCTTCGGTAGATGCATCACAAAAGATGTGAATCTCTTCCCTCAGACTTCTTGAAACTGAAGTGGGTGAATAGCAGCTTGGGATATTCAGTTCTTCAAGTACCTTCAAGGAGTTTCTCCATTTCTCCCATTTAGGCAGTAGGTCTACTGGCAGAGGGGCATCCGAATCTGTCACTCTCTCAGTAAGCTGACGAAGTATGGATCTCCCTTGGACGGTAACTGGAGTCACAAAGCCTAGGGGATCGTAAAGGCTGTTAACAATTGACAAGACTGCACGTCTGGTGAATGACTTCTTAGCATCAAAGACCTGAAAGGTGAATGTGTCTGAAGGTACATTCCAGAGAAGACCGAGACTTCTTTGCATGGGCAGGGAATCTACTCCCAAGTCCAAATCCTTCAAATCTTTAGCGTGATCTTCTGGATTGAAAGCCCTCATTACTTCGCTGCTATTAGATGCGATCTTATGAAGCCTCAAGTTAGCAGTCAACAGGATCTGTTGAGTTCTTTTTATCAGATTGACGGCTTCTTCAGGTGTGGAGAAGGATTTCAGGCCATCGTCTACATAAAAATCTCTCTCAACAAATTTCCTGGTGTCAGATCCGAATTCCTTTTCACCTTCCTGCGCTGTTCTTCTCAGTCCATAAGTTGCCACGGCAGGAGATGGACTATTTCCAAAGACATGGACTCTCATGCGATAATCTGTCACCTGATCATTAATGTCATTGTTGCGGTGCCACAAGAACCTGAGATAATTTCTGTGGTCCTCTTTGACTATGAAACAGTGGAACATCTGTTGGACGTCAGCTGTCATGGCAATTGGTTCCTTCCTGAACCTCATCAACACTCCTACAAGGTTGTTCGTTAGATTTGGACCAGTTAGAAGAACGTTATTTAAAGAGGTTCACTGGAACTGAGCGCTTGAGTCAAAGACTATTCTGACTTGCCCTGGTTTACGAGGATGGTAGACTCCAAAGGATGGAAGGTAACAGCATTCTTCACCTTTCTTAAGGTCTGGTGCTGGCTCAGCGTGAAGGTTATCTAAAATCTTCTGCAAGAATGCTAAAAAGTGCTCTTGCATCTTAGGTTTGTTACTGAGAGTTTTCTTAAGTGCAGCAAATCTGGTTAAAGCTTGTTCTTGATTGTTAGGGAGAGTAAGCCTTGGTACTCGAAAGGGTAATGGAGCTACCCAACTGTTGGAATTGTCCTTGAACTCTTCATCCATAATCTTGATGAACTCCTTGTCTTGGACTGAAGGGGCAATCTTGTTGTCATCACAAGTAATCTGGTACCCTGAATCCCCAAAGTCCCTTTGAGAAGTGAACTTGCAGTTAATACTTGGGAGTGCTTGATATGGAACTTCATTTTTAAAATCAAGTCTTTCCTTCACATAAAGTGCAATGGGCATTTCATCAATCAATAGGTAACATTAGTTTTGTAGGAAGCTACATCCAAGAGCTTGTGAGATTGAACTAAACAGACTTCTTCTATTATCACCCATCCAAGATCAAGTTTCTGGGCCTGAGGAGCATCATCTGGACCATTACATAACTCTCTTATTTTATGAACTCTAAGAATGTCTCTCCCTAGTTGAATCAAAATCTTAACATCCTTGTTAAGTGGTGGAATGTAGTTAGCAATGTGGCTCAAATAAGGGTTCTTCTCTGTTGTTCAGTAGCTGATCACATTCGATTAGAGTTGGAAGAGGAAACTCTATGTCCTCATATTCTGATGCAACTATAAAGCCATGGGCTCTTCTTCCAGAAGTATTGATCTTTCCTGCACATGTCTGCAAGGTATAGGACCAGGTCTCTTCATGAATGTTGAATAGGTCAAAGAATTTTGTACTGGCCAATGAGCGATTGCTTTGATCATCGAGTATGGCATACATTTTTATGGAATTTTGTGGACATCCTTCAGGAAAAACCCTTACAAGACATATCTTCCTACAAGACTTGCTATGAAGCCCTTCTCCACATATCTCTGTACACCTTGTGGTTACAGAGTTGGCATATTGCTCAGTTCTCTCCCTGCCATCATCTGATGTAGTCTTGGGGTTGCTGCCGGGTGAAGGTTTCCTTTTGAACAGGTCTGAATGAAGAGTGTCCACATGTTTGGCACTGTTACAGAGAGAACATCTGATGGCGATCTTACAGTCTCTAGCTAAATCATCGGAGGATGCACAACACTTGAAACAGATATTATGCTCTTTGAGAAATTACTTGCGTTCTTCAATAGGCTTGTCCTTAAATACATGACATTTGGAGAGAGAGTGTGGAGCATTATGAATAGGACACTGTTGATTAAGATTGCTTGCCGTAATGTCTGTAGCCAAGACGTTGGATGCTATCGCGGTCTTCCTCACATCAATAGGATGCTTTAAATCCTTGAATTTACTGTTGATGACAATACCCCTTGAAGTTGTTAAAGGAATGATGGTTGGATCTTGAAACCTTCCGCACGAACTCTGCAAAATAAGAAAAGGGAGGGAAGGAAACATGATGTTCATACTTATACTTTGATCCTACACTAGTCCACTTTCTCTGAAGATGACTAGGCAACTTTGCTACTATAGGATTTACGCCCTGAGCAGTGTCTAAATAGCTAAGACCTGGTAAACTAGGATCTAACTTAGAAATTTAAAGAAATTCATGAAGGAGGTCACCTAACTCTCTAAGCTTATGATTGTCCTTAACAGAGATCTTAGGAAAGTCGTTTAGTCTCTGGAATAAGGCAGATTCAATGACTTCGGGGCTCCCATAGTCTTTTTCTAAACGTTCCCAGGCAGCATCAAGGCCTGCTTTAAAGTTATAAATGTAGACAGATTTAAGTCTCTTTACTTGTTCTGAAGATTGACACCCCAACCACTTTATTAGTAAGTCAAGTTCTGCTTGAGGTTCAATGTCCAAGTTCTTGGTTACCGCCTTAGATGTAGATATCCAACTCCTGTAGTTCTCTGGGCGGTCATCAAATCTAGACAGTTCAGTTGTAATCAACTCTCGTCGAATCATATACTTGCTGAACTCTGCAGTGTCAGTGCTTTCGGTTTTTATAGCCACAGGGGGTACTGATGGTGCGCCGTCTTGGACCATGGTTTGTATATGATGTTAGCTGGTAGGTGGAGATAAAGATGTTGCAGATGGGTTCAATCTAGGTAAGGGTCTGTCATCTGAAGGTCTCTGAGCATTTGAAGTTGAAGAGAGCTGTATCAAAGGGGGTATAGAGTTCATTCTGTAGTCTTCTGCTGTGCCCTTGTAATCTCTATTCACATAGGGTTCTGGTGGCACATGAGCTGCGTAGGTTGATTCACTTGATTTTGTGACGTGCGGTAGTTGTGGAGTGTCTCTGTTAGTAGGTGTGTCTAGTTGACCAGCTTGCTTTGGCGACACGTTGCCTTCTGATCCACTTGCTGGATGATTATAAGAAGAATCTCCAACTGTAGGTGGGACTGTATTGTTGTGGTTCTGAGTTAAGACGAACTGTACGGTCCTTTCAACAGGGTCTTGACAAGCAGCCAAGCTGGTACAAGCTGCTCCTTCTTCTTCCAATAGGGCTTGTTCCAAGACAGATAACTCTGCTAAAGCTACTTCCTTTTCTCTATTCTTCTGAATAATTTCTAGCTGAGCCTCTGTTTCTGCTTGTATTCTTGCTTGAATGCGTTTAGCTTCTGCTTCCTTGCATTTAGCTTCTGCCTTGAAGGCTGCTTCATTTTCAGAGCAGGCGGCTTGAACCTGGGCTACTGCAACCTTTTGGCGAGCTTTGAGTATTTGGTCGCTCAGTGTTGACGTTATAGAGCAGGACCGCAATGACTTAGAAGAAGATTTATGATATGATCTAGATGATTTTCCTGAGTGTCTGGAAGAAGCAGATTTACAGGATGTAGTTTCATGTTAGCTGTGCTAATCTACCTTCTATCTGTGCCTTTGCTTCAAGATATGTGCTATGCCTCTGCTGGTCAGTAGAAGTAAAGTCCTTTAATTCCAATGCAGCTTCCTCTTTGTTGGAATGTGACAATAGGGAATAGTACTTCTCAGAAAGTCTTTTATAATTCTCAAATGCCTTCTTAACCCTTGAGAGATTATTCACCACACTGAATATCCAATCACAAATGCTCTCCGCTCTACATAAGCTATACCACACAATTGGAGATATGCATATATGTTAAAATCAATTGATCTTTATTAATCACACAATACAATAACAAAGGGTAACCATTAAAAGAATTGGCAGCAAATTCTACAAATACTGAATCTAGTAAGCCCACCTATCGGTCTAATAATATCAATATGAGTTATCACTACATAATCCACAAAAGGCCACTGTTCATAATATTCATATGAAAAAATGTCAGCATCAAAATCTATAGTAAACAGCTCATTTCCTGCTAGACTAGATGTGCGGCATACATAAATAATTTGTGATGACAGCTAAGCCCAATGAGAGACAACTACATGCTAAATAACATTAATTCATTACCGAAGGTGATGATTCCTCTCCTCGACGCGCGTTTCGCGTGGCTTCCTCAGGAGGAGTGATAAGCAATGGAATATGGGGTCTATGGCCTATTTAAACCTCCCCAGAGCCTATCAGAACTCTGCCTGGATCCCATGTGATGATCTAAGTGCGGATGTGTAAGATCATTGTACGGCGCATGACAAGCTTCCTGGACGTGTCACATCCGCTTCCGCCCTTACCCCCGAGCCAGGCATCATAAGGGCACGACGTCACTTCCGTGTACGTCGTGATCTCCATGACGTCGGTTCCAATGGAGGTAGGGGGAAGCCGTCACATCTTCAAGCCATGTCATGCGCACTCGATCTTATTATGTACATACCTACGAGCTCCCTCTACTACTTTGATAAAACATGATAATAATAAAACCTGACGAATACCGATCTAACATAGTGCAAAATAAAAGCCCAGGTGAGCGATATGAATCAATTTCAAGTGCAACAATTTATAAACTATCCACTTAATATAAAGTGCAGAATTAGATATTTGCGGATCAATTAAATAAGTAAAATATATATGTAAACATTCACTTCTGGTGACTGCAGCAGTAACACACAGGCATTGACTTTCAGTGCACAGTCTGAAGATAGGTTCCTGTCTTAGGGTGTTTGTTCTTCACACATGCATGTGGTTACTCAAGTTTTTGAAGCTGCAGAGATAGCCATGTGATGAATTCTTCTGGAAATTTACTGTTCTGTCTCAACATCGATTGTACCTGTGACCTTCTTGTAGACCCAGTCTGTAAGTGTGTGCAGCAGGTTGAATGATGGCTTTAACAGATAGTTTACTCAATGAATAAAGACTCCAGAGGTGTTCTCCAATGCTTCTTTATGCTTCACGTTAGCAAAGGCATAAACATAGTGGCTTTTCCATAGGTAAATTTCCAATGAAGTTACACAGCTCTCACACTCTGCAGTCTCTTCATAACAACTATACAAAATGGAGTTACAGCAGGAAATGGAGGGTGGGAGCAACCAACTAGCCAGAAACAGCAGGGGAGCAAGGATGATACCAATATGTCACGACTGTGACTGATCCAGACAGGTCTGGGAGGAGAAGGTCGCAGCGACTTGCTACTCGCAATAGCTTGTGAGTTTGCTCCGTGGTTCAGGGTATGTCATCCGGGTTTTGCCTTGTGAACCTTTTTGTCCTGACTGGGAGTTTGTAGGCATTCTTTTCAGGTGAGTGCAGTCAGACGACTCCCAGCTACTATATTAGTTTCAGTTTCACTTGCAGTCATTGCCAGATATAGTCCTTACTTCCAGCGATATTCTGACCTTTGAAGGAGATCGTTTGACGGTATTGCTGTGGAGCTCTTCTGGCGTGGACTGTCGTTATTGGGATCATCTTCTCTGCTCGTGACTGGATAAGTCTATCTCTGCTGGAGATTGTTTGTTTGTTGCTGTCTTCCCCTGTTGTTCTCCTAGACATGAGTGATGGTGACTAGTGCTCCCATCTGCCTTTCCCCAGTCTAGTCTTCTTAGAGTGACTCAGGGTTTAGGCATCCTGCTCGCCGCACGGGTTCACACCCCGTCTAGGGTATCAGGGCAGACAGGTGCCAGCTTAGGGTTTGTCAGGGGTGGCCGCTCTATTTCCCATCCGTAGATAAGGGTTCCCCTTCCCCTCCGTCTGGTGCGACACGACCGCTGATGGGATAGCGGTCGTGACACAATAACATAGCATAACATGACATGTAGCAACAACTGCTAGACAGTTAAAGCTGTGTGCCTTTAACTTGATAAGTGTCATGTTAACATTTGCTACATCTGACACACACATCACTCTTAAAAAGTGAGTGGGAGGAGTCCAGCCATGGGTGGGAGATCCGTGGCCTGACTCATGTGCGTCAGAAAACTGGTTCACAAAACACCATAAATCTACTCCAACTTCTGGCTCGAATAGATTTCTGTTATGGAGCATGGTCAGCAGAAGATGGGACAAGCATATTAAGAGGTGCGCGCTTCTTAATAAATTGGTTGGATCTTCTCCCAGTGGGATTTTACCAAAACCAGTGTGTGAAACATTGATCTTTAGTACATTTTTGTCAGTTTCCCTAAAAACAGAAGGATTTTGAAACATTTTGGGAGTGGATTTCTATACACCTAGACCTAGCCTTGAGACATAGACTTTTTTCATATAACCACACAAATGAGTAATGCATCAAGGTCACATTTTATTTACTATATATATCTGGGAAATTCACAGACTACCACCTAAATAAAACATAGCCTTTAATAAATATACATTAAAAAGTAACCCCCTATCAACCTAAAGAAAGTAATAAACATACACATAATAACAAATGGGTAATCAGGATAGGGCTCTTGTAAATACAAAGTTTGAGTCCCTGAATGGAGACTTACCCTAATCCTGCCCCTATGCTTTAGGCTCTTCCTACAAACGGAATGGCCATCCCGACAGGGGCGATCCCGTATTTAGGAACCTCCTGAAAGCCCCTAGATGACTCTAGCAGGGGGGCGGCCCACCGGAGTGGTATGAACTAGAGCAAATATATTTGATGACCTAACCTGAATGCCAAAAGCAAAAAACTATAATTATAGATATACAGGTTATTCACTAATAATATGTTGGATACTCTTTCCACTAGCAAGTAAGCAAAATATACAGTCACCAATAATTAGCAACTCATTGCGAATCAATCTCATTCAATGTCCCATATTCTGATCCCGTAGTCCCGACGCGTTTCGCCGTGTACAATTTAAGGGCTCATCAGGGGACAAGGAAAAAAATCACTATCAATAATGCTGCCCTCAAGCAGTGGTAACCAAAATATACTTATCCGACAGAATACTGCTACCAAAAGTGACTGATACTGCAAGAAATAAATCAACGGTTATAGTGGCCAGTAAATCATCCGCCCCCCTTTTATGCAATAGGCACCGGTGTACCAGTACATAAATCACTAAATACCCTGGCCATTAAGTCATCTGGCCCCCTCCTATAAAGCAGAAACAAATGTAAACATCAGACTCCTGCTATCATGATAAATAGCCCAGTGATACTTGCGCATCCCATGATTAGAGACAAAATCCCCCTATTAGCACCATTTCCAGATGTAGCGCTGCCCAGGTGTGGTTAAGAGCGCACATTAGTATGGTGTCCAAGATGAAGTAGTGGAGAGATATGGCACCTGGGAGCGGGTTTAAATAAGCCACGGAAGAAGGGAGGTGTGGCGCATATCGCGTCACACTTAAGCCAATTCCTCCAATGATGAACAGGCGGCCGCTTCTCACTACGTCACATGACCAAGTCATGTGGTGGGTCACACGATCGGCTGAACAAAAAACAGAGTCAGCCGGGTTTAATCAGTCACTTGACTATTGTCAAGAGCGATTGTGTGCTGTATTATATGACGTATCACATGATCATTTCTGTCACGTGATCGGCTGAACAAAAAAATATATATATTTATAAATATCTGGGGAAAAATGTCAGTGATTCTTTTCAGAGATCAAGCTCTTTTGTAAGCCATTTATCACTATTTATTTGCAAGATATATACTCCAAATGTACTAAACCATTATATACTCTCTGTTAAAATAGTAGCAATCTTTGCCCTTTACACAGACTTTTATGTGAATAGTTTCCGAGTATGGAAATTATACACAAGATCCTTGAGTGTAGCATAAAATTGAGTGAAAAGGTATTCCATGGATCACCGTCTAAATGAACCAACAATAGAATCATAAAATCATGTGATCTGAGGGACTTGCATGGTCATCAGTAGAGATGAGCGTATTTCTCAAAAATTTGATTCAGTCGGTTTGCCAGTTTTCCAAAACTATTAGATCCGAATTAATTTGTGGTGAATTGTGTTTAAAAAACAGCAATTTCCTGGCTGCAGAGAGCATGTATAGTGATGTAGAACACTGGGTTTTGTAGTAACACGCATAGGGAGTCTGCTGTGATAGTGAAACAATACTGTGAGTCACTATGACACACAGATGATAGGCGTCACTCTGAGAATCACTGCACACTTCACTTCTTTGCGCAGTTATGGGGCCAAAACTGACAAAATAACTCAAGTGAACTCAGCCTTAGAGGTCGATGTTAGCGTCAGGTAAAAAGAACCGTGCAGAGGCCCAAGATAATACTATGGCGTAAAAGAGCGCACTTCTTTTACACAATCGTCAGCTGATTCCACATAGATGTCTACAGATACTGTTTTATTAAATGCTTATAAAAGTAGAGCCCCCTGACAGAGTGGAGAGGGTGTTAGCAGTAAGTTTGTGTTGACGTCAATGATTATTTTGCCCTTCTTCTGATCTGTCAGAACTAGGGATGAGCGAATCAACTTCGGATGAAACATCCGAGTTCGGGAGATGTTTTTTTTTTACAGTACAAATTAATTAAGTTATTGCACGAAGTCTTGCGAAACTTCACAAAGCAATAACTTCAGCTCGTCGGAGCCAATACATTCTAATACTGTACGGAGCTTATGGAATTGACTTAGGATGTTTCATCCGAAGTGGATTCGCTCATCCCTATTCAAAACAATAACCCCCAAAAAAACGGATCCTGTCTGTTGGGCATCCGCCTTCACTCAGTCAGCATTTGGTCAATAATCCATCAGTATTGCTAAAGCCAAAAAAAAAAAAAAAAACAGGAGTGGATCCAAAACAGAGACAACACGTGAATAGGACCATACAGGCCTTATAGCTGCTACAGAGACAGGATCCGTTGGGTGTCTCATTTTTCCTTCCTTCTGACAGATCAGAAAAATGGTCAAATAAATGATGATGTCAACCAGGCCAAAAAGGCAAATAAGTGGCCCAGTCATGAAGTGGGGAGGGTGGTAACAGAGAATTCCACAGAGTGGCACAATGACATAGTGGAGAGATGGCAGCAGCAGCATGAGAAGTCCACAGAGTGGCCCAGTGACATAGTGGAGAGATGGCAGCAGCAGCATGAGAAGTCCACAGAGTGGCCCAGTGACATAGTGTTAAGTTAGCAGCAGCATGAGGAAGCCACAGAGTGGCAATGTGACATAGTGTGGAGGTGGCAGCAGCAGCAGCATGAGAAGGCCACATAGTGGCACAATGACAGAGTGTGGAGGTGGCAGCAGCAGAATAAGGAGACCACAGAGTAGCAAGGTGACATAGTGTTGAGGTAGCAGCAGCATAAGGAATCCACAGAGTGGCCCAATGACATAGTGTGGAGGTGGCAGCAGCATCAGGAGACCACAGAGTTGCAAGATAACATAGTGTGGAGGTGGCAGCAGCATCAGGAGACCACAAAGTTGCAAGGTGACATAGTGTGGAGGTGGCAGCAGCAGCATGAGGAGGCCACAAAGTGGCACAATGGCAGAGTGTGGAGGTAGCATAAGCATCAGGAGACCACAGAGTGGAAAGGTGACATAGTGTGGTGGAAGCAGAAGCATCAGGAGACCACAGAGTGGCAAGCTGACCTAGTGTTGAGATAGCAGCAGCTTCAAGAGACCACAGAGTGACACAATGACAGAGTGGAGGGGGCAGCAGCATGTGGAGGCCACATATTGTAAAGTTGACATAGTGTGGAGGTGGCAGCAGCATCAGGAGACCACAAAGTGACAAGGTGACATAGTTTAGGTAGCAGCAGCATCAGGAGACCACAGAGTGGCATGTTGACATAGTGTAGAGGTAGCAGCAGCATCAGGAGACCACAGACTGACCCGGTGATGGAGTGGGGAGATGGGTGGCACTAACAGTACCCGCTGACGATGGTGGGTTTAAAAAGGAGCACTTAGCATCAGATGTGTGGCATCAGGAGAGTGGCAGTATCAGAATAGTAGATGAGGCAGGTAGCCAGACGAAACTGGTCTCTTTTGTCTAGGTTTGGGTGAGGCAGCATGGATGATCGAATCTGATGTATCAGGCATTGGTGGGTGGAAATACTGGCTGATCCACGCCTGATTCATCTTGACAAAGGTCAGTCTCTCCACATTTTGGGTGGACAGGAGAGTACTCCTTGGGGTAACTATGGCCCCCACCACACTAAACATCCGCTCTGATGCCACACTGCTGGCTGGGCAAGACAGCTTTTCCAGGGCAAACTCGGCTATTAGTGGCCACAAATCCAGTTTAGCTGACCAGTAGTCAAGCGGATCTTCAATGATGACTGGGAGAGTGCACTCCAAGTATGCCACCACCTGCTCGTTCAGGTTCTGCTCTTTGTCTAGCTGCTGATGAGTAGTTTATTCACTATGCAGGTAAAGAAATTTGCTCATCAGCGACTCTAGACTCAGGCTGCTGCTGATGCAGCTGATACTGTTCCTGAACACCCCCCCCCCAGCAGCCATGGCAGTGGAACGTGAGGGCAGGGGGCCCCCCAGGTCAGACCTGCGAGAGGATGAACAGTGGCGCAGATAGGCAGCGGCCAACTGACTTCATTGGATGTCTCTGTTGTAGTTCAGTTTGTCCTCCATCTCAGCGGGTGTAAAAAAGGCCCCCATTTTGGACAGGAAGCGAGGGTCCAACAAGGTAGAGAGCCAGAAGTCATCCCTCTGCCGAATAGTGACAATTCGGCTGTCACTACCCGAAAAAGTGAGCAAGCAGCAGGCCATTTGTGCAAGCGACTCGAAGGGACTCCCTGCCTCCATCTCCACTGCATACTGCCACAGTGTGCTTGTGTCATTTGCCTCATCTCCCTCTTGCTCCTCCTCTTCTGTCACCAGTGTAGAAAAACAATCTATTTCGCTACACGTCGCTTGCTCTCCATTGTGTCCTCCTCCTCCAGTTCAGCCCCTAAAGGGCTCATGTGGCCGTGAGATGTAGGTGCCACGTCTCCAGTCCCCTGACCAGCCAGATTTACCAGCATCTTTTCCAAGATATGAATCAGTGGAATGACGTTGTTTATCCCGTAGTCCTGGCGACTGACAAATAAAGTGGCCTTCTCAAAGGGCATGAGCAAACGGCAGGTATCATGCGTGAGCTGTCACTGGCTAACATCAAAGTTACACAGGGAAGTATCTCTGTCCGCCTGTATCTTCAAGAAATCGTTTATGGCCTTTCTCTGTTTGTACAGTTGGTCCAATATATGAAGGGTGGAATTCCAATAGGTGGAAATGTTGCATATCAGCCTATGTTGGGGGACGCCATTCTGCCGCTGTAGCTCAAGGAGGGTGTGTTTGGCAGTGTACGGGTGGCTGAAGTGCATGCAAAGTTTCCTGGTCATTTTTAGGATGACTTGCAGATGGGTGGAAGACTTCAGGAAATGATTGACTACTAGATTGACTAGCCCTCTTTGAAGCAGCGCTGACACCATGTTCTTCCCGTTGTCGGTCACAATGGTTCCGATTTTGAGTTGTCGTGGAGAAAGCCAGGATTTGATTTCTTGATGAAGAACGCGGAGCAGTTCCTCTCCTGTGTGACTTAATTTGCCCAGGCAAACTAGGTGCAAAACAGCATGAAACCACCGTGCACTGCACATTTGGTATGCTGGAGGGGCACTGTGAATGGTCCCTGCAGTGGAGGCTGAGGACAAGGTGGAGGATGAGGAGGTAGAGGAGGACATTGTCACAGGACCAATGGCGTGACAATGTGGAGGCGGAAGTGGCGTCACCTGGCCAAGACTGATTTAGCTGGGCAGGATCCACATTTACCCAGTGGGCCGTAAAGGACATATATTGTCCTTGACAGTAGTTACAGCTCCACACGTCAGCACTGCCATGCACTTTGGCAGACACCGACAGGCTCAAGGACTGGCCCACCTTCTGTTCTATGTGTGGAGGGCTGTTACTACCTTTTTGACAAAGAAATGATGGCTTGGGATGCGCCACCTCTGCTCGGCACAAGCCATCACTTCTCTGAGAGGTGCAGAGTCCACCACTTGGAACCAACAACTTGGCAAGGAGCACGTTCAGCTTCAGCGCCGTTGGATTAGTGCATGCATACTGTTGTCTCTTGGCAATTGCTTCGGTGATGGATTTCTGACGAAATAACTGACTAGGAGGCGGAGGAGCAGGAGCATCAGGACCAGCAGAAGATGGGAAGGACAGACAGCTTCCTTCGGCTGAGGTGGTGGAGCCTTGACTGGAGCGATTGCTGCGGCAGGCTGGACCACCACATTGGAGCCACAGTTCTCTCTGGTCACTTTATGGTGACGCTGCATATGTTGACGCAGGACCGTGGTGCCAACATTGGCACCCTGGCCACACTTCCCCTTCTGCCCATAGATTCGACAACAGGCCATGTTCACCTCCCCCGGCGGCTTTACAAAAAACTGTCACACCGTCGAGTAGGTGATTTTACCCCCAACACTCCTAGGCTCTTGTGAAGTGGGTGGTATACCCCGACCACGTTTGGCGTCCGACATCCCACTGTTGCCACCCTGCTGACTCCCGGCCATGCTACCGACATGCTGGCTTCGCCGCTGCCTCGCACAAAAGCTGCTACTTTCTTCTGCCGATGATGATGAAGCCCCTTCATCACCCGGCTCCCAATTGCGAAATCATCATTTAGTAGTATCTTCATGTTACTGTCCTCCTCGATGGTCTCTGAGCCAGGAGCCTGACTGCTCGCACCACCAGCTCCCACTCCACTCTCCTCATCCCTACTTGCCCGCCTACCGGAGGAAGCGGCGGATGTCTCTTCCACATATTGGCTGACCAGTAGCTGCTGACCTTCCTCTGGCTGCTCGTCTTTGCTGTATAGTGGAGCTGAGCCCACAGCATATAGTGCTTATCTAAAGGACAGAGGCAGGTTGAGGACAGGTGAGGGCACAGGGCCTGCTCCCGGGCCATGCTTACTAAGGGTTGTGTCTGATGTAACTTGCGACAAAGTTGAAGACCGAGTCAGCCATTCAAGAATCGCTGGGTTGCTGGTCAAGACACGACCGCTAGATGACACTGGGAGCTTAGGCCTCTTGAAGTGACCTCTGCTGCCATGCCCCCTAACTCTGCTTAAACCTGTGCCTGCAGAAGAAACATTTAGGCATGTGCCCCTTCCCTGTGCAGGGCCAGTCACTTCTCAGTCCGTCATACTGTTAGATCAAGCAAATAAAAAGGAAATTAATACATGACAAAAAGAGTTTCAATTTTCTCACTTCACCACATAACGGCTAATACGCCCTTTTTCTTTCTCACCCACTAATACACCCCTAAAAAAGGCTTTAGAACATATAATTGCATCCGTGAACGGCAAATTACATTCTTTTTTTGCCACTAATACACTCCAAAAATGGCTTTAATTTTCTCACTTCACCACACAATGGCTAATAATTGTCAGGCTTCGGTGGGGGAGGGAAAAAAACACTGAACGTAGGAGGGGAAGGGGTGAGGGGAAAAGGCCTGGAAACTAGGGAAAGGAGCAGGTCACCTTCTAGAGAAACCCTAATCAAAGTCCTGACTGACTGCAAGTATAAACTGACCCCAGAGGTAGGTAAAGTCCTAACTCACTCTATAGGACCCTGGTACTAATGTCAGGACAAGAGACAACCTGTTCCTCCAAATGATAGAACGAACAGGAGGCTTAAACACAAATGTCTGTGAAGGTTCTTATTTATCTAGATCATGGTATATCTGTGAAAAATAAATCAAGGCAACTGGACTTGCTGTAGATTTCTAGAAAACGTTTTACTCGTTCTTCCAATGAGCTTTCTCAATTATGAGTGAATTGTACAAGAATTCTCTAGGAATAAATATGTCACTGAATCAACACCTGGTAATTAGGTCATTATACCCAGCAGGGGGTCAAAGGTGTTGATTCCATAGTCCTAATTGGAGTCAGTAGGTGATAATGACCTCCCAGAAAAAGGCGTCAAGACAGCATTATAAGTGGCAGACAATAGATGTCTACCCCACCCCCACCCCCCACCCCACCTCTATTCAATTATATTCTATTCTTTCTATGCTGTCTTGACTAGGGATGAGCGAACTCGAAAAGAATAGTTCGGGTTCGTACCGAATTTTTGGGAAAAGTTTGGGTTCATTGTTCGGCGATTTTGTCTAGCTTTCTGAAGGGTTGCACAGCAGCAAATCAGATAGCATTTTACTTCTTGCCCTAAGAAGCCATCACAGCCATGTCTACTAATGGCATGACTGTGATTGGCCAAGTGCAGCATGTGATCCAGCCTCTATTTAAGCTCGAGTCATGTAGCCCCGCACGTCACTCTGCTCTGATTAGTGTAGGGATAGAACGCAGCTGCTGTGAGGGCGAGATTAGGCAGGAAAAACTCAGCAAACACACCTAATGAAGTGATCGATCCACAGCTGTGAATCATTCAACTTCTGCTAGGTAATTGCTCACTGGTTTTTGGGCGGCACAGAGCGTTTTTCTGTCACTTTTTTCTGGGATGATCGGCGGCCATTTTGTGTCTTGTGGTTCACCTGCACAAGCTGCCACCAAGTCCATCAATCCATCAATACTATTTTTTATTTTTTTTGCTATATCCTACATCAGGGGCTTGGCTGTGCTTATTGTCACCCCTAGTAACTTAGGATAGAAATTTCTATATTTTATTGAGGGGTTAAATTCAATTGCCAAAATAGCAATACCGTAAATCTGATGTCCCAGCAGTGGCTGGCCAAGTTTAATAGTGTCCGGCAAAGGATAGATAATTTTCTGGGGTGAAATTCAATTGCCAAAATAGCAATACCGTAAATCAGTGGTTTCAGCTGTGGCTGGCTAAGTTTAATAGTGTTCGGCAAAGGATATATTTTTTTCTGGGGTAAAATTAAATTTTCAAAATAGCAATACCATAAATCAGTGGTTTCAGCTGTGGCTGGCCAAGTTTAATAGTGTCCGGCAAAGGATATATTTTGTTCTGGGGTGAAATTAAATTGCTAAAATAGCAATCCCCTAAATCTGGTGTCCCAGCACTGGCTGGCAAACTATAATAGTGTCCGCCAAAACATATATTTTGTTCTGGAGTGAAATTCAACTGCCAAAATAGCAATACCATAAATCAGTGGGGCTTGGCTGTGCTTATTGTCACCCCTAGTAACTTAGGATAGAAATTTCTATATTTTATTGAGGGGTTAAATTCAATTGCCAAAATAGCAATACCGTAAATCTGATGTCCCAGCAGTGGCTGGCCAAGTTTAATAGTGTCCGGCAAAGGATAGATAATTTTCTGGGGTGAAATTCAATTGCCAAAATAGCAATACCGTAAATCAGTGGTTTCACCTGTGGCTTGCCAAGTTTAATAGTGTCCGGTAAAGGATAGATAATTTTCTGGGGTGAAATTCAATTGCCAAAATAGCAATCCCCAAAATCTGGTGTCCCAGCAGGCATCTACATGCAAAGCATGAACTGCACTGCAGTAAACACCTTAAAAACAAGGAACTCACTCAGGCTCCCCCTGCTCCCGCTTCTGCTGCTGCCTCGGCCTCTTCCTCCGCCTCGGGAGGAATTTTGGCACCTGCCACCTGCCGGAGGATGTGCCATCAACACCACCACCTCTGTCACCAAGCATCTCCACAATGTCACATGGCAGCGTTCAGCTCTCCATCTCACAAACCTTGGAGAGAAAGCGTAAATTCCCACCTACACACCCTCGAGAACTGGGCCTGAATGCCAGCATTTCTAAACTACTGGCCTTTGAAATGCTGTCATTCAGGCTGTTGGACACAGACAGCTTCAAACAGCTGATGGCCATGGCTGTCCCACAGTTTGTTGTTCCCAGCCGCCACTACTTCTCCAAGAGAGCCGTGCCTTGTATCCGATACAACCAAGTATCCGATAAAATCAAGTGTGTACTGCGCAACGCCATCTGTGGCAAGGTCCACTTAACCACAGATACGTGGACCAGTAAGCACGGCCAGGGACGCTATATCTACCCAACTGCACACTGGGTAAATGTAGTGGCGGCTGGGCCCAAGGCGGAGAGTTCTTTGGCGCACGACCTTCCACCGCCAAGAATCGCAGGGCATCATTCTTTGCCTCCTGTAGCCTCCTCCTCCTACTCAGCTTCCTCCTCCTCTTCTTCCACCTGCTCATCCAGTCAGCCACACACCTTCACCACCAAATTCAGCATAGCCCGGGGTAAAAGTCAGCAGGCCGTTCTGAAACTCCTATGTTTGGGGGACAGGCCCCACACCGCGCAGGAGTTGTGGCGGGGTATTGAACAACAGACCGACCAGTGGTTGCTGCCGATGGGCCTCAAGCCCGGCCTGGTGGTGTGCGATAATGGGCGAAATCTCGCCGCAGCTCTGGGACTAGCCAGTTTGACACACACCTCTTGCCTGTCGCATGTGCTAAATTTGGTGGTGCAGAAGTTCATTCACAACTACCCCGACATATCAGAGCTGCTGCATAAAGTGCGGGTCGTCTATGCGTGCTTCCAGCATTCACCTCCTGCCGCTACTCGCCTGTTTGCGCTGCAGGGTAACTTCGGCATTCCCGCTCACCACCTCATATGCGACGTGCCCACCAGTGGAACTCCACCTTGCACATGCTGGAGAGACTGTGCGAGCAGCAGCAGGCTATAGTGGAGTTTCAGCTGCAGCACGCATGTGTCAGTCGCACTGCGAAACCAATGACTGGGCCTCCATGCGGGACCTGTGTGCCCTGTTGCGCTGATTCGAGTACTCCACCAACATTGCCAGTGGCGATGACGTCGTTATCAGCGTTACAATACCACTTCTATGTCTCCTTGAGAAAACACTTAGGGCGATGATGGAAGAGGAGGTTGCCCAGGAGGAGGAGGAGGAGGAAGAGGGGTCATTTTTGGAACTTTCAGGCCAGTCTCTTAGAAGTGGCTCAGAGGGAGGTTTTTTGCAAAAGCAGAGGCCAGGTACAAATGTGGCCAGCCAGGGCCCACTACTGGAGGACGAGGATGAGGAGGTGGAGGAGGATGAAGATGAAGCATGTTCACAGCAGGGTGGCACCCAAAGCAGCTCGGGCCCATCACTGGTGCGTGGCTGTGGGGAAACGGAGGACAATGACGATACGCCTCCCACAGAGGACAGCTTGTCCTTGCCTCTGGGCAGCCTAGCACACATAAGCGACTACATGCTGCAGTGCCTGTGCAACGACAGCAGAGTTGCCCACATTTTAACGTGTGCAGACTACTGGGTTGCCACCCTGCTGGATCTCCGGTACAAAGACAATGTGCCCACCTTACTTACTGCACTGGAGCGTGATTGGAAGATGCGCGAGTGCAAGCGCACATTGGTAGACGCACTACTGAGAGCATTCTCAAATGTCACAGGGGAACAAGTGGAAGCGCATGTTGAAGGCAGATTAGGAGCAAGAGGTCGCCAACGCAGCTGTGTCACGGCCAGATCCTCTGAGGGCAGAGTTAGCATGGCAGAGATGTGGAAAAGTTTTGTCACCACGCCACAGCTAACTGCACCACCACCTGTTACGGAACGTGTTAGCAGGAGGCAGCATTTCACTAACATGGTGGAACAGTACGTGTGCACACCCCTCCACGTACTGACTGATGGTTCAGCCCCATTCAACTTCTGGGTCTCCAAATTGTCCACGTGGCCAAAGCTAGCCTTTTATGCCGTGGAGGTGCTGGCCTGCCCGGCGGCCAGCGCTTTGTCTGAATGTGTATTCAGCACGGCAGGTGGCGTCATTACTGACAAACGCAGCCGTCTGTCCACAGCCAACATGGACAAGCTGACGTTCATAAAAATAAACCAGGCATAGATCCCACATGACCTTTCCATCCCTTGTGCAGAATAGACATTTATAACTACCTCCCATTAACCATGTATTCTTGTACTCCAGGGCACTTCTTTAGTGAATCCTCTTTTTTTAATTCTACCATTATTTTGCGGGGCAACCCAAAGTTGAATGAACCTCTCCTCTGTCTGGATGCAAGGGGCCTAAATATCTGAAAGTGGCCTTCTCCATTGGTGGGTGACATGAAGCCTGATTCTCTGCTTTGGGACCTCTCTCCTCTGTCTGGGTGCTGGGGCCTAAATAACTAAAAGTGGCCTTCTCTGTTGGTGAGTGACATGATGCCTCTTTTGCTGCTATGGGACCTCTCTCCTCTGTCTGGGTGTCAGGGGCCTAACTTTCACGTACTTGCTTGCTGTCTTGGTGGCAGACATTTAGCACTTTTTACTGTCTAATGACCGCCCCATTGTCTGGGTGTCAGGGGCCTTAATTTCACGTACTTGATTGCTGTCTTGGTGGCAGACATTTAACACTTTTTACTGTCTAATGACCGCCCCATTGTCTTTGAGTCAGGGGCCTATATGTTGTTTAATCATTTGTTGTTTGTTGTCTGGGTGTCAGGGGCCTTAATTTCACGTACTTGATTGCTTGCTTGCTGTCTTGGTGGCAGACATTTAACACTTTGTACTGTCTAATGACCGCCCCATTGTCTTTGAGTCAGGGGCCTATATTTTGTTTAATCATTTGTTGTCTTGGTGGGAGATATTAAACTCTTTTTACTGTCTAATGACCGCCCTATTGTCTGGGTGTCAGTGGCCTATATTTAGTTTAATTGCTTGCTGTCTGGGTGAGAGACATTAAACTCTTTTTACTGTCTATATACTAGAGAGTGAATCTGGATCGCACATCCTCAACACTATGCTTTTGATGTAATGACTGTATCAGCATAATTACGTGGCGTATCCGCACAATTTGTAATACATTGTATGCTGTGCATAAGAGGCATTAGTTTACAGTTTGATCAAAGAGCATAAGCCCACTTTCCACGACAAGGAAGCCTCTGCAAGTGGGAAACTACTCTAACCTATAAATGGCGCAGACGTGCGCGGCGACCACCGGCGCCCCAGCACCGCACCAGCAGCAGACAGCAGGACCCAGGAGCCACACAGCAACCCCACTGTGCAGCAAAGCCTCCTTGGCTCTGGGACCCACCGCCCCGCCAGCACAGCGCTGAGGCAGCAATGGCAGACACGCAGTACTGCACCATGTGAACGAGTGCAAAGAGCTCACCCAGTCACGACCCTCAGGAAATGCATCTGAGAGATAGTGGGAGTTTTTAAACCCCTTGCAGCTAAGGCTAATTAAAAACACCTAGTCCAAATGGGAGGAGTGCTGATACCAGAAAAGAAAAAAGCGAATGAGTAATTTGGATATATACTAGAGAGTGAATCTGGATCGCACATCCTCAACACTATGCTTTTGATGTAATGACTGTATCAGCATAATTACGTGGCGTATCCGCACAATTTGTAATACATTGTATGCTGTGCATAAGAGGCATTAGTTTACAGTTTGATCAAAGAGCATAAGCCCACTTTCCACGACAAGGAAGCCTCTGCAAGTGGGAAACTACTCTAACCTATAAATGGCGCAGACGTGCGCGGCGACCACCGGCGCCCCAGCACCGCACCAGCAGCAGACAGCAGGACCCAGGAGCCACACAGCAACCCCACTGTGCAGCAAAGCCTCCTTGGCTCTGGGACCCACCGCCCCGCCAGCACAGCGCTGAGGCAGCAATGGCAGACACGCAGTACTGCACCATGTGAACGAGTGCAAAGAGCTCACCCAGTCACGACCCTCAGGAAATGCATCTGAGAGATAGTGGGAGTTTTTAAACCCCTTGCAGCTAAGGCTAATTAAAAACACCTAGTCCAAATGGGAGGAGTGCTGATACCAGAAAAGAAAAAAAGCGAATGAGTAATTTGGATATATACTAGAGAGTGAATCTGGATCGCACATCCTCAACACTATGCTTTTGATGTAATGACTGTATCAGCATAATTACGTGGCGTATCCGCACAATTTGTAATACATTGTATGCTGTGCATAAGAGGCATTAGTTTACAGTTTGATCAAAGAGCATAAGCCCACTTTCCACGACAAGGAAGCCTCTGCAAGTGGGAAACTACTCTAACCTATAAATGGCGCAGACGTGCGCGGCGACCACCGGCGCCCCAGCACCGCACCAGCAGCAGACAGCAGGACCCAGGAGCCACACAGCAACCCCACTGTGCAGCAAAGCCTCCTTGGCTCTGGGACCCACCGCCCCGCCAGCACAGCGCTGAGGCAGCAATGGCAGACACGCAGTACTGCACCATGTGAACGAGTGCAAAGAGCTCACCCAGTCACGACCCTCAGGAAATGCATCTGAGAGATAGTGGGAGTTTTTAAACCCCTTGCAGCTAAGGCTAATTAAAAACACCTAGTCCAAATGGGAGGAGTGCTGATACCAGAAAAGAAAAAAAGCGAATGAGTAATTTGGATATATACTAGAGAGTGAATCTGGATCGCACATCCTCAACACTATGCTTTTGATGGGGCGCCGGTGGTCGCCGCGCACGTCTGCGCCATTTATAGGTTAGAGTAGTTTCCCACTTGCAGAGGCTTCCTTGTCGTGGAAAGTGGGCTTATGCTCTTTGATCAAACTGTAAACTAATGCCTCTTATGCACAGCATACAATGTATTACAAATTGTGCGGATACGCCACGTAATTATGCTGATACAGTCATTACATCAAAAGCATAGTGTTGAGGATGTGCGATCCAGTCACTCTCAGTATATATCAAATTACTCATTCGCTCTGCTTTTCTGTATCAGCACTCTCCCATTTGAACTAGGTGTTTTAATTAGCCTTAGCTGCAAGGGGTTTAAAGCTCCCGCTATCTCTCAGATGCATTTCCTGAGGAGTCGTGACTGCGTGAGCTCTTTGCACTCGTTCACATGGTGCGGTACTGCGTGTCTGCCATTGCTGCTTCAGCGTGATGCTGGCGGAGCGATGGGTCCCAGAGCCAGGAGGCGCTGCACGTGGGCTGCTAGTGGCTGTCTGCTGAGTGCGGTCTGGGTGCCGGTGGCGCCTAGCTGCGTCTGCGCCATTTATAGGTTAGAGTAGTTTCCGCTTGCAGAAGGCTTCGCTTGTCGTGGAAAGTGAGCTTATGCTCTTTGATCAAGCTGCAAACTAATGCCTCTTATGCACAGCATGCAATGTATTACAAATTGTGCTGGATCGCCACGTGATTATGCTGATACAATCATTGCATCAAAAGCATAGTGTTGAGGATGTCGATCCAGACTCACTCTCTAGTATATATCCAAATTACTCATTCGCTTTTTTTCTTTTCTGGTATCAGCACTCCTCCCATTTGGACTAGGTGTTTTTAATTAGCCTTAGCTGCAAGGGGTTTAAAAACTCCCACTATCTCTCAGATGCATTTCCTGAGGGTCGTGACTGGGTGAGCTCTTTGCACTCGTTCACATGGTGCAGTACTGCGTGTCTGCCATTGCTGCCTCAGCGCTGTGCTGGCGGGGCGGTGGGTCCCAGAGCCAAGGAGGCTTTGCTGCACAGTGGGGTTGCTGTGTGGCTCCTGGGTCCTGCTGTCTGCTGCTGGTGCGGTGCTGGGGCGCCGGTGGTCGCCGCGCACGTCTGCGCCATTTATAGGTTAGAGTAGTTTCCCACTTGCAGAGGCTTCCTTGTCGTGGAAAGTGGGCTTATGCTCTTTGATCAAACTGTAAACTAATGCCTCTTATGCACAGCATACAATGTATTACAAATTGTGCGGATACGCCACGTAATTATGCTGATACAGTCATTACATCAAAAGCATAGTGTTGAGGATGTGCGATCCAGATTCACTCTCTAGTATATATCCAAATTACTCATTCGCTTTTTTTCTTTTCTGGTATCAGCACTCCTCCCATTTGGACTAGGTGTTTTTAATTAGCCTTAGCTGCAAGGGGTTTAAAACTCCCACTATCTCTCAGATGCATTTCCTGAGGGTCGTGACTGGGTGAGCTCTTTGCACTCGTTCACATGGTGCAGTACTGCGTGTCTGCCATTGCTGCCTCAGCGCTGTGCTGGCGGGGCGGTGGGTCCCAGAGCCAAGGAGGCTTTGCTGCACAGTGGGGTTGCTGTGTGGCTCCTGGGTCCTGCTGTCTGCTGCTGGTGCGGTGCTGGGGCGCCGGTGGTCGCCGCGCACGCCTGCGCCATTTATAGGTTAGAGTAGTTTCCCACTTGCAGAGGCTTCCTTGTCGTGGAAAGTGGGCTTATGCTCTTTGATCAAACTGTAAACTAATGCCTCTTATGCACAGCATACAATGTATTACAAATTGTGCGGATACGCCACGTAATTATGCTGATACAGTCATTACATCAAAAGCATAGTGTTGAGGATGTGCGATCCAGATTCACTCTCTAGTATATATCTTTTTACTGTCAAATTGACTCTTCTCTGTCTGGGTGTCAGGGGGCCTACATAAATGATAATGGCCTGTTCCATTGCAGGTGGACCTGAGACCTGTGTTGCTGTTACGGGACCGCTCTCCTCTTTGCGGGTGCCATGGCCCTGAGTCTGTGAATGAGGCCTGTGGCACTGCAGGCAGACATGAATCCTTTTTGGCTGTGATGAGAACATCAACTCCCATAGCATTCCCAACTGATGCCACCGCAAACCTCCTATTCCACCTCCTCCTCCTCCAAGTTGCCAATTGATATTGGTTAATTTTTATTTATTTTATTTTAAGTAATTTCCCTATCCACATTTGTTTGCAGGGGATTTACCTACATTTTGCTGCCGTTTGCAATTTTACAGCCTTTTTAGTGCCCAAAAGTTCGGGTCCCTATGGACTTCAATGGGGTTCGGGGTGAAGTTCGGGTCGAGTTCGGATCCCGAACCCGAACATTTTTGGGAAGTTCGGCCGAACTTCTCGAACCCGAACATCCAGGTGTTCGCTCAACTCTACAGATGACATCATCCTGACAGTAACTGATCCAGGCCGCTCTCTACATCACGCCTTTTCCATAATCACACATTTTGGCTCCCTCTCTTACTACATAATTAATAATAGAAAATCGCAGGCACTTCCCGTAAATATTCCTCTGGAGGAACCCAGAAGCCTGAAAAATCTGTTTCCGCTAGATTGGCAGTCGTCGTCTCTCCCGTACCTTGGGATAAGACTTTCCTACCCCTGTTTACATGCTTACCAACTACTGAATTACATACCACTTCTCTCCACAATATCACAAGACCTTGCACACTTTGACATGCAGGAAATCTCTTGGATTGGCAGATTGCCATAATTTCAAATGATGACACTACCTAAGCTCAACTACATTTTCAGAGCACTGCCAATCCCTATCCCGACTTCCTTTTTCAATGAAGTGCAAAGGCGCATCAACAAGTTTATCTTGAAATCTGGGAAACCGAGGGTTGCTCAAACTTTGATGTCCAGAAAACGCTCGGCAGGAGGCGTTGGCCTACCTGCTGTCCAGCTCTATCACCAGGCGGTTAGTGTCTCATTCCTGCGGGAATGGTGGTCTCCAACTGCTGCGAGACCGTGGCTGGATATAGAATCCCATATGGCTTCTAACAACTCACTGCGGGATTTACTTTATCTCTCTGTACTTAAACCTGGTAGTGCTCACCACCCATGATAGATTCCTCCGCACTATCGTTGTGGTCTTCTTTTCCCAGAACATATGGTTTATGCCATTCTGTCATGCTGAGTGCATTTAAAGCGACATTGACCTATCCAAATGGAAAACCTTGGGTATCCTCTCAGCTTCTCAATTAGTAGACAAAGATATCATAAAAAACATTCGTCAGGTCTTCAGCCTTCCAACCTCAGGATTTCTTACGTGTATGAGAGTCCGTCATTGCCTCAGTTCACTTCACTCATCCTCATTCCTCCTTCATCCGGAGATTATGAGACTCTTCCAACATCCCTCACTACTTAAACGCCAAACTACGCGTTGTATCTACGACGTTCTAGACAATAAATCTACTTTTGTAACCTCTGTAACCTTGTAATCTCCACCTCTGATTAAATGGGAGAATGAACTGGGATCCACCTTCACGAACGAGACGTGGACTGGGGCAATACGCTTTGTTACATCCAAGTTTAGGTGCATAACACACTATGAAGCGGGTCTAAAGACAATGCTCCATTGGTACTTCACTCCCTATAGATTGAGTATTATATACCCTGTGTGGTAAGGTGCAGGGTGCCGTCATGGATGGCAGGTACGTGTCACCGAGGTTCAGAACCTCGGTGAGGTAAGAGCAGGTAGTGCTACTGACACAATTGCTAGATAGCATGGCTGTAAAGCCGATCCGGGCCGGCTCTTACCGGGAGCAGCTAAAGTGTAGGGTGGGTGGTTGCTCCCCATGACCCAGTCCTGGTTTTGGGCTGAGTTTAAAAACACAGCCGGCACCAGCAGCTGGGTGTGATTGTCCTGGAGCTGCTAGTAACGCTGTGGAGCTCTCAGGGCTGGAAGCAAGAGCTTAGCAAAGAGGTGATTATCCTGGAAGCCTGAGGGTGTATTTTTCTGTGGCTGGGCTGACAGCCAGGTGCGAACACGCACCTAAACCTCACAGGTGATTGAATCCTGTTTTGGACTTTTTGTTTTGCCCTACGTTTTTGCTGTGTGTGAATTAACACTAAATGACTGTTTGGAGTTTATGCAAGTATGAATTAAACACTGTTTGCTGCACTTACTGGACTCCCTTTGCCTCTGTACTGCACCCGCACCGCTGTCTACCAGAGCGACTCCCCACACCTGGGACATCACCTTATTATTGGAGGAAATGTGGAGCCACCGGCACTTTTTTACACATACTGTGGGATTGCCCGAAACGTACTATATATTGGCAGCTGATTTTTTTTATCTAATTTTCCAAGTTACCGGTCTACGCGTAACACCAAACCCTTCCTTAGCTCTCTTATTTTTTAAAATAACAGAAATCCCCCCAGATTTCATGCGTCTGGTGGGACACATCCTCCTAAGTGCTAAACTAGTCCTAACCAGACACTGGAAATCTACTGCACCCCCAACTCTTACAGAGGTTATCCAGGTTCTAAATACATCTTGTAGATACGAAAATTTTCTTCCAAATGCGATGATAAATCCGACCCAAAAGTCCCGCACATGGGCCCCTTGGAAGTCCTGACCTCACTATAACCCATGACCTACACCCTTTTTTTCAATTTTGGTGCTACTGCAGGAGTGCTCAGAGGACCTCTCCCATATCCCCCTTTTTTTCCCCAATTCCCCTCATATTTTATTGCTCAATATGTCCTTTTGATCTTTCCTACTGCCCGCTATGACCACTCGTCCTGGGGTTGTAGCTTGTTGCTATATTATCTATTTATTGTCAGATTGAACTTCTCTCACCATTTGTTATTTGAGGCTATTAGAGGGTTTTGTGCCTCACCCTCTCTGTTGCTAATGTATCTAACTTCTGTAAGGTACTGTGTGCCCTTTCTTTGTACACTTGAATGAAAACATTCCAACTTGTTGTATTCATCTTTATATTTGAAACTCAATAAAAATAATTGATAATAATAATAATAATAATAATAATAATAATAATAATAAAAGACTTAGCCTGTATGGTAATGCAGGATTGTCTACCGACGAGAGCCTTTCAGCACAGGAGAGGACTGGTGTCTATGGCAAAGTGTCCAAGAAGTGACTGTGTTATGGTTGAAACCTCTCTCCACGTAATGTGGAATTGTAAGTATGCACAGAAATTATGGAGAAGGGTGGGTGTTTTGCTGAAGCATACTTGTGACCCGGGCTTCTTGAATCACGAACTAGTAATGTATGGACTTTGTACTGTGCCGCAGACAAGTAAGAAGCAGGTATTATGAACTATGGTGAACTGCATGAAAAATGCATTATGGAAAGTTTGTAATATTTTGTTGTTCAGGAGAGACTTGATTGATGAAAAAGAATGCATCAAACTTGCTTATACAGGAGAGGTACCACAGGTAATGGGAAAACCCGAGCATTAAACCAGGCACCTCCTGTTCTGAAGAGGGGAAGGTGTCTGGTTCACATGAAAAGGTCAGAAATTGATGGAAACACCACTGAAATGGTTCAGGACGAGCATGGGGAGGATGCCTGGATGCATTTTGGACTCCCATGTCGCTGCTGGGAATGATGTTGTCCGAGTAGTACGACAATTTTACAGACTGACAATAATACGCACAAAACCGAAGATAAAATCGATTTTAGAGGAAAAATTGTTAGGAAACATTCTTTCCTGTATATTTACTTGTATATAAAGTGCAAGTGCTGGTCGCACTGGTGTGACTTCGAGAGTGGTGTCCGGCGCCACACTGCAAACTGGGACATGAAGCTAGGTATCGTGGATGAGTGAGTTTCTTGTGCTCTGCCAGCAGGCACAGTTTCACAGCGCCCAGGGCCACGGCCTCTGCGTGCTCTATCAGCAGCACGGCCACTTCCCCATCCCTTACTGCTCACCTTCATCGTGTTAAATGGTATATATGCTTGCAAGTATATCACATGTACAGTAGCACAGTTTTTTAGAGTGTATGTGCAAATAAATTACAGTCAATGTCACAGATATTTGGGATGTGGAAATGTTATGCAGAAGAGGTACCACAGGTAATGGCGCTGCTGTTAGCAGCAGCTAAGAAACAATTACAGTCAATGTCACAGATATTTGAGATGCGGAAACATTATACAGGAGAGGTACCACAGGTAATGGTGCTGCTGTCACCAGCAGCTAAGAAAAAATTACAGTCAATGTCACTGATATTTGGGATGCGGAAACATTATACAGGAGAGGTACCGCAGGTAATGGCGCTGCTGTCAACAGCGGCTAAGAAAAAAATTACAGTCAATGTCACAGATATTTGGGATGCGGAAACGTTATACAGGAGAGGTACCATAAGTTAATGGCGCTGCTGTCAATAGCGACAAAAAAAAATTACAGTCACTCTCACAGATATTTGGGATGCGGAAACATTCTACAGGAGAGGTACCACAGTAATAGCACTGCTTTCACTAGCGGCTAATAAAAAGTTACGGTCAATGTCACAGATATTTAAGATGAGAAAACGTTATACAGGAGAGAGGTACCACAGGTAATGGCGCTGGTGTCAACAGCGGCTAAGAAAAATTACAGTCAAGGTCACAGATATTTTGGATGCAGAAATGTTATACAGGAGAGGTACCACATGTAATGGTGCTGTTGACACCAGCAGGTAAGAAAAAATTACAGTCAATGTCACTGATATTTGGGATGTAGAACCGTTATACAGGAGAGGTAACACAGGTAATGGCGCTGCTGTCAACAGCCGCTAAGAAAAAATTACAGTCAATGTCACTGATATTTGGGATGTAGAACCGTTATACAGGAGAGGTAACACAGGTAATGGCGCTGCTGTCAACAGCCGCTAAGAAAAAATTACAGTCAATGTCACTGATATTTGTGATGCAGAAACATTATACAGGAGATGTAGCGCAGGTAATGTCACTGTCCGCAGCATCTACGGAAAAAATACACTGGATGTCACAGGTATTTTTAGTGTGCTCACACGTTAAACAGGAGATGTAATAGATAGATAATGTCGCTGTCAGCAGCAGCCAAGCAATTGCACACTATTTAGAGCAGGTTGTGCTAAAAT
Organism: Bufotes viridis; assembly: GCA_033119425.1. Lineage (NCBI taxonomy): Eukaryota > Metazoa > Chordata > Amphibia > Anura > Bufonidae > Bufotes > Bufotes viridis. The sequence continues at coordinate 367,372,821 of CM065591.1, read as the reverse complement.
AGCAGGTTGTGCTAAAATATATATTGCCCTGATATTTGTCACTGATATTTTTAGACTGCTTGCAGATAATGTTGCTGCCTGCAGCAGCCAAGCAATTGCACACTATTTAGAGCAGGTTGTGCTAAAATATATATTGCTGCCAGACACAACAATAGTCCTTAAAAGGACTTTTGGTCTTTAACATCAACCCTGACTAACAAAAAAATCTCTTCCTTCTACAGCAAAGCTTTCCCTGACCAAGAGTGAGCCGAACCACGTGTCATTGGGTGCTTTATAGCAACCGATGACGCGTTCCGGCCAGCTAATCACTGTAATCCCAGTAACCAACATGGCTACGGCATTACAGTGAGTGGCAGTACTTACCTGCACATTTATTGGCTGCGTATCAGCCAACAAATGTGCAGAGAGGAGACTCGAGCATCGTGCTCGAGCACACGTGGTATTCGCCAGAACACAGCAATGTGCCGAGCATCGCGATGCTCGAGCCAAACTGGTGTTCAGCCGAGCATGCTTGCTCAACACTAGTAAAGATTTATTTTAAAAATAAAATAATATAGCATCTATAAAAAGAAATTATTAATGATAGGTAGGAAAATATTTATAATAAAAGTTGATTAATGATAGGTAAAATAATAGCTATAAAAAATAAATAAAGCATGGAATATAGATAGCATAATAAGGATTAAAAGAAGCTATATACAATAAATGAGAAAAGATTATGGATTTATCTAGTGATATTAAAAAATCTAGAATATTCGCTATTATGAACGTATAGCACTATATTCTAGATCTTTGCAAATTCTCGAAGTGCTAATATTCACGATAAAAATTTGCAATTTGAATATTCGCGCTCAACACTACTTCTCTGGCCTTCACAGTTCCTAGATCATTCTATAATGTATGTCTGGGATAAGGTAGAATGGACCTTCAGAGTACCTCTATCTAATCTCCAACAACTATGAGAAGCAATCTTGTCAGCATGGGCCAATATTCCTGCCGAACAATTTCAGCACCTACTGGAATATATGACGTGACAATCTGCTGCAGTTCTGAAGGCCAATTGAGGTCTAATGCATTACTAGTTTGGTATCGCTAATAAAGTGGCCATTTATTGTAATTGATGGGGCTGTTCACAACAACGATAATTGAGCACCCACTATATCCACTTACATACCGTAATTTTCCCTTACATCAGTACATTATGAGCTATAGCACTAGTTTGTCTAAAATCAGTTTGAGAAAGAAAACATATTCATACTTTAGATATCTATGCAGCTAAAAGGTTTAGCAAACAATTTGTAATGTACATTAATATTAACCAAACCTATATAATATTATTTACTGTGATCTAATTATTTAGCAATTCAAGCAATTGTTTTAGTTCAGATCAACACAATATTTTTTCTGTACTAAAAATCCACATAGTCTCTGCAAGGAGCCTAGATGATCGACATTGAACTCAGTTTTAACAAAAGAAAACTGCTGAAGCCTTTAGTGCAGAAATAAAGGGGCTTTGGTTGCTAAGCAACAGAAAAGCTGAATAGTGTAAAGAATGTAAAAGCTAAATACACTATCAAATAAAATTCTAACATGCTGTTGCAAATAGCATATAGCAGCGTTATCGAGGTATAAGACAGTTGAGATATAAAGTGTTGCTCACATTTACTATAGTATTTTGAAAAACAATACTGTAGTCTACCCCTCTTTTCAGAAGACAAAATTAGCAGGTATTACTGTAGAGTAAAGATGTGTGAATCTCAGAAAATTCACAAATCTGATACTTTGCAGATGGGAAGATCTTCAGCTTCATAGTAGCCTACCGTATTTGCCAATAGGTGCAATTACAGCTGAGCAGACTGTCATGCTTTGTATCAATAGACTATAGTCAAGCTGCCAAAATCTATGTGAAATCTGAATCCTATGTTACATATGGGAATAGGTTTTTCAGAATTCACATGCATAGGAAAATTTTTGCATTGATCTCCAGCAGCATGCCAAAAACAAATCTATTATGAAAGTAAGTGGTATATGACTTAATTCAGGCATAAAACATTATTTCTGCCAAAAAATATAACATTTGAAAGCAATTCACAGATTCATTCATAGCTAATTTATTCCAGGACCATATGAAAACATTGTAAATTGAGACCATCATTCTATAGTAACTGTTTCCGAAATCAATTCCAATTAAAATATCATCCCAAAATAAGAAAAATTAACATTCAAGAAAAATGCAGATAAGTAAGGTCCTGTTCATATCCCTACCACCATATGACTGTACATAGATGGTAGGATCTTTAAAGATGGCACTCGATCACTCGTTTCACACAGCAGACACCAGGGGCTAATGTCCGTTATTGGTGATAAATCCGATCGCTGACATTTTACCCCTCAGATTCCGTGGTTAATTTTGACCACGGCATCTAAGTGCTAAAAAGACAGGGGAGCATGCGCTCTCAGGACTGGAACATCTTCCACTCACTGAAATTGGGGAAGGCATTACTTAGCAGAAATAGGCCTAAGACTTCTTGGGCTGTTAAGATATATTCTAATGCAGGCGTATTTATTAAACTGATCCTTTTATAGCCTATTGTTGATGGATACCACTAGTTATCATCTGTTAAATGGAACCATCACTTAATGGAATGGAAATCATATAACTGATGCGTAATGAAAAGTTATTGATAAGCTCATAAGGAATACATTTGACAGGTGCCTACGATGAATTCCATATAGTGACTGTGCCCTGTGAATGTGCGGAGGTCTGTCAGACTGGCTGCACATGTCTGACTTCTCTGTTTGTTTGGGTTTGAGCTGGATCCACCTTCCCTCAGGTGTACTGGTTTTGGTTGTTAGTGAGGCTATTTTTCCCTCCTTCTCCCAGTGGCCTGTGTGGGTTATAGTTCTTTCCTGTGAGCTCTGGATGTGTGGTGGATCGTCTGCTCCAGCTCTGCTCTAGATAAGTCCTCTCTGTTATTTCTTCTTGTGTCTTTTATCTAGGCCTCTGGGGAGACGCTTGCTTCGTCTTCGGTTTGAAGAAGCAGGTTGCTTCTTCCCTTTTCTCTACTGCTTAGGGTTTGCCCAGGGTGTACAGATATAGGCACCAGGGCATGTGCATATCCACCATTAGGTGTTTAGTTTAGGGAAAGCTTTTAGGGATTGCTAGGAGGTGACCCTTTTCTCCCTAGTTTTTGGGCCTAGTCATTTGTTCTGTTTGTTTTCCTGTGTTTGATTATTTCCTCACTTACCTACCATGACAATAATCCATCCATCTAAATTACCATGTTAATGGGAGATGTTGGCTTTCATAGGATAATAAGATAATAATCAAACTTCCTCATCTGTTGTCCAAAGGAGTAGATCGTCCCGACAAAGAGAAGTACACTAAATATTTCACTGTAGAAAGGCATGACTTCCACATGCTACCCCATATTATTTACATATGCCTTGTGTTCAGTGGTGTAACTAGGCAAGGTTGGGCCCCATAGCAAACTTTTGAATAGGCCCTTCCCTCCATTGAGCATTTACATTATACACCAGCACTAGGCCGGCAGCCTATCAGAGGCCAGTGCAGGCGGCGCAATGACGTCATCGCACCGCCGGAGCAGTACAGCTTGAGACACAGGCCGGAAGAGGCCTGCATCGCATCGCTGGAGGTAAGTATAAGTGTTCTTTTTTTTTTTTTTTTTTGGGGGGGGGGGGACTACTGGCACTTAAGGGGGACTAATGGCACTTAAGGGTGCTGCTACTGTCACATAAGGTGGACAGCTACTGGCACATAAGGGGGCTACTGGCACAAAAGGGGGCTACTGGCACATAAGGGGGCTACTGACACATAAAGGGGCTACTGACACATAAAGGGGATGGCTACTGGCACATGAGGGGGGACTAATAACACATGAGGGGGGCCTAATGGCACATAAGGGGGGGACTACTTTCACATAAGGGGGCTACTGGCACATAAGGGGGCTGCTACTGGCACATAAGGGAGACAGCTACTGGCACATAAGGGGGATGGCTACTGGCACATAAGGGGACTACTGGCACATAAGGGGGACTAATGGCACATAAGAGGGGCTACTGGCACATGAGGGGGGACTAATGGCACATGAGGGGGGACTAATGGCACAGGAGGGGGGCCTAATGGCACATGAGGGGGGACTTTTGGCACATGAGGCGGGACTTCTGGCACATGACGGGGGCTACTGGCACATAAGGGGGGACTACTGGCACATAAGGGGGACAGCTACTGGCACATAAGGGGGGACGAATGGCACATAAAGGGGGAGGCTACTGGCACATAAGGAGGGACAGATACTGGCACATATGGGGGGGGGGCTACTGGCACAAAGGGGGGACGGCTACTGGCACATAAGGGGGGACTACTGGCACATATGGGGGGGGGCTACTGGCACATAATAAGGGGGGGGCTACTGGCACATGGGGGAAGCACAAGAGAGGCACTTATTACTGGCACATGTGGTGGCATGGAGAGGCACGTGTTACTGGCACATTATTATGGGGCACTATGGGGGCTTCTACCGAGGCCAGAAAGAATGGGTATTTTATATGGGGGGCTCTGTGTGGTACTAGTATTACCAGGGGTATTATCTGTTTCTGCAGTGTAGTATTGGGGAGCACAGCGGCACAGTATTGGGGGTAGTAGGATGATTTGTCCAGAAGATGGGAGGATGATGGAAAAGTAGTAAACTAAGATTTTTTTTTGTTAAACTGCAGAGATGGAAAATGGCGACAACATGGCGGTCTGGTCAAAGAAGACGTCACTGGACGTAATAGGTAAGTGCCCTGTATTTCTGTAGTGATGGGATCAGAGGCATAACGATTAACGATGGCTGTGTGACCAGGTAGAGGAGGCGGGATATAGGTGTGGCTGGAGGTATAACATGGGCGTGGCTGGAGGTAGGGCATGGGTGGGGCCTGGAAGGGGGCTCTTGAATTATTTTGCCCGGGGGCTCTGAGGGTTCTCAGTCCGCCCCTGGGGAGGAGGTGTTGACAGCTATCTCTGTATGTACACCTATGTTTGTATACATACAACATACTATCACTGATAACGCCTTCCTCCTGTTCCAATAGGTATTCACAAGAGATGGACAGAGGAAAAATATAAATGTATAAATTACAGGTGTTACTTAAAATTTTCCCATAAAACTAAATATATCAGGCTGCTCAGGTTCTTCTGCTCTATAACATAGTGTTGTCAGATTGAACGGTATTTATGAATGACAGGTTCTCTGTAATGGCTGTCAACTTATGGAGTAATTTATATGATTTTATTTTTCTCCATAAATGGAGGGAAAAATGAACAAAAAAAAACTATTTGGCATTTTTGAGGTTATAAAAATAACATTCATGTTTCACACTAAATTGGGTAGTGTTAGCCTGTGCAGGGACATAACCGTTGCACGGTCAGTTTTCTGCATGCAGTTTTAAAAGCCCAAATCATTATAGATCATAAAAGGAGAGATAGTGTAAAGGACAGATATGACTTCTCTTTTTTGAATTCACTCCTAATTTTGGCTTCCAAAACCGCATGCAGAAACATGACCTTGTGGATGTACCCTAAAATACCTATTCTGGTCCACAAAATGGACAAGAATAGGACATGTTCTATAATTTTGCAGCACATTTGCTCAGATGCAAACAGAAAACGGAATATGCATTTGATCCGCAAAAATGGGGATTGGATGGCGACCAAAAATGCCGTTATGAGCATAAGGCCTAACACCTAGTGGAACCTTTATTATAGGCTACTGACAAGACATTGCGAATTTTCTACTAGGAATAATAGAAGAATGGTGCAATACAGCGTTATAAGAAAATATGCTCCATAATTGCTCTTGCATAGGGAATGCAAGTAATTATTAAAACTTAACAATCATATATCCTATATAATTATATATAAAATATATATCAGGAGAAACGACAAGCCCTCTTTATGGCTCATACACACGACTGTTGGATGTTTTGCGGTCCGCAAATTGCACATCAGTTAAACTCGGATACCAGCCATTCAGCATTTTGCAGAACGGAAGGGCAGGTCCCTAATAGAACAATCCTATACTTGTCCATAATGCTCGAAACGATTCACCTCGAACCTGAATTTTGATTTAACCTGAAATAGTGTAAAAAACAAAAAAAATCATACTTACCTCCTCCATTTGCTTGCGACGAGCCGCCAACGGCCATCTTGATTGAAGATCTCAGCAGAAATTCAGTGCGATGACATGATGACATAATCTTCGCTCCAGATCTTAAAGCAAGATGGTAGCGGCCGGGCCAATCACAAGCAAATGGAGGCAGTAAGTTTGATTTAATTTTTTTTAATGTTAATTTCACACTGCTTTAACACTGAGATGCCGCGATCATGTATGAACGCGGCATCTGAAGGGTACAATGACGGGGGCGGCGCTATTGCAGCTCCCTGTTATTGCACCCGCTACTTACAAAAAAAAATGGGCTTTGTGACAAAGTAATTTGTCACAAAGCAAATTTTTGGGGAAAATTAATTTTCTTAAATTTGCTCATCTCTACTGTCAATAATAGGACACATTTTATTTTTTGGTGGAACAGCCATATTGACACAAGATGCACATGGAGTCATTTCCATTTTTTTGCGGCCTCATTGAAGTGAATGGCTCCACATATGGGCTGCAAAAAAATGGAACAGACACAGAAAACAAAAAAAAAAACTTTTGTGTGCATGACCCTAAAGAACACCTTCACAAACAATTTTCTTTTTTTACAGCGTTTCTTTACAAGTGTTTTTGGTATTGTTATATTTGGGAATGAGTGAAGCGATTGGTACCTCGGACCCAAACCCGAGTTTGAATCCAAGTTTTGAAATGGTTTTTCAATTTAAAAATCAAATACCGAAGTTATTCACCGAAGTCTGGCAAAACTTAGGGAATAACTGACTTTACCTTGTCGAAGGGCATACATTTTAAAGCTGTACAGACACCAATCTCCGTTCAGCATTAAACCGAAGTTTTGAGCGAAGTGACTTTGTATCTAGGATCCGAAGCTCGCATCCCTCATCACTAGTTATATTAACATACTTACAGATGTAGCAGAGTGGACTTTAAGACTTTATAAAAGGTTTTTACAAGGATTATTTTTTATGATATTCTTTACTTGCTAGTGTCTAAAGTCACAACTGCTAGAAATGCAGCACTTGTAGGGAATTTTATACTGTTCTTTTGGTTAACATGTAAAATCTGGCTGCAATGCTTAATTTCTCAAAAAAAAAAACCCTGTCAAAAAGTTTTTTTTTAAATTTAACATGGAATGTGACAACACTATTACAGTTTTAATCCCTACTTGTCAGTAAATAATGAAAAAGACTTATGTCTGTTAAATTCAAATAAGGCCTTTGCATCTGTAAGTCTATTAACAGAAGACTACCAAAGTAATTTAAGATTGCTTGAAAAATTGTGTGTGTTTTCGTTTCTTTCTCCGTACCTCCCAGGAGCCATATATTTTTGATCTTTTCCATTTATAAAGCTAATTGGAGTCTTGTTTTTAGATGGAAAAGTTGTACTTTCTAATGCCACAATATAATATTGCATATGATGTAGTAGGAAGCTGGAAAAAATGTAATTCAGCAATTGCTTTATGAGTTTGTTTTTACAATGTTTCCCATGTGGTAAACTTTACACGACAACTTCATTCTACCGGTCAGTACAATTACAGAAAAACAACATTTTTATTGTTTTTCTTGTAATATTTTTTTAAAAATTAACATATTTTGACCCCCATAACTATTTTGTTAGTTACTTCTACAGAGCTGTGTGAGGGTTAATTTCTTGTGGAGAGGTCTGTAGTTTTTGCTGATGCCATTTTAGAGTGTTTGCAGTACTGTAGGACTTCTTTTTTTTACATTAGGCCTGCTTAAGATTTTTTCAAGGGTACATTTATGCATGAAAGATTTTACCATTTCAATATAGTTGTACTTGTTTTGCAATTATCAAGTAGCGATTGTCAGATATATTTGTCAACTATGTTCATGTAGTTTCATGACTTTTTTGTGATATTTTTTACTTGCTTTTTCAGCTTTATTTTCTTATAGAATAGTCTACGGCAAAAGGTCATTGAGGAATTTATGACATTTAACATAGTATGGATCCATCTGGTGTTTAAAGTGTATAGAAATGTGCACGTCCAATCTGAGTTCTGTGCTTGTGGCCTTAAAATTCATGCATGTTTTTAAATTTAAAAATAAAATACATTTAGTATTGTTTCAGTAGATAACGTTATTTTTTTCTGTTTTCTTTTTCTCCTAATGCATTAAAATTGCATCATAATGTCAAAGTAATAGGGGCATGGGGGTGTAAATGCATTTACAGTATAATAGTCCAATGACAAACAAGAATAAAGGCAAGAAACACTTACAGTTCCATTTTTAAACTGAACCATGTAAATGGAAAATGGATTATAGGTTTTGTGAAAATCTCCCTAAAAGTGCATATTATCATTGGATGTTGACAACTGATGTTTTTTATGTCACATATTATAATATCTAGAAGAAGCAGATGCTGTGCCCTGTTTTATTCATGATATGTAAATACATGTCAATCATGCCACATGCAGAGATGCATCTCATCCTACTATATTGATTTGAATGTTTCCAACATCCAAATATATTTATTAAATTCTAGTAGTTCCTGTTATTGCATTCAATTGCAGTAGTTTCTCCTTTAGGGCCACATGGGTAACATCTATTTAGTGAAATTCAAACAGTGCTTTACTCAGTCTTTTGGGAAATTAATGAGGGGACAGTTTTGGGGGGCATTATTGGGAGGGGCATTACTGAGAAGACATTAGTGAGGGGACATTCATGGGGGGACATTCCCAAAGAGACTGGTGGGTGGCATTTCTGAGGGGATATTGTTGGGCAGGGGCGTAGCTATAGGGAAGCAGGGGAAGCGGCTGCTTTGGGGCCCAAACTCAGAAGGGGCCCACCCAGGAGGAGAACTAAAAGATTTTATTGTCAGGGCCCCCTCAACACTATTATACAATGACATTATATACAGTGACACTGCAGGAAATGGACAGAGAGGCTACCGGGCCTCGTCTGAGAGAACAATCTTGACTAGCCACAGAAGTAGGGTTTGGACAGGAGGAGGAGGTTGCGAAGAAGTAGCCGGGGGAGGCAGGGCATTCAAAAATTTCTAGTTATAACACTGTTGTTAGGGTAACATTACTAAGGGGACATTACTGGGAGACATTACTAGGGCACTTGGGGGTCATTGCTGTGGACATTACTTGGAGACATTACTGGGGTCATCACTTTGGGGACATTACTGGGGTCACCGTGGGAACACTACAGAGGCATTGTGGGGGACGTTACTGGAGGCATTAATGGGGACATTGCTTGAGGCACTGTGTAGGACTTAACTGGAGGCATTGTGGAGACATTACTGAAGTTACTGTTGGGGCCATTAGTGGGCCCAATGTAGGGGACATTACTAGGGCCACTGTGGGGGTATTACTGGCAACACTATGGGGGAATTTTTAGTACTGGGGCATTGTTATTACTGGGGTCACAATAGGGGGCATTATTATTGCTGGATAAACTATAGGGGGCAATATTGTGAGTGGGCACATTTTACAGGACATTAATATTACTGGGGCACTATAGGTTTCTTATTATTGCTGGAGACACTAAAAGGGCATTATTAATATTGGTGCACTATATGTGTTTTAAGGGACATTAGTATTATTGGGGTGCTATTTCCTCAGCAGTATAGGGCATTTAGGGGCATTGTAGAGCACCATGCTGAGCATTTTGATTGGCACAATGACAGAGCCTGGAGTTGGCAGCAGCATAAGTAGGCCATAGAGTGGCACAATGGCAGAGTTTGGAGGTGGCAACAGCATTAATAGGCCACAGAGTGGCACAATGACAGAGTGTGGAGGTGGCAGTAGTATGATAGGCCAGAGAGTGTCAAAATGACAGAGTCTAGAGGTGGCAGCAGCATGAGAAGTCCACAGAGTGGCACAATGACAGAGTGTGGAGGTGGCAGCAGCATAAGTAGGCCACAGAGTGGCACAATGACAGAGTCTGGATAAATAATTAAAACAAGATTTTAACGCATATAAGTACAGCACATAATGCCGAATACAAGTTCTTTCTCCACCGAAACAATTCAAACAAGATTTTACCGCATATAAGTGCAGCGCTTAATGCTGTATACAGTTATTTCTCCACCAAAATAATTGAAAAGAAAGCCTTTACCGCATATAATTGCAGCGCTTAATGATGAATAGAAGATTTTCTTCCACCGAAATAATTTAAAAAAGATTTTACCGCATATAACTGCAGCGTTGAACGCCAAATATCTTTTTCTACTGATAAACGCTACTAAAGGCTTTACCACATATGACTGGAACAATGAACGCCGAACATATTTATCTTTTTCCACGTACATACACCACTAAAGGCTGTTCAACAGATGGTTAAAGACTGTCAGTTTAAAAAAAACAACGTCGCCTGTGGCGGAGTGATCTGAAGTAAATGGGACGTACCGAAAGAGCGAGACGTGGTTCTCGTGCGGTTTCTGTGCTGCAGAAAAGTCCCTGTAGTGTCCAGTGAGCAATACCACAGATAGATTCGGGCTGGTATGAATTAGTTCGCATTTTAGTGAAGGGTTAGTGCATAGTGTATTCACCTCTGTTCATGCACTGCTCTTATGGGTGTTGTCATGTAATCGAGCAGTGTGTGAAATGTAAATACAAAATTTAAACACAACGTGATTCAGTCCATACCACAAAAAGGACTTTCCCACATATAACTGCAGTGCTGAACGCTGAATATATCTTGATTTTTGGACAGAAATACACCACTAAAGGCTTTACAGCATATAACTGCAACAGTGAACACTGAATATATTTTTCTTTTTCTACTGATATACGTCACTAAATGTTTTTCAAGATATAAGTGCCGCAGCAAATGGCGAATGTATATTTCTTTTTTTGTGATATACATCAATAAAGGTTTTTCTACATATTAGTGCACCAGCGATTGGCGGATGTATATTTCTTTTTCTACTGCAATACGCCCGTAAAGGCTTTGCCTTTGATATAACTGCAACAGTGAACTGAGAATATATTTTTCTTGTAGTACTGAAATAGGCCCCTATACGCTTTCACCAGAAATAACTGCAGAAATAACCTGAGAATATATATTTCTTGTTGGACTGAAATAGGCCACTATACGCTTTCACCAGAAATCACTGCAACAGTGAAATAATTATATATTTTTCTTTTTTTACTGTAATAGGCCCCTATACCCTTTCATCAGAAATAAATGCAGAAGTGACCCGAGAATATATATTTCTTGTTGGACGGAAAAAGGCCACTATATGCTTAAACCTGAAAACAATTAAAGAGTGAAGTGCTTATATATTTTTCTTGTAGTACTGAAATACGAGCCTATACGCTTACGCTTTTAAGAGAAATAACTTCAACAGTGAAATGCGTATATATTTTTCTTTTTTGACTGAAAGAGGCCCCTATTAGTGATGAGCGCGCATGCTCGGCCGAGTATTGGTTTGGCTCGAGCATCGCTATGCTCGGCGCTCAGCTTTACCGGCCGAGCACCACGTGTATTAGTTGCATTCCTCAAGTCTGCTCCCAGCACGTTTGGCGCCTTCTAAGCAGCCATTGAAGGTCCAGGTAAGTAATTCCCCTCAGTGTAAGGCCATAGCAATGTTAGCTGTAAGCCTTACACGGATTGGCTGGCCAGAACTCGCAATACCATTTCATATAGTAGCTGAGGTCCTGTGCTCGGCTCATTCAGCATCAGGCAGAGCAGACAGTAGGCAGGGACTGATAGCCTTTTGCTCTAAACTTACTGATTTCACTCCACAAACCTTATTGAAAGACCTAACAGTCCTTTTAAGGACTAGAGTGTGTGTTTGACAGCAGTGCAGCACCATTTTTTATTTATTTTTTTTAAGAAAGGGTTTGTTTCAGCACTATGAGGGACAGGCGTCACCAGGTAGTGTGCCTGCTACTGAGATATACACTGCACCATCATAAAGCAGTGTGTTGGGCAGACATTATAAAAAGGGGATTATTCACTACAGTGTGCCTGCTACTGAGATATACACTGCACCATCGGAGAAATTATTTGTTCTGGGGAAATTAACCTGTGTGTGCGTTCAATCCACAATGTTAATTACTCCAGCACAAAGTGATTAGTATTTTGGCCATAGTTAAGTAGTTTTGGGCACATCTTTGTGTTCATTTAGGCCTTTAACCGTATATGCAGTATTCCCGCAGAGAATGCATTTTATTTGGGACAAATTTGTATCCAATATAGAACTACATCCGAATACAGTGTGTATTGTCAAAATTACATTATCTCTGGGCTAGTGTAGTGCCGGAAATCAGTTTTTTTCTGTATGCAGTACCTTACTGGAAGCCAATACAGTGTGTATTGTAAAAATTACATTATCTCTGGGCTACTGTAGTGCCAAAAATCTGTATTTCTCTGTATCCAGTACATTACAGCGAGCCAATACAGTGTGTATTGTAAAAATGTCATTATATGTGGCCTATATTTGTCTGACTTACAAGTGCCTCTTTGATTTAATTGTAAACAAGATGACTGAAATGATCAAAATCAATGTCAAACTGGCCAAAACACTCAATTTCAGTGGGGGTTGAATAATTTTGAACACAACTGTATATGCTTTGCCATACAGGATAATATTGCATATCTCCTTTTGTGACTAAAGCTCATATCCTCATGTAATATAAAATCAATCCGTCAGTCCATAAAGAGTTAATGTTGTGTCGATATCGGGATCTGTCTCATTATACAGTTCAAATTTGATGGGGCCCGGGAATTAGTTTATATGCTCATATTATGTTCACTAATATTGCACTGAATCCATAAAGTGATGTCTATTTAATAATAGAGAAAAAGTCCACAGATCATGATCTTATAAATGCGTGATGTGCAACTGTCTTTTAAACTAACTGCCGGTAGTATAATAAATGACAGCAAGTAAACCGTGGATAATTCAGTGTAGCTCTCCCTGTCATGCGTTCAGAGCAGAAATAGACTGTTGTACCCTAGTTGGGCATTCTCACCGGCAATCCTCTCTCGGTCCTGACCGCGGCGTCCCACGTGTCAGGCCGCTGCACGGAGGAGTCTTACCTCTGGTGACATCCTTGCTCTATGACACGCACTGGGATGCCTATGTTTCTTTTTCTTACGCTGAAAAAGAAACATAGGCATCCCAGTGCGTGTCATAGAGCAAGGACGTCACTAGAGATAAGACTCCTCCGTGCATAATATGAAAATATAAACTAATCACCGGATCATCTTGTTTTTCAAATTTCTACAATTGGTCTATTAAATTGGTGGTTGACATTGAACCATTTTTGCAGTATACAAATCACTGCTCTGCATAGGTGACAGGGACCTAAATTTCTAGAAATCGTCTGTTCCATTGGTGAGTGACATTAACCCAGTTTTGCCGTATACAAACCCCTGCTCTTCCCAGGTGACAGGGACCTATATTTCTAAAAATCCACTGTCACATTCTTTGGTGACATTTTATTATTTTTGCCGTATAAAAACCCCTGCTCTGCATAGGTGATAGAACCTATATTTCTAAAAATCATTTGTTAAATTCTTGGGTGACATTTTACCATTTTTGCCGTATACAAACCCCTGCTCTGCATAGGTGACAGGAACCTAAATTTCTAAAAATCATCTGTTCCATTGGTGGGTGACATTAACCCAGTTTTGGCGTGAATAAACCCCTGCTCTGCATTGCAAACAGGGAACTAAATTTAGTAAAAACATCTGTTACTTTGATTGATGACCGCAAACAATGAGGAAAGCGTCAAATAAGGGATGTGGCCCTGGTCGTGGTGCTCCTAGTGAAGACTGGGTGGAAGATGATGTGGAGAACGATGAGGTCCTAGACCCCATATGGAATCAAGGTCATGTGAGTGACCTCTGCAGTTTGGAGGGAGAGGCAGTGGCCACCAGCACAGCAAAAGAGGGAGCAGGGTGCAAAAGCAGAGCGGCCATCCCCTAGACAGTACGCCTGCTACTGCCCACCACATCCAGGGACCGAGCACAACAAAGACAGTTCCAAGGAGTTCTCTGGCATGGCAGACGACAAGACAAGAGTGGTTTGCATAAAAGTTCTAAACCAAAGCACAACTTGCATGACTTGCCTAGCCGGTTTGACGCACATCCCTTGCCTGGTGTATGTGCTTAATTTGGTGGTGTAGAAATTCCTGAAAAACAACCCCGATATGTCAAAGCTGCAGAAAGTGCAGGCTGTCTGTGCGCTCTTTCGGCGTTCTTACACTGCTGCTGCTCGCTTGTCTGTGCTGCAGCATAACTTTGGCCTTCCCACTCACCGCCTCATATGCGACGTGTCCACAAGATGGAACTCCACCTTGCACATGCTGGAGAGACTGCAAGCTGCATCAGGCAATATTGGATTTTAAGCTGCAGCACGCACCGGTAAGTCGTTCTTCGGAACAGCACCACTTCACCGCTACTGAGTGAGCCTCCATGCGAGACCTGTGTGCCTGGTTGCGCTGTTTAGACTACTCCACCAACATGGCCAGTGCCGATGATGCCGTTCTCAGCGTTACTATCCCACTTCTATGTCTCCTTGAAAAAACGCTTCGGGCGATGATGAAAGAGGATGTGGCACAGGAGGAAGAGGTGTAGGAAGATGGATCATTTCCACGGTTATCAGTCCAGTCATTTACAAGTGGCACAGAGGGTGGGTTCCTGCACCAACATAGGCCAGGTACACAATTGTCCAGCCAGGCACAGTTCTGGAGGAGGGGGAGGATTAGGAGGAACCATGTTCACAGCTGGTTGGCACCCAAAGCAGCTCGTGGCCATCACTGCAGCGTGTCTGGAGGGATACAGAGGACACAGATGATACACCTCTATTAAGGACAGCTTTTCGTTGCCTCTGGGCAGCCTGGCACACATGAGCGACTACATGCTGCAGTGCCTGCGCAACGACCGCTGAGCTGCCCACATTCTAACTTGTGCTGATTACTGGGTGGCCACACAGCTGGATCCCCGTTACAAGGACAACGTACCGTCCTTAATTCCCTCACTGGAGCGTGAACAGAAGACACGCTGCTGATGGCATTCCCACCTGACAGCAGGGGCTCAGTGGAAGCACAAGGCAAAGGCAGAGGAGGAGGAAGAGGTCGCCAATGCACCTGGCGCACCGTCAGCACCTCAGAAGGCAGGGTTAGCATGGCTGAAATGTGGAAAAGCTTTGACACCACTCCACAACAACCAGCACCACCAGCTGAATATGCAAAGTTTTAGCAGGAGGCAGCATTTAAGCAACATGGTGGAGCAGTATGTGTGCACATGCCTACACGTACTGACTAATGGGTCTGCCCCATTCATTTTCTGGGTCTCCAAATTGAGCACATGGCTTGAGCTTGCCCTTTATGCCTTGGAGCTGCTGGCCTGCCCTGCAGCCAGTGTATTGTCTGAGCGTGTATTTAGTACAGCAGGGGGCATTATTACAGACAAGCGCAGCCAAGATGGACAAGCTCACGTTCATTAAAATGAACCAGGCATGGATCCCACAGGACTTGTCCCTGCCTTGGGCAGAATAGACTTGTATACCGGCCTCACACAGCCATTGTTATACACCAGCGCATTTTCTCTTTGTTTTATTTTATATATTCCACAATGTTTCGTTTGTCTACCCAAATTAAATTAAAAAAAAAGTGTTGGCTGCCTCCTCCTCCTCCACCACCACCGCTTCCACCTACACCTCCACGTACACCGCCTCCTCAACATCCTACTCCATATGGACCTCCTCCTCCTAGTTCAAGATTATTATTTTAAATTTTTGTTTATTTTATTTTAAGTCATTTTCTTATCCACATTTTTCAGGCTCTTACCCACATTTTGCTGCCTTTTGCAGACCTCTAGCCCTTTCCATGACTCTTTTAGAACCATTTTAGTGCCCCAAAGTTTGGGTCCCAAATGACTTTAATGGGGTTTGGGTTCAAGTTCGGGTCCCGAACTCGAACTTTGTGACGAACTTCCAGGTGTTCGCTCAACTCTAGTCCTTAACCCAGGCCTTTGAATGTAAGCGCAAATACCCACCCACCCACAGGCCATAGCACTAAATGATAACACTAAATGAACACCTTTAAAAATAGCTGGCCCTGGAAATGTTGCCATTTTGGCCTGTGGACACTGAGGCTTTCCTCAGCCTCATGTCAGCGGACATCCCTCGTTACTCAGTCCCCAGCTGCCACTATTTTTCACGTTGTGTGCCGTCCCCGCATTACACCAGCAATTATGTCCCGTAACATCACCCGTGCCCTGACCAACTCAGTTATTAGGAATGTCCACTCGACGACTGACAAATGGACAAGTGCTTTTGGCCAGGGACGTTAGATTTCCGTGACAGCACACTGGGTGAACCTTGTGGAGGCTGGTAGCCATTTGTACCCTGGGATGGCACAGGTGCTACCAAAGCCAAGGATTGCGGGCCCCCATTCCATCAGGATTTTCACCACCACCTACAGATGTAGCAGGGAGATGGTGCTGGTGGGATGGTTGGACCAAGTGCCATGGGTGGCATTGTCGGACAGCAGGGTTGCTGTTTGACTCCTGGGTCCCGCTGCCTACCAGGGCAGTGCCGCTTTGTCACTGCATTGTGCTGCGCCCCTTAGTCAGAGTAGGTCCCACTCAAAGACGCAACCTTGGCGTGGTGAGTGGGCTTATGCCTTTTGATCAAAATGTACACTAACGCCTCTGGTACAGCATGCACTCCAGGGGGCTGTACACATTAATAAAATGCTGAGAAGCAATAGATCAAAGCATAGCATTGTGGATGTCTGACCCAGTGCTCTCTCTCCTGGATATTTGCATGTTTAGTCTTTCTTTTTCATTACTGGTGTCAGCACTCCTCCTATTCGGCACAGGTGGTTTTAATTTCACAGGTCTGCATAAAAGTGGTGATTGACCTGCAGTTCCTGATAATAATGGACATTTTGTGTTAGGCAACTGTTCACATAGTGCAGTACAGCGTGGTGGCCTTTGTTTTGTGGTGCTGCGCTGGTGGGATGGTGGGACCCAGCACCATTGGTGGCATTGTCGGACAACAGGGTGGCTGTTTGACTCCTGGGTCCCGCTGCCTACCAGGGCAGTACCGCTTTATCACCGCATTGTGTTGCGCCCCTTAGTCAGAGTAGGTCCTACTCAAAGAGGCAACCTTGGCGTGGTGAGTCAACTTAGGCCTTTTAATCAAAATGTACACTACTGCATGCTGCACCAAAGGCATTATAGGGGGCTGTACACATTAATAGAATGCTGAGAAGCAATAGACCAAAGCATAGCATTGTGGATGTGTGACCCAGTGCTCTCTCTCCTGGATATTTGAAAAAAATATATAATATCCCAAGCTCTGAACATCTCACACAGCATTGTTCAATCCATCATCAGAAAATGGAAGGAGTTTGGCACAACTGCAAACTTACCAAGACATGCCTGTCCATCTAAACTAAGAGCCCAGGCAAGCAGAGCACTAATTAGAAAAGCATCCAAGAGGTTGCTTGGTCACTCTGGAGGAGCTGAAGAGATTCACAGCTCAGGTTGGAGAATTTGTCCACAGGACAACTATTAGTCATGTCCTCCAAAAATGTTGCTGTTATGGAAGAGTGGCAAGAAGAAAACCACATTTGAAAGCAGGCCATAAGACGTCCCATTTGTAGTTTTCCAGAAGCCGTGTAGGGGACACAGTAAACATATGGAAGAAAGAGCTCTGGTCAGATGAGACCAAAGTTTAACTTTTAGGCCTAAATGCAAAATGCTATGTGTGGAAGAAAACTGCACATGACTCTGAACATACCATACCAACCGTGAAACATAGAGGTGGCAGCATCATGCTGTTAGGATGCTTTTCTTCAGCAAGGACAGGAAAACTAGTATGGGTTGATAGTAGAGTTGAGTGAACACCAGGAAGTCTGGGTTCGCCAGGTTCGACCGAACTTCGTTGCAAAGTTCGAGTTCGGGACCCGAACTTGACTTGAACTTGACCCCGAACCACATTGAAGTCAATGGGAACCCGAACTTTGGGGCACTAAAATGGCTCTGAAAAAGTAATGGAAAAAGCTAGAGGGCTGCAAGAGGAAGCAAAATGGGGGTAAGAGCTGGACAATTGCCCTGCAAACAAATGTGGATAGAGAAATGACTTAAAATAACATAAAATACATAAAAAATTTAAATAATATTCTTGAACTAGGAGGAAGGAGGTCCATATGGAGTAGGAGGTTGAGGAGGCGGTGGACGTGGCGGTGTAGGTGAAAGCGGTGGTGGAGGATGTAGTCGCCAACAATACTTTTTTTTTACTTTTTTATTTTTTTTATTTGGGTAGACCCGAAAAACATTGGGAAATATAGAAAAGAAAACAAAGATTAAGTGCTCTGGAGTATAACAAAGGTTGGGTGAGGGCTGTATACATGTCTATTCTGCACAAGGTACGGACAAGTCCTGTGGGATCGATGCCTGGTACATTTTAATGAACGTGAGCTTGTCCACATTGGCTGTGGACAGACGGCTGTGCTTGTCTGTAATAACGCCCACTGCCGTGCTAAACACACGTTCAGACATTACACTGACTAGAGGGCATGCCAGCACATCTAAGGTGCAAAGAGCAAACTCAGGCCATGTGGACAATTTGGAGACCCAGAAGTTAAATGGGGCAAACCCATCAGTCAGTACGTGTAGACATGTGCACACATACTTTTCCACCATGTTGCTGAAATGCTGCCTCCTGCTGAGACTTTCTATATCAGCTGGTGGTGCTGGTTCTTGTGGCGTGCTGACAAAGCTTTTCCACATTTTGGCCATGCTAACCCTGCCTTCTGAGGTGCTGACAGCACCCCAGCTGCGTTGGCAACTTCTTCCTCCTTGCCTTTGCCTAGTGCTTCCTGCCATCAGCAGCGCTTCTACCAGCGTGCATAAAATATTTCCCGGTCAGGCATGCAGTGCAGGGGTAGTGTGAAAGAAAAAAGGGGTACAGATCAGTCAACAATCTAAATGCCACCAAATTTACTGAATATATTTCCCTGTCAGGAACGCAGTGCAAACAAAACAATAGCTGATCTTAGGGAGACCAGCCACAAAAACACAGCGGAGCCTCAGTTAAGAGTCTCAACACAGCAATTCAAAGTGCAAAGCTCCCTGGGAAACAGTAACATGCAAAATAAATGTGGAGCCCCAGTATTGGGTCTACAACACAATGAAAGCCAGATATTCCTCAAAGGAAGGAAAATCGGTACAGAGATCACCAAATACACCATATTAAGTGGCCCCTATGTCAAGATCCCACTTTTTTACAAGCTTTTAGGATGTGATGGGAAAAACCTAAGCCAGTTATCCATCCACAGACAGCTGTTTCGGGGTGTTGCCCCTCATCAGTGTGGAGTAGAATAGTAGCCAGAATCCTACTCCACACTGATGAGGGGCAACACTTTTACAGTTCGGGTTCGCTCAACACTAGTTGATAGGATTATGGATAGAGCTAAATAGAGGGCAATCCTGGAGGAAAACCTGGTAGAGGTTGCAAAAGACTTAAGACTGGGGCAAAGGCTCACCCTCCAGCAGGACAACAACCCTAAAAACAGCCAAAACAACAATGCAATGGTTTAGATCAGGGATTAGCAACTTTTGGCACTCCAAACTACAACTCCCAGCATGCTCCTTTCACTTATGTGGAAGTTCAGAAAAAAAAACATGCAAGTGTGCATGATGGGAGATGTATTTCACAACACATGGAGTGCCGTAGCTTGCTCATCCCTGGTTTAGATCAAAGCATATACATATGTTAGAAACAAATAAATAAAAAAACCTAGACATTTTAGGCAATGTCGCATTGTAACCAATGGTTCTAAAAAATAATATATTATATTTTATGTTATGTGAACGCTGTTAAAAATAAAAATAAAAAACGTGCAAAACAGCCAAATCAAGCGATCAAAAAATCATATGTACCACAAATTGGTACCAATAAAAACATCAACTCTTCACACAAAAAATGAGCCTATACACAAGACAATCGCCAGAAAAATAAACTATTTGAAATTGGTATCTCTGTAATCATAGTGGCCAGTAGAATAAAGATAACATATCATTTTTGCCGTATCATGCATGCCTCAATAATAAAACCCCAAAAATAATGGAAAAGTTGCTGCCTTTTCTTCATCCTGCTTCTCAACAAGCAAATAAAAAGCAATCAAAGAGGCATATCTACCCCTAGTTTACGTCCACATTTTTGGCATTTCGGTCTCCAGTAGAACCTCCCTAATAAGTTAAAGGGCGTAGTTTGTCTCTGATGGCACAAGCTGGGCACAACATATTGGGCAATGAAATGCCATATCTGTGGAAAACTTGCAAATTATTTTGCACAGTCCCCTGCTCATTAATTTCTGCAAAACACCTATGAGCTCAAATTGTTCACTTCACCTTTTAATAAATACCTTGAGGGGTGTAGTTTCCGATATACGGTCACTTCTAGGGGGTTCCATTTATTATTTCACCCCAGAGCCTCTATACTGTAAATCACATTGGGCCTCAAAATGTGTAAATCACATCGGGCCTCAGATATGCTTGGTGTTTGTTTACTCTTGAGCCCTGGTGTATTTCCAAGCAAAAGATTAGGGACACATGTAGGGAGTTCATAAAACCAGAAAGCATGGCATAATAATAAGAGGGCTGACTTTTCACACTGGCATTTTCTGGTCACAACATATTGGGCACTGAAATGGCATATCCTTGTCAAAAAATCCAATTTTCATTTTGCATCATCTACTGTGAATGGAAATGCATCATCTGTTGGGTTAAAATGCTCGTTTCTTTTTTTATTTCGCTTTAGAGCCTCTGTAGTTGTCGACCAGTGCTTTGTAAATATAGGCCTCATGTGCACTTTCTCTTCTGATCCCTATGGTGCACGCAAACAGTTTATGACCACATATAGGGTGTTTCTATATTCAATACATAATAAGAATAAGTAACAATTTGTGGGGTGATTTTCTCCTGTTAGCGTTTAAAAATGCTAACCTAAAGTGACATTTTCTTGCAAAAAACAACAACAAAAAACATGTAATTTTTCATTTTCATCACCAAGGGTTTCTAAATTCTGTGAAATGCCTGTTGGCCCACAGTTCTCACTACTTCTTGGGGGTTGTGGTTTCCAAAGTGAGTTTTTTTCTCGGGTTTCCCCTGTAGGGTTACCTCAGGATGACTTTAAATTTGACATGGTACCTGAAAATTATTCCATTGAAATATGTCCTCCAAAAGCCATATTGTGCTCCTTCTGAGCCATGCTGTGTGCCCATACATTAGATTAAGACCACAGATGGGGGTGTTGCTGTATTCAGGACAAAATGAGTAACTAATTGAGGGGTGCATTTTTCCCTTTTACCACTTCAGCAAAATGTAAAATTTCGACCCAAAGCAACATTTTCTTGTAAAATATGTAATCTTTCATTTTCACAGACAAGTGTTAGCCAAAGTGCTCAGTACGTTCCCCCTTCCTTGAAACATTCCACAGGGGCTGTCATTTCCAAAACGGGGTCATTTTGTGGGTTTTTTCATTGTTGGGTTACCTCAGGGGGTCTTCAAAAGTCACATGGTACTGGACAATTATTCCAGTGAAATCTGCCCTCCTAAAGCCATATGTTGCTCCTTCCATTATGAGTCCTGCTTTGTGCCCATACCAGGTGTTTCCATATTCAGGAGACAATGGCTAAGAAATGAGGTTTTCTCCTTTTAACCATTGTGAAAATAGAAATGTATTTTTCATTTTCACAGCCATGAATTATGAACTGCTTGTTGGGTTCAAGTTCTTAGGACACCCCTTGAAAACTTCCCCAGTGTAGTTTCAAAAATGCAATCACTTTTTGGGAGTTTCCACTGTAGGATTCATCAGGGGGTCTTCAAATACAACATGTTACCTGAAAATTATCCCAGTGAAATCTGCCCTCCAAAATCCACATGTTGCTTTTCCTTCTGAGCCCTGCTGTGTGCCCGTACAGTAATTTAAAACCACATATATAAAATTTTATGAGGTATTATTCATTATCTGTCTTAGGGCTCATGCACACGACTTTATGTGGTTTGCGGTCTGCAAAAAAACTGATCTGCAAATAATTCGGATAACGTCCGTGTGCATTCCGTATTTTGCGGAACGGAACAGCTAGCCCTTAATAGAACAGTACTATCCTTGTCCATAATGCGGACAATAACAGGTCATGTTCTATTGTTTTGCGGAACAGACATACGGAAACAGAATGGACACGGAGTAACTTCACATTAAAATGAATGGTGACTGTGTTGGGGACACCACAGTTAAAGTAGGGAACAATGTAGTGCCCTGGAGCAGGGAGTACTTTGACATTTGGACATTTGTGGACTTTTTCCTATATCCCTATGCAAAGCTGCAACTTCTTACTTTATTTCTCGTGAAAGGGTTAACATTATATATATATATATATATATATATATATATAGAGAGAGAGAGAGAGAGATAGAGAGAGAGATAGTGATCCTGTTCATTATCACTGTATTTACATGGCTCTGTGGAAAGAGTTAATGAATATCTGAGAGACTGTTAGGACTTTGATTGAGAAGGATATAGGATTTTAGGATTTTGTGTATTTTGATGGAGGGATTTTTTCTATATATAGAATTGATTGGATTTGCGTTACTTTTAATGCATATAAATAAAATATATTGTTTTTAGAGTCTACCACTCAAAGGACCTCATTCATAAATCCATTTAGTTTCCTGTCTATTTTTTTTGTCTAAAAAACTCCCACCTCTCCAATTGCTCTTTACCAATTCAACCCCTACAAATTTCAAACCTTCTGGGTTTTTCTTTTTTAAAATGTAGGGAGACTCCATGCTTTTCAAAACCTTTTTTAATATTTCTTATATGTTCTTGGATGCGGACTTTTAGGGGTCTCGTCATCCGGCCCACGTATTGAAGGCCACAAGGCCACTCCAAGACGTAGACAACCCCCTTGCTATTACAGGTAATTTCCCCTATTATTTCTAGTTCTTTTTTATTAGTATTGGTACGGACCATACTTATTTTTTTAAGTCTATCTGATCTCTTCCTATTTTTACATGCAGTACAGAAACCATACCAATTGAATTGATTCTTCCTTGTGTTGGTGTCTTTGGGTTGTATTGCACTGTGTACCAGTCGATTATGTAGATTCTGAGCATTTTTATAAACAAAAAGAGGTTGATCGAGAATCACAGATCCAAGTAAAGGGTCACTTTTTAAAATAAACCAATTTTTTTTATTGCGTTTTTTACTTCCCTAAAGCAGTGTGTGTACTGTGTGATAAAGGAGAAATGAAAATCGGAAGTTTTTCTTTCTTTAGGTGGAATAACACTTTCTTTAATTTCTGCTTCCTTAATATATTTCTCAAGTTGAGCCTTTTTATATCCCTTTTCAAGGAACCTATTTTTAATCACTTCACTTTGTTCTTTAAAAACTGAAGCATCTGTACAATTACGGTGAATCCTCTGGACCTGCCCCTTGGGGATGTTATGTAACCAAGAGGCATAATGGCAGCTGGACAAATCTATGTATCTGTTCACATCTGTGGGTTTAAAAAAGTTTTGGTCTTAAAAACATAATCTTCAACATATATAGTCAGGTCCAGAAAATCCCCCGAACTGGAACTTATTGTACTAGTAAAACTCAAATTCCACTCCCTGTTGTTGAGTCCCTGAATGAAGTTTTCTAGCAGTTCTTTTCCTCCCTCCCAGATGACCAAACAGTCATCAATATACCTCTTCAAGGTTTTTAACGTTCCTTTTTCTGTGACTTTTTCCAACAGGGATCAATAAATAATTTCTCCCAAGAGGACATGAAGATGTTAGCGAAACTAGGGGCGAATTTCGCCCCATCGCCGCCCCAACCTTCTGCAAACAGTATTTCCCTTTGAACCAAAAATTATTGTGGTCTAAACAAAATTCGACACACTCCACTAAAAAATCGGCTTGCTTTTTTGGCATCTTGTGATCTCCATATAACATTTCTCTAATTTTACTTGGATCTGTGATTCCGGATCAACCTCTTTTTGTTTATAGAAAAGCTCCGAATATACATAATCGACTGGTACACAGTGCAATACAACCCAAAGACACCAACACAAGGAAGAATCAATTCAATTGGTGTGGTTTCTTTACTGCGTGTAAAAATAGGAAGAGATCGGATAGACTTATAAAAATAAGTATGGTCCGACTCTGTACCAATACTAATAAAAAAGAACTATAAATAATAGGGGAAATAACCTGTAATAGCAAGGGGGTTGTCTACGTCTTGGAGTGCCCTTGTGGCCTTCAATACGTGGGTCCGACTACGAGACCCCTAAAAGTCTGCATCCAAGAACATATAAGAATAATTAAAAAAGGTTTTGAAAAGCATGGAGTCTCCCTACATTTTAAAAAACTACATCAGAAAAACCCAGGTTTGAAAATTGTAGGTGTTGAATTGGTAAAGAGCAATTGGAGAGGTGTTTTTTTTTAGAAAAAAATAAATATACAGGAAACTAAATGGATTTATGAGATGAGCAGTTTACAGCCTTATGGCCTAAATGTGGACTTTAATTTACAGGCAGTTTTAAACTAAAATATCCCCCTTGTTTTTTTTTGTTTTTGTCTGTACCCTTTTTTCCCTTTATAACTATGGTTAGGCAGTATCCCATTGTTTTTAAATCATGTGAAAATTTTATGAAAAAATCGTTGATGCAACAGGTGTGTATAGATGCAAGGTGCTATTTAAAAGGATGGGGGAGGGAAAAGATAACTAAGCCCCTGACGAAGCTCCAGGAGCGAAACCCGGGTCGGACAGAATCTAAAACACTGGGAGGTTTTACTTTGTGTCTTTTACCAAGAGTTTGTTTGTGAGTATTTAATAAATGAATTTCCACTCAACTTTGCGGAACTTCACTATGGTAGGAGCAATTATCATTTGCATACTATGGTGAGCAGGATCGACATTCTGTCCCAGGGAAGAGGAGATTTGGAGTCTGTCCTTATTTGGATATGTCTGTGCGCTATCTACCCCTGTTAGTATAACCAATTCCAAAGGGTCTAGGTACTAGACGGTATTTCACTATTGTTATTTCCTTAACCAGTTGCAGGATACCCCGAAACAGTGGATATCTGCAGACCTCGGGCCCTTGGTATAAAGGTCAAGGTTGAAAAACTGCTCTGTGATCTTCTATCATAACGCACGGTCGCAATCTACTTTGTTTTGTGGACATTAGTGTGCCTGTTTGGCTTTGTTTAAATCACAGTTTATTTTACCATTCTCCTGATCTGTCAGAAGAACCATAAAAAAAATTAATAGCACAAAGGATCTTTATTTTTGAGCATCTATAAGACCTGTATCACACGGTCAGTATTTTGCACCAGGATTTCATTTTGATTTGGAAGCCAAAAGCAGCAGTGGGTCAAAAACGCATAAGACATGCAAATATTTACTTCACATTGCATCTCTGTTTTGGTTATCTGACATCTAAAATATCCCCTCCAATGCCTAGGTCTCTTGTATTGATTATACTTAGCTGCTCCCTCAAACCTGCATTGCTCTGCATGCATGCATGGCTACTGCTTCATCTCCCTGTTGCTTGGATCAAAACATCCGGGGAGAGGAGTCAATAGAAGGCCGTGAAGATGACCAGCCTCAAGGACGCTCATTGCCTACTGCGGCAGCCTTTCAGGGACCTAGAGCGATACAGGTGCCAGGGAGTAGGAAATTTTGATATCAAATATCTCCTTTAAAGTCCTGCATGCATTAGCTTTGTGACAAATTGCTTTGCCACAAAGCACATTTTTTTGTAACTAGTGGCTCCCTGTCATTGAACCCCTCAGATGCCGTGTTCATAGCTGATCAAGGCATCTGACTGCAATAAAACAGTGTAAAATAAAATAATAATATATAGAAAATTACATCATACTTACCCAATCTATTTTCTCCTAACAAGCCATCCGCCATCTTGATTAAAGCTCTGGCACAAACTCGTGAAGTGTGGTGACATCACATATCACTGCGCACAGGATTTCATGCATGAACTTCTATCAAGATGGCGGCTGGCTCGTCGTGAGCAAATGGATGAGGCAAGTATGATTTATTTTGTTTTTTTACACCATTTCAGGGAAAATCGATTCGCTACTACGAATCACAAGGAAATTTGGCCTTGTGGTGAATCGAATTTTGGGCTCCACCATACATACATGTATATAAATACAGGAGGGGTTATCCCCATTAAGGCATAATTTTTAGGTGCTTGTGCAGAACCAGCCACAGTTTCTTCTGACATTAGCATGTGCGTGTTAAGGAATCATTTTTGGATGCTTGATCCTAACAAGCCACTGTCTGTTTGTGATCACACCAATAGAGTTGAGCGGACACCTTGAAGTTTGGGGTTCGGCCGAAGTTCACAAAAAAGTTCGGGTTCGGGACCCTAACTTTACCCTGAACCCCATTGAAGTCAATGGGGACCCGAACTTTTGGGCACTAAAATGGCCCTAAAAATGTAATGGCGCTTAAAATGTGCTTAAGAGCATGGCAAGTGCTCTGCAAACAAATGCGGATAGGAAAATAGCTTAAAATAAAATAAATAAAAATTAAAAATTATTAAACTGCAACTCGGAGGAGGAGGTGGATGTGGAGTTTGAGGTTGAGGAGGTGGTGAATGTGGTGTTGTAGGTGGAAGTGGCGATGTAGGAGGTAGCCAGCTAACAATGTTTTTTTTTTTTTTTTTTTATTGGGGTAGCCCCCAAAATACTGGGACAAATTAAAAAAAAAGAAATCAAAGAATAAGTGCACTTGAGTACAATAATGTATTGTTGAGGCAGGATTAAATGTCTATTCTGCACAGGGGTCAGTCAGCATGTCCCTGTCTGCAGGTGCACGTTACTGTGGCACATATATATACAAACAAAAATTTTTAAAAGCACTCTGCAACCAGAACTCTGCCCTGCCTCTATGACAGAAGCTGTAAGAGGTAGTTAGTGTACATTTCGATCAAAAGGTAATAAGCCACTCGCCACGCCAAGGCCCCCTCGTGAGTGGCCTAACACTAAATCCTACCTGTTATGGGCCATGGCAGCCACATAAAATCCAGGGAGTGCGGGCCCAGCATGCATGCTGGGATCAACCATACTTATTAACCCTTTCTGGTGCTATAACAGCCTCCATTAGATCCAGGGACGCAGGTACCAACATGCATGCTGAGCCCACTGTGTACTCCTCCTGGAACCGGATGGTTACTAGCAGGCACTATTCGTAACACTAAATCCTACCTGTTATGGGCCATGACAGCCACATAAAATCCAGGGAGTGCGGGCCCAGCATGCATGCTGGGATCAACCGTACTTATTAACCCTTTCTGGTGCTATAATAGCCCCCTGCCATGCTAAATACACGTTTAGACAATACACTGGCTGCAGGGCAAGGGCAGGACAGCACCTCCAAGGCATAAAGGTCAAGCTCAGGCCATGTGGACATAAGTGGTTGGGCATCAGTGCATTCAATATTTTCACTTCTGGGGCAGTACCATAAATATGTAATAGACCGCATATATTATATATAAAATTATATCTTTATTAAATCCATTTTTTTATAAAACCAACATTATAAACAAAAGTCGACAGGTGCAGGAAGGACACATCCACAGGAGCCATCCACTACTGGGGCAGAGCTAAGTGGATGGCCCAGGGAAAGCCTGCCAGCAAAGTCATCAAAAAGCATAAGACTCTGCTTCATGACTTGGAGCTCAGACTGCTTGGCTGCTTTGCAAGGGGGTGAGGTGAAAGACTGATGGGCATGGGCTGCAGGTGCCAACTCTAAGCTTTCTGCAGAGGACTGGGTGGGAGATACTGTGAAGGAACTGTCGCCACTATCAGCCATTCAATCTACTATCACCTGTACTTGTTCTGGCCTCACCATCCGTAGAGCGGCATTCGGGCCTACCAAATAACGCTGCAGGTTCTGTTGCCTACTCGCACCTGAGGAAGGTGTTTCACTTGGACCTGTAGCTGGCACAGAATGGCCACGTCCTCTCCCAGCAACAGAAGCTCCACCAACACCATTATGATTATGTTCACGTCCCTCATTTGATGTTCTCCTCATTATTTGCGTTCACCCACCAAACTAACAGATGGTTTATCTCAGGTGTCAATTTAACTGCCAAAAGTCAACACTTAAGTTCACTAACAGTAAGGCAGTGCCCGTGTCATAAACAGAATAAATTTCTTTAGGTCACACAGTGTAGCAAAGCAATTCAATACAATTACTTCCCTATCAACAAAAATTAGATTTTTCAAACCAACAATGTAACAGCAGAGATTAATGGTTTAATTTGCCTGTCAAAAATGCAGTGTACACTGCAAATGTGCCATCTACCACAAAACCAGTGTTTTTGCAACCAAGTATGTAAATGCAGAGTTCAAAAGGTTACTTAAAATGACTGAAATACAGGGTAGGCCTCAGATCTGCTATGTCGCACAAAACCAGTGTTTATTGCAACAAACTAAAGAAATGCAGTTTTTCACCGCAAAATTATAAAACAGTTTTTTCAGTGTTGGATGCAAATGTGTTCTGTGGCATAACAGTACGTGTGTATTCCCCCAAATACAGAAATGCAGTATGTCACCCCAAAAATTATAAAAAAGGTTTTTCAGCTGTGTATGCAAATTTGCTCTGTGGCACAACAGTAGGGGTTTATTACAGCAAATACAGAAATGCACTGTCACCACAATGTCACCACAAAATTTTTAAATAGTTTTTTCAGCGTTGTATGGAAACGTACCCTTTGGTACGAGAGTACCGTTTTTTTTACAGCAACTACAGAAATGTCCCATCAAAATTTAAAAACAGGTAATGTAGGGGGACTTGACCTGCCAGAAAAAAGGAATTTTTTCTCCACTGAGCTTTCAAAAAATAATTAGACTGATGTCCCTGGCAGGCTGGCATACATGCAGGTCAAATGAAGTTTTAAGGACACTGCAGCTGCTAAAATGGTCGCCAACCCCCACCTCAGTAACAGATGGATTAAAAATTATTTTGAAGTATCACTGGGCTCAGGGCTGGGTACAAATATGTAGCATAGCACCTTCAATAATTGCTGTAGTTTGAAGATTTAACGCCACCAAGTTCAACTTATTTC
The DNA here is from genome assembly GCA_033119425.1 of Bufotes viridis. Lineage (NCBI taxonomy): Eukaryota > Metazoa > Chordata > Amphibia > Anura > Bufonidae > Bufotes > Bufotes viridis. The sequence goes on along the minus strand of CM065591.1, from coordinate 367,343,574 downwards.
TTCCCTATTCTCTCCCTGAGAGCACCAGCGGCAACCTGTCCCTATACTAAGAGCAGCAGAGTGACGTGCAGCTCTACGTGACTCCAGCTTATATAGAGGCTGGGTCACATGCTGCACTTAGCCAATCACAGCCATGCCAATAGTAGGCATGGCTGTGATGGATTCTTAGGGCAAAGTAGTGAAATGCTTGTTGATTGGCTGCCCTGCAGCCTTTCAAAAAGCGGGAAGAAATCGCCAAACAACGAACCCAAACTTTTACGGAAATGTTCAGGCTCGAGTCAGGGTGTGGAAAAAGGCAAAGTTCAGTATGAACCCGAACTATACAGTTTGGGGTCGCTCAACTCTAAACACCAACTGTATTTAAACACCATCTGTCCTCAATAAGAGACAATTTTTTGAATGTTTCTAATATAATCCTTTAAGGACATGGCTTATTTTTCAAAAAGCCTGGCTGCTTCCAAAGGCTTGTTTTTTTGCTGGATAAATTGTCCTTTTTAATGGCACTGTTTGTCATAGATTGTATTGGGAAATGGCAAACACATTTTTTGTGCTGTGAAATTGGAAATAAAAAAGGTAATTGTGTTCAAGGTTTTTGGGTCTTATTTTTACAGCATTCACTGTATGCTAAAAATTACATGTTGACTTTATTTTGGAGGTCGGTACAGTTATGGTGGTACACAGTTTATATAGTTTTTATTATTTCAGTGCTTTAAAAAAAAAAAAAACATACAAAAAAAAAAAAAAAATTGCATTGCTATATTCTGACAGCCATAATGTTTTTTATATTTCTGTCTTCAGAGCTGTATTGGGTCTTGTTTTTTGCAGGGTGAACTATAGTTTTTAGTGGTATCATTTTGGGGTCTATATGACTTTTTAATCACCTTTTATTCAACTTTTCGGTGGAGATAAGTTGACCAAAAATGGTGAATCAGGCATTTTTTTTTTCCATTACAGCGTACACCTCATGAATGACTTTTCAGGCAGTTAGCCATGACAGCCCTGGATATCGGAAGGCAGAGAGAGACCCTTCCCTCTGCGAACAGTTCCCGGCGAACATAGCTTGTTATTATTTGATGTTCGCGTTCGCCCCTATACTTTATCATTGAGTAAACTTTGACCCTTTACCTCACAGTCAGCAGACACATTCCAGCCAATCAGCATACCCTCCCTCCCAGACCCTCCCACTTCCTATCTAAACGCAAGGACAACATCCATCTTAGATTCATTCTGAAGCTGCAGTGTTAGTAATTGTAAATCGCAATGCGATTAATATAACTTGTATTATTCGCATTGCGATTACAACTTAGATCTGAGTTCCTAATGGTTGTATTGTTCGAATATAATGAAAATAACGAATATAGCACTATATTCATAATCTTCGTTATATTCTAGCAATACAACAACCATTAGGAACTCAGATCTAAGTTTAATCGCAATGCAATTACTATAACCTTCATTAATCGCATTGCAAATTCAATTTAGAGCCGAGTTCCTAATGGTTGTTGTATTGCTAGAATATGCGTTATATTCTAGCAATACAACAACCATTAGGAACTCAGCTCTAAGTTGTAATCGCAATGCGAATAATACTTACAATTATTAATCGCTTTCTGAATCCATTTGATGCCTCTATTTGATTGTATACGACGGTTGACTATGACTACCACCAACGTTCTGCTGCCTCCAAAGCAAGATATTTGAACCCCCGAGGGGCCATTTGGGCGTTTTTGATAGAAAACGCATCAAAAACGCATCTGCGTTTTTATAATTTTTTCATTTTTTATTTTATTTTTTTGTGTATTTTGCCACATTTGGTTGCATATTTACATTTGGTATAGGCAAATATGGTAGTCTAGATCATGTGTCTATACCAAAACCTAGGATCATTGTTTGACAGCATATTTTCTAAGCCATATAGCTGAATATAGATTTGGCAGAGTAATGATCTAGACCTGTGTTTCCCAACCAGTGTGCCTCCAGCTGTTGCGAAACTACAACTTCCAGCATGCCTGCAATGTTCGGTCCACCCCCTATCATTGAGTAAACTTTGACCCTCTACCTCACAGTCAGCAGACACATTCCAGCCAATCAGCATACCCTCCCTCCCATCTCCTGGACAGCATCCATTTTAGATGAATTCGGAAGCTGCAGTCTTAGTGAGAGGAGGGACAGTGTAGTTGCTGCTGATTTAATAGGAAAATCGATAGCTAGCCTAGTGTATTCAGTGTCGACTCCAGTCCTGAAAGACTCATCAGATCTCTGCTTTTTAGAGCTAGTACATCAGTCTCCCTCCCAGACCCTCCCACCTCCTATCAAAAAGCAAGGAAGGCTTAGATTCATTAGATTCATTAGATTCTTAGATTCATTCTGAAGCTGCAGTGTTAGTAGTTGCGATCGCAATGCGAATAATATAACCTGTATTAATCACATTGTGAATTCAACAGAGCTGGGCTCCTAATGGTTGTATTACTAGAATATAACGAAGATTGAGAATATAACCCTATATTCTAAATCTTCGTTATATTCTAGCAATACAACCATTAGGAACCCAGCTCTAAGTTGAATTTGCAATGCGATTAATACAGGTTATATTAATCACATTGCGAATTCAACTTAGATCTGTGTTCCTAATGGTTGTTGTACTGCTAGAATATTACAAAGATTGAGAATATAGTGCTATATTCTCAATCTTCGTTATATTCTAGCAATACAACCATTAGGAACCCAGCTCTAAGTTGAATTCGCAATGCGATTAATATAACCTGTATTAATCGCATTGTGATTACAACTTACCACACTCTACGTCAACTACGTAATTTTCCATGGGAGTTTTGCCATGGATCCCCCTCCGGCATGCCACAGTCCAGGTGTTAGTCCCCTTGAAACAACTTTTCCATCACTATTGTGGCCAGAAAGAGTCACTGTGGGTTTTAAAATTTGCCTGTCTATTGAAGTCTAGGGCAGTTCGCACAGTTCGCATTTTCGCGAACATTTGCGGAAGATCCCGTTCGACGTTCGTGAACGGAAAAATGTATGTTCGCGACATAACTATTGCTCATGACTAAGGATGAGCGAACCCGAACTGTATATTTTGGGGGGTTCGTGACACGGACCCGAACATTTACGTAAAAGTTCGGGTTCGTTATTCGGCGATTTCTTCCCGCTTTCTGAAGAGCTGCACAGCAGCCAATCAGCTAGCGTTTTACTTATTGCCCTAAGAAGCCATAACAGCCATGCCTACTAATGGCATGGCTGGGATTGGCCAAGTGCAGCATGTGACCCAGCCTCTATTTAAGTTGAAGTCACGTCGTGCCGCACGTCATTCTGCTCTGATTAGTGTAGGGATAGGATGTAGCTGTTGTTAGGGCGAGATTAGGCAGGGATTAACTCAGCAAAAACACTTAATGAAGTGATCGATCTACAGCTCTGAATCATTCAACTTCTGCTAGTTAATTGCTCACTGTTTTCAGGCTACCCAGAGCGTTTTTCTGTCACTTTTTTCTGGGGTGATCTGTGGCCATTTTGTGTCTTGGGGTGCGCCAGCACAAGTTGCCACTAAGTCCATTAATCCATCAATAGTAGGTTTTTATTTTTGCTATATCCTACATCAGGGGCTTTTCTGTGCTTATTGTCACCCCTAGAAACTCAGGATAGAATTTTCAAAATTTTATTGAGAGGTGAAAGTCACTTCAAAAAATAGCAATCCCCTAAATCTGGTGTTCCAGCTGTGGCTTGCCATGTGTAATTGTCTGGCAAAGAATATATTTTGTTCTGGGGTGAAATTCAATTGCCAAAATAGCAATACCCTAAATCAGTGGTTTCAGCTGTGGCTGGACAAGTTTTATAGTGTCCGTAAAAGTATAGCTTTTGTTCAGGGTTGAAATTCAATTACCAAAATAGCAATACCGTAAATCTGGTGTTCCAGCTGTGACTGGAAAAATTTCATAGTGTCCGTCAAAGGATATATTATTTTCTGGGGTGAAATTCAGTTGGAAAAATAGAAATTCAGTAAATCTGGTGTTCTAGCTGTGGCTAGACAAGTAGGTTAATAGTGATCGTTAAAGGATATATTTTTTTCTGGGGTGAAATTTAGTTGCAAAAATAGAAATACAGTAAATCAGTGGTTTCAGCTGTGGCTGGCCAAGTTTAATGGTGTCCGGAGGAGTTGAGCGAACAGTTCGAGCATAGTTCGGGTTCATACTGAATTTTGGTGTGTTCGGGACACGGACTCGGACATTTTTGAAAAAGTTCGGGTTCAGGTCCGTTGTTCGGCAATTTCTTCACACTTTCTGAAGGGCTGCACAGCAGCCAATCAGCTAGCGTTTTACTTCTTGCCCTAAGAAGCCATCACAGCTAATGGCATGGCTGTGATTGGCCAAGTGCAGCATGTGACCCAGCCTCTATTTAAGCTGGAGTCATGTAGCACCGCACGTCACACTGCTCTGATTAGTGTAGGGAGAGGACACAGCTTCTGTGAGGGAGAGATTAGGCAGGGAAAAGTCAGCAACAGCACCTAATGAACTGATCGATCTACAGCAGTGATGATTCAATGATTCAACTTCTGCTAGCTAATTTCTCACTGGATTTAGGCTGCACAGAGCGTTTTTCTGTCACTTTTTTCTGGGGTGATCGGCGGCCATTTTGTGACTTGTGGTGCACCAGAACAAGCTGCCACCAAGTCCATCAATCCATCAATACTAGGGTTTTTTTGCTATATCCTACATCAGGGGCTTGGCTGTGCTTAGTGTCACCCCTAGAAACTCAGGATAGCAATTTCTATATTTTATTAAGGGGTTAAATTACAATTGCCAATACATCAATCCCCTAAATCTAGTGTTCCAGCTTTGGCTAGCCAAGTGTAATACTGTCTGCTGTCTAGTAAAGGATAGATTTTGTTCTGTGGTGAAATTCAATAGCCAAAATAGCAATACCCTGAATCTGGTGTCCCAGCTGTTGCAGGCCAATTGTGAATCTGTCCGTAAAAGGGTATATTTTGTTCTGGGATGAAATTCAATAGCCAAAATAGCAATACCCTGAATCAGGTGTCCCAGCACTGGCTGGCAAAGTATAATAGTCTCTGCCAAAACATATATTTTGTTCTGGGGGGAATTCAATTGCCAAAATAGCAATACCTTTAATCTGGTGTCCCAGCACTGGCTGGCAAAGTATAATAGTGTCCGCCAAAACATATATTTTGTTCTGGGGTGAAATTAAATTGCCAAAATAGCAATACCCTGAATCTGGTGTTCAAGCTGTTGAAGGCCAAGTATTAATCTGTCCGTAAAAGGGTATATTTTGTTCTGGGGTGAAATTCAATTGCCAAAATAGCAATACCCTGAATCTGGTTTTCAAGCTGTTGAAGGCCAAGTGTTAATCTGTCCGTAAAAGGGTATATTTTGTTCTGGAGTGAAATTCAATTGCCAAAATAGAAATACCATTAATCTTGTGTCGCAGCAGTGGCTGGCAAAGTATAATAATGTCCGCCAAAACATATATTTTGTTCTGGAGTGAAATTCACTTGCCAATATAGCAATACGCTGAATCTGGCGTTCCAGCTGTTGCAGGCCAAGTGTTAATCTGTCCGTAAAAAGGGTATATTACACTCAAGGTGTATATACAAGTGCTGCAGAACAAACAGGAGGTCAGGGAGGAAGAATGTGTGGAAGACGATGCAGGGGACGATGAGGTCCTAGACCCCTCATGGAATGATGGTCGTGCCACTAACTTTCATAGTTCAGAGGAAGAGGCAGTGGTGAGACCAAGCCAACAGCGTAGCAAAAGAGTGAGCAGAGGGCAAAAGCAGAACAGCCGCCGCCAAGAGAGTTCGCATGCTACTGGCCGCCGCCACCAGGGACCGAGCACCCCAAAGGCAGCTTCAATGAGTTCCCTGTCATGGCACTTCTTTAAACAATGTGCTGACGACAAGACCCGAGTGGTTTCCAAGCTGTGCCATCAGAGCCGGAAGCGAGGCATTAACGTTCTGAACCTTAGCACAACCTGCATGACCAGGAATCTACATGCAAAGCATGAACTGCAGTGGAGTAAACACCTTAAAAGCAAGGAACTCACTCAGGCTCCCCCTGCTCCCTCTTCTGCTGCTGCCTCGGCTTCTTCCTCCGCCTCGGGAGGAGCGTTGGCACCTGCCGCCCACCAAACAGAGGATGTGCCACCGACACCACCACCTGCGTCACCAAGCATCTCCACCATGTCACACGGCAGTGTTCAGCTCTCCATCTCACAAACCTTGGAGAGAAAGCGTAAATTCCTACCTAGCCACCCTTGAGCCCTGGGCCTGAATGCCAGCATTTATAAACTACTGGCCTTTGAAATGCTGTCATTCAGGCTGGTGGACACAGACAGCTTCAAACAGCTGATGTCCATGGCTGTCCCCCAGTATGTTGTTCCCAGCCGCCACTACTTCCCGTGCCTTCCCTGCACAACCAAGTATCTGATAAAATCAAGTGTGCACTGTGCAACGCCATCTGTGGCAAGGTCCACCTAACAACAGATACGTGGACCAGTAAGCACGGCCAGGGACGCTATATCTCCCTAACTGCACACTGGTTAATGTAGTGGTGGCTGGGCCCCAGGCGGAGAGTTCCTTGGCGCACGTCCTTCCGCCGCCAAGGATCGCAGGGCATCATTTTTTGCCTCCTGTAGCCTCCTCCTCCTACTCGGCTTCCTCCTCCTCTTCTTCCACCAGCTCATCTAGTCAGCCACACACCTTCACCACCAACTTCAGCACAGCCCGGGGTAAACGTCAGCAGGCCATTCTGAAACTCAGATGTTTGGGGGACAGGCCCCACACCGCGCAGGAGTTGTGGCGGGGTATTGAACAACAGACCGATGAGTGGTTTCTGCCGGTGGGCCTCAAGCCCGGCCTGGTGGTGTGCGATAATGGGCGAAATCTCGTTACAGCTCTTTGACTAGCTGGTTTGACGCACATCCCTTGCCTGGCACATGTGCTGAATTTGGTGGTGCAGAAGTTCATTCACAACTACCCCGTCATGTCAGAGCTGCTGCATAAAGTGCGGGCCGTCTGTGTGCGCTTCCGGCGTTCACATCCTGCCGCTGCTCGCCTTTCTGCGCTACAGCAGAACTTCGGCCTTCCCGCTCACCGCCTCATATGCGACGTGCCCACCAGGTGGAACTCCACCTTGCACATGCTGGAGAGACTGTGCGAGCAGCAGCAGGCCATAGTGAAGTTTCATTGCGGAACAGCACCACTTCACCACCAATGATTGGGACTCCATGCGAGACCTGTGTGGCCTGTTGCGCTGTTTCGAGTACTTCACCAACATGGCCAGTGGCGATGACAACGTTATCAGCGTTACAATACCACTTCTATGTCTCCTTGAGAAAACGCTTAGGGCGATGATGGAAGAGGAGGTAGCCCAGGAGGAGGAGGAGGATATGAGGGGTCATTTTTGACAGTCTGTTAGAAGTGGCTCAGAGGGAGGTTTTTTGCAACAGCAGAGGCCAGGTACAAATGTGGCCAGCTAGGGCCCACTACTGAAGGAAAAGGAGGATGAGGAGGAGGTGAAGGAGAATGAGGATGAAGCAGGTTCACAGCGGGGTGGCACCCGACACAGCTCAGGCCCATCACTGGTGCGTGGCTGGGGGGATACGGAGGACGATGACGATACGCCTCCCACAGAGGACAGCTTGTCCTTACCTCTGTGGAGCCTGGCACACATAAGCAACTACATGCTGCAGTGCCTGCGCAACGACAGCAGAGTTGCCCACATTTTAATGTGTGCGGACTACTGGGTTGCCACCCTGCTGGATCCCCGGTACAAAGACAATGTGCCCACCTTACTTCCTGCATCTACCAGAGTGATAGGAAGATGCGCGAGTACAAGCGCATGCTGGTAGACGAACTCCTGAGAGCATTCCCAAATGTCACAGGGGAACAGGTGGAAGCCCAAGGCGAAGGCAGAGGAGGAGCAAGAGGTCGCCAATGCAGCTGTGTCACGGCCAGCTCCTCTGAGGGCAGGGTTAGCATGGCAGAAATGTGGAAAAGTTTTGTCTCCTCGCGACAGCTAACTGCACCACCACCTGATACGGAACGTGTTAGCAGGAGGCAGCATTTCACTAACATGGTTGAACAGTACGTCTGCACACCCCTCCACTGACTGATGGTTCGGCCCGAATTAACTTCTGGGTCTCCAAATTGTCCATGTGGCCAGAGTTAGCATTTTATGCCTTGGAGGTGCTGGCCTGCCCGGCAGCCAGCGTTTTATCTGAACGTGTATTCAGCACGGCAGGGGGCGTCATTACTGACAAACACAGTCGCCTGTCCACAGCCAACGTGGACAAGCTGACGTTCATAAAAATGAAGCAGGCCTGGATCCCACAGGACCTGTCCCTCCCTTGTGCAGAATAGACATTTATAACTGTCTCCCCCGACCCATTTATTCTTTTACTCCGGGCACTTCTTTATTTAATCCTCATTTTTTTAACTTTACCATGATCTTGCAGTGCAACCCAAAGTTGAATGAACCTCTCCTGAATCTGGGCGCTGGGGCCGAAATAAATGAAAGTAGCTTGTTACAATGGTGGGTGACATGAAGCCTGAACCTCTGCCATGCGAGCTCTCTCCTCTGTCTGGGTGCTGTGGGCTAAATATCTGGAAGTGGCCTTCTCCAGTGGTGGGTGATATGACGCCTTATTCCTTGCTGTGTGACCTCTCTCCTCTGTCTGGGTGCTGGGGCCTAAATATCTGGAATTGGCCTTCTCCAGTGGTGGGTGATATGACGCCATATTCCTTGCTGTGGGACCTCTCTCCTCTGTCTGGGTGCTGGGGCCTAAATACCTTAAAGTGGTCTTCTCCATTGGTGGGGGATATGACACCTTTCTCCCTGCTGTGGAACCTCTCTCCTCTGTCTGGGTGCTGGGGCCAAAATATCTGGAAGTGGCCTTCTCCAGTGGTGGGTGATATGATGCCTTGTTCCTTGCTGTGGGACCTCTCTCCTCTGTCTGGGTGCTGGGGCCGAAATAACTGAAACTGGCCTTCTCCAGTTATGGGTGATATGACGCATGATTCCTTGCTGTGGGACCTCTCTCCTCTGTCTGGGTGCTGGGGCCGAAATAACTGAAAGTGGCCTTCTCCAGTGGTGGGTGATATGACACCTTATTTATTGCTGTGGGACCTCTCTCCTCAGTCTGGGTATTGGGGCCTAAATAACTGAAAGTGGCCTTCGCTTGTGGTGGGTGATATGATGCATGATTCTATGCTATGGGACCTCTCTCCAATTGATATTGGTTAATTTTTATTTATCTTATTTTATTTTAATTCATTTCCCTATCCACATTTGTTCGCGGGGCATTTACCTACATTTTGCTGCCTTTTGAAGCCCTCTAGCCCTTTCCTGGACTATTTTACAAGCTTTTTAGTGCCCAAATGTTTGGGTCCCCATTGACTTCAATAGGGTTCGTGTTCGGGATAAAGTTCGGGTCGAGTTTGGATCCCACACCCGAACATTTTCGGGAAGTTCGGCCGAACTTCTCGAACCCGAACAGCCAGGTGTTCGCTCACCTATATTGTCCGGCAAAGGATATATTTTTTTCTGGGGTGAAATTCTATTGCCAAAATAGCAATCCCCTAAATATGGTGTCCCAGCAGTGGCTGGCCAAGTTTAATAGTGTCCGGCAACGGAAATATTTTGTTCTGGAGTGAAATTCAATTCCCAAAATAGCAATACCGTAAATCAATCGTTTCAGCTGTGGCTGGCCAAGTATCTGGCAAAGGATAGATAATTTTCTGGGGTGAAATTCAATTGCAAATATAGCAATATCGTAAAACAGTGCTTTTAGCTGTGGCTGGCCAAGTTTAATAGTGTCCGGCAAAGGATATATGTTTTTCTGGGGGGACATACACATTCTTTGCACAGGGGCCCTCTGCTGTCTGTGTCCGCCACTGAGTCTGAGGCACCATCTTTATAAATATCGAACATATTGTTCGTGCTTATTGCATCTGTGGTATATTCATAATACATCAATAGTAGCTACAATTTGGCTACAAAATAATTAAAGTGCAAGTTCTATATATTTACCAAAGTGCAAAATCATTAATATTGTGCCACAGAGATCAGTAATGCATACTAACCCAAGTATCAACCACTGTTGCCACACCAATCACGCCCCGACGCGCGTTTCGACGTCAGATTTTTCTTTATGTTTCCTGATGATAAGGACATGGGAATACCACCTCATCAGAATCCGCAAATCTCTGATGATGACGAAACACAGGTGCCAACTGCTGCGTCTTTTTGCAGTGTGCAGTCCGAACAGCAGGTCAGGGAGGAAGACTGTGTGGAAGACGATGCAGGGGACGATGAGGTCCTAGACCTCATATGGAATGAAGGTCGTGCCACTGACTTTCATAGTTCAGAGGAAGAGGCAGTGGTCAGACCGAGCCAACAGCGTAGCAAAAGAGGGAACAGGGGGCAAAAGCAGAACAGCCGCCGCCAAGAGAGTTCGCCTGCTACTGGCTACCGCCTCCAGGAACCGAGCAGCCCAAAGGCAGCTGCAAGCAGTTCCCTGGCATGGCACTTCTTCAAATAATGTGCTGACGATAAGACCCGAGTGGTTTGCATGCTGTGCCATCAGAGCCGGAAGCGAGGCATTAACGTTCTGAACCTTGGCACAACCTGCATGACCAGGCATCTACATGCAAAGCATGAACTGCAGTGGAGTAAACACCATAAAAACAAGGAACTCACTCAGGCTCCCCCTGCTCACTCTTCTCCTGCTGCCTCGGCCTCTTCCTCCACCTCGGGTGGAATGTTGGCACCTGCCGCCCACCAAGCAGAGGATGTGCCACCAACACCACCACCTGCGTCACCAAGCATCTCCACCATGTCACACGGCAGCGTTCAGCTCTCCATCTCACAAACCTTGGAGAGAAAGCGTAAATTCCCACCTAGCCACCCTCGAGCCCTGGGCCTGAATGCCAGCATTTCTAAACTACTGACCTTTGAAATGCTGTCATTCAGGCTGGTGGACACAGACAGCTTCAAACAGCTGATGTCCATGGCTGTCCCCCCGTATGTTGTTCCCAGCCGCCACTACTTCTCCAAGACAGCCGTGCCTTCCCTGCACAACCAAGTATCTGATAAAATCAAGTGTGCACTGTGCAACGCCATCTGTGGCAAGGTCCACCTAACAACAGATACGTGGACCAGTAAGCACGGCCAGGGACGCTATATCTCCCTAACTGCACACTGGGTAAATGTAGTGGCGGCTGGGCCCCAGGCGGAGAGTTCCTTGGCGCACGTCCTTCCGCCGCCAAGTATCGCAGGGTATCATTTTTTGCCTCCTGTAGCCTCCTCCTCCTACTCGGCTTCCGCCTCCTCTTCTTCCACCAGCTCATCTAGTCAGCCACACACCTTCACCACCAACTTCAGCACAGCCCGGGGTAAACGTCAGCAGGCCATTCTGAAACTCAGATGTTTGGGGGACAGGCCCCACACCGCGCAGGAGTTGTGGCGGGGTATTGAACAACAGACCGACGAGTGGTTTCTGCCGGTGGGCCTCAAGCCCGGCCTGGTGGTGTGTGATAAAGGGCGAAATCCCGTCGCAGTTCTGGGACTAGCTGGTTTGACGCACATCCCTTGCCTGGCGCATGTGCTGAATTTGGTGGTGCAGAAGTTCATTAACAACTATCCCGACATGTCAGAGCTGCTGCATAAAGTGCGCGCCATCTGTGTGCGCTTCCGACGTTCACATACTGCCGCTGCTCGTCTGTCTGCGCTACAGTGTAACTTCGGCCTTCCCGCTCACCGCCTCATATGCGACGGGCCCACCAGGTGGAACTCCACTTTGCACATGCTAGAAAGACTGTGCGAGCAGCAGCAGGCCATAGTGGAGTTTCAGCTGCAGCACGCACGGGTCAGTCGCACTGCGTTACAGCACCACTTCACCACCATTGACTGGGCCTCCATACGAGACCTGTGTGCCCTGTTGCGCTGTTTCGAGTACTCCACCAACATGGCCTGTGGCAATGACGCTATTATCAGCGTTACAATACCACTTCTCTGTCTCCTTGAGAAAACACTTAGGGCGATGATGAAAGACGAGGTGGCCCAGGAGGAGGAGGAAGAGGTATAATTTTTAGCACTTTCAGGCCACTCTCTTAGAAGTGGCTCAGAGGGAGTTTTTTTGCAAAAGCAGAGGCCAGGTACAAATGCGGCCCACTACTGGAGGATGAGAAGGAGGTGGAGGAGGTTGAGGATGAAGCATGTTTACAGCGGGATGGCACCCAACGCAGCTCTGGCCCATCACTGGTGCCTGGCTGGGGGGAAACGGAGGACGATGACGATACACCTCCCACAGAGGACAGCTTGTCCTTACCTCTGGGCAGCCTGGCACACATGAGCGACTAGATGCTGCAGTGCCTGCACAATGACAGCAGAGTTGCCCATATTTTAACGTGTGCGGACTACTGGGTTGCCACCCTGCTGGATCCCCGGTACAAAGACAATGTGCCCACCTTACGTCCTGCACTGAAGCGTGATAGGAAGATGTGCGAGTACAAGGGCACGTTGGTAGATGCACCACTGAGAGCATTCCCAAATGTCACAGGGGAACAAGTGGAAACCCAAGGCGAAGGCAGAGGAGGAGCGAGAGGTCGCCAACACAGCTGTGTCCACGAGCCACACAAGAAAGGCAGCGGGAGATTAGGGAGGTTAACAAGTGGCTCAAGAACTGGTGTAGGAAGGAGGGGTTCGGGTTCCTGGAGAACTGGGCCAACTTCTCTGTTGGCTACAGGCTCTACCGTAGGGACGGGCTGCACCTCAAATGGGAAGGGGCAGCTGTGCTGGGGAGAAAGATGGCTAGAAGGTTGGAGGAGTGTTTAAACTAGGGACTGGGGGGAGGGAAATTACGTTATAGGAGGGGAAGATAGTGCAGATAGAGACCAGGGGCGAGGTAGTGTGTCTGGGGGAGGAATGGAAGGGGGGACTAGAACAGCTCAGAATGAAAGATGTAGGGTAAAAAATACACATAAACCTGTCAAATGTATGCATACTAATGCCAGAAGCCTGACTAACAAGACTGGTGAACTGGAATTAGTGATGTGTGAGGAGGACTATGACATAGTGGGAATAACTGAGACATGGCTGGATGATAGCTATGACTGGGCAGTTAATATAAAAGGTTACAATCTGTTTAGAAAGGATTGTCAAAACCGGAGAGGTGGAGGGGTCTGCCTCTACGTGAAGTCGTGTCTAAATCCCGTAATTCGAGAATACATCTCTGAGGGACATGAACATGTGGAGTCACTGTGGGTAGAAATACATGGAGCAAAAAACAATAATAAAATACTAATAGGAGTGTATTATAAACCACCTAATATACCAGAGTCCACAGAAAATCTATTACTAAACGAGATAGACGAGGCGGCAAATCATAATGAAGTCGTTATCATGGGGGACTTCAACTACCCAGATATAGACTGGGAAACTGAAAGCTGTACATCCCATAAAGGAAACAGGTTCTTGGCAATAGCCAAAGACAATTTCCTTTCCCAACTGGTTCAGGACCCCACTAGAGGGACGGCCATACTGGACTTAGTATTAACCAATAGACCTGATAGAACAACAGATGTGCAGGTTGGGGGACACCTGGAAAATAGTGACCATACAGTAATAACCTTCCAATTATCCTTCAAACGAGAGTTTCTAAAGGGAGGAACAAAAATACCAAACTTCAAAAAAGCAAAATTTAGCCAACTAAGCGAGGCCATAGGCCTAACTAACTGGGACAAAGTCCTCAAAAATAAAAATACAACCATAAAATGGGAGATTTTTAAAAGCATTGTAACATCTAATTGTGAGAGGTACATACCTTATAGGAATAAAAGGCTAAGGAACAATAAGAAACCAATGTGGATAAATGGAACCGTAATGAAGGCAATAAATGACAAAAAGAAAGCATATAAATCGCTAAAACAGGAGGGGAGTCAGGAAGCACTGATAAACTATAAGGAAAAAAATAGAATATGTAAAAACTAATAAAATTTGCCAAACTAGAGACCGAGAGATTAATTGCCAAAGAGAGTAAAACTAACCCTAAAATGTTCTTCAATTATATAAATAGTAAAAAATATAAATCTGAAGGAGTCGGCCCTCTACATAGCAATGAGGGGGTGTTGCAGAGAGCGACGAGGATAAAGCAAAACTATTAAATATTTTTTTCTCCACCATATTCACTGAGGAAAATAAACTGTCAGATGAAATGCAGAATGTAAAAGTAAATCCCCCATTAAAAGTGCCCTGTCTGACCCAGGAAGAAGTACAACAGCGACTTAAAAAGATTAAAATAGACAAATCGCCAGGACCGGATGGCATACACCCCCGTATCCTAAGGGAATTAAGTGATGTCATAGCCAGACCATTATTTCTGATATTTACGGACTCTATAATAACAGGGAATGTTCCACAGGATTGGCGCATAGCAAATGTGGTGCCAATATTCAAAAAGGGTCCAAAAACAGAGCCTGGTAAGTTTAACATCTATTGTTGGTAAACTGTTTGAAGAGTTTCTAAGAGACGCTATTTTGGAGTATCTCAATGAAAATAAGCAAATAACGCCATATCAGCATGGCTTCATGAGGGATCGGTCATGCCAAACAAATTTAATCAGCTTCTATGAGGAGGTAAGTTCTAGACTTGACAGCGGCGAATCAATGGATGTCGTATATCTGGACTTCTCCAAAGCATTTGACACCATACCTCATAAAAGGTTAGTATATAAAATGAGGATGCTCGGACTGGGAGAAAATGTCTGTATGAAAACAGAGGGTGGTTATTAACGGTACACACTCAGATTGGGTCACAGTCACTAGTGGGGTACCTCAGGGGTCAGTATTGGGCCCTATTCTCTTCAATATATTTATTAATGATCTTGTAGAAGGCCTGCACAGTAAAATATCTATTTTTGCAGATGACACTAAACTGTGTAAAGTAATTAACACTGAAGAGGACAGTTTTCTGCTACAGAGGGATCTGGATAGATTGGAGGCTTGGGCAGAAAAATTGCAGATGAGGTTTAACACTCACAAATGTAAAGTTATGCACATGGGAAGGAATAATGCAAGTCACCCGTACATATTAAATGGTAAAACACTCGGTAACACTGACATGGAAAAGGATCTAGTAATTTTAATAAACAGCAAATTAAGCTGCAAAAACCAGTGTCAGGCAGCTACTGCCAAGGCCAATAAGATAATGGGTTGCATCAAAAGAGGCATAGACGCCCGTGATGAGAACATAGTCCTACCACTTTACAAATCACTGGTTAGACCACACATGGAGTACTGTGTACAGTTCTGGGCTCCTGTGAACAAGACAGACATAGCAGAGCTGGAGAGGGTTCAGAGGAGGGCAACTAAAGTAATAACTGGAATGAGGGATCTACAGTACCCTGAAAGGTTATCAAAATTAGGGTTATTCACTTTAGAAAAAAGACGACTGAGGGGAGATCTAATAACTATGTATAAATATATCAGGGGTCAGTACAGAGATCTGTCCCATCATCTATTTATCCCCAGGACTGTGACTGTGACGAGGGAACATCCTCTGCGTCTGGAGGAAAGAAGGTTTGTACAGAAACATAGAAGAGGATTCTTTATGGTAAAAGCAGTGAGACTATGGAACTCTCTGCCTGAGGAGGTGGTGATGGTGAGTACAATAAAGGAATTCAAGAGGGGACTGGATTTATTTCTGGAGTGTAATAATATTACAGGCTACAGCTACTAGAGAGGGGTCGTTGATCCAGGGAGTTATTCTGATTGCCTGATTGGAGTCGGGAATGAATTTTTTTCCCCTTAAGTGAGGAAAATTGGCTTCTGCCTCACAGGGGTTTTTTTCCTTCCTCTGGATCAACTTGTAGGAAACAGGCCGAACTGGATGGACAAATGTCTTTTTTCGGTCTTATATACTATGTTACTATGTTACTATGTTACTATGTGTCACGGCCAGCTCCTCTGAGGGCAGGGTTAGCATTGCAGAGATGTGGAAAAGTTTTGTCACCACGCCACAGCTAACTGCACCACCACCTGATACGGAACGTGTTAGCAGGAGGCAGCATTTCACTAACATGGTGGAACAGTACTTGTGCACACCCCTCCACGTACTGACTGATGGTTCGGCCCCATTCAACTTCTGGGTCTCCAAATTGTCCACGTGGCCA
The DNA here is from genome assembly GCA_033119425.1 of Bufotes viridis. NCBI lineage: Eukaryota > Metazoa > Chordata > Amphibia > Anura > Bufonidae > Bufotes > Bufotes viridis. The sequence goes on along the minus strand of CM065591.1, from coordinate 367,327,380 downwards.
AAGCTAGCCTTTTATGCCTTGGAGGTGCTGGCCTGCTCGGCAGTAAGTGTTTTGTCTGAACGTGTATTCAGCACGGCAGGTGGCGTAATTACTGACAAACACAGCCGTCTGTCCACAGCCAACGTGGACAAGCTGACGTTCATAAAAATGAACCAGGCACAGATCCCACAGGACCTGTCCATCCCTTGTGCAGAATAGACATTTATAACTACCTCCCCTTAACCATATATTCTTGTACTCCAGGGCACTTCTTTATTGAATCCTCTTTTTTTAATTTTACCATTATTTTTTGGGGCAACCCAAAGTTGAATGAGCCTCTCCTCTGTCTGGGTGCCTGGGGCCTAAATATCTGAAAGTGGCCTTCTCCATTGGTGTTTGACATGAAGTCTGATTCTCTGCTTTGGGACCTCTCTCCTCTGTCTGGGTGCTGGGGCCTAAATAACTAAAAGTGGGCTTCTCTGTTGGTGAGTGACATGATGCCTCTTTTGCTGCTATGGAACCTCTCTCCTCTGTCTGGGTGTCAGGGGCCTAACTTTCACGTACTTGCTTGCTGTCTTGGTGGCAGACATTTAACACTTTTTACTGTCTAATGACCGCCCCATTGTCTGGGTGTCAAGGGCCTATATGTCGTTAAATCATTTGTTGTCTTGTTGTGAGATATTAAACTCTTTTTACTGTCATGACCGCCCCATTGTCTGGGTGTCAGGTTGTCACAATACTGGTGCAACAGAACTGGAATCCGATGGCCAGGACTTGGGAGCAGAGTAAATATAGTACGGATGTAGCAGAACCCACGTTGTTGTGCCCCGCACAGATGAGGCAGAGTCTGTAGACAAGAACCGAGGTCAGGATTAGCAGGAGTCAGGGCAGGCAGCAAGCTGGCAGGAAGGTAGACGAGCAGAAGGTCAGGGCAGGCGGCAAGCTGGCAGGAAGGTAGACGAGCAGAAGGTCAGGGCAGGCGGCAAGCAGGTACGAAGGTCCAAGAACAGTCCGGGTCGGCAACAGGAGGTAGCAGGGAAAAGCGCTAGGGCACAGAACACACGGAGGAGTGTGTTCCAGCAAGATGATTGCAGACAAAAAGCCAAACACAATACTCCAGCAAAGACAGGAAGGTCTGGCCAGTTTAAAAAGGAACAGGAACAGGAAGTGAGATGGCAACCAGGAAACACATAATCCACCATCTTGACTGAGGGCAAACTTGAGGGCAGAGTGGGATGACTTCTGACAGGAAACAGAATGTGAGATGGTAACCAAGAAACACATAATCCAGCATCCTGACTGAGGGCAAACTTGAGGGCAGGGTAAACTATATCAGGGCGGTTTCTGACATTACTCCCACCTCAAAAGCGGCCTCTGGACGGTACCTGACTTGGTCTTCCAGGATGTGTTTGATGCAATTGTCTAATCATTCGAGGAGCATTGATGTTGTTTATTGGTTCCCAGGAATTTTCTTCAGATCCGTACCCCTTCCATTTGATAAGGTGCTGTAGCTGATTCCTGAAAATCCTAGAGTCCAGAATCTCTTCTACCATGAACTGCTCCTGTCCATCTATCTCCATTGCTTCGGTAGGAGGAATGGTACGTTCAGGAAACGGATTGGGCACTGCAGCCTTTAGTAAGGACACATGGAAGACAGGATGTATCCTCATGGATCGTAGGAGTTTAAGTCGAACGGCCACTGGGCTCATTATGCCCATGATTTTATAGGGCCCAATAAACTTCTGTCCCAGTTTTGGTGACGGGACCTTAATTTTTAAATTCCTCATAGAAAGCCATACCTTGTCGCCCACTTTAAACATTGGTGCTGGTCTACGGAATTTATCAGCGGCCCTCTTATAATTCCACTGAGCACTCTCTAAGGTCTCTCTTAGTAGTAGCAAATTTTGTTGAAGTATTTTGTTGAAGTAATTTTGCTGGTATAGGCGAAGTAACAGGAAATTTGGGGAGAATGTTCGGATGGTACCCCAAATTTGCAAAGAAGGGGGTCTGTTTGGTTGATGCATTTTGGGAATTATTGTATGAAAATTCAGCCACTGGAAGAAGATCAACCCAGTCATCCTGTAAGTGACAGATATAACATTGAAGTTATTGTTCCAAAGTCTGGTTTGTGCGTTCGGTCTGTCCATTAGACTGAGTATTAAAGGTGGTTGATAGATTGATATCGATTTCCAAAGATGTGCAAAATCTGCGCCAAAACTTTTAAGTAAACTGTACTCCACGATCCGAGACACTTCATCTGGCACCCCATGTAGACAAAACACATTTTGTATTATAAGGTCTGCAGTTTCTTTAGCAGATGGTAGGCCATTGCATGCAATGAAGTGTGCAGCCTTAGTGAGACTGTCTACCACTGCTAAGATTGTATTCTGTCCTTTGGATATAGGTAGATCCACAATAAAGTCCATGGAAATGGAGCCCCAAGGACTGGAGGGGACCGGCAAAGGCTGTAGTAAACCTACGGGGAGAGAGCGTGGAGTCTTGCATCTAGCACAGATATCACATGACAGGACATATTTTTTCACATTCTGTCGAGAATTAGGCCACCGAAAGAAACAAGATAAGAATTCTGCACACCCCTGTGACCTGCGACCTTAGAGTCATGGACTAGTCTTAGAACCCTAAGTCTTATAACCTCGGGTATTTATATAACTATTGTCCATGTGTCCATACCCTGTTTATGAATATTAATTGCAGATCATCGGGTGATTCAGCCAGGAGGGAGTCAGTGACATAGTCTTCTTTGATTTCTTCAATTAGGTCCTTATTATGGATTACCCCCACGAATCTAGACTCTGGAATGATGGTCTTAGGTGGAGGCGTAGACACAGCATCATTGGAAAAGATTCTGGATAAGGCATCTGCCTTGCCATTCCGAGAACCCGGCCTGTATGAAATCACGAAGTTGAATTGGTTTAAAAAAAGAGTCCAACAGGCCTGGCGAGGAGATAGACATTTGGCTGATCTAATGAACTCCAAGTTGCGATGGTCGGTGAGAACTATTATTGGCTGGGAGGCTCCTTGAAGGTGATGTCTCCATTCTTTAAAGGCTGCTATAATAGCCAGTAGTTCTTTTGTTTCCCACATCGTAATTCTTCTCAGCCGGAGATAAAAAGTGGGAGAAGAAAGCGCAAGGGTGTAACAACTAGAGATGAGCGAATACCTGGATGTTCGGGTTCAAGAAGTTCGGCTGAACTTCCCGAAAATGTTCGGGTTTGGGATCCGAACTCGACCCGAACTTTATCCCGAAACCGAACCCCATTGAAGTCAATGGGGACCCAAACTTTTGGGCACTGAAAAGGCTGTAAAATAGTCCAGGAAAGGACTAGAGGGCTGCAAAAGGCAGCAAAATGTAGGTAAATGCCCTGCAAACAAATGTGGATAGGGAAATGAATTAAAATAAAATAAATAAAAATTAACCAATATCAATTGGAGAGAGGTCCCATAGCAGAGAATCATGCGTCATATCACCCACCATTGGGGAAGGCCACTTTCAGTTATTTCAGCCCCAGCACCCAGACAGAGGAGAGAGGTCCCACAGCAAGGAATCATGCGTCATATCACCCACCACTGGAGAAGGCCTCTTTCAGTTATTTTGCCCGCCCCCCAGCACCCAGACAGAGGAGAGAGGTCCCACAGCAAGGAATCATGCATCATTTCAACCACCACTAGAGAAGGCCACTTTCAGTTATTTCGGCCCCAGCACCCAGACAGAGGAGAGAGGTCCCACAGCAAGGAATAAGGCGTCATATCACTCACCACTGGGTAAGGCCACTTTCAGTTATTTCGGCCCAGCACCCAGACAGAGGAAAGAGGTCTCACAGCAAGGAATCATGCGTAATTTCACACACCACAGGAGAAGGCCACTTTCAGCTATTTCGGCCCCAGCACCCAGACAGAGGAGAGAGGTCCCAAAGCAAGGAATCATGCGTCAGAACACCCACCACTGGAGAAGGCCACTTTCAGTTATTTCGGCCCCAGCACCCAGACAGAGGAGAGAGGTCCCACAGCAAGGAATGATGCGTCATATCACCCACCACTGGAGAAGGCCACTTTCAGTTATTTCGGCCCAGCACCCAGACAGTGGAGAGAGGTCCCACAGCAAGGAATAAGGCGTCATATCACCCACCACTGAAGAAGGCCACTTTCAGTTATTTCGGCCCCAGCAACCAGACAGAGCAGAGAGGTCCCACAGCAAGGAATCATGCATCATATCACCCACCACTGGAGAAGGCCACTTTCAGTTATTTCGACCCCAGCACCCAGACAGAGGAGAGGTTCATTTAACTTTGGGTTGCACCGTAAGATCATGTTAAAGTTAAAAAAAATGAGGATTCAATAAAGAAGTGTCCCGGAGTACAAGAATACATGGTTGAGGGGGAGGCAGTTATAAATGTCTATTCTGCACAAGGTAGGCACAGGTCCAGTGGGATCCATGCCTGGTTTATTTCTATGAACGTCAGCTTGTCCAAGTCGGCTGTGGACAGGCGGCTGCATTAGTCAGTAATGAAGCCCCCTGCCGTGCTGAATACACGTTCAGACAAAACGCTGGCTGCCGGGCAGGCCAGCACCTCCAAGGCATAAAATGCTAATTCTGGCCACGTGGACAATTTGGAGACCCAGAAGTTGAATGGGGCCGAATCATCAGTCAGTACATGGAGTGGTGTGCAGACTTCCTTTTCAACCATGTTAGTGAAATGCTGCCTCCTGCTAACACGTTCCGTATCAGATGGTGGTGCAGTTAGCTGTGGCATGGAGACAAAACCTTTCCACATTTCTGCCATGCTAACCGTGCCCTCAGAGGAGCTGGCCGTGATACAGCTGCGTTGGCGACCTCTTGCTCCTCCTCTGCCTTCTCCATGGGCTTCCACCTGTTCCCCTGTGACATTTGGGAATGCTCTCAGGAGAGCGTCTACCAGCGTGCGCTTGTACTCGCGCATCTTTCTATCACGCTCCAGTGAGGAAGTAAGGTGGGCACATTGTCTTTGTACCGGGGATCCAGCAGGGTGGCAACCCAGTAGTCCGCACACGTTAAAATGGGGGCAACTCTGCTGTCGTTGCGCAGGCACTGCAGCATCAAGTCGCTCATGTGTGCCAGGCTCCCCAGAGGTAAGGACAAGCTGTCCTCTGTGGGAGGCGTATCGTCATCGTCCTCCGTATCCCCCCAGCCACGCACCAGTGATGGGCCTGAGCTATGTCGGGTGCCACCCCGCTGTGAACCTGCTTCATCCTCATCCTCCTCCACCTCCTCCTCATCCTCCTCGTCCTCCAGTAGTGGGCCCTGGCTGGCCACATTTGTACCTGGCCTCTGCTGTTGCAAAAAACCTCCCTCTGAGCCACTTCTCACAGACTGGCCTGAAAGTGCTAAAAATGACCCCTCATCCTCCTCCTCCTCCTGGGCCACCTTCTCTTCCATCATCGCCATAAGCTTTTTCTCAAGGAGACATAGAAGTGGTATTGTAATGCTGATAACGGTGTCATCGCCGCTGGCCATGTTGGTGGAGTACTCGAAACAGCGCAACAGGGAACACAGGTCTCGCATGGAGGCCCAATCATTGGTGGTGAAGTGGTGCAGTTCTGCTGTGCGACTGACGCGTGCGTGCTGCAGCTGAAACTCCACTATGGCCTGCTGCTGCTCGCACAGTCTCTCCAGCATGTGCAAGGTGGAGTTCCACCTGGTGGGCACGACGCATATGAGACGTTGAGCGGGAAGGCCGAAGTTCCGCTGTAGCGCAGACAGACGAGCAGCGGCAGGATGTGAACGCCGGAAGCGCGCACAGACGGCCCTCACTTTATGCAGCAGCTCTGACATGTCGGGGTAGTTGTGAATGAACTTCTGCACCAACAAATTCAGCACATGCGCAAGACAAGTGATGTGCGTCAAACCGGCTAGTCCCAGAGCTGCAACGAGATTTCGCCCATTATCGCACACCACCAGGCCGGGCTTGAGGCCCACCGGCAGCAACCACTCATCGGTCTGTTGTTAAATACCCCGCCACAACTCCTGCGCAGTGTGGGGCCTGTCCCCCAAACATATGAGTTTCAGAATGGCCTGCTGATGTTTACCCCGGGCTGTGCTGAAGTTGGTGGTGAAGGTGTGTGGCTGACTGGATGAGCTGGTGGAAGCAGAGGAGGAGGAAGCTGAGTAGGAGGAGAAGGCTACAGGAGGCAAAGAATGATGCAATGCGATCCTTGGTGGCGGAAGGACGTGCGCTAAGGAACTCTCCGTCTAGGGCCCAGCCGCCACTACATTTACCCAGTGTGCAGTTAGGGAGATATAGCGTCCCTGGCCGTGCTTACTGGTCCACATATCTGTGGTTAGGTGGACCTTGCCACAGATGGCGTTGCGCAGTGCACACTTGATTTTATCGGATACTTGGTTGTGCAGGGAAGGCACGGCTGTCTTCGAGAAGTAGTGGCGGCTGGGAACAACATACTGTGGGACAGCCATGGACATCAGCTGTTTGAAGCTGTCTGTGTCCACCAGCCTGAATGACAGCATTTCAAAGGCCAGTAGTTTATAAATGCTGGCATTCAGGTGAGTACTGGAACCTGAGGTAGTTGGTTCACTTGGACATGTGGCTGTGGCAGAATGGCCACGTCCTCTCCCAGCACCAGAGGGTCCACTGACACCACCATGACTGCGTCCGCGTCCCTTACTAGATGTTTTCCTCATTGTTACAGTTCACCAAGCACCACCATAAGAAAAAAATTATTTTGCCCAATGTATTGATTTCAAATTCAGGTCTTTTTTTACAGGCACCTAACACTATCTGCCTATTTATTTATGTAGCGTATTACGCTAATCCAGGCACAGCAGTAACCACTGATTTAGGGGAATATCTCTTTTAGGGCAAGTATTTCGGCCCTGGATGAAAGGTATCTTTTTATGGACAGATTTACACTTGGCCTGCAACAGCTGGAACACCAGATTCAGAGTATTGCTATATTGGCAAGCGAATTTCACCCCAAAACAAAATATACACTTTTACGGACAGATTAACACTTGGCCTGCAACTGCTGGAACACCTGTTTAAGGGTATTGCTATTTTGGTAATTGAATTTCACCCCAGAACAAAATATATGTTTTTGCGGACACTATTATAGTTTGCCAGACCCAGCTGTGACACCAGATTTATGGTATTGCTATTTTGGCTATTTCACCCCAGAACAAAATATATCCTTTGCAGGACACTATGAAACTTGGCCAGCCACAGCTGAAACCACTGATTTATGGTATTGCTATTTTGGCAATTGAATTTTATCCCAGAACAAAATATATCCTTTGCAGGACACTATGAAACTTGGCCAGCCACAGCTGAAACCACTGATTATGGTATTGCTATTTTGGCAATTGAATTTCACCCCAGAACAAAATATATAATTTGCAGGACACTATAAAACTTGGCCAGCCACAGCTGAAACCACTGATTTATGGTATTGCTATTTTGGCAATTGAATTTCACCCCAGAACAAAATATACCCTGTTATGGACAGATTTAAACTAGGCCTGCAACAGCTGGAACACCAGATTCAGGGTATTGCTATTTTGGCAATTGAATTTCACCCCAGAACAAAATATATCCTTTGCAGGACACTATGAAACTTGGCCAGCCACAGCTGAAACTACTGATTTATGGTATTGCTATTTTGGCAATTGAATTTCACTCCAGAACAAAATATATAATTTGCAGGACACTATGAAACTTGGACAGCCACAGCTGAAACCACTGATTTATGGTATTGCTATTTTGGCAATTGAATTTTACCCCAGAACAAAATATATAATTTGCAGGACATTATGAAACTTGGCCAGCCACAGCTGAAACCACTAATTTATGGTATTGCTATTTTGGCAATTGAATTTCACCCCAGAACAAAATATATAATTTGCAGGACACTATGAAACTTGGCCGGCCACAGCTGAAACCACTGATTTATGGTATTGCTATTTTGGCAATTGGATTTCACCCCAGAACAAAATATATGTTTTGGCGGACACTATTATTCTTTGCCAGCCACAGCTGAAACTACTGATTTATGGTATTGCTATTTTGGCAATTGAATTTCACCCCAGAACAAAATATATGTTTTGGCGGACACTATTATAGTTTGCCAGCCACAGCTGTGACTCCAGATTCAGGGTATTGCTATTTTGGCAATTGAATTTAACCCCAGAACAAAATATATACTATGCAGGACACTATGAAACTTGGTCAGCCACAGCTGAAACCACTGATTTATGGTATTGCTATTTTGGCAATTGAATTTCACCCCAGAACAAAATATATGTTTTGGTGGACACTATTATAGTTTGCCAGCCACAGCTGTGACACCAGATTCAGGGTATTGCTATTTTGGCCATTGAATTTAACACCAGAACAAATATATATCCTTTGCAGGACACTATGAAACTTGGCCAGCCACAGCTGAAACCACTGATTTATGGTATTGCTATTTTGGCAATTGAATTTCACCCCAGAACTAAATATATGTTTTGGCGGACACTATTATAGTTTGCTAGCCAGTGCTGGGACACCAGATTTAGGGGATTGCTATTTTGACAATTGAATTTCACCACAGAAAATAATCTATCCTTTGCCAAACAGCAGACAGTATTATACTTGGCTAGCCAAAGCTGGAACACCAGATTTTGGGGATTGGTATTTTGGCAATTGTATTTATCCCCTTAATAAAATATAGAAATTGCTATCCTGAGTTTCTAGGGGTGACAATTAGCACAGCCAAGCCCCTGACGTAGGATATAGCAAAAAAAAAACTAGTATTGATGGATTGATGGACTTGGTGGCAGCTTGTTCTGGTTCACCACAAGTCACAAAATGGCCACCGATCACCCCAGAAAATAAGTGACAGAAAAACACTCTGTGCAGCCTAAAAACCAGTGAGCAAGTAACTAGCAGAAGTTGAATCATTCACAGCTGTAGATCGATCACTTCATTAGGTGCTTTTGCTGACTTTTCCCTGCCTAATCTCGCCCTCACAGCAGCTGCGTCCTCTCCCTACAGTAATCAGAGCAGTGTGACGTGCGGCGCAACGTGACTCCAGCCTAAATTTTGGCTGGGTCACATGCTGCACTTGGCCAATCACAGCCATGCCATTAGTAGGCATGGCTGTGATGGTCTCTTAGGGCAAGAAGTAAAACGCTAGCTGATTGGCTGCTGTGCAGCCCTTCAGAAAGCGTAAAGAAATCGCCGAACAACGAACCCGAACTTTTTTGAAAATGTTCGGGTTCGGATCCGTGTCCCGAACACCCCAAAATTCGGTACGAACCCAAACTATTCTCGAACTGTTCGCTCAACACTAGTAACAACCCCTTGTCTCCTGTTCTCTGTGATAAAATGGCTCCTATAGCAGAATCTGAAGAATCTACTTCCATGATGGATGCCAGTTCCAGATTGGGGTGAACCAATACAGGGGCTGTGGTGAACCTGCTCTTTAATAAACAAAAGGATTCTTGTGCTTCAGGTGACCAAACAAATTCCTTTTTTGTTCTCCTGGTTAGATGTGTAATTGGGGTGACTATTGTTGAAAATTTTTTGATAAAGCGTCAGTAAAAATTGTCAAAGCCTATGAAGCGTTGGACCTCTTTTAAGTTACTGGGGACAGGCCAGTCCACTTCTGCTTTAATTTTGTTGGGGTCCATGTGTAACCCTTGGGGGGAAATTATGTAGCCGAGAAATAGGATTTCAGTTGGATGAAACTTTTCAAGTTTGATATATAATTTATTTTTCCTAAGACGTTCCAAAATGACTCTTACATGTTGCTGATGTTCTTCTGTTGAGTTAGAGAAGATCAGAATGTCATCCAGATAGATGACTACAAATTTGTGCAGAAGATCCCTGAAAATGTCGTTGGCCAGTTGTTGAAAGGTGGCTGAAGCGTAGCAAAGACCAAAAGGCTTGACAAGGTATTTGAAGTGTCCATATCGTGATCTAAATGCTTTCTTCCATTCATCTCCCGATCTTATACGGATAAGTTATAGGCGCCTTGTAGGTCTAACTTTGAGGAAAATTTTAGCGTGACGTATTCTCTCCAATAACTCTAGGATTAGTGGTAGCAATTCTTAATTGTGATTTCATTAAAGGGCTTCTGTCACCCCCGATTTAGCAATTTTGAGTAGTGGACATTAGCTATTTGCTAATGTCCCCTGAGTTCATAAATATTACTATTACCTCTCTCTGTGCTCTAAATTCTGTAAAAATCGTACTTTTATGTTATGCTAATTTCTTCACTACCAGCAAGTTGGGCGGTTACTTGCTGGTAGCCGCCGCATCCTCGGACTATAAACACGCCCCCTCTCCACTTGATAGACAAGGCCAGCGAGCGCTCTTCTCCTCCCGCTGGCCCTGTCTTCCCATGAAATCCCGCGCCTGCGCCGTAACGGTCTTCATTCGGCGCAGGCGTTCTGAGTGAAGGACGGGCACTGCCAGCGCCAGATGTCGAGGGGTTCCGTTTCTTGATCTACTGAGCCCAAATTTAAAGGGGTACCATCTACCGTTTCCATAATTATAGGTCAGAGTTTTTTATGAATATTTACCCCATGTCTCTTTGCAAAGTAATAGTCCATAAAATTGCCACCAGCTCCGGAAGAGGTGGATATCCACTGGGAATTAATTGAAAATTTGATGGGGGGGAAACAAAGAGAGTTTCTATTTTCCTTCCTAATACGAGGGGCCTCTAAAGAGATGGAGCGGATGGTTGTTTCTTCCAATGATTCCACTTCTGATGTCACGGAGTCTTCATCTGATGGATCGGGGTCTGTAGTGGCTGCCACCAGTTTTTGTGGATGTCTGGGACAATTAATCAGAAAGTGATCAGCTCTTCCACAATACAGACATAAGTTCTCTCAGAGTCTATGTTCCTTGCGATCAATATTTTCTCGTTTTAAGATGGAGTCTATTTGCATTGGTTCGCTTTCTGATTCCTTGTAGATTCTTTTTGGAAATTCTTTTGAAGTGGGGGCAGACGAAGAAAGTGCCTGCCTCGTAGTATAGTACAGTGTGGCCCATCTTTCTTGCCGTCGTTCAGCTAGTCGTGTATCAACTCGGATGCAGTGGTTGATAAAAGCATCAAGCTCTATGGGGGCCTCTGCACGGGCCAGCTCATCCTTTAGGGAACTACACAGTCCTCTCTTGAAAAAAGATAACTTTGCTGCATCATTCCAGTTAGTGTCGACGGACCATCTTTTTAAAGTCCATAGCATACTCCGTGATGGGACGTCTGCCCTGGTGTAAGGCTAGTAAGGCTGCCTCTGCTGTAGCACCTCGGTTAGGGTCATCGAACATCTGGCTCATGGCCCCAAGGAAATTCTCCAGATTGTTTAGTCGGGCATCCCCGGTCTCGATCAACGGACTCGCCCAGGCGATAGCCTTGTGTGTTAGTAGCATAATGATGCATAGTACTTTAGATTAATCAGTAGGAAACTGGGAGGAGTTTGCATCAAAGTAGAGGCGACACTGATTGATAAACCCCCGGAATTTGACGCGGTCCCCGCCAAATCGCAATGGAGGTAATTTAGGAGTTGATGTTGGAGATGGTGCAGGAGCTGCATTCTCCAACTGTGTTATGCGAACAGTCAGTGCTTGCACTGTATCACGGAGTTTGTGGATCGTTTGTCCATAGAACTAAATGCTGGGGCCGGTCTGGCCCTCAAAAGCATCGTATTTCTTCTTTAGGGTTTGCAACTCCGCGTGCATACTAGATACCGCAGTCTGCAACTGCTTAATACGGGTCTCGGTCCCGGCGGAATCCATGGTGGCTGGAGTATTCTGTCACGATACTGACCGAGGTCAGGATTAGCAGGAGTCAGGGCAGGCAGCAAGCTGGCAGGAAGGTAGACGAGCAGAAGGTCAGGACAGGCGGCAAGCTGGCAGGACGGTAGACGAGCAGAAGGTCAGGGCAGGCGGCAAGCAGGTACGAAGGTCCAAGAACAGTCCGGGTCGGCAACAGAAGGTAGCAGGGAGAAGCGCTAGGGCAAAGAACACACGAAGGAGTGAGTTCCAGCAAGAGGATTGCGGACAAAAAGCCAAACACAATACTCCAGCAAAGACAGGAAGGTCTGGCCAGTTTAAAAAGGAACAGGAAGTGAGATGGCAACCAGGAAACAAATAATCCACCATCTTGACTGAGGGCAAACTTGAGGGCAGAGTAGGATGACTTCTGACAGGAAACAGAATGTGAGATGGTAACCAGGAAACACATAATCCACCATCTTGACTGAGGGCAAACTTGAGGGCAGGGTAAACTATATCAGGGCGGTTTCTGACACAGGGGCCTAACTTTTACGTACTTGCTTGCTGTCCTGGTGGCAGACATTAAACTCTTTTTACTGTCTAATGACTGCCCCATTGTCTGGGTGTCAGGGGCCTATATTTTGTTTAATCATTTGTTGTCTTGGTGGGAGATATTAAACTCTTTTTATATTCTACTGACCACCCTATTGTCTGGTTGTCAGTGGACTATATTTCGTTTAATTGCTTTCTGTCTGGGTGAGACACATTAAACTCTTTTTAATGTCAAATTGCCTCCCCACTGTCTGGGTGTCAGGGGCCTACATAAATGATAATGACCTGTTCTATTGTAGGTTGACCTGAGGCCTGTGTTGCTGTTGCGGGACCGCTCTCCTCTTTGCGGATGCCATGGCCCTGAGTCTGTGAATGAGGCCTGTGGCACTGCAGGCAGACATGAATCATTTTTGGCTGTAATGAGAACATCAACTCCCATAGCATTCCCACCTGATGCCACCCCAACCTCCTGTTCCAACTCCTCCTCCTCCAAGTTTCCAATTGATATTGGTTAATTTTTATTTATTTTATTTTATTTTAAGTCATTTCCCTATCCACATTTGTTTGCAGGGGATTTACCTATGTGATGAAACCAACCTCGCCACTGGGTTTTGGAGGGGCCTGTTTGCCAGCCTTTTGCCCCAGGATTATGGGCCCTCTCATCAGCCCATGCTAAACTTTCGAACCCCTGGTTTAATTTGTGCCATTTTGGGATATGTTAAATGTCTATGTGTACTGTAAAGGATGTCTGTCCTATTGTCTCCACGTGTGTATTGGCGATTTCCCTTTGTCCTGAGAGATAATTGAATTACTTCTCGGTTGTCTCCAGGACAGAAGACATTGTGTATTCTCCTGCCTATGATGATTACATTAACCCATGAAGGGTAATTGTATCACTGGCAGAGGGGAGGATTTTGTGTGGGAGTGTTTTTCTGTATTGTACATGTTTATTGGTTGTTTTTACAAAACCCTGTGGGTGGTAACCTTGTTGGAAAATGGATATAAGTCAATGCTTGTGTGTTCAATAAAGAGTTCCTGTTTAACCATCAATACGGAGCCTCGTCCCTTACTTGGGGGGAATTGCTACTTGGAAATGTTCTCTTGCCTGTTCCAGGAAAGGAGGATTTGGTATGGTTCCAGTTCGGTGGATTCCAGTGTTTGTGGGTTGCTGTGCACTTCACCAGGGGAATCGCCCGAACGGTATTAACCCTCACTATACTGGGTTATACCGTAACAAACTACATTTTGCTGCCTTTTGCAGCCTTCTAGCCCTTTCCTGGGCTATTTTACAGCCTTTTAGTGCCCAAAAGTTCGGGTCCCCATTGACTTCAATAGGGTTCGGGGTGAAGTTCGGGTCGAGTTTGGATCCCGAACCCGAACATTTTCAGGAAGTTCGGCTGAACTTCTCGAACCCGAACATCCAGGTGCTCGCTCAACTCTACTCATGACATCTGAGTGGATAAATTACATGGGACCGGGGTAATCGCAAATCCCAGTCATTGTGGCCTGGTGCAGGCTGTATTATATATAGTCAGCACCTGCTGCATGTGGAGAGGGCTTAGTGCATATGCCCGTTCCATACTCCTTGCAGCGCACCATAACATAACATGGTATGTGTAAGGACCTAAGAGCATAATAAATGCAATGGCACAGTATGTTTTTAAACACAAAGTTTATTAACACCGCTAACCATACATTCACCTATAGCTATATGTGTCAGTGTCACTCTGTGTCACATCCTATACATACCCTTTTCTCTCCCATCATTCCCTGAATTGCAACTCTGGTTCTACACCTGCTGTTTGTATACAAGGCTGCAGTGGTAAAATACAGTTATATGATACATGACTGTTTTGGCAAATCACTTTTCTCAGCAGTCTTGTGCCTTATAACACAGAGACCAGTTATTATCCGCAACAGTCAGGTACCATGGACCTGCATGTCATCACTGCAGCCTTGTATACAAACAGCAGAAGTAGGCTTGGAGCTGAGCAACAGAAAACGGTGGGAGCAGGGTGAGGGGATTTTTTTTTTTTTTTTTTTAAGACATTTAGTGGCATGGGGTTCCTTTTTATGCAACTTGGACAACTTTTAAGTACAAGTACTTAGCACTTCATTATATTTTAAGGACATGTTTTTGTACTGATATCTTTTTGTATTATGGAGGGCTTATTTATACAGGGCTCTTCTCTTCTGAAAATGCACTATTTTTACTTGTCTGACTTATTTAAGATCTCAAGTAGCTCAAATAGCTTTCACAGTTATTATATTATCTGTAACAGGTTATCTGCAAAAAGCAACAGTGAAATGAAGGTAAAGCATTGCAAAAATGTGGAAAAAGAGAGGAATTGGCCGGGATATTTATACTGTCTCCGATTAACAGTCTATATTATTTATGAAAATAAATTAGAATCTATAAGGGAGGAGATTCTGAATTATTATCATAAATACCAAGCTACAACAAGCTTGTGATCTGCGCTAAGTTAGACGACAAAAAGGCATTGGTAAATCAAAATATATATTTATTAAATAATAATACAGTGCAAATTAATATATATAAAAATTGGTGACAATATAACTCCAAAAAATGATCAATGATCTACAAATCTTTTAAGAAAATGTAACATTCTAAAGTGTGTATATATATATATATATATATATATATATACAGTGCCTTGTGAAAGTATTTGGCCCCCTTGAACTTTTTGACCTTTTGCCACATTTCAGGCTTCAAACATAAATATTTAAAACTGTATTTTTTTTGTGAAGAATCAACAAGTGGGACACAATTATGAAGTGGAATCAAATTTATTGGATATTTCAAACTTTTTAAACACATAAAAAACTGAAAAATTGGGCGTGCAAAATTATTCAGCCCCCTGAAGTTAATACTTTGTAGCGCCACATTTTGCTGCGATTACAGCTGTAAGTCGCTTAGGGTATGTCTCTATCGGTTTTGCACATCGAGAGACTGAAATTTTTGCCCATTCCTCCTTGCAAAACAGCTCGAGCTCAGTGAGGTTGGATGGAAAGCGTTTGTGAATAGCAGTTTTCAGTTCTTTCCACAGATTATCGATAGGATTCAGGTCTGGACTTTGACTTGGCCATTCTAACACCTGGATATGTTTATTTGAGAACCATTCCATTGTAGATTTTGCTTTATGTCCCAGGTCTTTTGCAGACTCCATCAGGTTTTCTTCCAGAATGGTCCTGTATTTGGTTCCATCTATCTTCCCATCAATTTTAACCATCTTCCCTGTCCCTGATGAAGAAAAGCAGGCCCAAACCATGATGCTGCCACCACCATGTTTGACAGTGGGGATGGTGTGTTCAGGGTGATGAGCTGTGTTGCTTTTACACCAAACATAACGTTTTGCATTGTTGCCAAAAAGTTCGATTTTGGTTTCATCTGACCAGAGCACCTTCTTCCACATGTTTGGTGTGTCTCCCAGGTGGCTTGTGGCAAACTTTAAATGAAACTTTTTTATGGAAATCTTTAAGAAATAGCTTTCTTCTTGCCACTCTTCCATAAAGGCCAGATTTGTGCAGTATACGACTGATTGTTGTCCTATGGACAGAGTGTCCCACCTCAGCTGTAGATATCTGCAATTCATCCAGAGTGATCATGGGCCTCTTGGCTGCATCTCTGATCAGTCTTCTCCTTGTATAAGCTGAAAGTTTAGAGGGATGGCCAGGTCTTGGTAGATTTGCAGTGGTCTGATACTCCTTCCATTTCAATATTATCGCTTGCACAGTGCTCCTTGGAATGTTTAAAGCTTGGGAAATATTTTTGTATCCAAATCCAGCTTTAAACTTCTCCACAACAGTATCTCGGACCTGTCTGGTGTGTTCATTAGTCTTCATGATGCTCTCTGCGCTTTAAACTGACCTCAGAGCATATTACAGTGCAGGTGCATTTATACGGAGACTTGATTACACACAGGTGGATTCTATTTATCATCATTAGTCATTTAGGTCAACATTGGATCATTCAGAGATCCTCACTGAACTTCTGGAGAGAGTTTGCTGCACTGAAAGTAAAGGGGCTGAATAATTTTGCACTCCCAATTTTTCAGTTTTTTATTTGTTAACAAAGTTTGAAGTATCCAATAAATTTCGTTCCACTTCATTATTGTGTCCCACTTGTTGTTGATTCTTCACAAAAAATTACAGTTTTATATCTTTATGTTTGAAGCCTGAAATGTGGCAAAAGGTCGAAAAGTTCAAGGGGGCCAAATACTTTTACAAGGCACTGAATATAATGCCTTATAACGCTTTTGATACACTTTTTATCAATCTGATACCTGATTTCTCTCAGCTGACAAATGTCTGATTAAACCCAGATCTAGTCAATATCAGATTTTCAGATTTCCTCTTTTATCTATACATATATATAGTATTTACCGGCCTAGAACGTAATTTCGTTCTTTGAAGATGATACCGTGTTTCCAACGATATCTATAAATCTCCGCCGAATCGGATAAGTTTAGGATGATGCTGCAGGTACACCCCAATCTTATTCCAAAACAGATACTATATTATTATATATATTATATATATAATAATTAATCCTCCTACAAAATATAGGTGAGGTTATACTATACCGGAAAATCGGCTAGCAGAAATCAGTGTCAAAGGTTATAAGATGGCTGCCTTCAATGCTTCAATGGCTGGATAGTGGTCAAACGGATGTATCAGATGGATCAAGAGGTGGATCAGATGTCAAGATGTTTCAGGATGTTTATTCAAGAAGCTTTCTCAAGATGATGATTCCAGCTTTTTTTCCTTGTCAGCTCATACCATCTTTTATCTCACCTAGGAAGGGCTCAATCACATTTTATCATTAACTAGTGACAACAACTTATCACTAATAGGACCTCCCCTGGTGACTTCACAATTTTGGCCTTAATTTCAATCTAACACTAGGCAACACTAAGGCTCTATGTAAAAAGTTTTGGCCAAACTGGTTATTTTTCATGTATTCCTTTGTTGATCAAATAGGGGTAATCTTTAACTCAATGTCCAGACAAACAAAAACATTGAGAAATCTCCCAAAGCAATGGATCTATTATCTAGTCAAACAACTTTTTTTTTCTCTCTTGACCAGACCTGAGTAATCCAGAATACACATTGTAACACTAGAACCATTGTTTCGGAGAAGATCCAGTATTCACACTTGACCACCTATGTAAAGAAATCCGTGAAAAGCCATTTTTCAACACTAGTTCAGCCATACAATATAACACTAAACAGAAATACTATCTTTACACATTTCTAGTTTTTTTATATGAGTAAATATATTTTATTGAATCTGTCTAAATCTTCTTCTTCCAAGACCAGACTGTGTAAATATTTTGCACAGACTGCTAACTTTTCAGTTACAGATTTTAAGTCCAAGGATACTGAACTCCCCTGCCCTTCTGAATAAGACAGGATCAGACCAAAAATGGCTTCTCTTAATGTTCCTGTTCAGACATCAGTATAGGCCCTATATAATCGACTCTCTTTATACGTAAAAGTTCTGAAAAATAGCAGGAAACATCAAGGTAAATGACAAGCCAATATGCATAATGTTTATTGGAAAATACTGATATTCATGATAAGGTTGGATATAAAATATAAATATTCCATTATAAAAGTGTCCTGCAGACAACTTAAAATGGCATTGCTACAACAATGCAAAATAATTAGAAGATATAGTTATAGTCACACTTAGACATACATAAATGCTGTATTTGAAATCTCAACTTTTAAGTACTAAGAAAAATTTAAACCCATCTGCCTTCATGCTCACATTTGATAAAGTTATTTGTAGGACAGACGCTTAGGATGAACAGTAACATTTATCAGTACCCGAACACTTGAAAACACTTACCGTGGATAACTCTACCATGCAACGAAAGAAGCCTTTTAAAAAGCAACCAATGCAAGTGGATGTTCAAGTGGCATAGCCATGATTTGGGAAAAAAATTCATTTATATGTAAAACTGTTCATTTAATCTCTCGTCATCATTTTTGGTTGTTTGTTTGAAATTCAACTAACTGGATTACAATGAATAGTAAGGCCTCATGCACACGACCGTATTTATTTTGCGGTCCGCAAAAAAAATGGATGATGTACGTGTGCATTCTGTATTTTGTGGAATGGAAAAGCTGGCCCCTAATAGAACAGTACTATCCTTGTCCGTAATGCAGACAATAGCAGCACAAGTTATTTTTTTTGCGGAACGGAAATACGGACATACAGAAATGGAATGCTCACGGAGTACATTCCGTTTTTTTTTTTTTTGCGGACCCATTGAAATAAACGGTTCCGCATAGGGTCTGCAAAAAAAATGGAACAGACAAGGAAAATAAATACGTATATATGCATGTGCCCTAACTCTGAATATTTTTCTTCTCAAAACATATTGGCTGCATTTTCTGAATGTTGTTTGTGTAGCTGATGAATTATGAACACATGAAGCTATAGGGTTCCAGAAGAGTTAAAAATAGCCTCTGATTTAGACTGTAGTCTCATCATACACAGTAAGACAGATTTTTTGCAGCATTAAACTAATTGACCATATTTACTTAATACTATTTATGCATTTGATAACTAATATGGAACCTATGGTTTGCAGTTTTGCACTTTTCTAGAGTCTCTTAAATTACAATATTTTAAAGAAAGACCTCTTAGAATTTTCTGTCATGTATACTTTCCAAACTTTGTGTATGTTGATCTACCAACTCATTTGTGACACTAAACAATTGAACTATTTGCATTTTAATATTTCAACTGAGATCCCAATGTACTAGCTTGATTTAATGAATGTAAGAGATGATAAAAGAGACATTATATTTTTATGGTTCAAAAAGATTTTATTAAGGCAAGGGTTTCAATAAATCCGCCAAACCAAGATACATGTTCAAGTAGGTACATCAGATGTGTCATATGGTTACATTTATAAACACCAAAGCACATACAATGGCGACTCAGAGTAGAAAATAACTAACATATAAGTGCTCTCCTTGTGGAAACGTCTATGATAGTCTGCTGCAAGAAGAGCAAAAATGAACAGGAAGGCCTGGAATAATCCCAGGTATACAGAGAACAATAGAAAAGGACACCACAGGGTGGGCAGACACACAAGGAATGGGGGGAGTAAGGGGAGAGTAACAGGGCAGGTATTCCAAAGTACAATACAGGGCACGTAGCTCATGAAGTTCCCGAGGAGACACCCCGAGGACACCAAGGCCTAGAGGGCCGCTGAAGCACGAAACTGAGTCCAAGGATCCCACATCTTATAGAAGGCCGAGTATTGCTATCCACGGCCCCCAATTCCTCCATGTGGACTAATGAGTCAAGCTCTGCGACCCACTGAGACCGTCCCAGGCTCTCCGTCGATCGCCAGTGGTGCGTAAGGATTTGTTTCACCACTAGTATAAACAGGCGGAGAGACCCTTTTTCACTCGGGACACTTTCCCGTGGAAGATATACAACAGAGCTATGGAAGAGGACACCGCCACATTAGGACATTATATTTTTAGTGCATTTATTCAATTTCAGACAACATAATTAGTGATGAGCTGAGCATGCTCGGCCGAATATCTGTTAGGTTCGAGTCTCTGTCCCGCACGTTTCACGGGTTTAATGCAGCCAATAAAGGTACAGGTAAGTACCACCTTCACAGTAATGCCAGTAGCCAGGTTGGCTGCTGGCATTACATTGATTAGCTGGCCGAAATGCTTTATCGGGTGCTATATAGCACCCGATGGCGCATGTTCGGCTCAGGCGTGAGACAGGGAGAGCAGAGCGGAGGAAGGGAAAGACAGTGTAGGGAGCGATTTTCTCAGTTTTTATTCAGAGAATGCTTTTCCAAGAAAAAAAAGTCTGTTTAAGGACTGCTGTGTGTGTGTGTGTGTTTTAGAGCAGCAATCTATTTACCTCCTGCAGTCTCAGGGACAGTGCTTCGGAAGGGACAGATGACATATTCTGTACATCATCCGCAGACTGTGTCTTTAAAAATCTTGTCCACATATAGTGTCAATAATATGGTGTTCTTTAATCAATACTGTAGAAGATCTGCAAACAGTTTCTGTATTACAAATTTCAATAATCTGGGCCTAATATAGTGTCCATAATCTGTTGTGTTCTGTAACCAATACTGTAGAACATCTGCAAACAGTTTCTGTATTACAAATTCCAACAATACTGTCCTGCATCCGAAAACTGTCTTTAGCGGACAGTAAAACAATCTGTGCCACATCTAGTGACAAAAACATTAATATGAAAAAGTCAAGCACTAAGGGACGGGGAAGTGGGCGTGATGCTTATGGTGCACGCAGAGGCCGTTGCACTTGGCACAATTAAACTATGCCTGCTGCCAGTGCACCAAAAAAAAAAAAAGTTGTTTGACTAGATAATAGATCCATTGCTTTGGGAGATTTCTCAATGTTTTTGTTTGTCTGGACATTGAGTTAAACATTTATCAGTACCCGAACACTTGAAAACACTTAATTACCGTGGATAACTCTACCATGCAAAGAAAGAAGCCTTTTAAAAAGCAACCAATGCAAGTGGATGTTCAAGTGGCATAGCCATGATTTGGGAAAAAAATTCATTTATATGTAAAACTGTTCATTTAATCTCTCGTCATCATTTTTGGTTGTTTGTTTGAAATTCAACTAACTGGATTACAATGAATAGTAAGGCCTCATGCACACGACCGTATTTATTTTGCGGTCCGCAAAAAAAATGGATGATGTACGTGTGCATTCTGTATTTTGTGGAATGGAAAAGCTGGCCCCTAATAGAACAGTACTATCCTTGTCCGTAATGCAGACAATAGCAGCACAAGTTATTTTTTTTGCGGAACGGAAATACGGACATACAGAAATGGAATGCTCACGGAGTACATTCCGTTTTTTTTTTTTTTGCGGACCCATTGAAATAAACGGTTCCGCATAGGGTCCGCAAAAAAAATGGAACGGACAAGGAAAATAAATACGTATATATGCATGTGCCCTAACTCTGAATATTTTTCTTCTCAAAACATATTGGCTGCATTTTCTGAATGTTGTTTGTGTAGCTGATGAATTATGAACACATGAAGCTATAGGGTTCCAGAAGAGTTAAAAATAGCCTCTGATTTAGACTGTAGTCTCATCATACACAGTAAGACAGATTTTTTGCAGCATTAAACTAATTGACCATATTTACTTAATACTATTTATGCATTTGATAACTAATATGGAACCTATGGTTTGCAGTTTTGCACTTTTCTAGAGTCTCTTAAATTACAATATTTTAAAGAAAGACCTCTTAGAATTTTCTGTCATGTATACTTTCCAAACTTTGTGTATGTTGATCTACCAACTCATTTGTGACACTAAACAATTGAACTATTTGCATTTTAATATTTCAACTGAGATCCCAATGTACTAGCTTGATTTAATGAATGTAAGAGATGATAAAAGAGACATTATATTTTTATGGTTCAAAAAGATTTTATTAAGGCAAGGGTTTCAATAAATCCGCCAAACCAAGATACATGTTCAAGTAGGTACATCAGATGTGTCATATGGTTACATTTATAAACACCAAAGCACATACAATGGCGACTCAGAGTAGAAAATAACTAACATATAAGTGCTCTCCTTGTGGAAACGTCTATGATAGTCTGCTGCAAGAAGAGCAAAAATGAACAGGAAGGCCTGGAATAATCCCAGGTATACAGAGAACAATAGAAAAGGACACCACAGGGTGGGCAGACACACAAGGAATGGGGGGGGGAGTAAGGGGGAGAGTAACAGGGCAGGTATTCCAAAGTACAATACAGGGCACGTAGCTCATGAAGTTCCCGAGGGAGACACCCCCGAGGACACCAAGGCCTAGAGGGCCGCTGAAGCACGAAACTGAGTCCAAGGATCCCACATCTTATAGAAGGCCGAAGTATTGCTATCCACGGCCCCCAATTCCTCCATGTGGACTAATGAGTCAAGCTCTGCGACCCACTGAGACCGTCCCAGGCTCTCCGTCGATCGCCAGTGGTGCGTAAGGATTTGTTTCACCACTAGTATAAACAGGCGGAGAGACCCTTTTTTCACTCGGGACACTTTCCCGTGGAAGATATACAACAGAGCTATGGAAGAGGACACCGCCACATTAGGACATTATATTTTTAGTGCATTTATTCAATTTCAGACAACATAATTAGTGATGAGCGAGCATGCTCGGCCGAATATCTGTTAGGTTCGAGTCTCTGTCCCGCACGTTTCACGGGTTTAATGCAGCCAATAAAGGTACAGGTAAGTACCACCTTCACAGTAATGCCAGTAGCCAGGTTGGCTGCTGGCATTACATTGATTGGCTGGCCGAAATGCTTTATCGGGTGCTATATAGCACCCGATGGCGCATGTTCGGCTCAGACGTAGACAGGGAGAGCAGAGCGGAGGAAGGGAAAGACAGTGTAGGGAGCGATTTTCTCAGTTTTTATTCAGAGAATGCTTTTCCAAGAAAAAAAAGTCTGTTTAAGGACTGCTGTGTGTGTGTGTGTTTTAGAGCAGCAATCTATTTACCTCCTGCAGTCTCAGGGACAGTGCTTCGGAAGGGACAGATGACATATTCTGTACATCATCCGCAGACTGTGTCTTTAAAAATCTTGTCCACATATAGTGTCAATAATATGGTGTTCTTTAATCAATACTGTAGAAGATCTGCAAACAGTTTCTGTATTACAAATTTCAATAATCTGGGCCTAATATAGTGTCCATAATCTGTTGTGTTCTGTAACCAATACTGTAGAACATCTGCAAACAGTTTCTGTATTACAAATTCCAACAATACTGTCCTGCATCCGAAAACTGTCTTTAGCGGACAGTAAAACAATCTGTGCCACATCTAGTGACAAAAACATTAATATGAAAAAGTCAAGCACTAAGGGACGGGGAAGTGGGCGTGATGCTTATGGTGCACGCAGAGGCCGTTGCACTTGGCACAATTAAACTATGCCTGCTGCCAGTGCACCAGAAAAAAAATAAAAATACATCCACCGTACCAAGCTTCACGTACTGGGCTGCACAGGACAACACTGTCCAAGTCGGACCAGTGCGAACAGTTGGCCGTTTGGATTGCTAACCTCCAAAAATTTTATTTGCGCCAATACACAGCGTGACCGCGCCAACTTATAGACCCCAATGTAGTCGTCCACAAATCGCCAACACGCGTTTCGCCCGTAGCTTTGTCATGGGGCACTTGACAAAGCTACGGGCGAAACGCGCATTAGGGATTTGTGGACGAGTCGCGTGTCAATACTCAGTGCTCACCAGTAAATGCTGATTGTTTTTTCTTTTCATGACTGCTTTGACTCAACCATGGTCTGGTCGGGGGGATTAAGAAAGTGACTTGCTTTTTGGCGATTTTGGCGATCCTGCCGCCGCCTGTGGAGATAATATCCTTTTTTCTCCTGGTTCACTTCTATATCCCTGACAAAGACATGTAGGGCCATTTATATGGATGTCATATGTAGTTATTGTGGGGAGTTAGCACCTAGTTCCAGATGGCCATTGTTGCCACTGGCATAGATGCATATATACTCCTCTTTTTTCTTTATTTTTTCTTTATACTGAGATGAGACTGTATTGGGTGTTGTCCACAACTGTTCATGCCATTATGTATTCCTGATTTCTGCTGGTGGATTATTAGCTAAATGATATGTGACTTTTTTAATATTATGGACTTAATAAAGATTATATATATTTTTCATTTTTTTGGTGTGTGCTTATTGGGGTCTATCGTTTGGATTCCTGAAGATAATGCTTCCAGTTGGTTAAGCACCACCCTCTCGTCCAGTCTCTGTAACCAAGAGTCTGGTCAACCGAATCCTCACTCTGATCATCCTTCCTCCCACCATGGAGAGGCTTGCCAAACGAATGATCCCACACTCGGGTATTCCGAGGAGCTCTCTCCAGCGCCACTATTATATTTGGCCCTCGTGCCCAGCACGCTTGAAGAGGTACCTGAGATATTGTGCCCTGATTCCCAACCTCTTGAGCCTTCACAGTCTCAAGAAGATGACACTGGTGAACGGCAATCATTTGTTAACAAGGTGGATGATGATGAGAAACAGTTGTCAATCAAAGAGGTTTTGGTTAGGTTAAGTCAGGAGGATGAGCAGAGTGAGGAAGTGGAATAGGAGGTGCTGGACGATGAGGTCACTGACCAAACATGGGAAGGTGAAAAGCCGAGCGAGGACAGCAGTACAGAGAGTGTTCCGCAGTATGGCACTTTTTTGAGGAGAGTGCAGAGGGACAAAAAAGTAGTAGTTTGCAACCTGTGCCGTACCAAAATAATCCGGGGTGTGAATACTAGTAACCTCACCACCACCAGCATGATCCGCCACATGGCATCCAAGCACCCTAATAAGTGGGTCAAATGCCTGGGTCCACAATATGTGTTACTCACTGCAGGCCAATACCTGTCAAAGGTGGAGGCTCGATTTCCCCTCGCCCTGCACCTGGACCTTTGCATGAACCGTCAGCAACAACATCCACTTTCCTGTCCCAGCGCAGCATCCAAATGTCGATAACACAGGCATTTGAATGACAGCGCAAATACCCACCAACAGGCCATAGCACCAAATGTGCAACTTTCGAAATTAATGGCCCTTGAAATGTTGCCATTTAGGGTTGTGGACACTGAGGCCTTCCGCAGCCTGATGTCGGCGGCCATCCCTCCGTAAGCAGTCCCCAGCCCGCCTTACACCACCAGCATGTGTCCCAGAACATTACCCATGCCTTTACCAACGCACTTACTGGGAAGGTCCACTTCACCACGGACACATGGACAAATGCTGGTGGCCAGGGATGCTACATTTCCATAACCGCACACTGCGTTAATGTTGTGGAGGCCGGGAGTTAGTCGCACCCTGGGATGGCACAGGTGCTACCCACGCCCAGGATTGCGGGCCCTACATCCAACAGGGTCTCCGCCAGCAGCTATGTTATTGGCTACAACCCCCACTACTACTCCTCCGCCGCCTCCTCCTCCACTTCTACCTCCAGCAGTAGTCAGCCATCAGTCGGTAGCTGGAAGCAGTGTAGCATTGCTGTGGGTAAGTCAACAGGCCATGCTAAATCTGATCTGCTTAGGGGAAAAACTGTACACTGCCGCAGAGCTATGGCAGGTTATACGGGACCAGACCGAGCTGTGGCTTTCGCCACTCAACCTACAACCAGGCATGGTTATGTCTGACAATGGCCGTAACTTGGTGGCGGCTTTGGAGCTTGGCAACCTGACACAGTTCCCATGCCTAGCCCACTTCTTAAACTTAGTGGTTCAGTGGTTTATCAAAACCTAGCCCAATTTGCAAGAGCTACTAGTGAAGGCGCGCAGCGTGTTTGCCTATTTCCGCAAATCATCCACAGCTTCAGCCGGTCTGTTAACGTTGCAGCAGCGCTTGCGGCTTCCAGCTCACCGAATGTTGTGCGATGTGAGCACGCGCTGGAACTCTCCATTCTATATGTTGGCCAGCCTTTGTGAACAGCAGAGGACAGTTGTGAATAAAAACTTAAAAATAGCAAAGACAGGTGCACTCTGCGAAAATACTAAATCCTCACACTGATGTTAAAATTGAGAGGTTAGTTCGACATATCCTACTAAGAGGACATGTTTTAAGCTCGGGCACCGCACAAGGTCTCTCAAGTAGCCCGAGGACCTATCACTCACCTACTTGTGCCGTATGGGCAATACCAGTGGCCAGTGGGCGAATTACGGGAGCATAATGTCTGACTCACTTCCCACCTCCCATTGCAAGCATGGCTACATGCTGGAGGTTACTGGTAAGCTGTTTGTGAATCAGGCCTTATGCTCCCGTAATTCACCCACTGGCCCCTGGTATTGTCCATACGGCATAGGTAGGTGAGTGATAGGGCCTCGGGCTACTTGAGAGACCTTGCCGCGGTGCCCGAGCTTAAGACATGTCCTCCTAGTAGGATATGTCAAACTAACCTCTCAATTTTAACATCAGTGTGAGGATTTAGTATTTCCGCAGAGTGCTCCTGTCATTGCTATTGTTAAGTTTTTGATTGTTCTCCACATCCACATAATTGTTACCTTATGTAGGATGGTTATTGTGTTACTTGTAGTCCGTTGCTGGCATCTTCGATTGTATGCATTTTTTCGCTGTTGATTGCCATCAACAACAGACTACAGGTGCAGGATATGCTCCCCTATATATATGCACAACCGCATGAGAGTTTGAGCATATCCTGCCTATTTAACACCACACCACGTTTTGTAATGGTTTGACAGTTGTGAACACCAGCTGCAACATGGTCGTCGCCTTTCAAGTCAACTGTCGCTATTCACAAGCAAGGAGTGGTTATTGATTTAAGACATTTGTGAGGTTTTAAAAAACTTTGATGAATCCACACAGATGGTTATTGGCGATAACGCTATTATCAGCGTAACCATCCCACTGCTGTGTACTCAAATAATCGCTGCTCACAATTAGAGATGGCCCGAACTATCCGCCGGCGAACAGTTCCCGGCGAACATAGCTTGTTCGCGTTCGCCTCAACGGGCGAACACATGCGATGTTCGGTCCGCCCCCTATACATCATTATTGAGCAAACTTTGACCCTGTACCTCACAGTCAGCAGACACATTCCAGCCAATCAGCAGCATACCCTCCCTCCCAGACCCTCCCACCTCCTGCACAGCATCCATTTTAGATTCATTCGGAATTTGCAGTCTTAGTGAGAGGAGGGAGAGTGTAGTTGCTGCTGATTTAATAGGGAAATTGATAGCTAGGCTAGTGAATTCAGTGTCCACTCCAGTCCTGAAAGACTTATCTGATCTCTGCTGTAAGGACAGCGTCCTGACAGCACCCCAAAAAGCCCTTTTTAGGGCTGCAACATTAGTCTTCTTTTTTTTTTCCTTTACAATATATACATATTGCAGTTGCCTGGCCTGCCTGTGTGTGAGGAGCTGCAGGCCCACAGACTGTAGTGTGCCCACTGCCAGTGCCCACCCCTGTCATCCCGTGTGGCACAGGACTTTGCATCAAAAAAAGGCATTTCATTTTTACACTTTAATCTAAGGTTAGTTGCCTGCCAGTGTGTGTCAGGCTGGCTTCCACTGACTGTAGTGTGCCCACCGCCAGTGCCCACCACTCCTACCGGCTGGCACAGGACTTTGCATAATAAAGGCATTTAATTTTTACACTTTAGTGTAATTTCAGCTGCTTGCCTGCTGCTAGTGTGTGTCAGGCCGACTTCAACTGACTGTAGTGTGCCCACTGCCAGTGCCCACCCCTGTCATCCCGTGTGGAACGGGACTTTGCATCAAAAAAAGGCATTTCATTTTTACACTTTAATCTAAGGTTAGTTGCCTGCCAGTGTGTGTCAGGCTGACTTCCACTGACTGTAGTGTGCCCACTGCCAGTGCCCACCACTCATATCGGCTGGCACAGGACTTTGCATAAAAAAGGCATTTAATTTTCACACTTTAGTGTAATTTCAGCTGCTTGCCTGCTGCTAGTGTGTGTCAGGCCGACTTCAACTGACTGTAGTGTGCCCACTGCCAGTGCCCACCCCTGTCATCCCGTGTGGCACAGGACTTTGCATAAAAAAGGCACTTCATTTTTACACTTTAATCTAAGGTTAGTTGCCTGCCAGTGTGTGTCAGGCTGACTTCCACTGACTGTAGTGTGCCCACTGCCAGTGCCCACCACTCATACCGGCTGGCACAGGACTTTGCATAAAAATGGCATTTAATTTTCACACTTTAGTGTAATTTCAGCTGCTTGCCTGCTGCTAGTGTGTGTCAGGCCGACTTCAACTGACTGTAGTGTGCCCACTGCCAGTGCCCACCCCTGTCATCCCGTGTGGCACAGGACTTTGCATAAAAAAGGCACTTAATTTTTACACTTTAATCTAGGGTTAGTTGCCTGCCAGTGTGTGTCAGGCCGACTTCCACTGACTGTAGTGTGCCCACTGCCAGTGCCCACCCCTGTCATCCCGTGTGGCACAGTACTTTGCATCAAAAAAGGCGTTTAATTTTTACACTTTAGTGTAATTTCAGTTGCTTGCCTGCTGCTAGTGTGCGTCAGGCCCACTTCCACTGACTGTAGTGTGCCCACTGCCAGTGCCAACCACTGATACCGGGTGGCACAGTAGCTTGCCGATAAATAAGGCATTTAATTTTTAGACAGTAGTCTAAATTCAGTTGCTTGCCTGCTGCCAGTGTGTGTCAGGCCCACTTCCACTGACTGTAGTGTGCCCACTGTCAGTGCCAAACACTGATACCAGGTGGCACAGTAGCTTGCCGATAAATAAGGCATTTAATTTTTAGACAGTAGTCTAAATTTAGTTGCTTTCCTGCTGCCAGTGTGTGTCAGGCCCACTTCCACTGACTGTAGTGTGCCCACTGCCAGTGCCAACCACTGATACCGGGTGGCACAGTAGCTTGCCGATAAATAAGGCATTTAATTTTTAGACAGTAGTCTAAATTCAGTTGCTTGCCTGCTGCCAGTGTGTGTCAGGCCCACTTCCACAGACTGTAGTGTGCCTACTGCCAGTGCCCACCACTCAAAACGGGTGGCACAGTAGCTTGCCGATAAATAAGGCATTTCATTTTTAGACAGTAGTCTAAATTCAGTTGCTTGCCTGCTGCTAGTGTGTGTCAGGCCCGCTTTCACTGACTGTAGTGTGCCCACTGCCAGTGCCCACCACTCATACCGGGTGGCACTTTTCTAAAATAAAAATGACAGGCAGAGGCAGGCCACCCCGCAGGGGCCGTCGTGGTCGTGGTGCTGTGATTTCCACTGTCCCTGGAATAATGCCCAGTGTTCAGAGGCCACGTACCCTGAACCCGAAAAATTTTGAGGAAATTGTTGACTGGCTTAGACAGGACACCCAATCTACAACAGCTTCCGCTAAGAACCTTGACGCACCATCCTCCTCCAGCTCAGCTTCGGTCACCTGCTCTCAAGTTACCACACACCCGCCCGTCGCCATCACCACCACTACCACCACAGCCACCACAGCCGCTTCACTTGATCCGTCAGAGGAGTTATTTACACATCAGTTGGATGCAATTAGTGATGCGCAACCATTATTGCCAGATGATGTAGATTACGGGGATATGTCTCAGTCAGGCAGGATTACACATATGGACGTACAGTGTGATGATGATGATGATGATGATGTTGTACCCGCTGCTGCTTCCTTTGCTGAGGTGTCAGATACAAGTGAAGTGGTTGATGATGACGATGTGTCCACGGATGCCACGTGGGTGCCTACTCGAAGAGAAGAAGAGGGGGAAAGTTCATAAGGGGAGACAGAGAGAATGAGGAGACGAGTTGGAAGCAGGGGGAGGTCATCGCAAGGAGTTAGTGGCACAGTCAGACAGCATGTATCGGCACCTGGGGTCAGCCAGACAGCACGCCAGTCAACGTATGCTGTTGCCACCACCAGAATGCCGTCATTACAAAGCTCAGCAGTGTGGCATTTTTTTTGTGTGTCTGCCTCTGATAAAAGCAATGCCATTTGCAACCTGTGCCAAAAGAAACTGAGTCGTGGGAAGTCCAACACCCACCTTGGTACAACTGCTTTGCGAAGGCACATGATCTCACATCACAAACGCCTATGGGATCAACACATGAGTACAAGCAGCACACAAACTCAAAGCCACCATGCTCCTCCTGGTCCAGCATCTTTAGCCACCTCAACCACTGCTGTCCTCCCTGCCCCCTCTCAACCACCTGCCACTCCATCTCTCACCTTCAGCAGTTCCTGCTCATCTGCCCACAGTCAGGTGTCTGTCAAGGACATGTTTGAGCATAAGAAGCCAATGTCACAAAGTCACCCCCTTGCCCGGCGACTGACAGCTGGCTTGACGGAACTCTTAGCCCGCCAGCTTTTACCATACCAGCTGGTAGAGTCTGAGGCCTTCAAAAATTTGTCGCTATTGGGACACCACAGTGGAAGGTACCCGGACAAATTTTTTTTTCAAAAAAGGCAATCCCAAACCTCTACCATGTCATTGAAAAGGAAGTCATGGCATTTCTGGCATACAGTGTTGGGGCAAGGGTCCATCTGACCACTGATACCTGGTCTGCAAAGCACGGTCAGGGCAGGTATATCACTTATACTGTGCATTGGGTCAACCTGCTGACGGCTGACAAGCATGGAATGCTTGGCTCCGCAGCGGAGTTGGTGACACCACCACGACTTGCAGGCAGACCTACGGCCACCTCCTCTACTCCTACTCCATCCTCTTCTTTATCCTCCTTGGCTGAGTCCTCTTCTGCTGCGGCGTCTGGCTGCACATCAACTGATTCCCCGCAGCTCCCCAGGGGCTATTCCACATCCCGGATACGACAGTGTCACGCTATCTTGGGGTTGACTTGCCTGAAAGCAGAGAGCCACACAGGACCAGCACTCCTGTCCGCCCTGAACGCACAGGTGGATCAGTGGCTGACCCCGCACCAACTGGAGATCGGCAAAGTGGTGTGTGACAATGGAAGCAATCTGTTGGCGGCATTAAATTTGGGCAAGTTGTCACATGTGCCGTGCATGGCACATGTGTTGAATCTCATCGTACAACGTTTTGTGTCTAAGTACCCAGGCTTACAGGACGTCCTCAAGCAGGCCAGGAAGGTGTGTGGCCATTTCAGGCGTTCCTACACGGCCATGGCGCACTTTTCCGATATTCAGAGGCGCTTGATATGCGACAGCCCGACACATTGGAATTCAACACTCCTAATGTTCGACCGCCTGCTCCAACAAGAAAAAGCCATCAACGAGTATTTGTATGACCGGGGTGCTAGGACAGCCTCTGCGGAGCTGGGAATCTTTTTGCCACGTTACTGGACACTCATGCGCAATGCCTGTAGGCTCATGCGTCCTTTTGAGGAGGTGACAAACCTAGTCAGTCGCACCGAAGGCACCATCAGTGACCTCATCCCATTTGTTTTCTTCCTTGAGCGTGCTCTGCGAAGAGTTCTGGATCAGGCTGTAGATGAGCGTGAAGAGGAAGAGGAAGAGTTGTGGTCACCATCACCACCAGAAACAGCCTTGTCATCATCGCTTGCCGGACCTGCAGCAACGCTGGAAGAGGAGTATGAGGAAGAGGAGTCAGAGGAGGAATGTGGCGGCTTTGAGGAGGAGGAAGACCAACCACAGCAGGCACCCCAGGGTGCTCGTTGTTGTCACCTATCTGGGACCCATGGTGTTGTACGTGGCTGGGGGGAAGAACAGACCGTTAATGACATCAGTGAGGACGAGGAACGGGAAATGAGTAGCTCTGCATCCAACCTTGTTCAAATGGGGTCTTTCATGCTGTCATGTCTGTTGAGGGACCCACGTATAAAAAGGATAAAGGAGAACGATCTGTACTGAGTGGCCACGCTACTAGACCCCCGGTATAAGCAGAAAATGGCAGAAATGTTACCAAATTACCGAAAGTCGGAAAGGATACAGCAGTTCAAAACCAAACTAAAAAATATGCTTTACACAGCTTATAAGGGGGATGTCACAGCACAACGGGAATCTAACAGGGGAAGAGGTGAGTGTAATCCTCCTCCTACCACGGCGGCAAGGACTGGACGATTTACAGATGTGTTGTTGATGGAGGACATGCGGAGCTTTTTCAGTCCTACTCATCGCCACAGCCCTTCGGGATCCAGCCTTAGAGAACGACTCAACCGACAGGTAGCAGACTACCTCGCCTTAACAGCAGATATCGACACTCTGAGGAGCAATGAACCCCTTCACTACTGGGTGTGCAGGCTTGACCTGTGGCCTGAGCTATCCCAGTTCGCGATAGAACTTCTGGCCTGCCCTGCTTCAAGTGTCCTGTCAGAAAGGACCTTCAGTGCAGCAGGAGGCATTGTCACTGACAAGAGAAGTCGCCTCGGTCAAAAAAGTGTTGATTACCTCATCTTCATAAAGATGAATGAGGCATGGATCCCGAAGGGACTGACAGTGGGGGATACGTTTGACTAACAAAAGGCCTGATTACATGCCTTGGCCTCAAAATGGTCCCCACGCTGCTGTAGTTAATGTCTGCATACCGGATGACTTTCGTGAATTCTCCGCCACCAACTAGGGTTCAAGCCGCAATGTTTTAGTCACTTTTCTGCCTGGAAAACATCAATTTTTCCGGCCGCTGCTACAATAGCGGCTGCAACAATGCCATTATTTTTCAGGCATGTGTACATGCCTAATTTTTCTGTCCTATGGTGCAGCACTGTGGCTGCAAAAACAAAGCAAAAAAAAACGGCACATACAAGTGACAATTCCCCTTCGTGATCGTTACCTTGTTGTGGTGAAGGGGCTTGCGTATCACAATGAAGCAATCATCGCCTCTATAAGTGTGTTGGCAATCTTGCCACACCCCAGATGATAAGGCCGTTGCTTCATTATGGTCAGACGAAAAGCGATCGGACGGCTGGATAATATTTCATAGAAAAAACATTAATTTACCTTTTTTTTATATGTTGTATGGGTTTTTAATACATAAAATAAAAAATCATAATAAAGTCTCTTAATAGTTTATTAGAAATGATGCAGGCAATTAAAAAAATCCCCATCAATTCCAATACAAAGCAAGTACAGAGCTCAGAACTAAATTATTTCATGATGTCGTAATGGTTCGCTAATTCGACAATGGTTAATCAATTCGACCGGATAGGGTCCGTAACAGGGATTAAACTGATAGGAATAGTACTAGTTAAGACACCACTCATATAGGGTGTCACAGCACATTGCTCTGTGCACGCGCAGTGCCCCAATTTGGGAGTAAGAGGACCGACCAAGCTGCTTTTTCCATCTCCCGGTTCCTGAAATCAATTCAGTTTGGTGTATGAGAGTTTGGTCTGTCACTGTGAAGGCAGTCGAAGGTACCCGGCCTAAATTTTTTTTCACAAAAGGCAATCCCTGATATGGGACGTAACAGGGATTAAACTGATGAGAATAGTACTACAGAAAATACCACTCATATCGGGTGTGACAGTAAATTGCACGGCGCAGACGCAGTGACCGTGGATTAAAACAGAGTGGAGGGAACCAGCGTTTTTTTAACCATCTCCCCGTTCTAAAAATCTATTCAATAAATGGCCCCCAGATTGGGGATGTTAGAAGGATTAAACTGATGAGAATAGTACTACAGAAAATACCACTCATATCGGGTGTGACAGTAAATTGCACGGCGCAGACGCAGTCACCGTGGTTTAAAACAGAGTGGAGGGAGCCAGCGTTTTTTTAACCATCTCCCCGTTTAAAAAATCTATTTAATAAATGGCCCCCAGATTGGGGAGTCGGGGACGTTAGAGGGATTAAACTGATGAGAATAGTAATACAGAAAATACCACTCATATCGGGTGTGACAGTAAATTGCACGGCGCAGACGCAGTGACCGTGGATTAAAACAGAGTGGAGGGAGCCAGCGTTTTTTTAACCATCTCCCCGTTCGAAAAATCTATTCAATAAATGGCCCCCAGATTGGGGACGTTAGAGGGATTAAACTGATGAGAATAGTACTACAGAAAATACCACTCATATCGGGTGTGACAGTAAATTGCACGGCGCAGACACAGTCACCGTGGATTAAAACAGAGTGGAGGGAGCCAGCATTTTTTTAACCATCTCCCCGTTCGAAAATTCTATTCAATAAATGGCCCCCAGATTGGGGACGTTAGAGGGATTAAACTGATGAGAATAGTACTACAGAAAATACCACTCATATTGGGTGTGACAGTAAATTGCACGGCGCAGACGCAGTGACCGTGGATTAAAACAGAGTGGAGGGAGCCAGCGTTTTTTTAACTATCTCCCCGTTCGAAAAATCTATTCAATAAATGGCCCCCAGATTGGGGACGTTAAAGGGATTAAACTGATGAGAATAGTACTACAGAAAATACCACTCATATCGGGTGTGACAGTAAATTGCACGGCGCAGACGCAGTGACCGTGGATAAAAACAAAGGGGAGGGAGCTAGCGTTTTTTTTAACCATCTCCACGTTCGAAAAATCAATTCAATTC
This sequence comes from Bufotes viridis, assembly GCA_033119425.1. NCBI lineage: Eukaryota > Metazoa > Chordata > Amphibia > Anura > Bufonidae > Bufotes > Bufotes viridis. The sequence goes on along the minus strand of CM065591.1, from coordinate 367,293,048 downwards.
ACCTTTTGGGGATCCTTGGTGTTGTACGTGGCTGGGTGGAGGAAGAAACCTTCAATGACATCACCGGGACGTGGCTAGCTTGGTATCCAACCTTGTGCAAATTGGGAGTTTGCGGTTGTGCAAATGAACTGTTTGCGGTGCATTAAAAGGGGAGTTTGGTCTGTCAATGTCAGTGAAGCGGGCGTAACCCTTACACTACCTGATCGATACAACATCATACCTGATCGTATACACACACTGGATGTTTTAAAGCACGTTATTCCAAACAATTTAGGAATGTTAGTTGATTTATGCCCTTTATGGATTAAAACCCGACTCTGCGTCCACTACGTAATTTTCCATGGGAGTTTTGCCATAGATCCCCCTCCAGCATGCCACAGTCCAGGTGTTAGACCCCTTGAAACAACTTTCCCATCACTATTGTGGCCAGAAAGAGTCCCTGTGGGTTTTAAAATTCGCCTGCCAATTGAAGTCTATGGCGGTTCGCCCGTTCTCGAACATTTGCGGAAGTTCGCGTTCGCTGTTCGCGAACGGAAAATTTTATGTTCACGACATCACTACTCACAATTAAGGAGGATGCTCTTAATTTGGCAGACGAGGAAATGGAAGAGGACATTACACAGGGTGATAGCCAGACTGGACCGCAAATTGGACCATAAAGAGGAGGAGTAGGAACTGGAGACAGTTGTTTCTGCTGCAGAGGGTAGTACCCATGGAACTTTAATTCCATATTTTCAGCGTGGATGGGCAGAGGAGGAGATGGAGAGCCATCTTGATGTCAACATCGACGTCTTGCCTGTTGGTACTCTGGCACAGATGGCTGACTTCATGTTATGATGCCTTTCCCACGACCCTCTCGTTATACGCATTTTAGATAACATGGATTATTGAATGTTCACCCTTCTCAACCCCCACTACAAAGAGAACTTCTCATCTCGCATTCCTGTGGTGGAGAGGACGAGTAAAACTGTGCAATACCAGAAGGTACTTGTTGAGAGATTGCTCCAAAATTTACATCTGACAACGCGGCGAGCAGAGTCCGTACTTCCTTAGGCAACTGAGGAAGGGAGACAAGGGGATCACACAGCAGTTCCAACAAAGGCAAGTCAACACTCATCAAGGCATGGGACACTTTCATGACACCCCGCCAGCAACCTCACCCTGAAGTGCGGCCTAGTGGTACAAGTAGGTAAAAGTTTTGGAAGATGGTGAAGGAATACCTAGCAGACCGTGTCAGTGTCCTTAATGATCCCTCAGTGCCTTGCAACTACTGGGTGTCCAGGATGGACACGTGGCACGAACTTGCACTCTATGCCTTGGAGGTGCTGGCCTGCCCTGCCGCCAGTGTTTTGGGTGAACGTGTATTTAGTGCTACTGGCATTGTAACAGATAAGTGCCTTCCCTTGTCCACTGGCAATGCTGACAGGTTGACTTAGATGAAAATGAACAAGGCCTGGATTGCCCCTGACTTCTCAACTCCACCAGAGGAGAGCTGAGCTGATGATGAGCATACAGGCAATTTTAATCTATCATTTATAATGTACTAAATCTACTGTAGTGTATTCCTATATACCATTTATACCCCCCCAAAAAAAAAAAAAGAGTATATCGTTGAATCTTGATTTCTCTTCCTCATCCAGATTGTATATATTCCCTCAACTTTTTTCTTATAGGGTTAGCTGTACAGCATGCACTCGCATACCATGTTTTAGAGCATCAGATGAACAGTATGCACTTGAATATAATGTTTTAGAGCGTCAGCTCACCAGCAGGCCCTCACGCCTAAGGTTTTAGAGTGTCAACAGCAGGCCCTTACTCCAAATATTTTTGAGGGTCACCAGCAGGCCACCAATCATAATTTTTCACGGATGTGTATGATGCCCTCCTTTATGTGTAATAAAGGGTTTATTGTAGTGTCGGTTACTTGTAATTTTTGGCAGCCCTTTAACTTAGTGCATAGGCTTTATGAGTGTAGGAGTCTAACTACCTAAACAATTGTACCACAATGTGAATAAGGCCCTAGTTCATGTGATATACAGGCTGTTTCGGAGTGCCACTTGCTTGTAATTTTTGGCAGCACTTGCACTTTATATACAATTGAATATATAGGTAAGATGTAAAAGTGTGATACAACTCAGACAACATGGTTCCCAGCAGTGACCTGGGAGTCCAAGATGCATCCAGACATCGTCCCCATGCTGTTCCCGTTCCATTTTGGTGGTGTTTTTGTCACTTTCTGACCTTTTCCAATGGACCAGGCACCATCCTCTCTTCAGAGCAGGGGGTGCCTGGTTGTCTCGCATTGACTTCCATTATACTCGGGTGCTCGGCCGAGCACACGAATATAGCAATGTGTTTGGGCTACAGTTGAGCGAACACCTGGATGTTCGAGAAGTTCGGCCGGACTTCCCGAAAATGTTCGGGTTCGGGATCCGAACTCGACCCGAACTTTATCCCGAACCCCATTGAAGTCAATGGGGACCCGAACTTTTGGGCACTAAAAAGGCTGTAAAATAGTCCAGGAAAGGGCTAGAGGTCTGCAAAAGGCAGCAGCAGCAAAATGTAGGTAAATGCCCTGTAAACAAATGTGGATAGGGAAATGAATTAAAATAAAATAAATAAAAATTAACCAATATCAATTGGAGAGAGGTCCCATAGCAGAAAATCATGCGTCATATCACCCACCACTGGGAAAGGCCACTTTCAGTTATTTTGGCCCCAGCACCCAGACAGAGGAGAGAGGTCCCACATCAAGAAATAAGGCGTCATATCACCCACCACTGGAGAAGGCCACTTTCAGTTATTTCGGCGCCAGCGCCCAGACATAGCAGAGAGGTCCCACAGCAAGGAATCATGCGTCAGAACACCCACCACTAGAGAAGGCAACTTTCAGTTATTTAGGCCCCATCACCCAGACAGAGGAGAGAGGTCCCACAGCAGAGAATCATGCGTCATATCACCCACCACTGGAGAAGGCCACTTTCTGTTATTTAGGCCCCAGCACCCAGACAGAGGAGAGAGATCCCCCAGCAAGGAATCATGCATCATATCACCCACCACTGGATAAGGCCACTTTTAGTTATTTAGGCCCCAGCACCCAGACAGAGGAGAGAGGTCCCACAGCAGAGAATCATGCGTCATATCACCCACCACTGGAGAAGGCCACTTTCAGTTATTTAGGCCCCAGCACCCAGACAGACGAGAGAGGTCCCACAGCAAGAAGTAAGGCGTCATATCACCCACCACTGGAGAAGGTCACTTTCTGTTATTTAGGCCCCGGCGCCCAGATTGAGGAGAGGTTCATTCAACTTTGGTTTGCACCGCAAGATCATTGTAAAGTTAAAAAAATGAGGATTCAATAAAGAAGTGCCCCGGAGTACAAGAATACATGGTTGAGGGGGTGGCAGTTATAAATGTCTATTCTGCACAAGGGAGGGACAGGTCCTGTGGGATCCATGCCTGGTTCATTTTTATGAACGTCAGCTTGTCCACGTTGACTGTGGACAGGCGGCTGCGTCTGTCAGTAATGACGCCCCCTGCCGTGCTGAATACACTTTCAGACAAAACGCTGGCCGCAGGACAGGCCAGCACTTCCAAGGCATAAAATGCTAACTGTGGCCACGTGGACAATTTGGAGACCCAAAAGTTGAATAGGGCCGAACAATCAGTCAGTACGTTGAGGGGTGTGCAGACGTACTGTTCAACCTTGTTAGTGAAATGCTGCCTCCTGCTAACACGTTCGGTATCAGGTGGTGGTGCAGTTAGCTGTGGCGTGGAGACAAAACTTTTCCACATTTTTGCCATACTAACCCTGCCCTCAGAGGAGCTGGCCGTGACACAGCTGCGGTGGCGACCCTTTTTCTTTTTCTCTGCCTTCGCCTTGGGCTTCCACCTGTTCCCCTGTGACATTTAGGAATGTTCTCAGGAGCGCCTCTACCAGCGTGCACTTGTACTCGCGCATCTTCCTATAACGTTCCAGTGCAGGAAGTAAGTTGGGCACATTGTCTTTATAACGGGGATCCAGCAGGGTGGCAACCCAGTAGTCCGCACACGTTAAAATGTGGGCAACCCTGCTGTTGTTGCGCAGGCACTGCAACATGTAGTCACTCATGTGTTCCAGGCTCCCCAGAGGTAAGGACATGCTGTGTATCGGCATCGTCCTCCGTATCCCCCCAGCCACGCACCAGTGATGGGCCTGAGCTGTGTCAGGTGTCACTCCGCTCTGAACCTGCATAATCCTCATCCTCCTCCACCTCCTCCTCATCCTCCAGTAGTGGGCACTGGCTGGCCACATCTGTACCTGGCCTCTGCTGTTGCAAAAAACCTCCCTCTGAGCCACTTCTAACAGACTTGCCTGAAAGTGCAAAAATGACCCCTCCTCCTCCTCCTGGGCCACCTCCTTTTCTATCATCGCCCTAAGCGTTTTCTCAAGGAGACATAGAAGTGGTATTGTAACGCTGATAACGGTGTCATCGCCACTGGCCATGTTGGAGTACTCGAAACAGCGCAACAGGGCACACAGGTCTCGCATGGAGGCCCAATCATTGGTGGTGAAGTGAGCGGGAAGGCCGAAGTTACGCTGTAGCGCAGACAGGCGAGCAGCGGCAGGATGTGAACGCCGGAAGCGCGCACAGATGGCCCGCACTTTATCCAGCAGCTCTGACATGTCGGGGTAGTTGAGAATGAACTTCTGCACCACCAAATTCAGCACATGCGCCAGGCAAGGGATGTGCGTCAAACCAGCTAGTCCCAGAACTGCGACGGGATTTCGCCCTTTATCACACACCACCAGGCTGGGCTTGAGGCCCACCGGCAGAAACCACTCGTCGGTCTGTTGTTCAATACCCCGCCACAACTCCTGCGCAGTGTGGGGCCTGTCCTCCAAACATATGAGTTTCAGAATTGCCTGCTGACATTTATCCCGGGCTGTGCTGAAGTTGGTGGTGAAGGTGTGTGGCTGACTGGATGAACTGGTGGAAGCAGAGGAGGAGGAAGAAGAGTAGGAGGAGGAGGCTACAGGAGGCAAAAAATGATGCCCTGCGATCCTTGGCAGCGGAAGGACGTGCGCCAAGGAACTCTCCGCCTGGTGCAGTTACGGAGATATAGCGTCCCTGGCCGTGCTTACTGGTCCACGTATCTGTGGTTAGGTGGACCTTGCCACAGATGGCGTTGCGCAGTGCACACTTGATTTTATCGGATACTTGGTTGTGCAGGGAAGGCACGGCTGTCTTCGAGAAGTAGTGGCGGCTGGGAACAACATACTGTGGGACGGCCATGGACATCAGCTGTTTGAAGCTGTCTGTGTCCACCAGCCTGAATGACAGCATTTCAAAGGCCAGTAGTTTAGAAATGCTGGCATTTAGGCCCAGGGCTCGAGGGTGGCTAGGTGGGAATTTGCGCTTTGTGTATCGGCATCGTCCTCCGTATCCCCCCAGCCACGCACCAGTGATGGGCCTGAGCTGTGTCAGGTGTCACTCCGCTCTGAACCTGCATAATCCTCATCCTCCTCCACCTCCTCCTCATCCTCCAGTAGTGGGCACTGGCTGGCCACATCTGTACCTGGCCTCTGCTGTTGCAAAAAACCTCCCTCTGAGCCACTTCTAACAGACTTGCCTGAAAGTGCTAAAAATGACACCTCCTCCTCCTCCTGGGCCACCTCCTTTTCCATCATCGCCCTAAGCGTTTTCTCAAGGAGACATAGAAGTGGTATTGTAACGCTGATAACGGTGTCATCGCCACTGGCCATGTTGGAGTACTCGAAACAGCGCAACAGGGCACACAGGTCTCGCATGGAGGCCCAATCATTGGTGGTGAAGTGAGCGGGAAGGACGTGCGCCAAGGAACTCTCCGCCTGGTGCAGTTAGGGAGATATAGCGTCCCTGGCCGTGCTTACTGGTCCACGTATCTGTGGTTAGGTGGACCTTGCCACAGATGGCGTTGCGCAGTGCACACTTGATTTTATCGGATACTTGGTTGTGCAGGGAAGGCACGGCTGTCTTCGAGAAGTAGTGGCGGCTGGGAACAACATACTGTGGGACAGCCATGGACATCAGCTGTTTGAAGCTGTCTGTGTCCACCAGCCTGAATGACAGCATTTCAAAGGCCAGTAGTTTAGAAATGCTGGCATTTAGGCCCAGGGCTCTAGGTGGGAATTTGCGCTTTCTCTCGAAGGTTTGTGAAATGGAGAGCTGAACGCTGCAGGTGGTGGTGTCGGTGGCACATCTTCTGTTTGGTGGGCGGCAGGTGCCAACATTCCTCCCGAGGCAGGGGAAGAGGCCGATTCAGCAGCAGAAGAGGGAGCAGGTGGAGCCTGAGTGAGTTCCTTGCTTTTACCCTGGGAACACACTTGAGCGTTTTTCATGCTTTCCTATGGGCATGGTTCACATTTGGGCGTTTTACAGTGCGTTTGAACGCGCTGAAAAACGCTAAACGCTGTCGCTTCAGCATGAGCTTCTTTTGGGCGTTGTAACGCGCCTATGGACCATGCTGAAATAGGGGAGAATCACTGAATCGCGCATATGATGCGCGTTTCTTAGTTACAAAAACGCGCATCCAAAAACGCGCGTGAAACGCGCGTCATACGCGCGATTCAGAAATGCTTAGGTGTGTTTCCAGCCTTTAGGTGTTTACTCCACTGCAGTTCATGCTTTGCATGTAGATGCCTGGTCATGCATTTTGTGCTAAGGTTCAGAACGTTCATGCCTCGCTTCAGGCTCTGATGGCACCGCGTGCAAACCACTGGGGTCTTGTCGTCAGCACATTGTTTAAAGAAGTGCCATGCCAGGGAACTCCTTGAAGCTGCATTTGCGGTGCTCGGTCCCTGGTGGCGGTGGCCAGTAGCAGGCAAACTCTCTTGGCGGCGGCTGTTCTGCTTTTGCCCCCTGCTCCCTCTTTTGCTACGCTGTTGGCTCGGTCTCACCACTGCCTCTTCCTCTGAACTATGAAAGTCAGTGGCACGACCTTTATTCCATGTGGGGTCTAGGACCTCATCGTCCCCTGCATCGTCTTTCACACAGTCTTCCTCTCTGACCTCCTGTTCGGTCTGCACACTGCGGAAAGACGCAGCAGTTGGCACCTGTGTTTTGTCATCATCATCAGAGACGTGTGGACTTCGATGAGGTGGTATTCCCATGTCCTCATCATCAGGAAACATCAGTGGTTGTGCATCAGTGCATTCTATGTCTTCCACCACTGGGGAAGGGCTAGGTGGATTCCCTTGGGAAACCCTGCCAGCAGAGTCTTCAAACAGCATAAGAGACTGCTGCATAACTTGAGGCTCAGACAGTTTCACAGATTTGCATGGGGGTGATGTGACAGACTGATGGGCTTGGTTTTCAGGTGCCACCTGTGCGCTTTCTGCAGAAGACTGGGTGTGAAATAATGTTGTGAACGTGCTGGATCCACTGTCAGCCACCCAATTGACTAGCGCCTGTACCTGCTCAGGCCTAACCATCCTTAGAACGGCATTGGGCCCCACCAAATATCGCTGTAAATTCTGGCGGGTACTGGAACCTGAGGTAGTTGGTTCACTAGGACATGTGGCTGTGGCAGAATGGCCACGTCCTCTCCCAGCACCAGAGAGTTCACTAACACCACCATGACCGCGTCCGCATCCCTTACTAGATGTTTTCCTCATTGTTACCGTTCACCAAGCACCACAATAAGAAAAAAAATATTTGGCCTAATGTATTGATTTCAAATTCAGGCCTTTTTTTACAGGCACCTAACACTATCTGCCTATTTATTTATGTACCGTATTACACTAATCCAGGCACAGCATTAACCACTGATTTAGGGGAATATCAATTGTAGGCATAGTATTTAGGCCCTGGATGAAATGTATTCTATTATGGACAGATTTCCAATAGGAGATGCACAGTAGCGTGTGAAAAAAAATGTAGGATTATGCCTTCAGCAATTGAATTTTAACACTTTGTGTAATATAACCTTTAACGGACAGAAATACACTTGGAGATGCACGGTAGCGTGTGAAGTTATTGAGGATGACCCTCTCAGCACTTGTATGTACACCTTGAGTGTAATATTCCCTTTTACTGACAGAAATACACTATGAGATGCACAATAGTGCATGCAGATTTACAGGATTATGTTTTCAGCAATTGTAATGTAACACTTTTTGTAATATACCCTTTTACGGAAAGAAATATACTTGGAGATGCACGCTGAGTGCAATTTACCCTTTCACGGACAGATTAACAATTGGCCTGAAACCGCTGGAACACCAGATTTAGGGTATTGCTATATTGGCAACTGAATTTCACCCCAGAACAAAATCAATCCTTTGAAGGATAATATTAAACTTTGCCAGCCACTGCTGGGACACCAGATTTATGGTATTGCTATTTTGGCAATAGAATTTTACCCCAGAAAAAAATATATCCTTTGCCTGCCACTATTGAACTTGTCCAGCCACTGCTGGGACACCAAATTTACGGTATTGCTATTTTGTCAATTGAATTTCACACCAGAGAAAAATATACCCTTTTACGGACAGATTTAAACTAGGCCTGCAACAGCTGGAACACCAGATTCAGGGTATTGCTATTTTGGCAATTCAATTTCACCCCAGAACAAAATCTATCCTTTGACGGACACTATTAAACATGGCCAGCCACAGCTGAAACCACTGATTTATGGTATTGCTATTTTGGCAATTGAATTTCACACCAGAACAAAATCTTTCCTATGACGGACACTATTAAACTTGGCCAGCCACAGCTGAAACCACTGATTTATGGAATTGCTATTTTGGCAATTGAATTTCACACCAGAAAAAAATGTACCCTTTTACGGACAGATTTAAACTAGGCCTGCAACTGCTGGAACACCAGATTCAGGGTATTGCTATTTTGGCAATAAAATTTCACCCCAGAAAAAAATATACCCTTTTACGGACAGATTTAAACTAGGCTTGCTACAGCTGGAACACACAATTTACTGTATTTCTATTTTTTATATTGACTTTCATCCCAGAGAATAATATATCCTTTGACAGACCCTAGGGAAATTGTTCAGTCACATCTGGAACACCAGATTCAGGGTATTGCTATTTTGGCAATTAAATTTCACCCCTGAACAAAATCTATCCTGTGACGGACACTATTAAACTTGACCAGCCACGGCTGAAACCACTGATTTATGGTATTGCTATTTTGGCAATTGAATTTCACCCCAGAACAAAATCTATCCTGTGACGGACACTATTAAACTTGACCAGCCACGGCTGAAACCACTGATTTATGGTATTGCTATTTTGGCAATTGAATTTCACCCCAGAACAAAATCTATCCTGTGACGGACACTATTAAACTTGGCCAGCGACAGCTGAAACCACTGATTTATGGTATTGCTATTTTGGCAATTGAATTTCACAGCAGAAAAAATATACCCTTTTACGGACAGATTTAAACTAGGCCTGCAACAGCTGGAACACCAAATTTACTGTATTTCTATTTTTGCTACTGACTTCCACCCCAGAAAATAATATATCCTTTGCCGGACACTAGGGAAATTGTCCAGTCACAGCTGGAACACCATATAAAGGGTATTGCTATTTTGTCAAATAAATTTCACCCCAGAAAAAAATATACCCTTTTATGGACAGATTTAAGCTAGGCCTGCAACAGCTGGAACACCAGATTCAAGGTATTGCTATTTTGGCAATAAAATTTCACCCCAGAAAAAATATACCTTTTTACGGACAGATTTAAACTAGTCCTGCAACAGCTGGGAACACCAGATTTACTGTATTTCTATTTTTCTACTGACTTTCACCCCAGAAAATAATGTATCCTTTGACGGACACTAGTGAAATTGTTCAGTCACAGCTGGAACACCAGATTCAGTGTATTGCTATTTTGGCAATTGAATTTAACCCCAGAAAAAAAAATATCCTTTGCCGGACACTATTAAACTTGTCCAGCCGCAGCTGGAAAACCAGATTTACGGTATTTCTATTTTTTCAACTGTATTTCACCCCAGAAAATAATATATCCTATGACGGACACTATGAAACTTGTTCAGTCACAGCTGGAACACCAGATTTGCGGTATTGCTATTTTGGCAATTGAATTTTACCCCAGAAAATTATCTATCCTTTGCCGGACACTATTAAACTTTGCCAGCCACTGCTGAGACACCAGATTTAGGGGATTGCTATTTTGGCAATTGAATTTAACCCCTTAATAAAATATAGAAATTTCTATCCTGAGTTTCTAGGGGTGACAATAAGCATAAACTAGTATTGATGGACTTGGTGTCAGCTTGTGCTGGTGCACCACAAGACACAAAATGGCCACCGATCACCCCAGAAAAAAGTGACAGAAAAACGCTCTGTGCAGCCTAAAAACAAGTGAGCAATTAACTAGCTCAAGTTGAATGATTCAGAGCTGTAGATCGATCACTTCATTAGGTGTTTTTGCTGACTTTTCCCTGCCTAATCTCACCCTCACAGAAGCTGCGTCCTCTCCCTACACTAATCAGAGCAGTGTGACGTGCGGCGCACGTAATAAAGGCTGGGTCACATGCTGCACTTGGCAAATCACAGCCATGCCATTAGTAGGCATGGCTGTGATGGCTTCTTAGGGCAAGAAGTAAAAAGCTAGCTGATTGGCTGCTGTGCAGCCCCTCAGAAAGCGGGAAGAAATCGCCGAACAACGGACCCGAACCCGAATTTTTTGGAAAATGTTCGGGTCCGGGTCCCGAACACCCCAAAATTCGGTACAAACCCGAACTGTCCAGTTCGGATTCGCTCATCCCTACTTATGATGTATTATGATGTATTACTTATGATGTATTACTATCTGTCTTAAAAACAGAGAAATTCAAATTTTGAAAATTGCTAATTTTTCCAAATATTCTGTAAGTTTGGGATTTTTTAATAAATAAAGGTGAATTATTTCATGAAGTACAGTGTATCGCGAGAAAACAATTTCAGAATGGTTTGGATATTTAAAAGCATTTCAAAGTTATCACCACATAAAGTGACTCATCCGGTTTCCAAAACAAAGCCTGGTCTTTAACCCCTTAAGGACCCATGACGTATGGGTACGTCATGGGTCCGATCCCTAAGTATGGCGCCCGCTCCTGCCCTCTGTGGGCGCGATCGCTGCGGGGGTCCGGCTGTTTCCTGTAGCTGACCCCCGCGGCTAATGATCGCGGCCGGCAGCGATGCCGATCGCAATCATTTAACCCCGCAGATGCCGTGGTCAATCCTGACCACGGCATCTGCGCGCGCTAAAACCGAAAGTAAAACTTTCGGCAGCTCTCCGGCTCCCCTAGTGGTGATCGGGAGAATCGGAGCGCTGTAAGGGATAGCCTCAAGCCTTTCATTCAGCATGAGGCTATCACTTACTATTTCCTATGGAGCCCTTGTTAGCAATAGGGCTTTATAGGAAAGTAGTAAATCCTCATAAACTCCAATACAAGTGTATTGGAGTTTATGTTAGAAGCAATCAGATGACTGATTTATATAGGTCCCTATGGGACCTATATAACAGTGTAAAAGAAAAATAAAAGAAATAAAAAATAAAAAATAAATAAAAAAACCTAAAAATTCAAATCACCCCCTTTCCCCAAAATTAAAATAAAATAATAATTTTTTTAAAAATACACATCATGGGTGTCATAATGTGCAAAAACGCCCGTGGTATAAAAATATAAAAATATATTCCCATACGGTAAACAGAAAACGGAAAAAGCGCCCAAATGGCGGATTCGCCATTTTGAACGCTTCATTTCCTGAAAAAATTAAATAAAAAGTGATCAAAAGTCCTACACACCCCATAATGGTATCAACTAAAAGTTCAGATCGCCCCGCAAAAAATAAGCCCCCATACAATGCCATACACTTAATTACAAAAAGTTATAGGGGTCAAAATATGGCGACAAAAATAAAAAATAAAAATGTCCCACTTTTGAATTTTTTTCACTATCAAAACGCAAGAAAAACTATACATATTGGGTATCGCCGGATTCGTACTGACCTGTAGAATAAAACTAAATGGTCAGTTTTATCACACATCAAACGTCGTAATTTAAAAACCCGTAAAATTGTGGTAGAATTGTTTTTTTTTTGCAATTTCACCCCATTTGGAATTTTTTTCCCGCTTCCCACTACATCGTATGCAATATTAAATGGTGGCGTTGGAAAGTACAACTTGTCCCGCAAAAATAAAGCCCTCATATGGCCATGTGAACGTAAAAATAAAAAAGTTATGGCTCTCGGAAGGCATGGAGCGCAAAACGAAAATGCAAAAATGAAAAAACCCTGAGTCCTTAAAGGGTTAAGGTGAAAAATGACAAGGTGCTTAAGTTGTTAACACAGAAATTTTCTTTCAGTCCAGGAAGGCTGAATGCAATTAATAGACCTCTCTTCGCTGTCGGTGCCCATCTTGCGACTCTTGCTCTCTGTCTGCCTACCATGATGTTCTGTACGACTGCTGCAGCCTGCATCATGCCACTAATGCCACTTGCCAACCATCACGTTCCCTCAAGCCAATTTATTTAATTTTTTTATCTCATAACACTGTGCATGTTTCAACATCATCTGTCCCTGATAAGGGATAGTTTTTGAAAGTTTACAAAAATGAAAAAACAAGAGACATGTTTCGATGCTGTGTCATTGTAAACACAATGTATATTACCACTGTCAAATGTGTGTTTACCCAGATATCCTTTACTTTTGCTATCATTGCATTCCAGAGCGTGTGTGTGTGTGTGTGTGTGGGGGGGTTATGTTGTTAGGGGGGAAAAAAATATATCATAAAAACCACCAAAAATAGATCATATGTTTTCCTAAAAATGATGAGTTCTAGGTGGTTCTAGGGGTAAAGGATTCCAACTTTATTAGGCAGAAAACTGAGCAATAGATCATGTAACACTACCAGGCTGTAATTGAAGTGTTCTGTAAATTATAATATTGCAGTTCACCAATAAGGACCATTTGCGGTGAAGGGCTAACCCCAGATTTGTTAGAGATTTTCATGTACTATATGATAAATGATTTTCATTACATTAGCCATGGGGTAACCCTTTAATGGAAAACACTGATGTGTATTATACACAAACAATGAAAGATTGCTTATAGGTAACCTATAGTCACAACAAAAGTTACAGCTATTTATTAAACTTTTAGTTACCATTTTATTTACATTGGTGATTGCTATTTACAATATCAGTTGTTTTTACTTACTGCTTACTTTATGTTTAAAAAAGTTACATTTAGTACTATTTACTCTAACTTTTGAATTTGCCTCATACATCTGTACTGACATACTATGTACTTAGTGCTAAACTGCGTATAGTTCAAGGCATTTTTATATTTCCTGTTTACCACATGATGGCAGTAGATATCTATAAATTTGTATACTAAGAAAAACAGCCAGCAAGAGTCTACAGCTCTAGTATACTTGCTGTGGTATAGAAATTTCTTACTGCTTTATCATATGATGTATATAAGCAAATTATGCACTGTCTCCTTTCTTTGGTAAATCCATATGTTATTAACTTTATGGACTTAGGCTTGGTCTACACGGCAACATTTGTTGCGTGACATTTTGTCGCACCAATGTCGCGCAACAATTTTTATAATGATAGTCTATGGTGTTGCACTGTGAAATGTGACATGCTGCGACTGCAACACAAAAGTCGCAAAAAATCCATTTGAAATGGACACCAAAGTGCGACACCAAATACTATCATTATAAAAATTGACGTGCGACATTGGTGCGACAAAATTTTGGCCCCCAAATGTTGCAGTGTAGTTGCGACTTATTGTCGTGCGACACATGTCGTTGTGTAGACCTAGCCTTATAGTTTGATATTGGAAATAGTCATTAATGCATCAAATCAAAATAAAAGTAAGATGAAGCATAATGTATTTATTTATTATTTATCTCTTCAGTTTAGATCTATTGTGTGTTGTTTGATACTGTATGAATACAGTTTGAAGAAAAAGTAAGTGAACCCTTTAGAACTACCTGGATCTTTCCATTGTTTACAAATATATCACAATTATAAACAAATACAGTCTAACTGAACTAATAACACACAGTGGTACTTACAGTGGAACACTCCCTTCTCTGGCTCAGCTTCTTCTTTTGTGCATTGGTTTGCCATGGCGATCCAGGATGCAGTGGCTATTTCAGTCCAGCTTAGGTAGTGGGATGCCGCCTGTAGATTTGAGTAGTCTTGGTGTCCCTGCTTGTCACTGCTACTACAGCAATATCCAGCCTCATCAACTCAACTAGTCCACTCGGTTGTATACCTGCAACAGAGGCTGACCCGACTACTATGGAGCCTAGGGGAAGGGAGACCCAGCACAGGCCTTCTCTACCCTGCATGAAAACACTATGTTTATATGCAGCCACTAGGAGGAGCTAACTCAAACGTTATTATTTCTAGTGATTTAGACTTGGCTACATTTCTGAACTTTCCATTAAGGCCCCTTTCACACGGGCCTGATTTACGCGCGGGAGCAATGCGTGAGGTGATCGCATTGCACCCGCACTGAATCCGGACTCATTCATTTCTATGGGGCTGTGTAGATGAGCGGTGATTTTCCCGCATCACTTTTGCGTTGTGTGTAAATCGCAGCATGTTCTATATTCTGCATTTTTCACGCCATGCAGGCCCCATAGAAGTGAATGGGGCTGCGGGAAAATGCGCATGGTCGCTAGGAGATGATCGGGGTGGGGTCCCGATCTTTATTATTTTCCCTTATAACATAGTTATAAAGGAAAATAATAGCATTCCCAATAGAGAATGCAAAGTAAAAAGGGCAAGAGAGGGTTAAAAATAATTAACTCACCTTCTCTATTTGATTGCGTAGCTGTCGGTCTCCAGTTCCGTCTTCAGCTGGGTGGGGGATGAAGGACCTTCAGTGACGTCACTGGGTCACATGGTCCATTCACCTGCAGGTGATTGGACCATGTGACCCAGTGAAGTGACTGAAGGGAGAATGCTATTGCTTTCCTTTATAACTATGTTATAAGGGAAAATAATAAAATATACAGAATACTCAACCCGAAACTGGACTTCATCACTGAAGTCCGGCTTCGGGTCTGGGTACCAAACATGCCGATTTTTCACACGCGCGTGCAAAACGCATTAAAACGCTTTGCACTTGCGCAGAAAAATAGTGTATTTTCCCCCAACGCACCCGCCTCTTATCCGGGCGTCAAACGTGAAGCCGTGTGAAAGAGGCCTAAGTCCTTTTCTCACCACCTGAGCAGAGCTCAGGAAAATACTTTTAGCATTTACTGTGTTTTTTCCCCATCAACAACAGGAGTGATTTGCAACAGGGAAATAGCTTGAATATTATAGGAGCTTTCAAAATTGTGATGGAGTAATTGATTGAAACATTTTCCACCCACACATTCTGGTTCTGTAAATGCCTGGTATGGATTCCTAATGGTGGACCTTGAAAAAAGTGGTTTTGTTTAGGATGGTGGGGTTATAAAGCTAACCAATTTCTACATAAAACTGCATGACAACAAGCTCCAACTACCACACAGAAGCCAAAACAAAGAAAATGTAAACTGCGGTTCTAACAGATGGAGCTTTTGCTCTACATCTCTACAGGAAATTGTTTTACCCCTAGAGAAATATAAGATCAGAGCAAAAAGTGTTTAATTACTGACTGAACAACAGCATGCCAGGTGGTCAAAAATTATTTTGGTAATTTGGCT
This sequence comes from Bufotes viridis, assembly GCA_033119425.1. Lineage (NCBI taxonomy): Eukaryota > Metazoa > Chordata > Amphibia > Anura > Bufonidae > Bufotes > Bufotes viridis. The sequence goes on along the minus strand of CM065591.1, from coordinate 367,277,338 downwards.
TGCACAACTTTTTAACCCCTTAGTTACCAAGCCTGTTTGGACCATCGCGTTCCAAGTTCTATAACTTTTTTTATTTTTCCGTCTATAAAGCTTTATGAGGGCAATAATTCATTCTTAATGGCACCATTTTGGGGCATATTCTGATTAACTTTTATTAACTCTTTCTGGGAGGAAGATGGGAAAAAAGCTAGACTGCCACTGCGATTTTACGTTATAACTTTTTTGGCGTTAATTTATCAGTTTAAATAACAAAATATCTTTATTCTCTGGGTCTTTACGATTACAGTGATACCAAATACATATATTTTTTTTTACGTTTTACTATTTTTTTTTTCATAAAACCGTTTTTTACAGAAAAAAAATTATTTTGCATTGCTGTTTCCCAAGACCAATAACTTTTTTAGTTTTTTCTATTGAGTTGTGTGAGGGCTTGATTTTTGAGGGACGACTTGTATTTTTCATTGGTATCATTTTGGAGTAAATTGCACTTTTGTATCGCTTGTTATTATGTTTTGTTTGGTGGAAAATAAGAATAAATTAGCAATTCTGTCTTTTTTTTATTTATTTTTTTACGGTGTTCACAGTAGGAGATAATTTATGTGATATTTATGTAGTCTGGGTCCTTATGGACGCAACAATACCAAACATATGGGGGAGGGTTTTATTTTTCATTTTTTTTTCATTGAAAATTGTATTTTCAATAGAAAAAAGTAAATTTTTTATTTTATGGAATATTTTTATTTAATAAATGTGTTTTTTTCTTCTTTTTTTAACCACTTAATAGTCCCACAAAGGGGACAAGAACAAACAGTATTTTGATTGCTTTTTTAATATTAAATTATCTCTATAATGCACTGTATTTTAACAGCATCTCTTTTCTAACATTGACCAGCAGGCTGCTCCAGAGAGGCACAGCCTGCTGGATCTACTTCAAGAAGGACTGGGGCCTAATTATCAGAAGCCAGGTAAGGCTTCACACACATCAGCACCCCGCGATCGCATTTGCGGAGTGCTGATGGGAGACAGAGGGAGTCCGCTCCCTCTGTTACCGCTTTACATGCAGCGGGCGCCATTGTGCCTGGCATGTAAAGGGTTAACCAGCCCAGATAGGCACTCCTGCCAATCCGGGCTGTTAGAGCAGGGCCCCGACTCTCATGTGAAAGCTGGCGGCCTAGCCTAAGGCCCCTTAGTGACCGCCATAAAAAGGCGTATGGGTGCTCACTAAGGGGTTAAGGAGGCTGAGTTCAAACACATACAGCCTTGGAGAAACAATGGACCTGGAGGACATAATAGAATGGTACCTTTGTGCATGCTAGGTTTGCTCGGAATGTTTGTAATGTATCATATGAATAGGCAGAAACTGAAGACTGCGATGAGAAAGACACAGTACTGCCGGGAATGTGGCCTGGCTGCCGCAAGGGAAGCAGGGAAAAAGTTCTAGTGGTCACCTCTGTTTGCCCATGAGAGGGGTTGATGCCGTTTCATGTAGTGTTGATCGCAAATATTATAATAGCGAATTTTTATCGCGAATATTGGCACTTTGAGAATTCGCGAAGATCTAGAATATAGTGCTATTTCTTTGTAATCGTGAATATTTTAGATTTTTTTTTATTTCATCAGTGCCCTCACTGCTTCTTGCTTGTGGGCCAATGAGAAGGCTGCAATATATTTTTCAGAGCTTAGCAACATCCCTAGCAACCAATAGGAAAGTTGCCTACTCCTTACTATATAGGAAACTCCCCAGCAGCCATTTTCTGCTGTTTTTTGCAGTTCTGAGAGCGAGAGAGCAGTGTCATTGCTGTGCTCTGTGCTTATCTGAGTCATCTGGATCCTTATTCAATTACATTAGATAGTTAGTTAGCTCATATATATATGATACAGATAGTTAGTGGGAGATAGTCAGTGTAGGTTAGATCGTGATATAGTGTGGCTGATAGGTTCCAGTGCAGAGTGTTAGGTAGCGTGATAGGAATTACTGTGCTGTGATAGGGATTAGTGTCTAGCAGCTTTAAAAATGTAGCAAAAGTAAGCCACGCCAGTATTGCACGAGCAATACGCGCATATTACATTGGCCATTTTCGCCAATGTTGATTTTCATCAAGAAAATAATGACTGAAGTTTACGAATTCTAGAATTTGCGAATTTATGGCGAATATTAGGCCAAAAATTTGCAAAATATTGTGAAAACGAATATTGCCCATGTTGCTCATCACTAGTCTCATGTGGTTAAGTACAGCTGTGTTGCCAATGTTTTTGTTTGATTGCCTACAGCTTATGCTTCTCTTGCAGAGCTTGCACAGGGCAATGCTTCTGTTTTCCAGCATCATGGAGAAAAACTGCCAGATGGAAGATACTCACCCTGAGCTAGAGACAGTTGAGCTTGGCTTAGGCCTTAGACATTTTGGGCCTAATGCTCCCACAACATCAGTGGCATCACCAGGTCCCAAAGCAGATATGACCCTGGCTGTTCTTTGAGGGGTCAGTCACCTCTGTCCGTTAATGCTGCCACTGACACCACACTACTTCTGTGATTTTACTTCCGCCCTCTCAGCACCGGATCTGGTTCTCAGGTCCTATCCAACATACAATCATACTTTCCCTCCCTGACAATGTAATCAGATTATAATGTATCATGATGGGCTCTTTGGCACCCCTCCTGATTTCCTGGTCTTCCTTTTCTCCAACTGCCACTGTTGATGCCCCCAACACTAATACCATGGCTATGAGTGCCACTATTACCCCCACCAACACAGCTATGCATGGGGTTCCCCGCTTTCTCCTGAATCTCTTCCTCAGGGCAGTACAAATGCTGACTGCTCTCACACAAGTCATCAACAGGGAGACTCTTAACTATCTGCCGGAGGGCATGGTGGAGTTATCTTGCCACTTCTTAGGAAAAAGGAAGGAGGGGCAGTTAAGACACAGAGGACTCCACTGAAAACCTTCTTTTAGGCTGTAAGGAGCAGAAGCAGGAGGAATGATGTGACCCCTGGCTCCAAGGCATGGTGTCAGACTCCCCTTCACCCTCACTTCATACTGCCATGACTGAGATAAGGAGTGAGCCATCCAATCCACAATCTCATCCTCTTTCTCCTCAATTATAATGTAGCTCCTTTCTGAAGCCAGGGAGAACTACTACTTCTGGCTGGATTGCTGCTGCTCCTACTTCCCACATTCTGGCTCTGGCAGGACAATGTCTGGCCCTGATGTTTACATTTGGAACCCTTCAATATTCCTGATATTTTTTCACACAAACCTCTGACACAGATTTTGGACTAGTTTTTCACATACTTTTACTGAGATTTAAAATGCTACTCTCCAGATTGTAAAATTGTTACACACAAGCTGCACAATTGAATTGCTATATTTTGCAAAAAACAAAACAAAAATAAAAACCTTAAACTGTCTGGAGATGCGCTCACCAAGAATTTGGTCTAGTATTTCACTTGCTTTCGCTCAGTTTTAAAACACTATACTCTGGATTGTAAAATTTTGAAACACAAATTGCACACTTGTGTTGCTCTACTGACAAAACAAAACCAAAAATTTAATTGTCTGGAGATACGCTGACACAGATTTTAGACTAGTATTTCACTTGTTTTTGCTCAGAAATTTAAAACTCTACTCCACATCGTGCACTTGTATTAATATACTTCGTGAATCAAAAAACATTAAACTGTATGGCGATGCCCTGACAGACTTTAGACTAGTATTTCACATGTTTTCACTCAGAGACTTAAAACTCTACTTTCTGGATTGTAAAATTGTAGAACACAAGTTGCACACTTGTATTGCTATATAAAAAAAAAAAAAAAAACTTGATGTTTCTGGAGATGCCCTTGCACAGATTTTGGGCTAGTATTTCAAGTGTCTTCACTCAGATTTCAAATGATACTCTCTGTATTGTAAAACACATGTTGCAAACTTATATTTCTATTTTTCACAAAAAATGACAAAAACCCTTGGACTGTCTGGAAATGCCCTGACACAGATTTTGCTAGAGTATTTCGCATATTTTCACTCAGAGATTTAAAATGCTAGCCATATTATTATAAAACACATGTTGTGCACATGTATTACTATATTTCACAAAACATTAAAAAATCATGGAGACCCGGAATATTTAAAATGCTATCCTCTGTATTGTAAAACACATGTTATACTTATATTGATATTTTCCCAAACTAATAAAAAATTAAAACTGACTTACTGGAACTCTTTGGAGATGCTCTGTCCCATATTGTGAGCATTAATTTGTACTAGTATCACTAAGATTTCAAATGATATCTATCCTCTGCATATTAAAACATATGTTGTATTGAGTTCACTCTCTCCCCACCAATACTTAAAAAAAGCTGTTAAACAAAAAGCTGTTCTGTTCAAAAGGGAAAAAAAAGCAATGATGATTTTGAGATTCTACGACAACTGGAGGCAGACTGCATTGATTGGCTCAATCAGGTTTTCTGTCAGCCAGTTAGCCAATCAGGGCAATGACCCCCCCCCCCCCCCATTTCCTCTAAGGGTCATGTGAGCATCTTTCTTCTTCTTCCCTCATGCTTTTTTCCACTAACATGTGCAGTAAAATTACACAGTGTACAGTTTTACTGGATTTGTCCAAAGCAAACTTGAAATGCATTGGGTTCTTCTGGCGGATTAAATTTTGGTAAATTCATAACAAACCTGGTTCATTACAATCTGATACACTAATCTCTGATGGTCTTGCGCAATCTTCTGACGAGATGAACTTTGGCTCCACGGAGCAAATACATTTTAATGCTTTACAGAAGCAGCATTAAAATTGAGGTATTTAAAGGATATGGCCAGAGGGCCATATGACAGCCATTAAAATGGTGTAAAGTATCTAAATCATAGGAAGCTGGTTGAGAACAAGAAAGGCTGGGAAAATATTTTTTTTCCCACTATCTGCAGCAGCTAGGCTGGTATTTAAGATAACTAGCAGCCAGCTGAGGAGCTCAGGTAAATGTGGGCTGCCACATCAATCAGGGCTCCCAGTCTGGAAAAGAAACAGGCTGTGTCAAGGCCTGTGGGAGTCGGGACCCTCTTACTCTGTGTGAGGTAAGCCCTGAGTGGTGTTTTGGGGAGCTGGGTGGTAGACCCAGATCCCGATAGAGAGGGAAACTATAAAGCTGGTTGTAGCCAGTTTGCACCCAACTGTGCAGTGTTGGAGTGGTTTCTTGAGGTGTGCCAACCATCTAAGCTGAGAAGATGGTGATCCTGTAGAGCTAAGCGACCCCAAGTTGTCACAATATATACAGTGAATATAAAAAAGTCTACACTATGGAACTCTCTGCCTGAGGAGGTGGTGATGGTGAGTACAATAAAGGAATTCAAGAGGGGCCTGGATGTATTTCTGGAGTGTAATAATATTACAGGCTATAGCTACTAGAGATGGGTCATTGATCCAGGGAGTACTTCTTTCCTCTGGATCAACTAGCAGGATGACAGGCCGAACTGGATGGACAGATGTCTTTTTTCGGCCTTATGTACTATGTTACTAAGTTTATCAGCATAGCACATTTTGACTTTGCCCACTCTTCTTTGCAAAAACACTCCAAATCTGTCAGATTGCGAGGGCATCTCCTGTGCACAGCCCTCTTCAGATCACCCCACAGATTTTGAATCAGATTGAGGTCTGGGCTCTGGCTGGGCCATTCCAAAACTTAAATCCTAATGTGGTGAAGCCATTCCTTTGTTGATTTGGATGTATGCTTTGGGTCTTTGTCATGCTGAAAGATGAAGTTCCTCTTCATGTTCAGCCTTCTAGCAGAAGCCTGAAGGTTTTGTGCCAATATTGACTGGTATTTGGAACTGTTCATAATTCCCTCTATATTAACTAAGACCCTAGTCCCAGCTGAAGAAAAACAGACACAAAGCATAAAGCTGCCTGCACCATGCTTCACTGTGGGTATAGTGCTCTTTTGGTGATGTGCAGTGTTTTTTTTGTGCCAAACATATCTTTTGGAATTATGGCCAAAAAGTTCAACCATGGTTTCATCAGACCATAACACTTTTTCCCACATGCTTTTGGGAGACTTTAGATGTGTTTTTGCAAAATGTAGCCTGGCTGGATGTTTTTCTTCGTAAGAAAAGGCTTTAGTCTTGCCACTCTACCCATAGCCCAGATATATGAAGAATATGGGAGATTGTTGTCACATGTACCACACAGCCAGTACTTGCCAGATATTCCTGCAGCTCCATTAATGTTGCTGTAGGCCTCTTGGTAGCCTCCCAGACCAGTTTTCTTCTCATCTTTTCATCAATTTTGAAGGGACGTTCAGTTCTTGGTAATGTCACTGTTGTGCCATATTTTCTCCACTTGATGATGACTGGCTTCACTGAGTTCCATGGTATATCTAATGCCTTGGAAATTCTTTTGTACCCATCTCCTGACTGATACCTTTTACCAATGAGATCACTCTGATGCTTTGGAAGCTCTCTGTGGACCATGGCTTTTGCTGTGGGATGCGACAAAGGAAATTTCAAGAAAGGCAAACTACTGTAGCTAAACTTTATTTGGGCTTAATCAGAGGCACTGTAAATGATGGCACGTGTATGCTGACTCCTATTTAACATAATTTTAAAAGTGTTGCTTATTTCTGAACACAGCTACATCCCCAGTTATAAGACACACTTATGCAACCACATTATCTTAGTTTTCTTTTTTTTTTTCTTCCCTCCACCTTAAAGATTTTTAATTGAGTGGTACAGTTTATAAGTTACATTAAAGGTGGAAAAAGTTCTGAAATGATTTATCTTTGTCTCATTTTTCAAAAGCACAGAAACCTGACATTTTAACAGGGGTGTTCTACATTGTGGAGTGGGCCAAGAAAATGCCACAAAAACATTCCCCAGACCATAATGCTGTCCCTACCAGCTTGTGTTCTTCCAGCAATGGTCGCAGGTTGTTTGTTCTCTGATGTTTCTTGCCTGACACACCAATGTACATCCTTTTGATGAAGCATAAAATGTGACTCTTCGGGGAAGACAATCGGCAATCAGCTAAGGTCCAAGTCTGATACTGCAGCAAAAAACTAAAGATTTTTCTGAAGATGCAACTTTGTTAGCAGAGGTACAGTGACCACCTCTCCACTTTGTAGCCCCATATGCATATGCAGCAGTAGGATTTGCTAAATGGTAGCCCCCTGGTTCATTTAGAGATGATCTGCTCCACTGTAGCATGTCAGTAGGCCCTTGCACACCTTCATAGCTAATATATATCTCTCACAACAATGTAGCTTAGTGCTCTGCAGTTTCCATATTGTTTATTTCCAATGGTTCTATTTGGCCACTCATGATAGACTTTCACCACAGCAGTACACAGTTCTCAAACTGCACAAAAGAAATACTGACCGAAAATCCCATAATAATGCCTTTTTGCAACTCTGATAAATATCCCCTTTTACCAGGAATGAGGATATTTGTACAGGCACCTTATTGCACACCTTATATACCTATCAAGCCAGCTCAGGACATGTGACTTCAGTCATGAATTACACACTGCCAACATTAACCCTGGGTTCACACCTGAGCGTTTTACAGCGCGTTCAAACGCGCTGTAAAACGCTCAACAGATTAAAACCAATGCATCCCTATGGGAGTGGTTCACACTTGAGCGTTTTACAGCGCGTTTGAACGCGCTGTAAAACGCCCAACGCATAAACAAGTACTTGAGCTTCTTTTGGGGCGTTTGACGCGCGTTTTGTGATTGACACCACAGTAGTCAATCACAAGAACGCGCATACGAACGCGCGTTTCCTATTTGCAAAAACGCGCAAAAAAACGCGCGTCAAAAACGCGCGTAAAACGCGCGTTTTTGGAACGCTCAGGTCTGAACCCAGGGTAAAAGTAGGAAGTGAGCAGAGAAATCTCGGCAAACACTCTACGCTTTAATCAGGTTTATATTTTATTGCATCTCAGAGATAGTATTCCATGAGATACCATAAAATATAAACCTGATTGAAGCATGAAGTGCTTGCTGGGATTTTTCTGCTTGGGAGCTGCAGAGCTTCCTTTTGATCCAGTGCTGACCGACTCCAAATGTAGGAAGTGGTCATAATAATTAGAGATGAGTGAATCAAAGCTGACGAAGGGGAATTCGGTCAGAATTTCAGGAATAATTCGATTTGCATTGAATCCAAATTTCCTCACGCTTTGTGGTAACGAATCACATTTTTTCCTAAAATGGCTTCTGCACGTGTGAGGACATGGAGCAAGGAACTCTGGGAAGGAGGGATCACCCTAAATGCCATGCATGCAGCCAATCAGCAGCCAGCTAGCCCTGTCATGTCACAGCCCTATAAATGCCCTCAGCCATCTTGGATTCTGCCATTTTCCAGTGTACTCTGTGCAGGGAGAGACGTCAGCTGGTGTCTGGGGATAGGTCATCAATAAAGGAAAAGCAGGGAACACCTTTAACAGCTGGTACTGTGAATAAATTGAGAGTGATATTATCTGACTTATCAATAAGGTGTGTCATTATACCATATACCACTGTCAACACAAATTGAACGGCATCATATTAGGAAGGGGCACAACCTTTTGATAAGAGGAATAGTAACACCCAATTGTTGTATTCATCTGTTTCCATAGGAATGACACACCACAGAGTTTTAAGAAAAGATGCTCCAGAATTGTCATTTCACAAGCAATACAACTATTTACTAAAACAGACGTGTCAGGAATGATTACAGGTCATTCTTAGCTACTATAGCACAAACCTGACATATTGGGTTCTGCAATATTATGCCTAAACAGATTTGTCACGTTTTTACACCAGAAAGAAATTCCACAAACAGGAATCATCACATGGTGATTCATAAGTGAAAATTAGGTAAATACATCTATTAATCCATAATGGTTCAGTGGTGTACCACTGCAGTAGGTAACTTAAAGGATATGGAAACCCTTGTTAAAAACTTTTTTTTTTTTTTTACACTATGTAATTTATTATGTGGAGAAAATCATTTCTCCATTTGGTTGCATTTATCTTTCTATTTTTGTTTTTCTTCATTCTTCTAGCATGCTGTGCTTTCTTTGCACAGAAGGCTGAACGGATTTTCTGTAAATCCTCCAGGCTCCACACGTGGGCGCGCAGTGTCTCTCTCCTCCCCACCCCCTCAACAGGATGGCTGAAAGTTCAGAGTGTCTGCTCTGCTGTGACAGCGGCCTGATACTTTAAGGGTTAACACCCTTTCTTCCTCCACCCTTTAAATGCTACTGAACAGAACACAAACAACTCCCCCCCCCCACTTGTATATAAGGGAGCGGGGATCACATGGTGCAGCTGCCGGCTCTCATCCAGAGGGATCCTACCCTCACTGCACCATGTGCACTTGAAGAGCTAACGCCCATCCCCAGTTCAGGATGGCCGGCGTGGCTGTCCTTCCTCCCACACTCCACGTCTCCCCTTGTCCTCTCTCCACTGCCCGCTCACTGCTGCTGTACAACTATCCCCCCCCCCCTTTTTCCCCATCTGGCTGCTGTGCTTGATGTTTACCGTTGCAACTGGTCGTCTTCACAGACGTATGTCTGAGCCTGATCAGGCTAAGTGTGAATGCAAATACACTGCAGTACACTATACAGTGTACGGCAGTGTATTGTAAGCCATCAGACCTACTGGATCTTCAAGAACCAAGTGGGTCTGGGGCAAAAAAAAGTGCAAAAAAAGTGGAAAAAAAAAAGTGAAAAAAATGTATTAAAAAACCTAACTTATTTTAATATCCACACATATAATTGGTTAACAAAGTAAAAAAAAAAAACACTAAACATGTTTGGTATCGCCACGTCCGTAACAATCTGACCTATAAAAGGATCACATTACTTTTCCCACACGGTAAACGCCGGAAAAAATAAATAAAAAAAACAGTGCCAAAAAAAAACATTTTTATAACCTTACATAAAAAAGTGTAATGCCAAGCAATCAAAAAGTTATATGTGCCCCCGCAAAAAATGAGACCCTAAGACAATTGGCCAAAAAAAATAATATATGGCTTTCAGAAAGTGGGAAACATATATATAGATAGGGGCAGCACTACCTTGGCTTCTTATCTGCAAATTCTTAGAGGGCGGTGCCTGCGGTGCTGGATCCTGGCCCAACCCCTGTAACAGCAACAAAAAATGAAATACCGCGGCACTCACGTAGCAAAGAATTCTTCTTTTATTTCTCCCAAAGCAGCAACGTTTAGACTTTAACAGTCTTTCTCAAGCATACAATACATACTGATCACCGTGCACTTAAATAGCAGTATGCACCCCACCTGTGGGTGTGACTTAGGGCGGATGTATCCTCCGCTTTGTTAATACCCAATAGCACAAAATTATCTAAACTAGTTTATGTGCTGACATATACATAAAATTAGTAACCATACCGTGAGCTTTAATCTAACAGGAGGCTGTGGATAAGACCAGAGTGGGCCATGGCTTGATTCGTAGTACTCCAAGTGTGTAGCGCTTTCTCGGCGTTCAGCCGGTACTTGCGACACTTCCGGTTCTCGAATGACATCACTTCCGGTCGGCGTGCCGTGATTTCTTCAGATTATTGAAAAACGTCCCAATCTTCTGTCACAATATAATGGTGCTGAATAAAGTCCATTCCAGCATTCCATATTTGTAAAATGTTTTTTCTCCTTTTTTCTTTTGCCTTGTATATCCATAGCAAGCTCCATTGCCTCACTTCCGGTCACATGATGCGAATGAGGTCACATGATCGCTAGACATTTTGTTGCTGAGTTACCAGTTAGTAACTAATATAACATGTTTCTAGGATGCCGCTTATATTATTTCTCATTTAGAATAAGGAATCCATAAGGATTAGAAGCAATTATCAACTAAGGGGAGCTCCTATTGTTAGGGAGGTGCAGTAAATCAGACAATTGTCCGTAGTTTAATGATTAGGGATATCGTCCTATACCCAATGCCAATGATCAATAATAGACCTTGTCATTAAATTTTTGGCGGAAATGAGCTAAGACCATAACACATTTATTATTCTTACTGATCCAAATAAAGAACACAGGCACACACCCACTCCCATGGTGTGTGTCCATGTCTATGGATCTGCCACGTACATACCAAGGCGGGTGAGTAAGGGGTCCATCATCCAGGGGAATCAACCCCAGGATGAAGGTCCCTTCTCCCCTCTCTCCCATTCATACATATCACAGGACTGCTCACAAGAAAACCGCCCCATTGTAGTAAAGGCGTCCACTATGTGGACCCAATGACATTGGCCATGGTTGGACTCTCTCCCTTCATTTAAAAACCTTATGATCAAACACTATTATGCACCTCCTCTCTCAAGAGGGCTAACACCCAAGTTGTAAGTCCACTGGCAGCATCCTAGAAACTCCAACTTACTACATGTGTTATCATTGGTATCATCCTCAGCCTCCACTTACAGAAAACATAATCTGGAATAGAAAAAAGATATAAGATAAAAAAGATTAAAACATAACGTCACGACTATGTCGGGTACAACTCTTAAGTTACAATCTAACCAACTACCTGCAGGGTAGGGAAAGGATCAGGAGCCTAAAAGAGTGTGCCCACCCTAAATTCTCAATTCATGCCCCTTGGCTCCAAAGTATCTAGCTCATAGATCCACCTCAGTTCCAGTTGTTTTAATTTTTTCTCTCTGTCACCTCCCCTTTTCAGTGGAGGTACCCCATCAATTATCTTAAAGCGCAATTGTGCTACGCTATGGTTAAACTCTATAAAATGCTCAGGTACCGGTTTTAGCACTTTTTCCGTTTCTGTCTCCTTGTCTTGTTTTTTCATTTGTTGTTTTTTGATGGCTTGACGTATTGTATATCTATGTTGGTTGAGTCTATTTTTGCAGGGTTGCGTTGTCTCCCCTACGCACAAAAACCCGCAGGGGCACTGCAGGATGTAAATAAAAAATTCTGAAGAACAGGTGTAGAAATCCCTCACCTGGTATGTTTTCACAGTTCTAGGGTGATGAAAATCTCTCCCTTTTAACATAGAATTGCAGTCACTACAATTTAAACAAGGTAAACTACCTCCCTTGTTACAGGCACCATGCCCAGTCCTACTCATGTCTGCATGTATTAGATAATTCGTAAGATTCTTGTTTCTCCTATATGACATGAGCGGGGGGATCTGAAATTCAGGTACCTCCGGAAAAGAGTCCACCAAAATGTGCCAATTGCGTCTCAAGGTATCAGCTGTCCTACTACTCATGTTCGTATAGGTAGACACAAAGGGAATCCTATTTATTGTAGCTTTTTTTGTTTTGGGTTTTAGTAAAGCCTCCCTTTTTAGGTGTTCAGTTTTTTCCAGATTCATTTTAATTACCTTCTTAGGATATTTTCTATTTACAAATTTTGAGCTCATTTCAGCTAGTCTCTGGGTCACCTTGTGTTCATCAGAGACTATGCGTTTAACCCTAACCAGTTGGCTATATGGAAGTGACTCCAACATGCCCTTGGAATGTGCACTATCAAATCTTAATAGCGAATTACAATCTTTGCGTTTAACATAAATGTCCGTCATCAATTTTCCTGTCTCTATATATACCAATGTGTCCAGAAATTGTAAAGAATCCCTGGACTGGACTTTCGTGAAGTTCAGCTCTGGGTGTACACTGTTCAGATACTTGTGGAACTCATCAAGTTGCTCAATAGTCCCCTTCCAAACCAAGAAAATATCATCTATGTACCTCATCCACCCACTCACCAGCTGGAAGTGGGCGGATGGGTACACATAACTCTCCTCAATGTACGCCATATAAATATTAGCGTACGTTGGGGCCACATTGGACCCCATGGCCGTACCACGGCGTTGGACAAAGAAACGGTCCTGAAACCTAAAATAAATACATGTCAATATTATTTCCAACAATGCCAGTAAAAAATCCTGTACCTAGGTGCCAAATTGTGACCGTTGTAGGGCCCAACGAATTGCCTCTAGGCCTAGGCTATGGTCTATACTCGTGTAGAGGGATACCACATCAAACGATACAAACCACACTTGCTCAGAGAAGTTGATTGTAGCGGACTGGACCCTGTAACAGAGTCTGATCCAATTTCCTGGAAGGGACTGCTTGCTCGCCTCCTGCCCTGCGACTATGGCCCCATGTATGCTTGTCCTGTTTGAGCGGTGATACCCCAGATAGCTCTGCTATGGAGCCCATTCGTATAATGAAAGACTATGGGAAAGACTTTAGCTCCATGGCAATTGAACTGGATGTGTGTGGTCTGAGCGCCATTCAATAATGTGCGCTCAGACCTAAGCTATCTGGGGATATGTTGCATGTATATGTTTTATGTAGTAATTGTAACATTGTGTAATTTTATGATCTTTTGCAACCATGTGCTCAATGGAGTCTGCCTCTATCCTTGGATATATTGAGCGCTCAGATCCAAGCCATCTGGGGATATGTTACATGTCTGTGTACTGTGAAGGGTGGGACATTGTGTATTGAATAGTGATGTCTGTCCTTTTGTCCCCACATGTGTATTGGCGATTTCCCTTTGTCCTGAGAGATAATTGAATGACTCCTCAATTGTCTCCAGGACAGAAGACATTGTGTATTCTCCGGCCTGTGATAATTACATTAACCTGTGTGGGGTAATTGTATCACAGGCAGAGGGGAGGGATATGCTGGGGGTGTCTGTATTGTCCCAATGTGTGTGATTGGCTGCTGTATCCCCTGTGTCGCAGTCTTCCTTCTGGTCCCCTAGGGGAGTGTCCACCAGGTGGGAGACCTGCATAAATACCGGGCAGGTAGCCCTCAATAAAGAGAGTTCCTGTTTAACCCTCAAAGTGAAGTGTCGTCTCATTATTGGGGGAGGAGTTATTGGATGCTGTTCCAGTCTGACTGCTAGGAGTGAAAACCTATTCGTATGGTTCCTATTCAACTGTCTACAGCATCCAGAGGCTTGAGAGGATTCGTATGCTTCTCAGGTTCGGTGGTTGTGGTGTCGTCTAGAGCGCTTGGAATCCTCAAGAAGCGCTAGGAGCATCTTTCAACGGAGGTACCCAGTCGGGGTGCCAGGCGATCCGTTACATTGATATTTTCCAATTTTTGTAAAAAGTCATTTGTGTCCCTGACATATGATTTGGTCCCCACCGCATAAGGTCTGAGGACTTTATCCAGGAAGACCGCAGCCGGGGCAAAGATAGAGTCTATGCCTGCGACTATCGGTCTTCCTGGAGGGTTCCTCAGATCCTTATGGATTTTAGGCAAGATGTAAAGCAGCGGGGTCACTGGATGTTGTTGAAACAGATACGAGTGAAGTGATTCATCAATAGTATCATTAGCATAAGCGTCATCAAGTAGCAACTTAATTCTGCGTTGAAACGTAAATTTTGGATCATTAGCTAATTCCCCATACACATCTGTATCTTGTAATTGTCTCCACTGAAAAGGGGAGGTGACAGAGAGAAAAAATTAAAACAACTGGAACTGAGGTGGATCTATGAGCTAGATACTTTGGAGCCAAGTGGCATGAATTGAGAATTTAGGGTGGGCACACTCTTTTAGGCTCCTGATCCTTTCCCTACCCTGCAGGTAGTTGGTTAGATTGTAACTTAAGAGTTGTACCCGACATAGTCGTGACGTTATGTTTTAATCTTTTTTATCTTATATCTTTTTTCTATTCCAGATTATGTTTTCTGGATGATGCCAATGATAACACATGTAGTAAGTTGGAGTTTCTAGGATGCTGCCAGTGGACTTACAACTTGGGTGTTAGCCCTCTTGAGAGAGGAGGCGCATAATAGTGTTTGATCATAAGGTTTTTAAATGAAGGGAGAGAGTCCAACCATGGCCAATGTCATTGGGTCAACATAGTGGACGCCTTTACTACAATGGGGCGGTTTTCTTGTGAGCAGTCCTGTGATATGTATGAATGGGAGAGAGGGGGGAAGGGACCTTCACCCTGGGGTTGATTCCCTCGGATGATGGACCCCTTACTCACCCGCCTTGGTATGTACGTGGCAGATCCATAGACATGGACACACACCATGGGAGTGGGTGTGTGCCTGTGTTCTTTATTTGGATCAGTAAGAATAATAAATGTGTTATGGTCTTAGCTCATTTCCGCCAAAAATTTAATGACAAGGTCATTTATTGATCATTGGCATTGGGTATAGGACAATATCCCTAATCATTAAACTACGGACAATTGTCTGATTTACTGCACCTCCCTAACAATAGGAGCTCCCCTTAGTTGATAATTGCTTCTAATCCTTATGGATTCCTTATTCTAAATGAGAAATAATATAAGCGGCATCCTAGAAACATGTTATATTAGTTACTAACTGGTAACTTAGCAACAAAATGTCTAGCGATCATGTGACCTCATTCGCATCATGTGACCGGAAGTGAGGCAATGGAGCTTGCTATGGATATACAAGGCAAAAGAAAAAAGGAGAAAAAACGTTTTACAAATATGGAATGCTGGAATGGACTTTATTCAGCACCATTATATTGTGTCAGAAGATTGGGACGTTTTTCAATAATCTGAAGAAATCACGGCACGCCGACCGGAAGTGATGTCATTTGATAACCGGAAGTGTCGCAAGTACCGGCTGAATGCCGAGAAAGCGCTACACACGTGGAGTACTACGAATCAAGCCATGGCCCACTCTGGTCTTATCCACAGCCTCCTCTTAGATTAAAGCTCACGGTATGGTTACTAATTTTATGTATATGTCAGCACATAAACTAGTTTAGATAATTTTGTGCTATTGGGTATTAACAAAGGGGAGGATACATCCGCCCTAAGTCACACCCACAGGTGGGGTGTATACTGCAATTTAAGTGCACGGTGATCAGTATGTATTGTATGCTTGAGAAAGACTGTTAAAGTCTAAACGTTGCTGCTTTGGGAGAAATAAAAGAAGAATCCTTTGCTACGTGAGTGCCGCGGTATTTCATTTTTTGTTTCAGAAAATGGGGACATAAAAACATGATTTTTTCCAAAAATGCTCTTATTGTGTAACATAACAATTAACAAATGCACATATTAGGTATTACTCTGTCCGTAACGACCTACTCTATAAAAATATCATGTGATCCAGCCCATCTTGTGAACAAGGTAAAAAAGTAAAATAAAAAAGTGCCAAAAAAGCCATTTTCTATCACCTTACATCACAAAAAGTGTAATACCAAGTGATCAAAAAGTCATATGTGCCCCAAAATGCTACCAATCGAACCATTATCTCATTCCGCAAAAAATATGTCTCTACTTAAGACAATCGCCAAAAAAAATAAATAAATATGGCTTTCAGAAAATGGACACATTTTTTCCAAAAATTATTTTATCATTAATTATTTATTGTTTATGTAAAATTGAAAAAATAGTCACATTAGGTATTGCTGCATCCGTAAAAACCAGCTCTATAAAAATATCACATGATGTACCCTGTCAGGTAAACATTGTAAAAAACAAAAAAATAAAAACTGTGCCAGAACAGCCTTTTTTTGGTTAACTTGCCTTACAAAAAGCGTATAAAAAAAAACTACCTCTAGCAAAAGATTTATATACTGCAGGAGTAAGGCCTCATGCACATGGCTGTTGCCGTGTGCTCCCCGCATTCACATCTGTGGTGTTCCTTTCCATGCCTCCGCACCCCAAAAAAATAGAACATCTTCTATTTTTGTGCTGTGCCGTCGGATCAAGGACGCATTCAACGGATCACGGCCGTGTGCATGAGGCCTAACCCTAAATAAATATATATATATATATATATATATATATATATATATATATATATATATATATATATATATATATATATATATATATATATATATATATATATATTTGTGTCAGGGCTTATGATAGTACAGTGTAAGATACCGTGAATGTAGGATGAAACAAAGCGTGAGTCGGTTGTGGTGTGCCGAAACCGACGATGAGGTAGGCCTGAGAAAGAAGAGGGCCCACCAGGGAGTTTAGGGAAAAAGAAGGAAAATATTATTTTGGTGTGGTGTGGTGGGAGGGTCATTCAGCGCTGACCTCGCACGGTAAGGTGCCAGGTTGGGGGATGCCCTTAAATAGACCAGGGGTAGCCTACCAGCCCCTCCCACAAATCCAGGCAAATTGCCTTAATACTGGTGTCAGGGGCTTATGATAGTACAGTGTAAGATACCGTGAATGTAGGATGAAACAAAGCGTGAGTCGGTTGTGGTGTGCCGAAACCGACGATGAGGTAGAGCCTGAGAAAGAAGAGGGCAAAAATTAAGTGAACATATTTATTACATACAACCTGAAATAGATATATTCCATCAATCAGTCATGTTTCTGAAAGCATCCCTTAATTCCTGTGCTGGGTTTGGTATGTAGCGAGAGTAAGCGGAGGACTTCCAGCGCCCCAGTGTTTTTATGACGTGTGTTGGGACGTTGACCCTGGAGGCGGTGGATGCTGCTCCTATGCGGAAGGAGTGGCCGGAGTAGTTGGCTGCGTTGAGGCCCAGTTGTGTGAGCAAGGACCTGACGCAGGTCATGAAGGTCGTGGTGGTGAGTACCGAACCTTGTATTTTAAGTAAAGGTTGTGAGGACCGTAAGTTGAGAGGCTGTATGTATGCATCCAGTACCCTGACGGGACACCATCTGTTGTGCGTGGGATAGTATGGAATGTTTACTGGTGTGTGCTGACTGGTTTTGGAGTGAGGGAGTGTCAGGACATAATGATCATCATGTTTTGTTAAGTGAGAATAGAGGAGGTACGGAGTAGTTGGGGTCGTGGTTGTGGTAGTAAATTCCCTAGGTCTCAGAAATCCATAAAAGGCTAGGTATATCACTGTTTTAATGATGGAATTGGTGTCAGTGTCAAATGGTTTTAAGTCCAGCAGGTCTGATAATGCTTTGAAAATATGGCTGTCTATGGGTAGCCTTTGGCTCGTCCGTGTGGGTTCTGATTTCTGAATGCCTCTAAGTATGGTCTTGATCTGGTGAGAGGCCATGAAACTGTTGTTATCGGGATGTAAGATCAGCATATGGTGTTGAATGCCCGTGAGGTAGAGCTTGATGGTGTTGTATGACATGTTTAGTTTGAGGTGGCAAAAGGAAGCGAATCCCAATATGGACGACATGATAAATGGTTGCCTGATGTCATGGTCCCGAAGGAATCTTTTGAAGAGTGTAAAACCCCTGTCGTATGTTTTGTGAGTATTGTGTGATAGTGCCAATTGGGACAGTGCCCTACTGTGCTGCATGATGGTTTCTAGTCCAGTATGAGTTGTTGAAAAGTTGGGGTGATGGTGGCCGTGGGCGCGGCTGATGGGAGTGATTGGTGAAATGCCTGAAATTTAAAGCGAGATAAGTTATCAGCAGCTGTGTTACATATCCCTGGAATGTGGAAACAACATAGGAAAAAATTGTGATAAGCCGCCAACCAAGTGAGTTTCCTTAGAAACCTCATGATCGTGAGGGATTTGGAGCGGCCTTTGTTGATGATGTGACAGGTGGCCTGGTTGTCTGAGTAACAGCGGACTGGCATGTTGGCCCATAAGTGACCCCACGCTACGGCAGCCGCCACGATGGGATAGATCTCGAAAGCGCTGAGGTCGTGGAGAAGCCTTCCAAATCCTGGATATTTGAAGGCCAGCTGCCCCAAAGCCATTCGTTCCCAAAAATTGCTGCGAAACCTGTGGTAGATGCCGCATCTGACCAGATGGTAGGTGACGCCTCGGACAATTGAGGGAGGAACATGCTTTTACCATTCCAGATGGTTAAAAATCTCTTCCACATGTTGAGGTCTGCCGTAGCCTGGGCATCCAAGGACAACCTGTGCGAATCATGTTGAAAAAGTGGAAATAAATGCAATAGGCGTGATATGAAGGAGCGGCCTTGAGGTATGATGCGCATAGCGAAATTCAGTGATCCCAGCAGGGATTGAAGCTCCTTGCGATTGCAAGTACCGCGTCGAAGGTAGTTGTCGATGAGGGTGAGAATGTTCTCTATTCTGTCCTGTGGTAAGCTTGCTTGCATTGTGGCTGAGTCTAACTGGATACCCAGAAAGGTGATGACCGTGTCTGGCCCCTCTGTTTTCTTGGGGAGATAGGAACGCCTAGTTGTTCGAATAGCCTGGTGGTGGCTTTGAGACTAGTAGGCGGGAAGTATTTCCCTCCACCAGTAGGAAATCGTCCAGGTAATGTAGTACCGTAGGGCATCCGGCCACGTTCAACAGTAACCAGCACAGGGCTTCCGCAAATGTGTCAAAAATAGCTGGGCTACTTTTGGACCCAAGCGTTAGACGGGAGAAAAATAGTAATGGCCGGACCATTTGATGCCGTGTAGGTGCCACAGAGTGGGGTGGATTGGAAGTAGCTTAAAAGCGTTAGCAATGTCAGTCTTGCTGAGCCAGGCTCCCACCCCTGCTTGTATGATAGCGGTAATGGCGTGATCTATGGTGGTGTATTGCAGGGAGAATTCCTCAGAAGGTATGAGGGAGTTGAGACTGGGGTTGGCAGATGAGTGGGGTGCAGATAGATCAATGATGAGTCTCTGTTTTAGGAGGATTTTCCTGTGACAACACCAATGGGGTTTGTGCGCCATTCTATGAATGGGGGAGTGTTGAAGGGCCCTAGTACGAAGCCCTCAGCCACCTCTTGAGCTATGAGGGTGTCAACTGCTGTGGGGTTCTGCTGCGCGGATTGCAGATTAGGGCATTCCAGAGTCCCCGTGGGCATGTGTAGGATACCCGTGTGGAAGCCTTCTGTCAGACCCGAGATGAGAAAGTCTGTCAGATGTCTGGATGGATGTTGTGACATGAGGGCCATGAATTCTGGTAAATTAATGGACGTTAAGTAAGGCTTGGTATACATTTTATTTGGACACGTGGTTTTTGCGTGAGCCCTGAAGCATTGTGAGCAGACATGCAATAATCTGCATCCATTGTAATTGCATGACCCAACATTGAAATTGTTGCATATCTGGGATTTGCCCAAGAACTTGATAGGGCGTCCCAGTTTGTCTCTTGACAATCTCTCTGGAGCCCCAGAGGAACTAGCCCCTTGCGTGGAGGCATGCTCTCCCAACGTGTTGGGGCAAAAGCTTGTGGTGTGTGCGGTGGAGGAGCAGAATGCACAAGCTGGTGTTCTAAGCCCTGCAAAGTGTCTGCAAAATATGACAGTATCAATCCTTCCCCAGTTGGAGCGTGTACCATACTGAGAGAAGGCTCCAGACACCTTAGCAGAAAAAGACCTGTGGTAGTCGTAGAAGGCCGAACCCCCATATTTGTTGCCCAGATCTACCAGCTTGTGCATGTAGAGATCAAACTCCTCTCTTCTGTTGGGATAGACCGCACATATGACATCCATGTAGATACCGAAGGCCAGCACAAACTCGGGAATGGTCAATTTCCTGTTGAGGCGGGCATCCCTGGACCTGACCACCACTGACACGTCCTTGTAAGCGTAGGTTTTGTTTTCCACGATATCCTGGGAGGCAATCAACAGGGAAGCCAGATTGACATCTTTACCTTCCAGGATATCTCTTTTCAAGTGCTCCGGTATCATGTGAGCCGGGCTGACTTCCTGGTCCTCCAGTGTAATGGTGCGAGCCATTACTGGCGGATCGGCTGTTGCTTGTGACGCAGGCACCGGTGGCCCTGTCAGTGTGAGGGCCGTGGTGACCGACTCCAGGTGTTCCAGTCTGGAGTTGACTTTGCTCATGGATGCCATGAGTGAAGTTAACATGGTACGTATGTCGTCTGGGCTGGACTGGCTAGGTCCCTCCCGGCGTCCATGTTGTTTGTGGAAGTACGTAGGAGTGAAAAAGTTCCGCTTTCCTTGCCGATGCGGGGTAGGGGATGTGACGTTTCCTTAGTTCCGCGGTAATGCGAGGGATGGTCCATGATCTGATAGAAGCTGGACTAGCTAGCTCCCCTCCTGGGTTAGGAGTGACAGATCTAGCAGGGGTGCTAGGCAGGGAGCAATCCTCACCACCTTCTTGGGACATGCTATAACCAAAACAATCGTTTAGAGTATTGAAAAATTATTTTTTTTTTTTTTTTACTGGCAGGCTAGCTAGGCCAAAGGCGAAAAATTATGGCTTGTTTGGTGACAGATGAGGCCCTACTAATTGCCAAGCGGCTGTTGAGAGGCTCTACCTATGTGTTGGCGCGAGGGGTTGTTGAGGCCACTTGTCGCAGTGGCAGGAGTTTTTAGGCCTCTCGGTGACTGTAAGATAGAAAACAGGGAAGGGAGTGACAGGTGAGGCCCTCTCTATGCAGTATGCAAGGCGGCTAGCTACCGTGTGGCCCGATGGGTGTATGCTTCCGACCAGTTGAAGCGGGTGTTGGCCTTGCAGGACCACTAACTAGTGGCGGTAGCCAAGACGGGAGAATACCTATTGGGAAAGCTCACGACCCTAATGCCAGTAATCTAACCTAGAGGGAAATAAAATGTACAGTAGTAACCATATACGTTGGAGCACGTACCTGGGTGTATAGCAAAATATTGTTTCACAGGCAAACGTGTGGAGCAAGGTATGTGTATTAGACAGCCTGAAAATGAGTAAGAGAGAGTAGTATGGTGAGTGGCTTTGTGGGAAGAGCGTGGATCTGCAGCGTGTGGTGGTAACTAAAATGGTTATGCTGACGTATGCACTTATGTTTATATATGATGTTGAACGTCAGGTGGTACGTTTGTGCTATCTGAGGTCAGTCGTGGTCTGAGTGTAAATACTCACGTATTTAGATGACAAAAGTGTGTGAAACCGACGTATGGAGTCTATTGAAATGAATGAGGCCTGTCACGTGGGCCGTAGCTAAACCGAGATGGATAGTAGGAGACCCCTGAATGGGAGTCCAGTGATCCACGGGTTATACGTATTTGATATGATGAGTGACCCAGAACATGATATCGACGTGGTATGTATATGTGAAAACACACGTAACGCATGAAATACGTAAAGCATGAAAGTAACCATGGATCATGTCTGATGCGGTCCTGATCCTACGCCCCGTGGCCGTAGTGAGTGGCAGCAATAGTGGTAGGATCCGTGGTGTGGTCGCCATTGTATGCCAAGTATCCGCAGACAATCATATGGCGTACCGGCAGGTTACCCATTCCTGCCGCCCTCCCCCCTCCTCTCTGCCTGCCTCCCTCCCTAACCCCCTCCTCCCTGCCCTCTGGTGAGGGGCCGTAACCCGCGTGCCGCGATGGCCATATGTGCCGCGGCCATGTGACGGCCGTGTGTATGATGGTGAGAACCCCCCCCCCCCACACATATACTGCCGATGGTCAGGGGCAGGAGGCCCGTTTTGCAGAACAGCAGAGTGTTGGGCCAGCTGAGAACCTGGATGAAACTCCAGGCGGCCCCCGGCATGAGCGTAGCCGGCGTGTGCGAGCGTGCGTTCCACTGTGGAACGCACGCTGTGATGGAGGCGTGCCACCCGGAAGAGGCGGAGGTGGGCGGCGAGGTGCCGGTACAGCGCGGCCGTGCCACAGACACCGGGTGGATATGCCGACATGAAAGGTGGGGGGGGGGGGGGATAAATCGCCGACCGGCCACTTACCTAGCTGGACCGAGTGTCCAGGCGCCCGGAGGACCGTGGAGCGGGGTGGGGACGAAATAAACGATGCTTCCTGCAACTTCACTGAAAGGACTGCGACCCGGAAGTAGAAACAATCATTCAGCGCTGACCTCGCACGGTAAGGTGCCAGGTTGGGGGATGCCCTTAAATAGACCAGGGGTAGCCTACCAGCCCCTCCCACAAATCCAGGCAAATTGCCTTAATACATATTGTGGTAAGGTGCAGGGTGCCGTCGTGGATGGCAGGTATGTGTCACCGAGGTTCATAGCCTCGGTGAGGTAAGAGCCCGTTTTTGTTGATGTCAGCAGCAGCTAGTGCTACTGACAGAGTTTAAATAGCATGGCTGCAAAGCCGATCCGGGCCGGCTCTTACCGGGAGCAGCTAAAGTGTAGGGTGGGTGGCTGCTCCCCACGACCCAGTCCTGGTTTTGGGCTGGGTTTAAAAGCTCAGCCAGCTCAGCAGCTGGAGGCTGTGATTATCCTGGAGCTGCTAACAGGGCTGAGGAGTTCTCTGTCCTGGAGGAAAGAGCTCAGCAAGGAGGTGTTTTGTTCCTGGCTACCTGAAGCTGGATTCTCCTGCGGCTGGGCCGACAGCGTGGTGCGAACCTGCAACTACACCTCCCAGGTGACTGAACCTGTGTTGGCCTGTTTTTGTTTTGCCACGTTATTTCCGTTGTGTGTGAACTGTCACCAAAGAGACTGTTTTTCATTTATGGTGTGCAAGTGTGAATAAAACACTGTTTGTTGCACAATCTGGACTACTTGTTTTGCCTCTAAACTGCACCCGCACCGCTGTCTACCAGAGCGACTCCCCACATTTGGTGGAGGATGCGGGCATGCGCAGTGAGGCTGGCGTGAACGGCGTAGTTTTGTTTTTCTAAAGTGCATGGAATATATTAAGCCAGCAAAGCTGCAAGCAGGAGTTTCTGGCAAAATGGAGGCTGCTGTGAAGGCTCTCATAGAGGCTAACGTGCAGCAGCGGGAGACCAACCAACTACTGCTACAACATGTGATGGCGTTACAGGCGGCAGGAGCGTCCCACCACGTCCATGATGCCCGGAAAGCGGTCCGTGCGGCGATCCCAAAAATGACCCCCGCAGACGTCGTTGAGACGTACCTGGCGGTTTTTGAGAAGGTCGCCGTGAGGGAAAAGTTACCCCGTGACCAGTGGGCCGAGGTGGTTGCTCCGTTCCTGGCATCCGGACCCCAGCAAGTTTTTTTTGATTTGGCAGACGACCAGGCTGCTGACTATTCCACGGTGAAGGGGGAGATCCTGGCCAGACTGGGGGTAAACGTGTTGGTCCGGGCTCAGCGGGTCCACCAGTGGGACTTCAAAGTGGCTGAACCCGCCAGGCCGCAGTACTATGAGTTGCTGCACAATTTGCAAAAATGGCTGCAGCCTGAGGTTCTAAGTCCGACTGCTATGCTGGACCGGCTGCTGGCTGACATGTTTTGGAGGGCCTTGCCTTACCCCCTTCAACACTGGATCGGCCAGGTATCCCCCACCAATGCCCTTGAGATGGTCGACCTGGTGGAGCGATATGAGGCCACCAGAAACCTGCAGGGGGATTCTTTTGGGAGGGGGCCAGTCAAACCCCTGAAATCTCCACCCCAGTCCCGGCGGCCGGCCAAACCC
Source organism: Bufotes viridis (assembly GCA_033119425.1). Lineage (NCBI taxonomy): Eukaryota > Metazoa > Chordata > Amphibia > Anura > Bufonidae > Bufotes > Bufotes viridis. The sequence continues at coordinate 367,253,173 of CM065591.1, read as the reverse complement.
GCCAGGGATGTACCTCTTGCAGATCCGTCCCCAGTGGTCTGCTGGCAGTGTCGGGAGCCTGGACACATAAGGGCCAACTGTCCACAGTGGGGGGAACCCATGGAGACTAATTATGGGTACCGGGCTTCCATGTATGCCCGGAGACTGTGTGCGACCGGCATCCCCGGGACAATAGACAATCGTCATCTGTGCCAGGTGCAAGTCGGGGATAACCTGGCAGTGGCGCTGTTGGACTCAGGGAGCCTGGTAACCCTGGTAAGTGCTGCCCTGGTACATCCCACCCAGTATACGGGCCGGACAGTGGGTGTGGTGTGCATACACGGAGACTTAAAGGACTATCCCACTGCTGTAATGTCTCTGTCCACGGCGGTCGGCACCTGGACTTGTGAAGTGGCGATCTCCACAAAGCTGCCCTATTAACTAATAATTGGGAGAGACTTCCCTGGTTTTCCGTCACTGTGGCCTGAGATGAAAGTGACTAATAGCCCTGAGACAGGGGTAACCCTAGCAGAGTGGCCTGATACCCCTGGAAGGCCAGAACCCTGGGAGCCCGAGTCTGAAGGGCCAGCGGTAGGGGTGACCACTGCTGCAGTGGTAGTGGGGGAGACAACCCCACTGAGTGTAATGGTGGGAGACACGAAGGACTTGCCACCGGGACCTGAGTTGGCAGACCTCAATGTCTCCGGGGAAAATTTTGGGACCGCACAACACCGGGACCAAACCCTAACCAGGGCCTGGGAGAATGTACTGGAAATTGATGGTAAACCCCAGAAACCAGGGGCTGAATTAATGTTCCCACGATTTATTGTTCTGCAGGATATGTTGTATCGAGTGAACCAAATCCGAGGTGAACCTGTTGAACAGTTGGTGGTGCCCACAGCGTATCGCAAGCTTGTCATGGAGCTTGCCCACCAACATGTTCTTGGGGGACACCTGGGGTGGCAGAAAACCCAGGACCGCATACTGCAGCGGTTTTATTGGCCCAGTGTGTTCAAGGAAGTAGAAAATTATTGTAAGTCCTGTCCAACCTGTCAGGTAACTAGCCCCCAGCCACATTTCCGTAGTCCTCTGGTACCTGTGCCAATTATTGAAGTACCGCTTGAGCGAATCGCTATGGATTTAATTGGGCCTGTACCAAAGTCTGCTAGGGGCCACCAACACATTCTGGTAGTTCTCGACTATGCCACTCGGTATCCGGAGGCGGTGCCTCTGCGACATACCTCAGCTAAGCTCATTGCCAAAGAGTTAATGGAGATGTTTTCCCGTGTGGGCCTGCCAAAGAGGTTCTGACAGACCAAGGGACCCCTTTATGTCCAAAGTAATGAAGGAACTGTGTAAATTGTTGCGTATAAAGCAGTTACGGACGTCCGTTTACCATCCGCAAACAGACGGTCTTGTTGAGAGGTTTAACCAAACTCTAAAGAATATGTTAAAAAGGGTGGTGTCTAGAGATGGGAAGGACTGGGACCTGCTTCTGCCCTATCTCATGTTCGCAGTGCGAGAGGTGCCCCAGGCCTCTACTGGGTTCTCGCCCTTCGAACTGCTTTATGGCAGACACCCTCGGGGCCTGTTGGATATCGCCAAGGAAGCATGGGAACAACAGCCTGTCCCCCACAAAAGTGTCATTGAGTATGTCGCCCAGATGCAGGAACGGATGGAAAGGGTGTTGCCTTTGGTCCGGGAGCATATGGAGGCAGCGCAACAAGCCCAGAGTAGGGTGTATAATCGTCAGGCTCGGGTACGGGGCTTCAATCCGGGAGATCGAGTGTTGGTTCTGGTACCCACCCTTGACAGCAAATTCCTAGCTAGGTGGCAGGGCCCCTATGAGGTGATCGAGAAGGTAGGGGAAGTAATTACAAAGTACACCAGCCAGGCGGCGCAAGCCGGAGCAGGTGTACCACGTGAATTTACTTAAGCCGTGGAAAGATAGGGACACGGCCGACGACCACAGCCCCCGGCCAGGGCTTCTAGGTGAAAAGGGTCCAGCCCCACAGTTCGAGGCCTGTGAAGCCGTAACCACGGTAAAATTGCAGACAGCCTGTCTTCCAAACAAGTTCAGGAAGTCAGGGAGTTCCTCAGTCGGAACACGGATGTGTTCTCGGACCTCCCTGGCCGCACGTCTCTCATCCGACATGACATCGCCACTGAGCCTCAGGCCAAGGTCCGGTTAAAACCATACCGGGTACCCGAGGCTCGGGCGGCGGGCCATCGCGGAGGAAGTGCAGTTAATGTTGAAGCTCGATGTCATTGAGGAGTCGAAAGTGCGAGTGGGCCAGTCCCATAGTCCTAATACCTAAGCCGGATGGGACGTTGCGGTTCTGCAACGACTTTCGCAAGTTAAATGAAGTATCCAAGTTTGACGCGCATCCCATGCCCCGAGTAGACGAGCTTGTTGAAAATTTAGGACAAGCCCGTTATTTTTCTGTGCTGGACCTCACTAAAGGGTACTGGCAGGTACCCTTAACGGAGTCGGCTAAGGAAAAACGCGCTTGTTACCCGCAGGGCCTGTATCACTACAAGGTGTTACCCTTTGGCCTGCATGGCGCCCCGCCACTTTCCAGAGGTTAATGGACATAGTGCTGCGACCACATCGCCGGTACGCCCGGCCTACTTAGATGATGTAGTCATCCACAGCACCGACTGGGAAAGCCATTTACCCAAGGTGCAGGCGGTAGTGGATGCCCTGAGGAAAGCTGGACTAACCGCCAATCCAAAAAGTGTGCGATTGGGTTGGAAGAGACCAAATATCTGGGATATGTAATTGGGCGGGGAGTCATCAAACCTCAGGTAACTAAGGTAGAGGCCATTCGTAGCTGGCCCCGACCGGTCACCACCAGGCAGGTAAAGTCGTTCCTGGGGATTGTAGGATACTACATGAGGTTTGTGCCCCACTTTGCCACAATAGCAGCGCCATTGACAGACCTGTTGAAGGGGCGAAAGTCTGGGAGGGTTAGCTGGAGTGAGAAGGCGGAGGAGGCTTTCTCCGCGTTGAAGTCGGCCCTGTGTGGGTCCCCGGTTTTGGTGACACCCGACTTCAACAAGGAGTTTGTCGTACAGACCGACGCCTCGGAGGTAGGCCTCGGTGCGGTATTGTCGCAGGAGGTCAACGGGAAGAACATCCCGTTGTCTTCCTGAGCCGTAAGCTCAGTCCCGCCGAGTCCAGATATAGTATAGTGGAGAGGGAGTGCCTGGCTATCAAGTGGGCACTCAAATCTCTCCGCTACTACCGGTTAGGGAGGAGGTTCCGTCTGGTGACCGACCATTCCCCTCAAATGGATGAGTCAGGCCAAGGAGAGGAATGCTCGGGTCACCAGGTGGTTCCTATCCCTTCAAAATTTCAAGTTCTCCGTGGAACATAGGGCAGGTCGCTTGCAGGGAAATGCAGATGCCCTTTCCCGCGCCCACTGCCTCACATGTCCACCCCTCAGGGCTGAACAAAGGGGGGTGTGGTAAGGTGCAGGGTGCCGTCGTGGATGGCAGGTATGTGTCACCGAGGTCCATAGCCTCGGTGAGGTAAGAGCCCGCTTTTGTTGATGTCAGCAGCAGCTAGTGCTACTGACAGAGTTTAAATAGCATGGCTGCAAAGCCGATCCGGGCCGGCTCTTACCGGGAGCAGCTAAAGTGTAGGGTGGGTGGCTGCTCCCCACGACCCAGTCCTGGTTTTGGGCTGGGTTTAAAAGCTCAGCCAGCTCAGCAGCTGGAGGCTGTGATTATCCTGGAGCTGCTAACAGGGCTGAGGAGTTCTCTGTCCTGGAGGAAAGAGCTCAGCAAGGAGGTGTTTTGTTCCTGGCTACCTGAAGCTGGATTCTCCTGCGGCTGGGCCGACAGCGTGGTGCGAACCTGCACCTACACCTCCCAGGTGACTGAACCTGTGTTGGCCTGTTTTTGTTTTGCCACGTTATTTCCGTTGTGTGTGAACTGTCACCAAAGAGACTGTTTTTCATTTATGGTGTGCAAGTGTGAATAAAACACTGTTTGTTGCACAATCTGGACTACTTGTTTTGCCTCTAAACTGCACCCGCACCGCTGTCTACCAGAGCGACTCCCCACAATATATATATAAATATATATATATAAATATATATATATATATATATATATATATATACATTCACACACAATGGCAGCACAGCAGGCCAAAATTAAATATGGAGTTGCATGCCAATGGATCCGGCAACAAATCCAGGACAATGTAAGAATAAAAAATAATGGTAGCATTCTCACAAAAAATCTAGTGAAAAGAAAAATACTTTATTCACTTCACCACTACAGTAGTTGTGATTGTGACCACAGAACTTGTGTTTTCAAGGCTGAGGTTCGGGTTATTTAAGAATTCCGCTATGGATTCCACTACCACGGACCATAACTTATGGTCTATGATAGCGGAATCCATAACAAAATTCTTATATAACCCTAACCTTGTAAGCCGAACTTGAAACACTAGTCACAACGTTTTAGCTTATAGCTTAAAAAAAAAACGGCCCTGCGAATGAGCTGAAAACATTGCAACCACAAAAGTAAATAAAGTGTTTGAGAGTGCCGACATTTTTTTTTTTATATATATAGTAATATTTCAAACTGGTCTAAAGTAGAACGTGCTCTTTTGACCATAGCAACCAATCAGACTCCACCCTTCATTTTTCAATTCTCCTTCAGAAAATGAAAGGATAATTCTGATTGGTTGCTATGGGCAACAAAGCCAGTTTTTCTTTGCACTAGTTTTGATAAATCCCCCCCCCCCACCCGTGTACTGCTATGTGTACATAGCATTGTGTGTCGTCACACTGTACTAATTTAATCTGTGTGGAAAATGTGACCGTTCACTGTGTGGCCTGTACACAATACTGTATTCAGAAGAGAGTGCAGGTAGTAAGAGCTGTTAGTAATGAGATCTATAGCCTGCTTATAACACTATGGTTCTGACTGTAGATTGCTGCACTAACGTTACCAGAAATATCTATTGCTGTCCACTGTGATGAGCGGGAGGGGCCATATTCGATTTCGCAAAATTTCACAAATATTCAATTGAATATTCGTCATATATTCGTTGAAATCGAATATTCGTCATTATTCTATATATTACGAATGTTACGCGAATTTATATTCGCATCGCAAATTAAACTTAGAGCTGAGTTCCTAATGTTTATAACTTGTATTGCTAGAATTGACGAAGATAACGAATATCACGAATATAGCACTATATTCTCAGTCCTCGTTATATTCTAGCAACAACCATTAGGAACTCAGCTCCAAGTTAAATTTGCAATGCGAACATATACTCGCATTGCGAATTCAACTTAGAGCTGGGTTCCTAATGGTTGTTGCCAGAATATAACGAAGATTGAGAATATAGTGCTATACTCGTGATATTTGTTATATTCTAGCAATACAACCATTTGGAACCCAGCTCTAAGTTGAATTCGCAATGAGAGTAATTCAGGTTATATTAATCGCATTGCGATTACAACTTAGTCAAATTTGTGAGATCGTGATTCTCACATCCGACAGTACATTTTAGACGTTCCCATGCACACGGGGAAGTCGGCAGAAGCAGCAACGGGCATTGACTGGAGTGGGCAGGGAGCCAGGAATCCTCTGGACAGGTAAGAACATCTTTTGGGAAGTGGGAAGACAACCAGAGAGCAACATGATTAACAACTTAAAAAAAACAAAAAACTAATATTTGAAATAGCGAATATATAGCGCTATATTCGCAATATTCGTGTATTTGCTAAGTGCCGATATTCGTTAAAAAAATTTGCTATTCGAATATTCGCGCTCAACACTACTGTCCACAAATAATGGACATTCTATAGAATGGATAGTGAGAAATAGATCTGCTGATTTCAGGCTGTAGCATACAAGTAGCTGAGAGATGTGGGGACGGGACAGCACACAGAGCCTCACAGGAGATGACAGCCCTGAGCAAAAATCATAAGCATGTGAAGCAAAGCTGATACCAGTAAACAAACAAGTGCAATTTTATTATGTGCTGCATTACGGTAAGATATGGGGTGATTGATTTTTAGTGCACAAAGGTGTCCATAGTCTTTAAGTTCCAGAGCCATATAGGTACGGCGCTCTGATGGGGCGGGCACAAGAGCTGTGCTCTCTTGATCTGCAGCAGGGGCCTAGCTATAACAGGGATCTGAGCCCCTGCTGTATCCGCCAGCATCAGTGAAAACTCAAATGCCAGTGAGTTAACCCCTTAGATGCCACAGTCAATGCTGATCATTCACCTAAGGGATCTACAGAGTTTGTCAGCTACCTGTCTCTCCCAATCAGATCTCTACTGTATGATGGACGAGGTCCCAATGGCTGCTATGGCAGCTTGTAGCCTTAAACAGGCCTTAGGACCTGACAGCTACGGGGTCTCAAAGATGCACTGGCAGCATTGGCTTGCCTAGGGTGTTTGGCACCCGGGGTGGGTCCTTTCTCTGACACTTTTTAAAAAAATTGTACCCCTCACAGTGGTATTGCCCTCATTGTACAACCTTCACAGTAGTTTTGTACAGATATGTGCCCCCTCACAGTAGTAATGCCCACATTCTGCCCTCTCACAGTATTTATGCCCTCTCTGTGTCCCTTTCACAGTTGTAATGCCCTCTTTGTTCCCTCTTCAAAGTAATAATCCCCATTTTGCCCCTTCACAGTAATAATCCCCATTGTGTCCCCTTTATAGTAATAATCCCCATTGTGCCCCCTTTATAGTAATAATGTCCACTGTGCCCCCTTCATAGTAATAATACCCATTTTGCCCTTCACAGTAATAATGCCCATTGTGCCCCTTAATAGTAGTAATGCTCACTGTGCTAGTAAGGCCCTCTGTGCCCCCTCCATAGTAGAAATCCCCATTGTGCCCCCTTCACAGTAATAATGCCCATTGTGCCCCCTTCACAGTAATAATGCCCACTGTACCCCCTTGTAGCAATGCCCTCTGGCTCTCTGCCCCCTCCATAGTAGAAATGATGATTGTGCCCCCTTCACATTAGTAATGCCCTCTGTGCCCCCAGCCCCAGACCGCCATGGTGACTTCTTTCAGCCACGACTCATCTCTTCAGAGTTTAACAAACACACATCTTACGTTCCTACTTTTCCATTATCCTCCCACCTTCTCACACCCCATCCTGCCAGCCCCAATACTGTGTCAACTGTGCTCCCCAATACTTTCCTGCAGAAAAAGTCCCCCTGAAAATACTGGTACCACACAGATAGTGTGTCAGTAAAAAAAACACCCCTTTTTATTGTGCGCTAGTAATAAAAAAACACATTCCTTTCAGATTAGACTCCTATATGAAAACCTAAATTAGATCCCCCAATCTCAGACCAAACCCCCTTTAGACCTCTGTCAGACCCCATATAAGACCCCAGTTTTAAACCTCAGATCAGACCCCCATTAGACCTCTATGTAAGACCCAATATCAGACCTCAGAAAAGACCCCCATATAAGCCACCCATTAGACCTCCAGACTCACATATCAGACCTCAAACCAAACCCCCATATCAGACCTCCAGACTTCCACTAGACCTCCAGACCCCCATTAGATCTCCAGACCACCATATCTGACCCCCATTTGATCTCCATACCCCCAGTCAGACCCCCATTTGATCTCTATACCCCCAGTCAGACTCCCATTTGATCTCTATACCCCCAGTCAGACCCCCATTAGATCTCCAGACCCCCAGTCAGACCTGCAGACGCCCAATCAGACCCCCATTAGACCCCCAATCAGACCCTTATTAGACCTCCAGACCCCCCAGTCAGACCTCCAGACCCCCATTAAACCTTTAGACCACTATTAGACCTCCAGACCACCATTGGACCTCCAGACCGCCCAATCAGACTTTCAGACCCCCCAATAAGATGTCCAGACCCCCATTAGACCTCCAGACCTCCCAGTCACACCTCCAGACCCCCCAGTTAGACCTCCAGACCCCCCCAGTCAGACCTCCCTAGTCAGACCTCCAGACCCCTCCCAGTCAGACCTCCTGACCCCCCATTAGACCTCCATATCAGACCTTAGATTAGACTGTAAAATAATAAAGTAACTTACCTCTCCTGTCACCACTCTCCCTGTCTTGGCTGTCTTCTCTTCTCAGGACCCGTGCTGCAGTCACCTTCCTCCTCCTGAAGCGTCAGGTCAGAGTGCGCTCTGTATGTCCTGAAGCTGCCGACAGCCAGGACACAGCAGTGTGGGCCCTGAGAAGAGCGAGCAGGAAGTGGGGTAAGTATTGTACAGCACTCACAGCGCTTCTCTCCCCCTCCTCCTGCAGACTAGTGAGCACTTCCATTATGGAAGGGCTCACTAGTATTCCCTTTATAAGATGCACTGCATTGCTTCCGTTCTGGCACCCGCCATTGCCCCCCCCCCCCTTCCCCCTTCCCGGGCAGTGTAAGGGCTCATGCACACGACCGTATGTATTTTGTGGTTTGCAAAACACAGATCCACAAAAACAGCGCGTGGCGTCTGTTTTATTTTTTGCTGATCCTTTGTAACACCTGCACTTGTCCGCAAAACGGGCAAGAATAGGACATGCTTGATTTTTTTTTGTGGAATAGAGATGTGGACATAAGGACATGGAATGCACATGGCGTCATTTCTGTTTTTTGTTTTTTCTTCCAAGCCACATTGAAATGAATGGTTCCACATACGGACCTGTAAAAAAGCAGAATGGAAACGGAAGAAAAATACGTTTGTGGGATTGACCCCTAATACTGACAGATTGAATGCAGTACAATAGAACATGTGTTGTACTGCATTGAAACAGGATCAGGCCCTGTTGAAGTCACATAGTGGGACAAAAATAAAAAGTGAACAAAATTGTTTTACAAAAAATAAAATAAAGTTTCAATTTAAAAAAGTGCCCATTTCCAATAGTCATTTAAAAATGTAAAAAAAAAAAATATATAGAAATATTAGGTGATGCCATGTCCGTAAAGACGAGCTCTATAAAAATATCACATGATCTACCCCATCAAGTGATCACCGTAAAAAAAATTATTAAAAACTGAGCAAAAAATGAATAAACACATTTCTTTTGTCAACTTGCCTCACAAAAAGTGTAATATTGAACAATTAAAGATGGTAACAATGACAATGTTCCACAAAAACAACCCTCAAAATAAGACCATCGACACAAAAAATATATGTATATGGCTTTCAGAAAATGGTGATGCAAAAACATGATTTTATTTCCCCCGAAATGCTTTATGTAAAGGTGGTAAAAAAATAAAAAAATACTGTATATATAAAATTGGTATCTTTGTAATTTTACTGACTAGAAGAAAAAATAAACAGCTTAATTTTTCCTGCACAATGTATGCTGCAATAACAAAACGCAAAAAGCAACGAGTTGCTGCCTTTTCTCTTCTGACCTTTGCAGTGTACCCAAAAAGCAGTTTGCATCCACATTTAGGCTACGTTCACACAACGACATTTGTCGCACGACAAATAGGGCACAACTTAATTGCAACATTTGTCGCGCGACAATTTTTATAATGGGAGTCTATGGTGTCGCATTGCGACATGCGACATGCTGCCACTGCAATGCGACAGTCCCAGAAAAACCCATCTTGACTGAATTTTTTGCGAATGTCGTCGTGTGAACGTAGCCCTATGGCTTTTCTGCAGTGAGCAGAACCTGATTAACAATTTTAAAGGGTGTGGTATGTCTCAGATAGCATAAGCTGGGTACAACATATTAGACAATAAGATGCTAAACACTTGAAGTGTCAAAATGCGAATTTCACCCCTTAATAAATACCTTGAGACGCAAAGTTTCCAAAATTTGTTCACTTCTTGAGGGAATTCCATTTATTATTTCACCCCTGAGCCTCTTCAGTTGTCAGCACAAGATGCGTAAATTGCCATTGTGCCTCAAATGCGCATAGTACACTTTTAATCTTGAGCCCTGTGTTTTTTCCAGGCAAAATATTAGGGCTACATGTAGGGGGTTTATAAAACCATGAAGCACAGCCTAATAATAAAAGGGCTTGCTTTTCACAAAGGCACATGCTAGGCGCAACATATTGGGCACTGAAATGCCATTGGAATTTTCACTTTTTACAATCTGCTGTGAATTTTTGAAAAGCACCTGTGGGTTAAAAATGGTCATTACAACAATTGGTACATTTTGTGGGGGTGTGGTTTCTAAAATGGGATCATTTCCTAGTTTTTTTTTTTTTTTTTATTTCACCTTAGAGCTTCTGCAGTTGTCAGCCAGTTGTCAGGGACATAATGAGATATACTGATGTCTCCGCCACAGTGAGTGGCAGGAGATCTTTGAGACTGGCAACATATAGTTTGATTTGACATGTTTACCTTGTGAATCTATAGGCGTCTGTGTTGTTTCTGGTTCTGGCCACACCCTTATCCTCCAGGTGTTGCTATTGTGGTCATTCAACTTTCACTATTTATAGTTGTTTCTCCCACAATGCTGTGTGGTTTATAGCTTCAGTGGGACCTGCGGATAGCTGGTGTTTGGATCTCGGCTGAGTTCCTGGTGCTGCCATAGCTTCTTGGAAGTTAAGTGTTACCTTTCCATTTGTATTTTGGCTTTTCTGTGTGTTGCATTCCCTTGTTGTTTTGTATTAGGCCTTAGGGAGACTCCCGTTCATCCTTCCTTCTGGAGGAACAGGATGTCACATTCCTGTCATGAGTACCAGGGTCCTTTAGGGTTAGATAGGACTTTATATATTCCTGTGTATGAACTCACCTACCTCTGGGGTCTGTTTATACTGGTAGTCAGTCAGTGCTTTGATTAGTTTTTTTACTAGGAGGTGTCCATCTTCCTTCCCTAGTTTTAGGCCTTATTTCCTTTCCCCTTTCCCTCCTATGTTCAGTGTGGGGTTTCATTCCCACACTAGAGTGTGACAACAGTGCTGTATAAATCACCAAACGAGGCCTCAAGCGCTCTCTCTCTTCTGAGCTCTGAAGCGTCCTTCAAAGAGTTTACAACCACATATAGAGTGTTGCCTCATTTAGGAGAGATTGGCTAATAAATTGTGTGTATTTTTTTTTTCTCTTACCCCTTGTGAAAATTTGAAATCTGGGCCTAAAGCAACATTTTCTTCTAAAAGATGCAATTTTTCATTCTCAAGACAAAGCGTTTCTAAATTCTATGAAATGCCTGTTTGTCCAAAGTGCTTACTGCACCCCATTGAAAATTTATTGGGGCCTTCCCGCTTAGGGTGTTTGTAAATATGAAATAGCATCTAAAAGGCATTTCAGCAAAATTTACACTTCAAAAACCATATGGTGCTCCTTCCCTTCGGAGCTGTACCGTGTGGCTACACAGCATTTTATGACCACATGTAGGGTGTTTCTGTAAGCAGAATAATATGTGTAATAAATATTGAGGTGTGTTTGGCTGTTAATCTTTGCATTATTATAGGGAAAATGGATTAAAATGGAAAAAAGTGAAATTTTTACATTTCATCTTCTTATTCCAATTAACAAAGTTTGTAAGATCAGTTTTAAATCATTTGAGCTGTGTAGTTTACAAAATAGGGTCATTTTGGGGCGGTTTCAATTATGTAAACACCACAAAGTGACTTCTAAACTGAATTGGTCCTTTAACTCCTTGCCGACCGCCTCACGCACGGATGCGTCCAGGCGGCGGCAAGTTTGTTCCTTCTGGACGCATCCGTGCGTCATCTCGTGAGAGGCGAGATCTGCTGTGAACGCGCGCGCGTTCACAGCAGAGCGCGGCTCTGCAGTTATACTACAGCCTGCCAGCGATGATCAATCGCTGGCAGGCTGTAAATGTAAAATAAGTTAGATCAAACAGGTACATCAGACGCTGTTTTGTTAACAGCGTCTGATATACCTGCTACCTGGTCCTCTGGTGGTCCCATTTACTGGGATCGACCACCAGAGGACCAGGTAACAATGTAAAGTTGCACCAAAAACTACACTAACCCCCCACCCCCCTCACTTTATAACCACTATTAACCCTTTGTTAACCCCTGATCACCCCATATAGACTCCCTGATCACCCCCCTGTCACTGATCACCCCCCTGTAAGGCTCTATTCACATGTCCATATGTGTTTTGCGGATCCGCGGATCCACGGATCCACAGATCCGTGCCACGGATCCGCGGCGCGGATCCGCAAAACACGGACACCGTCAATGTGCTTTCCGCATTTTGCAGATCCGCATATTGCCAGAACTATATAGAAAATGCTTTTTCTTGTCCGCAATTGCGGACAGGAAAAGGACATGTTCTATATTTTTGCGGAACGGAAGTGCAGACCCGTAAGTGCGGATCCGCAATTCCGGATCCGAGCGGGACAAAGTCTGTCCCCATAGAAAGGAATGGGTCCGCAATTCCATTCCGCAAACAGAATTTCGGACGTGTGAATGGGGCATAAGGGTCCCTTATCACCGCCAGTTAGCTAGCTACTTGTTAGGTAGTTAGCGCCGAGCCCACCGCACCGCAGTCACTGATTTTGGCAGAGATTTTTTCATCCACAATCATTGATGCGAATGAAGAAATCTGTGCCGTTCATTTTTTTTCTTTTTTCAGCCCAGAGGCTGAACGGAAAAAAAAAATCTCATTACCCGTATGCTCAATATACGGAGAATCGCAGAAACTCCTAATGCTGGCCATACGTGTAATGATTGTGGAGACCCTCAAATGCCAGGGCAGTACAAAAACCTCAAATGTGACCCCATTTTAGAAAGAAGACACCCCAAGGTATTCCGTGAGGGGTATGGTGAGTTCATGTAAAATTTTATTTTTTGTCACAATTTAGTGGAATATGAGACTTTGTAAAACAAAAAAAAAAAAAAAAATATCAATTTCCGCTAACTTGTGCCAATTTATTTTTTTTTTCCTGTAAACTCATCATGCCCCTCACGGAATACCTTGGGGTGTCTTCTTTCCAAAATGGGGTCACGTGGGGTATTTATACTGCCCTGGCATTTTAGGGGTCCTAAAGCGTGAGAAATCAAATGCGTAAAAATGCCCTGTGAAATCCTAAGGCCTCTTGCACACGGGCGTCATGTTTGACGCCCGGATAAGATGCGGGTGCGTTGCGGGAATCGCCGCAATTTTTCCGCGCGTGTGCTAACGTTTGTAGTGCGTTGAGCAAGCACGTGAAAAAATCTGCATGCTTGGTACCCAGACCCGAAGTCAGACTTCATCACTGAAGTCTGGTTTCGGGATGAGTATTCTGTATGTGTAATTATTTTCCTTTATAACATAGTTATAAGGGAAAATAATCGCATTCTAATTACAGAATGCAATGTTCCCCGGGCTTTAAAGGGTTAAAAATAATAAAGAGTTAACTTACCTTCTCCCATTGTACGCGCAGAGCCTCAGAACGTCTTCTCTCTGATAGTTTGGATGCTTGAGGACCTGTGGTGACGTCACAGGGTCACATGGTCCAATCATAGAAGCATTTGAGTGGACCATGTGACCCATGTGATCCTGTGACATCATGGCAGGTCCTTCATCCAACAGATGTCGGATGAAGGACCTGCCGTGATGTCACAGGATCACATGGGTCACATGGTCCACTCAAATGCTTCTATGATTGGACCATGTGACCCTGTGACGTCACCACAGGTCCTCAAGCATCCAAACTATCAAGAGAGAAGACGTTCTGGGGCTCTGCGCATACAATGGGAGAAGGTAAGTTAACTCTTTATTATTTTTAACCCTTTAAAGCCCGGGAACATTGCATTCTGTAATTAGAATGCGATTATTTTCCTTATAACTATGTTATAAAGGAAAATAATAACGATCGGGTCAAAATCCCGATCGTATCCTAGCAACCATGCGGGAAAATCGCAACGCATCCGCACATGATTGCGGATGCTTGCGATTTTCCCGCATCCCCATTCACTTCTATGGGGCCTGCGTTGCGTGAAAATCGCAGAATATAGAACATGCTGCGATTTTCACGCAACGCAAAAGTGATGCGTGAAAATCACCGCTCATGTGCACAGCCCCATAGAACTGAATGGGTCAGGATTCAGTGCGGGTGCAATGCGTCCTCCTCACGCATTGCACCCGCGCGGAAAACCACATCTGTTGGATGAAGGACCTGCCATGATGTCACAGGATCACATGGGTCACATGGTCCACTCAAATGCTTCTATGATTGGACCATGTGACCCTGTGACGTCACCACAGGTCCTCAAGCATCCAAACTATCAAGAGAGAAGACGTTCTGGGGCTCTGCGCGTACAATGGGAGAAGGTAAGTTAACTCTTTATTATTTTTAACCCTTTAAAGCCCGGGGAACATTGCATTCTGTAATTAGAATGCGATTATTTTCCCTTATAACTATGTTATAAAGGAAAATAATAACGATCGGGTCCCCATCCCGATCGTATCCTAGCAACCATGCGGGAAAATCGCAACGCATCCGCACATGATTGCGGATGCTTGCGATTTTCCCGCATCCCCATTCACTTCTATGGGGCCTGCGTTGCGTGAAAATCGCAGAATATAGAACATGCTGCGATTTTCACGCAACGCAAAAGTGATGCGTGAAAATCACCGCTCATGTGCACAGCCCCATAGAACTGAATGGGTCAGGATTCAGTGCGGGTGCAATGCGTCCTCCTCACGCATTGCACCCGCTGAAAACCACATCTGTTGGATGAAGGACCTGCCATGATGTCACAGGATCACATGGGTCACATGGTCCACTCAAATGCTTCTATGATTGGACCATGTGACCCTGTGACGTCACCACAGGTCCTCAAGCATCCAAACTATCAAGAGAGAAGACGTTCTGGGGCTCTGTGCATACAATGGGAGAAGGTAAGTTAACTCTTTATTATTTTTAACCCTTTAAAGCCCGGGAACATTGCATTCTGTAATTAGAATGCGATTATTTTCCCTTATAACTATGTTATAAAGGAAAATAATAACGATCGGGTCAAAATCCCGATCGTATCCTAGCAACCATGCGGGAAAATCGCAACGCATCCGCACATGATTGCGGATGCTTGCGATTTTCCCGCATCCCCATTCACTTCTATGGGGCCTGCGTTGCGTGAAAATCGCAGAATATAGAACATGTTGCGATTTTCACGCAACGCAAAAGTGATGCGTGAAAATCACCGCTCATGTGCACAGCCCCATAGAACTGAATGGGTCAGGATTCAGTGCGGGTGCAATGCGTCCTCCTCACGCATTGCACCCGCGCGGAAAACTCGCCCGTGTGAAAGGGGCCTAAAGGTACTCATTGGTTTTAGGGCCCCTTTGCGCATCTTGGCTGCAGAAAAGTGGCACACATGTGGTATCGCCGTACTCAGAAGAAGTAGGGCAATGTGTTTTGGGGTGTATTTTTACATATACCCATGCTGGGTGAGAGAAATACCTCTGTAAATGACAACTTTTTAAAAAAAAATTTATACAAAGTTGTCAATTTACAGCGATATTTCTCACACAAAGTATGGGTATATGTAAAAATACACCGCAAAACACATTGCCCTACTTGTCCTGAGTACGGCGATACCACATGAGTGACACTTTTTTGCAGCCTGGGTGCGCAAAGGGGCCCAAATTCCAACGAGTACCTTTAGCTTTTACATGGCTGCTCACAGTTTAGCCCCGCCCAAAATGCCAGAACAGTACAAACACCCCACAAATGACCCCATTTTGGAAAGAAGACACCCCAAGGTATTCGCTGAGGGGCATAGTGAGTCCGTGAAAAATTTAACTTTTTGTCAAAAGTTAGCAGAAAGGGAGACTTTATGAGAAAAAACAATAAAAAATCAATTTCCGCTAACTTGTGCCAAAAAAAAAAAATCTTCAGTGAACTCGCCATGCCCCTCACAGAATACCTTGCGCTGTCTTCTTTCCAAAATGGTGTCACATGTGGGGTATTTATACTCCCCTGGCAATTTAGGGGCCCTAAAGCGTGAGAAGAAAAATGCGTAAAAATGCCATCCTAAAAGGTACTCATTGGTTTTAGGGCCCCTTTGCGCATCTTGGCGGCAAAAAAGTGGCACACATGTGGTATCGCCGTACTCAGGAGAAGTAGGGCAATGTGTTTTGGGGTGTATTGTTACATATACCCATGCTGGGTGAGAGAAATATCTCTGTAAATTGACAACTTTGTATATATTTTTTTTAAAAGTTGTCATTTACAGAGATATTTCTCACACCCAGCAGGGGTATATGTAAAAATACACACCAAAACACATCGCCCTACTTCTGCTGAGTATGGCGATACCACATGAGTGACACTTTTTTGCAGCCAAGATGCGCAAAGGGGCCCTAAAACCAATGAGTACCTTTAGGATTTCACAGGGCATTTTTACGCATTTGGATTCTCACGCTTTAGGGCCCCTAAAATGCCAGGTCAGTATAAATACCCCACATGTGACCCCATTTTGGAAAGAAGACACCCCAAGGTATTCCGTGAGGGGCATGGCGAGTTCACAGAATTTTTATTTTTTGGCACAAGTTAGCGGAAATTTATATATATATTTTTTTTTTTTACAAAGTCTCTTATTTCACTAACTTGTGACAAAAAATAAAATTTTACATGAACTCACCATACCCCTCACAGAATACCTTGGGGTGTCTGCTTTCTAAAATGGGGTCACATGTGAGGTATTTATACTGTCCTGGCATTTTAGGGGCCCCTAAAGCGTGAGAAGAAGTCTGGAATCCAAATGCGTAAAAATGCCCTGTGAAATCCTAAAGGTACTCATTGGTTTTAGGGCCCCTTTGCGCATCAAGGCTGCAAAAAAGTGTCACACATGTGGTATTGCCGTACTCAGGAAAAGTAGGGCAATAAGTTTTGGGGTGTATTTTTATATATACCCATACTTTGTGTGAGAAATATCGCTGTAAACGACAACTTTTTAAATGTTTTTATACAAAGTTGTCAGTTTACAGAGATATTTCTCTCACCCAACATGGGTATATGCAAAAATACACCCCAAAACACATTGCCCTACTTCTCCCGAGCACGGCGATACCACATGAGTGACACTTTTTTGCAGCCTGGGTGCGCAAATGGGACCTAAATTCCAACGAGTACCTTTAGCTTTTACAGGGCTGCTCGCAATTTAGCCCCGCCCAAAATGCCAGAACAGTAAACACACTTCACAAGTGACCCCATTTCGGAAAGTAGACACCCCAATGTGTTCACTGAGGGGCATAGTGAGTCCGTGGGAGATTTTTTTTTTTTTTACCAGAAGTTAGCAGAAATGGAAACTTTATTATTTTTATTTTTTTCCTCAGAAAGTGTCATTTTCCGCTAACTTGTTAAAAAAAAAGAAATGATACATGAACTCACCATTCCCCCAGCGAATACTTTGGGGTGTCTTCTTTCTAAAATGGTGCAATTTGGGGGGTATTTCTAATATCCTGACATTCTAGCACCTGAAGAAACATGACAGGTGCTCAGAAAGTCAGAGCTGCTTCAAAATGCCAAAATTCACTTTTTTGCACCATAGTTTGTAAACGCTATAACTTTTACCCAAACCAATAAATATACACTTATTGGATTTTTTTTATCAAAGACATGTAGAACAATAAATTTAGAGAAAAATGTATATAGAAATGTAGTTTTTTTTAAAAAAATTTACAACAGAAAGTGAAAAATGTCATTTTTTTGCAAAAATGTGGTTAAATTTTTATTAATAGCAAAAAAAGTAAAAATGTCAGCAACAATGAAATACCACCAAATGAAAGCTCTATTAGTGAGAAGAAAAGGAGGCAAAATTCATTTGGGTGGTAAGTTGCATGACGGAGCAATAAACGGTGAAAGTAGTGTAGTGCGGAATTGTAAAAAGTGGCCTGGTCATTAAGGGTGTTTAAGCTAGTGGGGCTGAATTGGTTAAAAAGTAGGTTTTGGAAGTGATCGTGAAAATTTTAAAAATAGCTTTAAAAATTTAAAGCCTTCTACCAACCCCTTATATATGATGATATTTTAAAAATGATGGCAACATAAAGTAGACATATGGCTAATGTTAACTAATAACTATATTTTCAGGTGTCACTGTATGTCTTAAAAGCAGAAAAAAAATCAAATTTCAAAAATTGCTATTTTTCCCATATTCTCTGTAAATGTTGGATTTTGGGGTAAACAAAGGTGAAACATATTGACTCAGATTTGACACTAACAGGATGTACAGAGTGTAAATAAAAATAAAAAAATAATGGGGCTGCAAAAGATGCGGACAGCACTCTGTGTGCTGTCCGCATCCGTTGCTCCGTTCCATGGCCCCGCAAAAATTATAGATCATGTACTATTCTTGTCCGTTTTGCGGACAAGAATAGGCATTTCTATAATGGGCCATCTGTTCCGTTCTGCAAATTGCGGAAGACACATGGGCGGCATCCGTGTTTTGCGGATTCGCAATTTGCGGACCGCAACATGGCACATTCATGTGCAAGAGGCCTAAGTAAAAGCAATCCAAAGTTATTAAGACATAAGATTTGCAAAAATTTTCCTGGGCCTTAAGAGGAAAACTGTCTCAGTACTGAAGAGGTTAACTAGTCAAATAAGTTAATATAAAACAAAAAATTCTAGAGATGAGCAAACCAGTCAAGATTCGTTTCAGGTCCAGTTCACAAAATTTTTGAAAAAGTTTGGTTTGAGCCCGAATAGAATTGGACCAAACTGAAGTTGCTCCAATTGCTCTGTTACCCCCTATAGCCTCCTAGGATCACAATGACAGCAATAGTCTGAAACTAACATACATAGCTATAGGTAAACGCACACTTGATGGCATTCAAATACAGCGTGTTTAAAAACACTCTGCGTTGGCACATGTGTCCTGCTTTTTCATATTTCAACGCTTTCAAAAATAGTCCCTTATTTGTTTAAACATATGGTGTTATGGGATAATTATTTTTTTTTTTTAAAAAGGGGCTTCAGGGACCAAGCATCCAAAATGTATGCCTTGAAAGAGTTGGAATGCCTGCCCATATGACATGCACAAGAGTTGATTGTCGGAAGAAAAAGTGTCTTGTATCTTTTTCCGTGATTTTATAAATGTAGCTATGCACATCCGCATATTTACCATCATATCGTGCAGGATTTTTTTAGTATCTTTTTCTGTGATTTTTTTTCATAAGTCTTGAAGTAGTGGCACCTTCAGGTGTGAATGCTCTTCTATCCTGGGAGTAGCATTCAGATGCACTTTTGCCCCCTATCTAATAGGCGATCTTGATTAGGTTAATACAGGGATGCTCAACCTGCGGCCCTCCAGCTGTTGTAAAACTACAACTCCCACCATGCCCTTCTGTAGGCTGATAGCTGTAGGCTGTCCAGGAATGATGGGAGTTGTAGTTTTGCAACAGCTGGAGGGCCGCAAGTTTAGCATGCCTGGGTTAATACATATAACTGTGTGGGCTCCTCCTCTCATTGGACGCTGGATGCACATAGAGGTGACTAGGAGCAGCACTATATGTGCAGGGTTTGCTCTCCTGAATGTAGATGCCCAACGGCATAGGTAGGTTTAGAGTAGGTCCTGCCTGACTGACATGGTAAAAGCTGTAACAAAAAAAATAATATAAATAATGGGCAATTTGCTATTTTTGATCAAGTACTCTGATTTGCGTCTAAATAATAAAGAAGATCACGGAAAAATTTAAACGCTTAAAATATGTCAAAAACTTTAATGATATACACTAAAATCGGGTGAGCCCACCTGGGCAATACACATATGGTGTGTCCACTGTAACGGTTATATGTGTGCACATTTGAAGCGAACCAGGCGATGCCGGATCACTGAAAGCTGGCTCACATGTAACCTATGTCAGTTATGGACAGCCTCCGGTGTCAGAAGACAAGAGACCCTGCGCCAACTATAGTGGCAACGATCTCAGTCTGGTCGCTCCCCCAGGGTCTGCACAAATAAGTGACAGGAGCACGTAGCCCTGGTATAGGACGGGACCTGACTGACACCCACCTAGGGTAAGGAGGTAACACCGACAAAGGGGTGCCCATAGAGGGAACCCAAGCCCACAAGACGTTCAGCCAGAGGCGTGAACAAATGGGATCCTCTCAGGAGCGTGCCTACACTGCACAGAGCGTGCACTAAAGAGCACAGTCTGACCGATCCCTCAGTGCATACAACAAAGACGCCATAGGCATGCAGCAAAGGTACAGGACTAGACTGACTGTGAGGTGGAACGCACGGGCACCCAAGGACAAGGACACGAAGAAACTAAAACTCAAGCTCGACACGTTTCATCAATCATCAGGAGCATAGGTACTGAGCGCATGGTAGTGCGCTCCGGTATGGATAGAAACCGTAAAGCGCGCGCTGCCACGGCGCAGTATAAACGTGTAAAGCACCGCCCACTGGGCCGACACTACAGCATCCAATCCAATCGCAAATGGGAAGGGGCGTGGCAAACCATTGTGCATCAACCCGCCCAGGAATGGAAACAGCTCGGAATGCCTGGCAACATTAACACAACGTAGTTGCTATTAACAACATGGGGAAAACACTAAGCGGCCTTTTTAGATAAATAGTGAGGAGGGTCACATATCTGGGATAGCAAGAAATAAGGAGGGACCTCGTTAAGCAATATGAAGAAAAAGTACCAAATCAGAGTACTATGGCATAATATACAGCATGCACTCAACCTCAGAAGTGAAAACTAAAGAAAGCAGGCATAACTGATATGATCATTAAGGCCTGATGGTTGGATAATATGTAAACGAAAAATCCACCGGGCCTCTTTTTGAAGAAGGAAGCGATCAAAATTCCCCCCGCGGGGAGATGGGAGCAGTGTTTCAATGCCTTGAAACCGTAGGATAGATGCATCATTGTTATGACATTTATCGATGTGTCGTATGATTGAAGTATCTCTGCGGTTGCGAACATCGCCCAGGTGTTCCAAAATCCGCCGGCGAAATTCACGCTGCGTCTTACCTACATATTTCTTGCCACAAGGGCAAGTAATAAGGTAAATTAAACCGGAAGTACGGCAGTTCACAAATGACCGTATGAAATAGGTTTTTCGGTT
This sequence comes from Bufotes viridis, assembly GCA_033119425.1. Classification (NCBI taxonomy): domain Eukaryota; kingdom Metazoa; phylum Chordata; class Amphibia; order Anura; family Bufonidae; genus Bufotes; species Bufotes viridis. Next base: position 367,232,210 of record CM065591.1, on the reverse strand, counting down.
ACCTATACCCGTGAAGGTGGTACCTGTTCCAATGATGGGACAGGCGGCGCAGTTCCCGCATCTAAAGGTGCCCGTCAGTCCATGTGACGGCCAAGTTTTTGAAATATTTGATTCAAACAGGCTGTGGACGAGGCGATCCTTTAAGTTACGTCCTCGCCTATATGTGATCAATGGGCTATCCCCCACTAGATGCCTAATATCGGGGTCAGCCTGCAAGATGCCCCAGTATTGATGTAAAATTTGACGTACCTCGACATGAGCAGAATCAAATTTGGCGATGATCCTCATGGGGCCGTCAGTGTCATCCTTAGTTTTAGGATGTAAAAGGGTATCCCGATCACTGTAAACCGCATGTTGGTAAGCAGTTTTAAGAATCCGCCTAATAGGCGATCTTGAATAGGTTAATACATATAACTGTGTGGGCTCCTCCCCTCATTGGACACTGGATGCACATAGAGGTGACTAGGAGCAGCACTATATGTTCAGGGTTTGCTCTCCTGAATGTAGATGCCCAACAGCATAGGTAGGTTTAGAGTAGGTCCTGCCTGACTGACATGGTAAAAGCTGTAACAAAAAAAATTATATAAATAATGGGCAATTTGCTATTTTTGATCAAGTCGTTCCACCCAAAAAAAAAAAAAAAGTAAAAAGTGCTTAAAAAGTTGTATGTAACCCTAATGGTACCGATAAAAATGAAAGCTGTAGATGGAAATAAAAAAAATAAAAAAAATCTATGGATATAAATGCAACACTGCAATTGTGCTGACCTGCAAAATAAGGATGTCATGCCATTTTTAGCACACAGTGAACACATTGTAAATTCAAAACACAAATAACCATGATGAAATTGAGCTTCTTTTTCAGTTTTATCTCTCAAAAATGTTTCTCTCATGTTCTCCAATGTAGGATATGACCAATTAAGTAGTGTCATTATTTAATACAACTTGTCGTGCAAAAGGACAAGTCTTTATCCAGCTATGTGAACAGGAAAAAAAAAAAGGCTCTTGGAAAGCAAAGGGGACAAAACAATTAACACTAGTTGAGTCCTTAAGGGATTGAATATACTTTCTTTTATGCATCTACTGCAGTTCTACTCTCAAGTTTATTATTATTTTTGTTTTTTAAATACGCTTTGCAGACATGGAACCATTTATTTATTAACCAGGTTTTCTACAATGACAAGTTATACAGCAGATATTCTTGTCTAGAACAAACCTGATACAGACAAATGGCTGTGCTCCAAGGGTCAAGTTACATAGAGGGGAACAAATCATCCATGGGATTGTTCCTGAAGTAACACTGTTGTATTTGTAGCCCAGGTACAAAATACCTCCACTTACATCTCTTTCAGGCAACTTACTGAATCTAATGAAGTTGCTAAAGTGTGAAGAAAAGCTATATTTTAAATGACAAGTATTTCCATGCTTCACTAGCACAATTGCTTTCCTCTGCTTAAAAAATGCTTAAAGATGTTTAACATGATATACAAGTTTACATGAAATCTAAAAGAAAGCATATACGCAAATGAATAAACAAATATACCTATCTGTAAGTAAAAAAGATTATAGAAACATAGACTGTGTCGGCAGATAAGAACCATTTGGCCCATCTAGTCTGCCCAATATACTGAATACTATGAAAAGCCCCTGGCCCTATCTTAAATGAAGGATGGCCTTATGCCTATCCCATGCTTAAACTCCTTCACTGTATTTGCAGATACCACTTCTGCAGGAAGGCTATTCCATGCGTCCACTACTCTCTCAGTAAAGTAATACTTCCTGATATTACTTTTAAACTTTTGCCCCTCTTATTTAAAACTATGTCCTCTTGTAGCAGTTTTTCTTCTTTTAAATATTTTCTCCTCTTTTACCGTGTTGATTCCCTTTATGTATTTAAAAGTTCCTATCATATTCCCTCTGTCTCTTATTACTTCCAATACATGTTGACCCACACCATTTCCTGTGACCCACACCTTACGATGAGAGCACCACCCAACCTATACAAGGTACGGACAAGTCCTGTGGGATCCATGCCTGGTTGATTTTAAAGAACGCGAGCTTGTCCACGTTGGCTGTGGACAGACTGCTGCGTTTGTCTGTAATGACGCCCCCTGCCGTGCTAAATACACGTTCAGACAATACACTGGCCACAGAGCAGGCCAGCACCTCCAAGGCATAAATGGCAAGCTCTGGCCATTTGGAGACCCAGAAGTTGAATGGGGCAGAACCATCAGCCAGTACGTGGAGGCGTGTGCACAAGTACTGTTCCAACATGTTGTTCAAATGCTGCCTCCTGAAAACACGTTCCCCGCTGGTGGTGCAGTTTGCTGTGGCGCGGTGACAAAACTTTTCCACATCTCGGCCATGCTAACCCTGCTGTCTGAGGAGCTGGTCGTGACACAGCTGCGTTGGCAACCTCTTCCTCCTCTGCCTTTGCCTTGTGCTTCCACTTGTCCCCCCGTGTCAGTTGGGAATGCCCTCAGGAGCACGTCTACCAGTGTGCGCTAGTAGTCGCACATCTTCCTATCACGCTCCAGTGCAAGAATTAAGGTGGGCACGTTGTCCTTGTACTGGGGATCCAACAGGGTGGCAACCCATTAGTCAGGTAAAGTTAAAATGTGGGCAACTCTACTATCATTGCTCAGGCATTGCAGCATGTAGTCGCTCATGTGTGCCAGGCTGCCCAGAGGTAACGATAAGCTGTCCTCTGTAGGTGGTGTATCGTCCGTGTCCTCCGTATCCCCCCAGCCACCATCCAGTGATGGCCATGAGCTGCATTGGGTGCTGGGTGGGTATTTCCTCCTTCTCTCCAATGTTTTGGGAAATGGACAGCTGAATGCTGCCGTGTGACATGGTGGAGATGCTTGGTGATGGTGTCATATGTGGTGATGTTGGTGGAACATCCTCTGTTTGCTGGTCGCCAGGTGCCACGGTGACGCCAGAGTTGGAGGGAGAGGCCGAGCCAGCAGCAAAAGAGGGAGCAGGAGGAGCATGAGAGAGTTCCTTGTTTTTAAGGTGTTTACTCCACTGAAGTTCATGCTTTGCATGTAGATGCCTGGTCATGCAGGTTGTGCTCAGGTTAAGAACGTTTATGCCTCGCTTCAGGCTCTGATGGCACAACATGCAAACCCTTTGTGTCTTGTCGTCAGGACATTGTGTGAAGAACTGCCACACCAATGAACTCCTTGGAGCAGGCCTTGGTGTGCTCGGTGCCTGGGTGCGGTGGACAGTAGCAGGCTTATTGTCTCTGGAACGGTGGCTGCGCTTTTGCACCCTGCTCCCTCTTTGCTGTGCTGTTGCTTCTGTGCAACCACCACCTCTTCCTCAGAACTGCACGCCTCACTAGCACGACCTTCAGTCCAGTCTGGGTCTAGGACTTCATCATCCTCTACATCATCTTCTACCCATTCATGACCCCTGCCCTCCTTGTCGGTCTGCACATTTCAGAAAGCCACAGCAGTTGGCTTTGTTTCGTCATCATCAGAGACGTTTTGTGGCGGTATTCCCATGTCCTCATCCTGCAACAAAAGTGGTTGAGCATCAGTGCATTCAATGTCTTCCTCTTCTGGGGCAGGGCTAGGTGGATGGGCCGGGGAAACCCTATCAACAGAGTCATCAAAAAGTATGAGACTTTCCTGCATGATTTGGGGCTCTGACTGCTTGGCTGATTTGCAAGGGGGTGAGGTGGAAGACTGATGGGCATGGGCTGCAGGTGCCAACTCTGAGCTTTCTGCAGAGGACTGGGTGTTAGATACTATGAAGGAACTGAAGGCACTGTCAGCCACCAAATCTACTATCGCCTGTACATGTTCTGGCTTCACCATCCGTAGAGCGGCATTTGGGCCTATCAAATAACGCTGCAGATTCTGTTGCCTGCTCGCACCAGAGAAAGGTGTTTGACTTGGAGAGGTAGTTGGTGCTGAACAGCCACGTGCTCTTCCCAACAACAGGAGCTCCACCAACACCACCACGACCATGCCCACGTCCCTTATTTGATGTTCTCCTCATTATTTGTATTCACCCACCAACCTGAAAGATTGGTCTCTCTCCGATGTCAATTTACCTGCCACTAGTCGACAATTGCGTTCGCTAAGGCAGTGCCCGTGTCATAAAAATGCTCTGTGGACCCCAAATAATATTTTTTGTGCCCAAAATACACTGATTCTCAATTTCTATGCGGAAATGTAAATTATTTTTTTGGTACGCTCTATGAACAAGTGGTTTGTGGAACAAGAACAAGTATTTTTGTAACAAAATAGAGAAAATTTGTATTTGTATGTATGCTCTGTGGATCAGGATTACCACTTTTTTTGTCAAAAAACATACACTTATGCTGTATTTCACAGTTGCAATGTCAAATTGGTGGTTGGAATGTGTATTTCAGATTGTTTGGTGGACCTTGAATAAAGTTTTTTTTCTATAAAAAACAAAGAAGCACTATTTCCCTGCAGAAATATAAAATATGTCGTTGGACGGTGTATGCAGATCTGTTTTGTTGAAAAGGAATACGGTTTTTCCCCCAAAATTACACGGATTCTCTATTTCACCGCAGAAATTTCCAATATATATTTTGGAGGTATAAAATAGGCTTGGTGGATCAGGATGACCGCTTTTTTTTAACTAAAATACACTGATGCACTAGCTGAAATGGAATATACGGTTTAGTGCATAGTATACAAAAGTGCTCTGTGGCACCACAGATCCCAGGTTAGACAAATGGACTATGTCACCCCTTACATACAAGGGCAATATAGGGCAATTTTTTTTTTCATTCACTGAGCTACAAAATAGGATTAGGCTGATGTACCTGGCTGGCTAGCACACATGCATTACACTGCAGTGGCTAATATGGCTGCCGAGCACCACCTCAGTAACAGATGGATTAAAAAAAAAGATTTCCCTTGCAGTGGCTGGGTACAGAAATGTCGGATTGCTGAAGCTCCCTCCCTCTCTATTTGCTGTATCTTGTGGATTAAAGTAGCACAGGTTCTTGTGATTCAGGTGATTTCTGCCCTATTCTGCTCCTGATCGCAGCACCAACATCCTCTCCCTAAGCTCAAATCAGCAGAGTGACGTGCAGCAGTGCGTGACTCCAGCTTATAAAGAGGCTGGGTCACATGCTGCACTCAGCCAATCACAGCTATGCCATTAGTAGGCATGGCTGTGATGGCTTCTTACGGCAAGAAGTTAAACGCTTGCTGATTGGCTGCTGTGCAGCCCTTCAGAAAGCGGGAAGAAATCGCCGAACCTACGGACCCGAACCCAAACTTTTTTTAAAATTTTCGGGTTCGGATCCGTGTCCCAAACACCACAAAATTCTGTACGAACCCAAACTATGCAGTTCGGGTTCGCTCAACTCTATTCACAGCTATAAGGATTTCTACAAACGGTATATTGCACCCCTATTTCACTGTCCATACTTTAGACATAAAACACATTACCCCCATTAGTGTTCTTAGATCAACATAAAACTCTTTGGTGATCTAAGTTTGGTTCAGTAGAACCACAGAGGACAATGTACTGCATATATAATGCTCTAGGGTATGCAACCAATGTCCACTCAGGGAGGTCTGACTGCTGTGACCCGTCCAATCACTTGAAATAGTAGAAACAGCTCTAGTAAAGTAAGGATACTTCCACACTTGTGTTAAAGTTTTCCGGCATTGAGGTACAGGGGCTCAATCCCGCAAAAAATGCTTCACTTTTATCCTAATGCATTCTGAATGGAAAGCACGTCGGCGCTGCCATGCACTTTGGCAGACAACGACAGGCTCAAGGACTGGCCCACTTTCTGTTCTACATGTGTGTGCAGGTCTGCTACTGCCGTTTTGACAAAGAAATGTCAGCTTTGGACTCTCCACCTCGGCTCGGCACAAGCCATCAGTTGTCTGAAAGGTGCAGAGTCCACCACTTGGAAAGGGAGGGACTGCAGCACCAGCAACTTGGACAGGAGCACATTCAGCTTCTGCGCCGTTGGATGCGTGGACGCATACTGTTGTCTCTTGGCAATCGCTTCGGGGACCGATTCCTGACGGAATGACTGATGAGGAGTAGGAGCAGGAGCATCAGGATCGGTAGATGATGGGAAGGACAGACCGCTACCTTCGGCTGAGGTGGTGGAGCCTTGACTGCCTGAAACCGGGTGCATGGCACTGGGTGATGCAGAGGTTGCTGCAGTAGGCTGGAACACTACATTAGAGCCACGGAGCCACTAACTGGGCTTCACTGTAACGCAAGAAAGGCAATTAGGCCCTAATTTTTTTCTACTAAGAGAGATGAGCAAAATTCTCAAAAATTCGATTCGGGTCGTTCAACAAATTTTCTGAAAAAGGTTTGCTCCGATCCCAATATATTCATGGCGAATCATGCTAAAAAACGGCAAGGTGACATAGTGTGGACAAAAGACTGTGAGCACAGATTGTTGAGAAAGATGCAGATGGAAAGTTATCTGTAGAGCTGTATGACGGTAACCTGCAGATTAATGCTGCCCTCAAAAGCTGTGTTTATCGGTTCCAAAACCTAAATTAGATTGTGTAGCGGGTGATCAGTCCAAGACCTTCAAGCAGCAGCATGATACCACAGATTGGCAAGGTGACACTGTGGAGATGGCAGCATGAGTAGACCACAAAGTGGCAAGGTGACATAGTGTGGATCTGAAAGACTGGGGGCACAGATTATTGAGAAAGATGCAGATGGAAAGTTATCTGTAGATCTGTACAGCGGTAACCTGCAGATTAATGCAGTCCTCAAAAGCAAGTTGGGTTTGTCGGTTCCCAAACTTAAATTAGATCATGGGGCGGATGATCAGTCCATGACCTTCAAGCAGCAGCACGATACCACAGATTGGCAAGGTGATATAGTGTGGAGATTTCAGCACGAGTAGGCCACAAAGTGGCAAGGTGACATAGTATGGAGATGGGTGGCAATACTAATACTTGCTGAAGATGTTTTGTGAAAGAAGGAGCACTTGGCATCAGTTGTTTGGCATCAGGCAGGTAACAGCATCAGAATAGTAGCTGAGACAGGTAACCAGAAGAAAACAATCTCTTGTCAAAATGTTGGTGTGGTGCCATGAATGATCTAGTCTGATACATCAGGAATTGGTGTGTGGAAATCCTGGCTGATCCATGCCTGAATCATCTTGATCCAATGTCCCAATATGTGCATTATGTGGCCACTTTAAACTCTTGCTAAATGTCATATTAAATGCATTGTGGTATCATTCTGTAGTTCCTTTTAACAGTCTGGCAGTGCCATTTACCTTTTTTCGCTCCTATATATAGCTGGGGGGGGGGGAAAGTTAGTGTGTCCGATGTTGAAGAGATGAGGAACTTAATGGAGGAGGTGGGAAAAAAAATTCCGCCAAGATATTTCAATAGAAATTTTACAGCATATAAAAATTTTACAGCATATAAAAGCAGCGCTTAACACAGAATAGAAGATTTTTAACGCCAAAATACTTCAATACAGACTTTCGTGCATATAAAAGCAGCGCTTAACGCAGAATACGAGATGTTTTCTGAAGTGAACAGGATGTAGCAAAGGAAGTTGGTACGCGATGGAAGAGCGAGACGCGGACCTCGTGCGGTTTCTGTGCTGTAGAATAGTCCCTGTGGTATCGAGTAAGCAATACTGCAGATAGATGTGGGCTGGCGTGAAGTATTTTACATTTTTGTGCAGGGTTGGTGCATAGTGTATTCACCTGTATTGGTGCGCCGCAATTATGGACATCGTCACGCAAGTGCGCAGTGTGTGAAAGGTAAATACAAAATTTCAACATTACACAACGTAATTAAGTCTATACCGTAAAAAAGTACTTTCCCACATATAACTGCAGCGTTCAATGCTGAATATATCTTTATTTTTGTACAGAAATACGACACTTAAGGCTTTACTGCATTTATAACTGCAACAGTGAACGCTGAATATTTTTTTTTATTTTTCTAACGATATATGTGAATGAACTTTTTCCAAGATATAAGTGCACCAGCAAATGGCAAATGTATATTTCTTTAAATATTGCAATACGCCAGTTAGGGTGGGTTCACACTAGTGTTAGGGATTCTTTTATGGCTTTCCGTTATAACGGAAAATAACGTAATCCATAAGATGGAAGGACGGATCCGTTCTTCTGCCCATAGATTTGTATTATGACGGAATGCAAAACGGAATGCCTTTTAATAGCTTCCGTTTTGAATTCTGTCTGGGCATTCCGTTATTTTCCGTTATAACCATGTTATAATGGAAAACCATAACGTTATCCAGTGACGTACCTACCAGGGAAGCAGCTGCTTTGGGTCCCGGGCTGACAAGGGACCCTGAGCAGTAGTAAACAGTCAGACTGGCCACACCCCCCTCTACACTCACTTCACTGCTCTAGACTGTCCTCTGAGCAGAGCAGGGAGCTAAGCCCCGCCCATCAGCACGGACCATTAATAGAGGAGCCTGGCTGCTTAATAGTGCAGCCAGAGCTCAGTACAGTGTGCTACAGGAAGATACTGTCTCCCCTCCCTCTCCTAACTATTAGTACAGCTTAGCTTCTGCTACAGAGATTGCTCTGTAGTCGGCAGTAACAGGAGGGAGAGGGGAGACTGAATACTGACAGGAAGTGCTGCAGAGAGAAGAGCCTGTGCCTGTCACTCTCAGGAGCCCATACATTCCAGGATTATCCCTGCCAACATTAGCTGTCCTGCATCTCCTCTGCTGTCCTTTGCCCCCTCCCCAGCTGCATTCATCTGCTGTCCATTCAGAGCTCCCCCCCCATCATATCCTGTGGGCCCCCTACTTATCTGATGCCCTGCCCTCTAGGCCCCCTGTCCATCTGATGCCACAGTCCTCTGGGCATCCATGTGTAGCTTGGGGACACCAGCATGAGGCCTGAATGGGGACTGGAAGATCACGGAGCAGCGGGGAGCAGGCAAGTATGGTTTTTTCAACAACTGTACAATGCACCACTAGTTCACATCACATTTTTGTCCCACATTTAAGGCTGGGTTCACATCATATTTTTCCCATTCGTTTAACATATACAAAAAACGTATTCGGATGCCTCATACTGATGCCATGACGGTGACATCCGTTCACCATAGAGTTTCATTGTAAAAAAAAAAAAAAAAAATTTCTTTTTTTTTACCGGATTGTGTATCGTGTACATCATAGTCCAGTAAGAGCACATGTATGTTAAAGAATCAAATGCCACTGTGACGCCTGCCTGCCCGTTTAAAAATTAGCTGTGGGGCGCAGTCATTTCTAGCTACGCCACTGGTTACCAGGGGCTCAGACCATGGGGACAGACTACAGTCCCGCTGTCAGCCCTGCAGCAATACATAGAATGGGCGCAGGGGTGTGTAGTGTGACGTCATGTTCACCTCTCCGGGTATACCCAGGAAAGCACAATTCTGCAAAAAGGACATGTTCTGTCTTTTGGTGGAACGGAAGTGCGGAATGGAACCCCACGGAAGCACTGCGTAGTGCTTACGTAGTGTTCCGTTCCGTGATTCCGGTTCGCACCCTTCCGCATCTCCGGATTTGCGGAATGCACAGGAAGGGTGCCTATTTATTGCTGATCCGCATATGCGGTCCGCAATACGGAATGGCTGGCCCCTTTCATACAAACGATACGGGTTGGCTCCAGATGCGTTCAGGGTGCATTCAGTGAAACTTGCACCATTTTTCAAGCAAGTTCAGTCAGTTTTGTCTATGATTGTGTTCGGTGTTTTTTCTGCGCGGGTGCAATGTGTTTTGATGCGTTTTTCATGCACGTGATAAAAACTAAAAGTTTACAAACAATATCTCCTAGCAACCTAGTGGTGAGCGTGGTGACGTCGGCGCAGGTCCTGCTGAATGTAGATAGAAGATTTCTATCTTCATTCAGCAGGACCTGCTCCGACGTCACCACGCTCACCATGTTGTGAGCGTGGTGACGTCACCAAAGGTACTTTTCCTGCCAGGTCCTGAAAGAAGACAAGCCGGGCTGCACAATCAAGTGGATGAGGTGAATAATTAAATATTTTAATATTTTTTAACCCCTCAAGCCACAAGTTACTTAGCATTCTGTATAAGGAATGCTATTATTTTCCCTTATAAGGGAAAATAATAAAGTTTGGGTCCCTATCATCTCCTAGCAACCATCTGTGAAAATCGCAATGCATCCACAATACTTGTGGATGCAATACGATTTTTAAGCGGCCCCATTCACTTCTGTGGGGCCTGCACTACGTGAAAAACGCAGAATATAGAGCATGCTGTGATTTTTACGCAACGCACAAGTGATGCATGAAAATCACCGATCATGTACACAGCCCAATTGAAGTGAATGGTTCAGGATTCAGTTCAGGTGCTATGCGTTCACATCACACATTGCACCCGCGCAGAAAACTCGCCCGTGTCAAAGGGACCTAAGACTTTGACAGGGCCCCCACAACAGTATGATAGAATGACACTACATGACAGATAGGGTGTATATATATATATATATATATATATATAATAGTAAAAGGATGGCGTGGCAGCCTGGTCTGGTCTAGATCGTGACTAGCCAAAGGAGTGGGGTTTACACAGGGTGGGAGGGGGGGGGGGCGTACAAAAATTTGCTGTGGGGCCCAGTCACCTCTAGTTACGCCCCTGATGTAATCCCTAATGCTAGTGTGAACCAACCCTAACGGCTTTACCAGATATAACTGCAACAGTGAACTGAGAAAATATTTTTCTAGTAGTTCTGAAATAAGGCCAATCTACTCTTTCCACTATTAGGTATAGATGATTAAATCTAATAGTCTGACACATTTGAATCAATTTCTTGACCCCGGAATGTCCACAGTTAGCAACATTTTATTGTTTGACAAAAATTCATAAGGGACTTTCTCCCCTTGTATCCAGCATCAACTCCCTCATATATCATTGCGGTATCTATCTTGACAACGTCCTATGTAGTTTAATTTGGCAATTACCATCTTTCACCAGGGACACCATGGATTTTCTCTGGAGAATCGAAACCGTAACTGTTGAACCTAACAGCCTGTTAGCAAGTATAGACGTAGAGTCTTTATACACGTCAATCCCACATGATAGGGTCATTGGGGCAACAGCCTACTTTCTAAATACCAGGGGAACACAATTCTATACTCACAATGAGTTCATTTTGCGACTTCTGGAGTTTACCCTTACCCACAAATATTTTCTATATAGCGGGTCGTTCTACCACCAGCTCAGGGGGGCGGCGATAGAGAGCCCATGCGCGCCATGCTACGCCAATCTCCTCCTGGGCTGGTGGGAGGACAAATATGTCTTTCCGGACCAACATCAATGGTGGAATAGCCATATTACATTCTGGACCCGCTATATAGATGATGTCTTCCTTATTTGGGAGGGCCGTGTCTCTGCATTTTGGGAATTTATCGGAATACTCAACCAAAATGATGTAGGTTTGAGTTATACCTTTGAAATCCAGACGCACCAAATTACCTTTTTAGATATAATTGTGAAAAAAAACGGAAGGGACCCTGAGTACGTCTATACATCGGAAGCCAACAGCGACAAACAGTATTTTACACTGGGGCAGCCATCACCCACCAGCAGTCAAGAAAGATATACCAAGGGGGCAGTACCTGCGGGTCGCAGAAACTGCTCCAATAGTAATAACTTTTATGTGGAGTCTAAAAAACTACAGAATAGACTTAGACAAAGAGGATATCCACAGAATCTCCTCAAGGAGTCCTTTAAATATGCAGAGACAAGAAAAAGAGAGGATCTACTTGTACCAAAGTCAAAGGACAGGTCATGTGAGCGCCTTATACGCCATATTTCCACCTTTGATACTGCCAACAAGGAGATAGTGTCAATATTAAAATCACACTGGCCAATACTTACAATGGACTCGGATTTGACCCAGGTGATTAAGGCATACCCCCAGATTACCTACAAAAGAGGCAGGAGTCTGAGGGATCGGCTAGTCCACAGCCATTATGAGGGTCCCAAAAAAGAAGGGACATGGCTCGATCGTAAGCCTATTGGTGTCTATAGAAGTGGGACTTGTAAGGCCTGCAAATACATCAATATGAACAAAACAGTGACGTGTTCAGCAACAGGTGTTCCTTTTGCAGTTAGAGATTTTACAAACTGTAAGACCATTGGTGTAGTCTACATTTGCAAATGTACCTGTCCGAGGGATTACATTGGTAAGACCAAAAGGGAACTAAGGAGGCGAATTTGCGAGCATGTCAATGATATCCAAAAACAAAGGGATACTCCTGTTGCTGTCCACTGTAAGGAATACCATAACAACAATCCTGGGTCAATACGCTTCTCGGTCCTTGAAGTGGTACCTCTCACCGAGAGGAGGGGCGACTGGGACAAGAAGATCCTACAAAAAAAGGACAAATGGATCTATAGGTTCCGATCCCAGTCGCCCCTTGGTCTCAACGAAAGACTTACATATACTTGCTTTATGTGATATTCTTATCTTATTAAAATGTCTTCTAGTGAAGTATGCTATGCCTAACTGACCTTATCGGTGCGCAAAGCACCATATCACAGACTGATATATATCTATCAGCCTTATCAAACCTGGGTCTTGCATCCCCCTTGGAGGGGTGGAGCATGACCTTTTCAATCTTCTCTTTATCAATATAATATGAAATGTTGACACTCTACTTCTCTGTAACACGTCTAGGACTAACATGTATCCCCCTTCCGGCGCCTTTTTTTTCATAAAGATAACTGATTAACTACACAGCGTCTATATTATATCTAGGGCTGTGTATTTTTTAGTAATCAGCATTATCTGCACAAGTGCGCAGCGATTGCGGTCCATCATGCGCTTCACCGCACTGGTAGCTTCCAAACCGGAAGTAGAGGTCACATGCAATACCTATGCGGTCCATTATGCGTTCCACCGCACCGGAAGTATACATCATGTGATGCGCTACAGGATGCGTTCCAAATTATGCTACGCTTCCGGTGGCGTCTGATTCACGATAGTGAGCATGCGCACGGCGGGATAACTTAAATAGAGGCCAGTTAGTCCTGGTGTTTGTAGCTTCTCAGGCATGGGACAATATTGTGGTTATCCCTGTAAGTAAGCAATCTTATTACTGATCTGAGCCTAACTGTTTATAGCCATTGCTGATCATGGCTTCATGTTATTTTTAGGCTTATAACAACAGGATTTGAAGAACTTGACCGTCACCACTGCCCAAGGATATCTTTCTGAGAGCTAAGTACCTCTTATCTGTATCTTACTTATCTATTTGATGTTCCATTCTGACTACCCCCTGATGAACCTATAAAGCCATAGGTGAAACGCGTTGGGGTCTTTTTGTATGGTTGTATGTATGAGTAGGGGCCAGAATTTTATACCGGTGTTCTAACCGGATGTATCTATCTGGTACCCACAAGTTGTTATATCTGAACGTCCAAACTGTCTTGTTTCTGATACATATCTCAATTTGAGGGTTTTAACAGGGAATTTACAGGTTTAGGTTTGGGGACAGGGAGCCTCCACCTTCAGGTGAAGAATAGGGCCATTGTAGGACTATATAGATATCTGCATCATTGTGAATGGCTCACCTTCTTTCCTCCTACCTATTCCTGTTTTTCTGTAGGATGTCTATGGGAGTAATGTTCCCTAATTAGGCTATAATTGATCTAATACAGTGTATTATTTAATGGTATATTTATACCCGTACCCGGTGTATTTAAAATTAAAGGTATATCTTTTAAAAGTCACGTATAAAATATGGACAATCTACTCTTTCGCCAGAAATTACTGCAACACTGCAGTGTGCATATATTATGCTTTTTTTTAAGAAATCAAGGCCAATATGCCCTTTCACCAGAAATTACTGCAACAGAGCAGTGTATATATTACGCTTTTTTTCTGAAACAAGGCCAATATATGCTTTCACCAGAAATTGCTGCAAATAATTTTGGCGTGAACAACAACAGCGACCTACGTATATATATTTCTTATATTGTATTGAAATAGGCCACTAAATGATATCAGCGAAGTTAACAGCAAAAGTGACTGGTGTACATATTTATCTTTTTTCACATATATAAAAGCCACTAAGGCTTTTCAACAAAGCACTTGCATGGTGCACCCCAATAACTAATTGCTGGAATGACAGAGACGGGTATTATAAGACTATCTGGATCCCCATGTAATGTTTCACTGCACTTGCAAATCGCTAGTTTTCACAAGGAGGAATTTACTATAATTCCCCCTACTAGCATCTGCACACGTCTATCCCTGACTGTGAAATGATTCCTCCTCTCACTTAGTTTTTCTTTCACTGACATTCTCCCTAGCACCTGCATACACGTCTGATGGCCGCCATATTTATAGGGCTTTGACATCACCGGGCTGGCTGGCTCTTGATTGGCTGCATACATGATGCCTTCCCAGAGTTCCTTGCCCCATGTCCTCACATGTGTAGCTGCCATTTTAGACGCCATTATAGGAAATAAATAAAGTGATTAGTTACAACGAAGTGCGAGGAAATTCGCATTCATTCAGAATCAAATTTTTCATGACATTTGTAACAAATTTTACTTCGTCAGCTTCGAATTGCACATCTCTACTTTTAAACAACACAAAAGGCTTTTCAACAGATAAGTGCAACGCTGAATGGAGAATACATTTTTATTTTGCTAATACATGGCAAACAGGCCTTTAGAATATATCACTGCACCACAAAACGGCAATTAGGCCCTAATTTTTTTAAACTATTACACAAAAGGCTTTTCAACAGATAAGTGCAATGCTGACTGGAGAATATATTTTTATTTCGCCACTAATACACGGCTTCAGGGCGTCCTAATAGATCCCTGCACCGCAGAACGTCAATTAGGCCCTAAGTTTTTTTTCTCATTACACAAAAGGCTTTTCAACAAATAAGTGCAATGCTGAATGGAGAATATATTTTTATTTCGCCACTAATACACAGCAAATGGGGCTTTAGAATATATCACTGCACCACTGAGCTGCAAAGATTTTTTTTCCTTTTCCACTAATACATGGAAAAAAGGGCTTTAGAACAGATAACTGCACCACTGAACAGCAAATATATTTTATTTTTGCCATTAATACATGACAAAAAGGGCTGTAATTTTAGCACTTCACCACACAACGGCTAATAAGCCCTTTTTTCCCACTAATAAAAGCCAAAAAAAAATGCTTTAGAACATATAACTGCACCGCACAAGGGCAAATAAAATGCAGAAATATTTCCTTGTAATAAACCCTGTTAATGTCTTTATCAAACAGCACTTGCACCCTAATAAGAACGGTTTGCTGGAATTACAGAGCTGTATAATGGCAATTTGGATCCCCAGTAAGTGCAGCAAGGTGTAATCGGATTGTTCCTTTTACCCAGGCTGTCACCCCCCCTACTGACTCCTGTTAAACATAAATGCTGGTGGAATGATTCCTCCTGATCTTTTCCCTACACCTTGAATAATCTTACCCTGCATTTGTAAATCGTTTTTTTTTTTCACCTCAATCAAGTCTTTCCTATCACTGTCCCTAGCAACTGCAGACATCTCTTCCTGCACTAAGTACACTGGAAAATGGCAGAATCTAAGATGGCTAACGCTATTTATAGGGCTGTGAAACCTAGGGGTCTCAATGTGGAGTTCAAAATAGGGTGATGAGAGAGTGCTTCACTCCTGTGCCGTGATGATCCATCTCCTTTATCGGACTGGTGTAATATGTATTTGATTTGTTCTTTTGCTGACATGATTTGTAATTTTTCTTTTTATAGATTTTTTTCTCAAGTGATATTAATTGGACACTCTTGCTGGACTTTGTACGGAACCACGATCAACGTTCCCATGGACATATATAAAAATTGCCTGCAACTGCATGTATTATGCTACTTCATGATATTTTGATTCCACTGATAGGGGTACTTACCGTTTGGTGGTCACTTCTGTTGAAGTAAATTAGACCCGCCTGCTGTGTAATGTAATTTTGATTTTTTAGGGCCAGTACATGGGTGACATGGCACTTCACTATAATCGGTGGTTTGCCTGGTCCCGTGTTGTATACAAGGTAACCCTTTGGTTGTGATGGATGGGCTCCACACTCTCCACATGAAATATGGAGCGTGTACCTTGACACAAAGAGATATGCTGCACTTCGGCTGTGTCTCCTAGCAACCTGGGTTTACCAACAACAGGATGGCTAGTATGAATGGGTGAGTAATGTGACGTCGAATGTGGGCGGTATTAGTTTAAATGAGACATGCGCTCTGTACATGTATGGGCCCTTCGGCCATGTTTGAAGTGGGCTTTGCAGTTTGCACGCTGATTGCGTCTCTCACGCGACGTTGACGTCACCTTCTCACCGCTGACCTTGCTGGAGGTATCACGTGATGTATAATTGTGTACGCATGCGCTTCAACACACATGGGACGCTGACCTCGATACTCAGTACATTATCGCATGAGAGATTGCCTATGTTTTTAATTACACTAATTGATTTCACCTTATTTACATTTATGGGCACTAATTGTTGACTATGGTATAGTCAAATAATAACATTTTTTATATATAATTTTGCAAATATGGATTTGTATATGACGAGATTGACATTAGCACTTGGCACTTTATGCACTTATGAATTTTCTATGTACAAGCACTTTATTGTGTGAACTATGAATTGTAATTATATAATTAGCACTTTAATTGTTACCTTTATAGACCACACTAAATGCATTGTAACAAATGGCTTGACAAAGACTGCATTGAGCAGTCGAAACGTTGCTATCACTGGGATAATAAATCATCTACACTTTTGGAATTTGGAGTGCTGCCGTCTTTCTGGATCTAACATGGACTTTGTTGTAGTGTTGAGCGCGAATATTCGAATTTCGAATTTTTATCGCGAATATTGCAACTTCGATAATTCGCGAATATTGCGAATATATCGCTATATATTCGCAATTTCGAATATTCGTTTTTTTTTTTTTTTTTACTTGTTAATTCTTGTTGCTCTCTGGTTGTCTTCCCAGTTCCCACTTCCCAAAAGCTGTTCTTACCTGTCCGGAGGATTTCTGGCTCCCTGCCCGCTTCAGTCATTGCCCGTTGCCGCTTCTGCTGACTTCCCATGCTGACTTCCCAACGCCTCCATGCTAAAATGTACTGTCGGATGTGAGAATCACGATCTCACAAATTTGACTAAGTTGTAATCGCAATGCGATTAATATAACCTGAATTATTCGCATTGCAATATTCATTCTATTCTAGCAATACAACCATTAGGAACTTAGCTCTAAGATCAATTCGCAACGCGAGTATATGTTCGCCTCGCGAATGAAACTTAGAGCTAGCTGAGTTCCTAATAGTGGTATTGCTAGAATATAACGAAGATTGAGAATATAGTGCTATATTCGTGAATTCGAGATATTCTCAATCTTCGTTCTATTTTAGCAATACATCCATTAGGAACTTGGCTCTAAGATCAATTCGCAATGCGAGTATATGTTCGCCTCGCGAATAAAACTTAGAGCTGAGTTCCTAATGGTTGTATTGCTGGAATAGAACGAAGATTGAGAATATCTCGAATTCACGAATATAGCACTATATTCTCAATCTTCGTTATATTCCAGCAATACAACCATTAGGAACTCGGTCAGCTCTAAGTTTCATTCGCGAGGCGAACATATACTCGCATTGCGAATTGATCTTAGAGCTGCGTTCCTAATGGATGTATTGCTAGAATAGAACGAAGATTGAGAATATCTCGAATTCACGAATATAGCACTACATTCTCTATCTTCGTTATATTCTAGCAATACAACCATTAGGAACTCAGATCTAAGTTGTAATCGCAATGCGAATAATACAGGTTATATTAATCGCATTGCGAATGAAACTTAGAGCTGAGTTCCTAATGGTTGTATTGCTAGAATATAACGAAGATTGAGAATATAGTGCTATATTCGTGTGATATTCGTTATCTTTGTCAATTCTAGCAATACAAGTTACAACCATTAGGAACTCAGATCTAAGTTTCATTCGCGACGCGAATATATATTCGCGTAAAATTCGCAATATATAAAATTATGACGAATATTCGATTTCGACGAATATTCAATCGAATATTCGCGAAATATCGCGAAATCGAATATGGCACCTCCCGCTCATCACTACTTTGTTGTTGGTCCTTGACTGGATTTGTATATATATATATATATATACACACTCACCTAAAGAATTATTAGGAACACCTGTTCTATTTCTCATTAATGCAATTATCTAGTCAACCAATAACATGGCAGTTGCTTCAATGCATTTAAGGGTGTGGTCCTGGTCAAGAAAATCTCCTGAACTCCAAACTGAATGTCAGAATAGGAAAAAAAGGTGATTTAAGCAATTTTGAGGGTGGCATGGTTGTTGGTGTCAGACGGGCTGGTCTGAGTATTTCACAATCTACTCAGTTACTGGGATTTTCACGAACAACCATTTCTAGCAGCAAAGCATCTGTGAAGCCACAACAAGCACAACCTTGAGGCGGATGGGCTACAAGAGCAGAAAACCCCACCGGGTACCACTCATCCCCACTACAAATAGGAAAAAGAGGCTACAATTTGCACGAGCTCACCAAAATTGGACTGTTGAAGACTAGTGTTGAGCGAACAGTTCGAGCATAGTTCGGGTTCGTACCGAATTTTGGGGTGTCCGGGACACGGACCCGAACCAGGACATTTTCAAAAAAGTTCAGGTTCGGGTTTGTTGTTCGGCGATTACTTCCCACTTTCTGAAGGGCTGCACAGCAGCCAATCAGCTAGCGTTTTACTTCTTGCCCTAAGAGCCCATCACAGCCATGCCTACTGATGGCATGGCTGTGATTGGCCAAGTGCAGCATGTGACCCAGCCTCTATTTAAGCTAAAGGCACGTAGCGCCGCACGTCACAATGCTCTGATTAGTGTAGGGAGAGGACGCAGCTTCTGTGAGGGCGAGATTAGGCAGGGAAAAGTCAGCAACGGCACCTAATGAACGGATCGATCTACAGCTGTGAATGATTGAACTTCTGCTAGTTACTTGCTCACTGGTTTTTAGGCTGCACAGAGCGTTTTTCTGTCACTTATTTTCTGGGGTGATTGGCGGCCATTTTGTGACTTGTGGTGCACCAGAAAAAGCTGCCACCAAGTCCATCAATACTAATTTTTTTTTGCTATATCCTACATCAGGGGCTTGGCTGTGCTAATTGTCACCCCTAGAAACTCAGGATAGCAATTTCTATATTTTATTAATGGGTTAAATACAATTGCCCAAATACCAATCCCCTAAATCTGGTGTTCCA
Source organism: Bufotes viridis (assembly GCA_033119425.1). Classification (NCBI taxonomy): domain Eukaryota; kingdom Metazoa; phylum Chordata; class Amphibia; order Anura; family Bufonidae; genus Bufotes; species Bufotes viridis. The sequence goes on along the minus strand of CM065591.1, from coordinate 367,212,904 downwards.
GCTTTGGCTAGCCAAGTATAATACTGTCTGCTTTATGGCAAAGGATAGATTATTTTATGTGGTGAAATTCAATTGCCAAAATAGCAATACCATAAATCAGTGGTTTCAGCTGTGGCTGGCAAAGTATAATAGTGTCCGCCAAAACATATTTTCTGTTCTGGGGTGAAATTCAATTGCCAAAATAGAAATACCCTGAATCTGGTGTCCCAGCTGTTGCAAGCCAAGATTCATAGTGTCCGCAAAAACATATATTTTGTTCTGGGGTGAAATTCAATTGCCAAAATAGCAATACCATAAATCAGTGGTTTCAGCTGTGGCTGGCAAAGTATATTAGTGATAATTTTACGTTATATGTCGCACTAGAGTAGTGTAGCACCCAAGGGAGGTGCACAACCCACTGATAGATTCACCAAACTATCAAATGGATATCAAGTGAAATTAAATTGCCAAAATAGCAATACCATAAATCAGTAGTTTCAGCTGTGGCTGGCAAAGAATAATAGTGTCCGCCAAAACATATATTTTGTTCTGGGGTGAAATCCAATTGCCAAAATAGCAATACCATAAATCAGTGGTTTCAGCTGTGGCTGGCAAAGTATAATAGTGTCCGCAAAAAAATATATTTTGTTCTGGGGTGAAATTCAATTGCCAAAATAGCAATACCCTGAATCTGGTGTTCGAGCTGTTGCAGGCCAATTGTAAATCTGTCCATAAAAGGATACCTTTCATCCAGGGCCCAAATACTAGCCCTAAAAGAGATATTCCCCTAAATCAGTGGTTACTGTTGTGCCTGGATTAGTGTAATACGCTACATAAATAAATAGGCAGATAGTGTTAGGTGCCTGTAAAAAAAGGCCGGAATTTGAAATCGATACATTGGGGCAAATATTTTTTTTCTTATAGTGGTGCTTGGTGAACGGTAACAATGAGGAAAACATCTAGTAAGGGATGCGGACGTGGTCGTGGTGGTGTTAGTATACCCTCTTGTGCTGGGAGAGGACGTGGCCATTCTGCCACAGCCACACGTCCTAGTGAACCAACTACCTCAGGTTCCAGTACCCGCCAGAATTTACAGCGATATTTGGTGGGGCCCAATGCCGTTCTAAGGATGGTAAGGCCTGAGTAGGTACAGGCGCTAGTCAATTGGGTGGCCGACAGTGGATCTAGCATGTTCACAACATTATCTCCCACCCAGTCTTCTGCAGAAAGCGCACAGGTGGCACTGAAAACCAAGCCCATCAGTCTGTCACTTCACCCCCATGCATATCAGGGAAACTGTCTGAGCCTCAAGTTATGCAGCAGTCTCTTATGCTGTTTGAAGACTCTGCTGGCAGGGTTTCCCAAGGGAATCCACCTAGACCTTCCCCAGTGGTGGAAGACATAGAATGCACTGATGCAAAACCACTGATGTTTCCTGATGATGAGGACATGGGAATACCACCTCATCGGAGTCTGCACGTCTCTGATGATGACGAAACACAGGTACCAACTGCTGCGTCTTTCTGCATTGTGCAGACCGAACAGGAGGTCAGGGAGGAAGACTGTGTGGAAGACGATGCAGGGGACGATGAGGTCCTAGACCCCACATGGAATGAAGGTCGTGCCACTGACTTTCATAGTTCAGAGGAAGAGGCAGTGGTGAGACCGAGCCAACAGCGTAGCAAAAGAGAGAGCAGGGGGCAAAAGCAGAACAGCCGCCTCCAAGAGAGTTTGCCTGCTACTGGCCACCGCCACCAGGGACCGAGCACCCCAAAGGCAGCTTCAAGGAGTTCCCTGGCATGGCACTTCTTTAAACAATGTGCTGACGACAAGACCCGAGTGGTTTGCATGCTGTGCCATCAGAGCCTAAAGCGAGGCATTAACGTTCTGAACCTTAGCACAACCTGCATGACCAGGCATCTACATGCAAAGCATGAACTGCAGTAGAGTAAACAACTTAAAAGCAAGGAACTTACTCTGGCTCCCCCTGCTCCCTCTTCTGCTGCTGCCTTGGCCTCTTCCTCCGCCTCAGGAGGAATGTTGGCACCTGCCGCCCACCAAACAGAGGATGTGCCACCGACAACACCACCTGCGTCACCAAGCATCTCCAGCATGTCACACGGCAGCGTTCAGCTCTCCATCTCACAAACCTTGGATAGAAAGCGTAAATTCCCACCTAGCCACCCTCGAGCCCTGGGCCTGAATGCCAGCATTTCTAAACTACTGGCCCTTGAAATGCTGTCATTCAGGCTGGTGGACACAGACAGCTTCAAACAGCTGATGTCCATGGCTGTCCCACAGTATGTTGTTCCCAGCCGCCACTACTTCTCCAAGACAGCCGTGTCTTCCCTGCACAACCAAGTATCCGATAAAATCAAGTGTGCACTCCACACCACCATCTGTGGCAAGGTCCACCTAACCACAGATACGTGGACCAGTAAGCACGGCCAGGGACGCTATATCTCCCTAACTGCACACTGGGTAAATGTAGTGGCGGCTGGGCCCCAGGTGGAGAGTTCCTTGGCGCACGTCCTTCCGCCGCCAAGGATCGCAGGGCATCATTTTTTGCCTCCTGTAGCCTCCTCCTCCTACTCGGCTTCCTCCTCCTCTGCATCCACCAGCTCATCCAGTCAGCCACACACCTTCACCACCAACTTCAGCACAGCCCGGGGTAAACGTCAGCAGGCCATTCTTAAACTCATATGTTTGGGGGACAGGCCCCACACCGCGCAGGAGTTGTGGCGGGGTATTGAACAACAGACCGACGAGTGGTTTCTGCCTGTGGGCCTCAAGCCCGGCCTGGTGGTGTGCGATAATGGGCGAAATCTCGTCGCAGCTCTGGGACTAGCCGGTTTGACGCACATCCCTTGACTGGCGCATGTGCTGAATTTGGTGGTGCAGAAGTTCATTCACAACTACCCCGACATGTCAGAGATACTGCATAAAGTGCGGGCCGTCTGTGTGCGCTTCCGGCGTTCACATCCTGCCGCTGCTGCGGAACTTCGGTCTTCCCGCTCACCGCCTCATATGCTACGTGCCCACCAGGTGGAACTCCACCTTGCACATGCTGGAGAGACTGTGCGAGCAGCAGCAGGCCATAGTGGAGTTTCAGCTGCAGCACGCACGCGTCAGTCGCACTGCGGAACAGCACCACTTCACCACTAATGATTGGGCCTCCATGCGAGACCTGTGAGCCCTGTTGTGCTGTTTCGAGTACTCCACCAACATGGCCAGTGGCGATGACACCGTTATCAGCGTTACAATACCACTTCTATGTCTCCTTGAGAAAACGCTTAGGGCAATGATAGAAGAGGAGGTGGCCCAGGAGGAGGAGGATGAGGGGTCATTTTTAGCACTTTCAGGCCAGTCTGTTAGAAGTGGCTCAGAGGGAGGTTTTTTGCAACAGCATAGGCCAGGTACAAATGTGGCCAGCCAGGGCCCACTACTGGAGGACAAGGAGGATGAGGATGAAGCAAACATCGGGGTGGCACCCGACACAGCTCAGGCCCATCACTCGTGCTTGGCTGGGGGGATACGGAGGACGATAACAATATGCCTCCCACAGAGGACAGCTTGTCCTTACCTCTGGGGAGCCTGGCACACATGAGCGACTACATCCTGCAGTGCCTGCGCAACGACAGCAGAGTTGCCCACATTTTAACTTGTGCGGACTACTGGGTTGCCACCCTGCTGGATCCCCGGTACAAAGACAATGTGCCCACCTTACTTCCTGCACTGGAGCGTGATAGGAAGATGCGCGAGTACAAGCACACGCTGGTAGAGGTGCTCCTGCGAGCATTCCCAAATGCCACAAGGGAACAGGTGGAAGCCCAAGGCGAAGGCAGAGGAGGAGCAAGAGGTCGCCAACACAGCTGTGTCACGGCCAGCTCCTCTGAGGGCAGGGTTAGCATGGCAGAAATGTGGAAAAGTTTTGTCTCCACGCCACAGGTAACTGCACCACCACCTGATACGGAACATGTTAGCAGGAGGCAGCATTTCACTAAAATGGTTGAACAGTACGTCTGCACACCCCTCCACGTACTGACTGATGGTTCGGCCCCATTCAACTTCTGGGTCTCCAAATTGTCCACTTGGCCAGAGTTATCATTTTATGCCTTGGAGATGCTGGCCTGCCCGGCGGTCAGCGTTTTGTCTGAACGTGTATTCAGCACGGCAGGGGGCGTCATTACTGACAAAGGCAGCCGCCTGTCCACAGCCAACGTGGACAAGCTGACGTTCATGAAAATGAACCAGGCATGGATCCCACAGGACCTGTGCCTCCCATGTGCAGAATAGACATTTATAACTGCCTCCCCCTCAACCATGTATTCTTGTACTCCCTGGCACTTCTTTATTGAATCCTCATTTTTTTAACTTTACCATGATCTTGCGGTGCAACCCAAAGTTAAATGAACCTCTCCTCTGTTTGGGTGGTGGGGCCGAAATAACTGAGCGTGGCCTTCTCCAGTGGTGGGTGATATGAGGCATGATTCCTTGCTGTGGGACCTCTCTCCTCTGTCTGGGTGGTGGGGCACACAGTAAATAACTGAAAGTGGCCTTCTCCAGTGGTGGATGATATGACGCATGATTCATTGCTGTGAGACCTCTCTCCTCTGTCTGGGTGCTGGGGCAGAAATAACTGAAAGTGGCCTTCTCCAGTGGTGGGTGATATGACGCATAATTCCTTGCAGTGGGACCTCTCTCCTTTGTCGGGGTGGTGGGGCATAAATAACTGAAAGTGGCCTTCTCCAGTGGTGGGTGATATGACGCATGATTCCTTGCTGTGGGACCTCTCCTCTGTCTGGGTGCTGTGGCCAAAATAACTGAAAGTGGCCTCCAGTGGTGGGTGATATGATGCATGATTCCTTGCTGTGGGACCTGTATCCTCGGTCTGGGTGCTGGGACCGACATAACTGAAAGTGGCCTTCTCCGGTGGTGGGTGATATGACGCATGATTCCTTGCTGTGGGACCTGTATCCTCGGTCTGAGTGCTGGGCCAAAATAACTGAAAGTGGCCGTCTCCAGTGGTGGGTGATATGACGCATGATTCCTTGCTGTGGGACCTCTCTCCTCTGTCTGGGTGCTGGGGCCGAAATAACTGAAAGTGGCCTTTTCCAGTGGTGGGTGATATGACGCATGATTCCTTGCTGTGGGACCTCTCTCCTCTGTCTTGTTGCTGGGGCCAAAATAACTGAAAGTGGCCTTCTCCAGTTTTGGGTAATATGAAGCATGATTCCTTGCAGTGGGACCTCACTTCAATTGATATTGGTTAAATCTTATTTATTTTATTTTAATTAATTTCCCTATCCACATTCATTTGCAGGGGATTTACCTACATTTTGCTGCCTTTGGCAGCCCTCTAGCCCGTTCCTGGACTATTTTACAGCCTATTTAGTGCCTAAAAGTTCGAGTCCCCATTGACTTCAATGGGGTTCGGGTTCGGGATAAAGTTCGAGTCGAGTTCGGATCCCGAACCCGAACATTTTCGGGAAGTTCTGCCGAGCTTCCCGAACCCGAACTTCCAGGTATTCGCTCATCTCTATTGAAGACTGGAAAAATGTTGCCTGGTCTGATGAGTCTCGATTTCTGTTGAGACATTCAAATGGTGGAGTCCGAATTTGGCGTAAACAGAATGAGAACATGTATCCATCATGCCTTGTTACCACTGTGTAGGCTGGTGGTGGTAGTGTAATGGTGTGTGGGGTTTTTTCTGGGCACACTTTAGTCCCCAGTGCCAATTGGGCATCATTTAAATGCCACGGGTTACCTGAGCATTGTTTCTGACCATGTTCATCCCTTCATGACCACCATGTACCCATCCTCTGATGGCTACTTCCAGCAGAATAAGGCACCATGTCTCAAAGCTCGAATCATTTCAAATTGGTTTCTTGTACATGACAATGAGTTCACTGTAGTAAAATGGCTCCCACAGTCACCAGATCTCAACCCAATAGAGCATCTTTGGGATGGGGTGGAACGGGAGCTTTGTGCCCTGGATGTGCATCCCTCAAATCTCCATCAACTGCAAGATGCTATCCTATCACTATGGGCCAACATATCTAAAGAATGCTATCAGCACCTTGTGGAATCAATGCCACTTAGAATTAAGGCAGTTCTGAAGGCAAAAGGTGGTCCAACACCGTATTAGTATGGTGTTCCTAATAATTATTTAGGTAAGTGTATATATAGTTGTGTTCAAAATTATTCAACCCACAATGCTGTAAAGGGTTTTAGGGAATTTAGTGTACATTTGTACTAGTGTTCAGAATGAAATCTTACAAGGACTTTTTAAAGAACCAAATACAACTAAAATGACATCAATTGTTTTTGTAATACAGTATTAAATGTTTTTTTTTGTGATTTCTTCATTGACACAATTATTCAACCCCTTAAAGACTACCACTCTTAAGAACAGAGGTTTATTCAAGTGTTTTCGATCAGGTATTGAAAACACCTGTGGATGTCAAGGAGCAGCAATCAAGCATAATAAGCACCAATTTGACAGATTTAAAATGACTGTGATACTCAGCTCCTTCTAGACATTTACTAGTGTGTTTACAAACATGGTGAAGTCAAGAGAATGGTCCAGGAAGACAAGAGAAGAGGTGATTTCTTATTTACAGGAAGGGCAATGGCTATAAAAAGATTGCAAAGATGTTAAACATACCAAGAGACACCATAGGAAGCATCATTCGCAAATTCAAGGCAAAGGGCACTGTTGAAACGCTACCTGGTCGTGGCAGAAAGAAGATGCTGACTTCGACTGCTGTGCGCTACCTGAAGCGCAAAGTGGAGAAAAGTCCCCGTGTGACTGCTGAGGAACTGAAAAAAGATTTGTCAGATGTGGGTACTGAAGTTTCAGCTCAGACAATAAGGCCCACACTGCGTACTGAAGGCCTCCATGCCAGAACTCCCAGGCGCACCCCCTTGCTGTCTCCAAAGAATAAGAAGACTCGACTGCAGTATGCCAAAAGTAATGTGGACAAACCACAAAAGTTTTGGGATAGTGTTCTGTGGACTGATGAAACAAAATTAGAACTGTATGGGCCCATGGATCAACGCTATGTTTGGAGGAGGAAGAACAAGGCCTATGAAGAAAAGAACACCTTGCCTACTGTGAAGCATGGCGAGGGGTCAATCATGCTTTGGGGCTGTTTTGCTTCTACAGGTACAGGGAAGCTTCAGCGTGTGCAAGTTACCATGAATTCTCTTCAGTACCAGGAGATATTGGATGAAAATGTGATGCAGGCCGTCACAAACCTGAGTCTTGGGAGACATTGGACCTTTCAACAGGACAATGATCCCAAGCATACCTCCAAGTCCACTAGAGCATGGTTGCAGATTAAAGGCTGGAACATTTTGAACTGGCCATCGCAGTCACCAGACTTAAATCCGATTGAGAGCCTCTGGTGGGACTTAAAGACAGCAGTTGCAGCTCGCAAGCCTAAGAATGTGACTGAACTGGAGGCTTTTGCCCATGAAGAATGGGCGAAGATACTCGTAGATCGTTGAAAGACACTTGTGTCAAGCTATGCTTCACGTTTAAAAGCTGGTATAACTGGAAAAGGATGTTGTACTAAGTACTAAGATTGAATGTCACTTGGGGGTTGAATAAAACTGATAATGATGTGAGCACAGAAAAGACATTTGTGGTTATTTCATTATAAATGTTATATTATATTTGTCTGACTTACAAGTGCCTCTTTGATTTACTTGTAAACAAGATGACTGAAATGATCAAAATCAATGTCAAACTGGCCAAAACACTCAATTTCAGTGGGGGTTGAATAATTTTGAACACAACTGTACCTTCGCCAAATGAGCCATTAGTCTCCCTATCTTGTTACCATACTGGAAATATTTGGCATTCCTAAGGGAACCCTTATACTGTTCCATATATGTTAGAGTCTGCTCAAATGTAGCTCGAGCCAAAACCCCAGATTTTTTGTGCGCTGGGGTAGGGTCTGTTAGAAACAATGTATAAGTGTCACGACCGCTATCCCAGCAGCGGTCGTGTCGCACCAGACGGAGGGGAAGGGGGACCCTTATCTACGGATGGGAAATAGAATGGCCACCCCTGACAAACCCTAAGCTGGCACCTGTCTGCCCTGATACCCTAGACGGGGTGTGAACCCATGCGGCGAGCAGGATGCCTAAACCCTGAGTCACCCTCAGAAGACTAGACTGGGGAAAGGCAGATGGGAGCACTAGTCACCATCACTCATGTCTAGGAGAACAACAGGGGAAGACATGTGAAGACAGCAACAAACAAACAATCTCCAGCAGAGATAGACTTATCCAGTCACGAGCAGAGAAGATGATCCCAATAACGACAGTCCACGCCAGACAAGAGCTCCACAGAAATACCGTCAAACGATCTCCTTCAAAGGTCAGAATAGCACTGGAAGTAAGGACTATATCTGGCAATGACTGCAAGTGAAACTGAAACTAATATAGTAGCTGGGAGTGGCAGACAGCACTCACCTGAGAAGAATGCTTACAAACTCCCAGTCAGGACAAAAAGGTTCACAAGGCAAAACCCGGATGACATACCCTGAACCACGGAGCAAACTCACAAGCTATCGCGAGTAGCAAGTCGCTGCGACCTTCTCTTCCCAGACCTATCTGGATCAGTCACAGTCGTGACAATAAGCTTCCCTCAATTTATTTCTAGCCTGCACATATTGGGACTGAAGAGTCTTACGTTTATGGGTGACATATGTAATCAAACTCCCTCAAAGGACCACCTTGGAGGTCTTCTAATAATGGGAGGCTTGGGAATAATGAGCTGCTTTATCAGAGGCATATTCTAGCCACCAGCCTCAGAGTAGCAGATGGAAGAACTCATTGTCATGTATCCACTCTAGAAAATGCCATACATACTCAGGACCGGGGGGAATTGCATGCCACATATCCAAGCAGATAGGGCTATGCTCTGATATGACCAGATCCTCTATCGAAGCTGAGGTTACCTTCCTGTCCAGCAGAGAGCTGGTAAATTAATAATCAGGAATGAACTGCATGGGAATAATGGGTGAAATCCCTATCCTCTGGATGGTCCTGTCTCCAAAGATCTACTAAATCATTATTGGTTAAAAATGCAGGCAAGACTAGATCCCTGGCTCTTGGCACCACAGCTGACCCCATGTTTCCCCTCCTATCCTCCCGAGGGCTAAGCACTTGTTAAATATCCATATCAGTGGAATTCATACCCAGGCTCTTCTATCTCTAGGTACTCAAAGACACCTCAGACATATAATGCCATTAAAGAACACAATGTACAAAAATGACATTGTTGCATATTTTGTATTTAATGTTGGAGTAACTAAACGTCTGGACTAGGTATTTTTGTCTACTTAAAGGGGTTATCCGAGATATATTAAGTTAATCCAAACGTCTTTATCGATATATATAAAACATTTTTGTAATTGACTTACTTTAAAAATAATGCACCGTTTACAGTCTGCAGAATGTTGTCACTTGTCCACTGATGTCACCCTGCTTGAGGATTTTGTGCCCGCCCCTTCTGCCTCTCCGTCTTCATTCAGCACGGCTCGGGTAAGGATCGCGCATGCGCGATCCTTACCAGAGCCGTGCTGACAGATTCCACAGCGTTCAGGCTTTGGAAGCCCGCCCCTTCTTGGTCTCTGCTCTATTAGCGCGACTCTGGTAAGGATCGCGCATGCGCGATCCTTACCAGAGCAGTGCTGAATGAAGACAGAGAGGCAGAAGGGGCGGGCACAAAATCCTCAAGCAGGGTGACGTCAGTGGACAAATGACAACATTCTGCAGACTGTAAACGGTGCATTATTTTTAAAGTAAGTCAATTACAAAAATGTTTTATATATATCGATAAAGACGTTTGTATTAACTTAATATATCTCGGATAACCCCTTTAATAATTTATGACCATTAGCCTGACAGTAGATGCAGAACACAAATGGCTGGCATATTTGAGTGCCCCTGTGAATGTAAAAGGGGTTCTTATGGAGTGTTTAATAGATCTATGGTGAACTCTTCTCACACCATTTGCCATTTCCTTTCTCACATGCATCAAAATAGCTGTTGATAAAGTCAAATTATTAAATTTAGAAGCATAAAATTAAAATATATTTTTGTCTTAACTGTATGTCTCTCTACCTGCCTGAACAATTATTTTGGAAATCTAGAAAAAATGTTAGCAAACATGTTACTATAGATTATTTTGTGTCAAGAAAGAATGTTGTGTGTTTGCAAAGTTGTCACTTCAATCTTTCCTTGCAAAACAAAATGAAAATGTAAATATATTTTTCGAGAAGATAATGCCACTGCCACTTAGGATGCATAAACCTTTAATTTACCTAGACAGCTTTGCACAGAGGGTGTTAAATTTACCACTACTAGTGACAAAATTGATAACAAAAATAAGAACAAAGGGCAGATAAGAAAAATTATTTGAAGAAACTGGATGGACATATGGCAAACAAGATTAATTCTTAAATCCTGCTGCACTAACGCAACATGACATTCAGAGGTGACCATTTCTATATATGGTACTTAGCAATGTGTCCATGCTGTATTGATAGCTAATGCTAAATTTTGCTGATATAATATGGTTTGTAATAAAGTATATGTACAAAGAACATTTTTACTATCATCAAAAAATTCATTTGAGCTATATATTCATATTGTATATTCCATCTTTGTAATATGCTATATATTGTAAAATATCTCTAACGAGGACTAAAGGTGAGCGAAGTTTTGAAAAATGTCATTTGGCAACTTTGCCAAAGTTAGCTAAGAAACTTGATTTAAGTTGAATTAGTTGTTAAAAAATCACCATAACTCAGGTATACCCAGGCCACTCTGCCTTAGGGTACGACCACATGAAGCGGCCATGCTGCTGGCATGCTGTGGTGAAGAACCGTGCGGACAATTAGCCCGCAACTGCCTTTTATTTAATAATGAGGAATGCACTGTATAGTCCTTTTTCATTGTTAATGGACATGCGGCACCTTTAAACAGGGGCTGTTGCTGGTATGGGGTTTGGCTGGTTAGACGGAGGGAAAATATGCATATTATTGCTGTTCTTGCCTGCAATCTCACGCAGGTTATTTGACAGTAAAAAAATGAATTAGCTCTGGCATTCCTACTTCTCCAACTTCTGTGCTCTCCTGCCCTATATGTGGAAGCCATTCTTCTGCCATCTGCTTTTCCTCCTTTTCCACATCATCTAATATCAATGAGAATTAGTGTTGAGCAAATCGAAATTGACAAACTGGACTTCGATCCAAATTTCAGGACAAATTTGATTTGCCACGAAGCTAAAGTTCCTCGTGCTTCATGGTAACAAATCGATTTTCCCTGAAGCAGCAGTAAAAATAAAAAAAACATACTTACCTCATCAATTTGAGTGCAAAGAGGCTACCATGGCCATCTTGCTTGAAGATCCAGAGCAAAATCTTGTGCGCTGTGACATATTACATCACCACGCCAGCCAATGTGATTTCATGTTGGATCTTCAAGCAAGATGGCCACGGCAGCCACTTTGTAATCAAATGGATGAGTTAAGTATGATTTATTTATTTTTTGTTTACTCAACCCCTGGAGGCCTTAATATTGTTCTCAGATGCCGCGATCAGCAATGAACACTTTGATGTCATTTACAACACTTTAATATAACTTGCATGGAATATAAAAAATAAAATTAGTGATGAGAAAATCGATTTATCTGCACAGCTTTACACTCTAAGGGCTTATGCACATGAATGTGTGCCGGCTGTGCCCGTATTGTGACCCTCAAACAGTGGGCCTGCAAAATACAGTCACCAGCGGTGTGTGCACCGTTTCACGATTGCAGACTCATTCACTTGAATGGACTCAAAATCCAGTAGATACGGTGAATAGGCACAGAGAGGAAGGCCACAGAAGCACTACAGAGTACTACTGTGTCATTTCGGTCCATGTCTCCGCACAGCAAAAAAATAGAACATGCTCGATTTTTATTTATTATTATTTTTTTTTGGCAGTGTGGACGGATTCCAGACCCATTCAAGTTGAATGGGTCTGCGTCCGTCAGTGTCAGCCACACAGATGGTGCACATGCAATTTGTGGTCCCCCAATGTACGGCATGGGTGGCACATGTTTGTGTGTATGAGCCTTAAAGCTGTGGTGACACATCCTCTACTGGAAGATTAACCTGGCCACACATCTCACACAGCCTTGATAATCTTGTGCATGCTGCATTACAGCAAGTACAAACTAATGTGTGGATGTGTTAGTAAGAAAATATCTCACAAGTTAGGATTACATGATATGAAATTACAGAAAGGGGCTCACACTCGGATGTACTGATGTATCAGGGTTAAAATAAGTGAGGGTTCAACACCTGACTTGGTCACCCAGTCCCAGTAGTAATAATAAATGGAGCTAAAGAAAACAAGGTGTCCACTCCTTCTTCTAGGTTTGCATATAAGATAAATTGTTTAATAAAATAATTATAAAAATATATAAAAACAGAAAAAGGAAAAAATATATAATCCCCCAAAAACAAAAATGATAAATGATAATAAAAAAAATTCATTAACACCTCAGTCTCAGTTATGGTGCAAAATGCTGTGAATACATAGATCAATATATACTAATTCCAATATATAATTATGGAAGAGAAATTTATAAAAATAAATAAAAATGGATATGAGTAACTATATCCAATTCCCACAGAACACTGAGAGTGTGGAAAAGTCCAGCATATATTGGGTAAAGCTGCAGCAATATTACCTCTTAATATTCGGTGGTATTCAACACAGACTCACAGCCACAGTTACATATCATACAGATGATCAACAAAGGATAAGAAATTTTTCAATTGAAAACAGATACCACAAGTTAAGAGACTCAGTTCATAATCAAGTTCATATTTGCTAACATTCATAAACATCATTCCACATTATTCCATAAAAGGATTGACTGTCTACAGTAAGTAGTGTTGAATTAATTAGCAAGTCCAACATACATGTTTTGCCTGGTATATAAAGCAAAGTCCATCATCGTCAACTCATTGTTAAATTAATATTCAATGTGTTGACAACGATGGACTTTGCTTTATAAACCAGGCAAAACCTGTGTGAGCGACTCATAGATTCCCAAAGACTCAAGTAGAAAAAAACTTTCTGTGAAGTTTCATATTGTGATATTTAGTGGTAGAAAAAATTCACCAAGCCCCAGAGGAAAACGTGCAGAGGATATAGTGGTCCTGTGATTGTGGCCCTGATGATGTGTTGTGTTACAGTGTACTCTCTCAGGCCGATGATCACTGGGGATCAGGGCACTTGGAAGGTGGTTTGAAGAATCAGGCCAGAAGTAAAAGTATAACAGTCTCTCTTTACTTACCACAAAATATAACTTTTGGCACATCCAGCTGTATTAAGTTTCCGACACCAGATAAGGAGGTATGGTGGCTGGCTGTCTGGGAATTGGATGGCAGTAGCAGGAACTTGTGGATATATGGGTCCACTGTGAGATACGTTCTTGAAGTTAGTTTGGCCTTGTGGTTATTCTAGGTGATGGGTGTCTGACCTGTTTTCCCTTACTGGCAGCAGGGTGTGTAAAGCTGGTCACTCTGCTGACTTTATCTACTGTTGCTTTTGGAAAAGCTGAATCTTGACTCTGGCAATACTCATGGAGTAAGGGTTTCACAGGAACACTAGTTATGGCCCCTTAGGGTAGTAGCTCTCACATGTCACAGTAGGAAACAGTGAGCCCTGAACTTCACCTGCACCATTGTCCCTATCTACTTGTACTATTCTAAACAACAGACGGCAACTGGATGGCAATCCCTACTTAACTAATTGCAGAGTTGTAATCAGGAATAAAGCAAGGATAAAATAACAAACAAAGTGACAGATAGGCACCAGGGAAAATACAAGGCTACAACAGAGTAAATAGACAGGCTGATCAAACCCAGGAGAAACAGTCAGCTGCAAAATAAAAACCCAAGAGCAATATGATATCAAAGCCAGATCAATACCAAGAAGTCACTCCAAGGTCCAAATCATTAGACAAATAGTCAGAATACCAGGTAAGAATCCCACAACAATACACAGCAAATCAGAATACCAGAAGACCTTAATCACAGGCAACTGTGGAAGTAGTTTGCCTGTTTAAATAGGGCTCCCCAGTGGTCATCTGAGACACCCGGGATCATGTGACCCACATGATGTCATCGGGCAGGAAGTGCTAGTGTTTTCAGGGATTTTCCAGCACTCCTGTACACAGAGACCCGGACTGGTAACCATGGAAACCAAATGCTGCCAGCACTGCCTGCTAGCAATCGTGCATGCCGGCGTACTGGGCATTACATCACATGTGCTTCCTATATCCTTCACTATCTCTCTAAAACTCTAAGGACCAGCCTACTCCTACCAAGAGGGGAGGAACAGGGTGGTTATCCCTGTTCCTGCCAACCATTGCAAACTCTATCTCTTTTGCTAAAATACATAGCCTAAACATGATTTGACAAATAAAATAGAATATAAAATTATAATAAAACATTTGCAGACACCCCCAGGTTGAAAAAGCAAGAAAAAGAACATGTAAGAGACTGACTCAATTTTAACAGTTACCAATTCACTAGTAGTGTGAGACATGGAGAATATAAAGGGACAATTCCACCAGAAATGAGTTTTGTTTTGTTTTTTACTCACTATTTGTAGCAAACATTTTTGTTAGAAAATCTGCCTATGTTCCTTTTTTATTTCAGCAGTACAGTGTCAATGAACATGATTTACAAAATATCATCCTCCTGTGGCAGTAAGGACAGAGAGATAAAGCTCATTACTAATAGTAGACGTAGAATTAGAACTATAGTATGACAGCTCTGTTGTTCTTTTGATAAGCCTTGATAAAAGATGTCCACAGAAGAGCACTGCATTTATAGCATAATACAAGTTGCGAGAAAAAGTATGTGAACCCTTTGGAATGATATGGATTTCTGCATAAATTGGTCATCAAATGTGATCTGATCTTCATCTAAGTCACAACAATAGACAATCACAGTCTGCTTAAACTAATAACACACAAAGAATTAAATGTTACCATGTTTTTATTGAACACACCATGTAAACATTCACAGTGTAGGTGGAAAAAGTATGTGAACCCTTGGATTTAATAACTGGTTGAACCTCCTTTGGCAGCAATAACTTCAACCAAACGTTTCCTGTAGTTGCAGATCAGACGTGCACAACGGTCAGGAGTAATTATTGACCATTCCTCTTTACAGAACTGTTTCAGTTCAGCAATATTCTTGGGATGTCTGGTATGAATAGCTTTCTTGAGGTCATGCCACAGCATCTCAATCGGGTTTATGTCAGGACTCTGACTGGGCCACTCCAGAAGGCGTATTTTCTTTTATTTAAGCCATTCTGTTGTTGTTGATTTACTTCTATGCTTTGGGTCCTTGTCCTGTTGTGACACCCATCTTCTGTTGAGCTTCAGCTGGTGGACAGATGGCCTTAAGTTCTCCTGCACAATGTCTTAATAAACTCGGGAATTCATTTTTCCTTCAATGAGAGCAATCCGTCCAGGCCCTAACACAGCAAAGCAGCCCCAAACCATGATGGCCCCACCACCATACTTCACAGTTGGGATGAGGTTTTGATGTTGGAGTGCTGTGCCTCTTTTTCTTCACATATAGTGTTGTGTGTTTCTTCCAAACAACTCAACTTTGGTTTCATCTGTCCACAGAATATTTTTCCAGTACTGCTGTGGAACATCCAGGTGCTCTTGTGCAAACTTTAAATGTGCAGCAATGTTTTTTTTGGACAGCAGTGGCTTCCTTTGTGGTAACCTCCCATAAAATCCATTCTTGTTTAATGTTTTACGTATCGTAGATTCGCTAACAGGGATGTTAGCATATGCCAGAGACTTTTGTAAGTCTTTAGCTGACACTCTAGCTTTCTTCTTCACCTCATTGAGCAGTCTGTGCTGTGCTCTTACAGTCATCTTTACAGGACGGCCACTCTTAGGGAGAGTAGCAGCTGAACTTTCTCCATTTATAGACAATTTGTCTTACCGTGGACTGTTGAACAGCAAGGCTTTTGGAAATACTTTTATAGCCTTTTCCAGTTTATGCAAGTCAACAATTGTGCGAGGCATCATTCACATCAGGAAATGCTTCTTGGGAAAAATAAACCCAAAACTGGTGTGTGCTTTTTTTTTTTTTTGGGCAGGGTAGCTGTAACCAACACTGGAGACCAGTACTGGAGACCATATCTGCAGAAGGATATTGAAACTTTGGAGAGAGTTCAGAGAAGAGCTACTAAACTAGTACATGGATTGCAGGACAAAACGTACCAGGAAAGGTTAAAGGACCTTAACATGTATAGCTTGGAAGTAAGAAGAGACAGAGGGGATATGATAGAAACTTTTAAATACATAAAGGGAATCATCACGGTAAAAGAGGAGAGAATATTTAAAAGAAGACAAACTGCTACAAGAGGACGTAGTTTTAAATTAGAGGGGCAAAGGTTTAAAAGTAATATCAGGAAGAATTACTTTACTGAGAGAGTAGTGGACGCATGGAATAGCCTTCCTGCAGAAGTGGTAGCTGCAAATACAGTGAAGGAGTTTAAGCATGCATGGGATAGGCATAAGGCCATCCTTCATATAAGATAGGGCCTGGGGCTATCCATAGTATTCAGCATATTGGGCAGACTAGATGGGCCAAATGGTTCTTATCTGCCGACACATTCTATGTTAACACCTCCAATCTCATCTCATTGATTGGACTCCAGTTGGCTGACACCTCACTCCAATTAGCTCTTGGAGATGTCATTAGTCTCGGGGTCACATACTTTTTCCACCTGCACTGTGAATGTTTACATGGTGTGTTCAATAAAAACATGGTAACATTTAATTCTTTCTGTGTTATTAGTTTAAGCAGACTGTGATTGTCCATTGTTGTGACTTAGATGAAGATCAGATCACATTTTATGACCAATTTGTGCAGAAATCCATATCATTTCAGAGGGTTCACATACTTTTTCTTGAAACTGGATGTGATGCTCTTCACCCATTCCCTCACTGATCACAGTTAATGGTCTGACTGAAAGTCTGGTGAGGCTGTTTGATGTGCTAAAAGTCCAAACAAATGATTAAGTTAAGAGCCAGGAGAGGACATAGAATAAATCGAGTAACTTCACAAAATGATATCCAGAAAATTATCCACCTGTTTTAGTAAATAAATACAGTATACAGAATAATTACATAAGATACTAATATGTCTTTAAGGATGTCGTTCAGCAGATTTATACGTATGAAACTGTTGTGCACTTGGCAAGTGAAAAATTATGTTCTAATAGGCAAATAAGCTTCCAGGGGCAGACTCCTCCTCTTCTTATCCTCTACTTTGTTGTGAAACATCCATAACAGAATTAGTGGGATGAGAAAACTGATTGCAACCATCTTGTGTGCAAGCTGAAATCCCAACCGGCCAAGATGCTGGTGGTTCAGTTGCCACTGGATCACTTAGTATTGGTAAATGTTGTGCAGTTCAGTGTCTTCACCAAAATGCTATTATTTTCAAGAATTGAATTATCAGTGCCACCAGCCTCAGTTTTGCCATATCCCATGGAGTGAAGTTTTGGCAAGTTTTCCATAATGGCCCACTTCTGTACCATCATTAAAATGTAATTATTTACAAATATTAAACTCCCTATGCCAGGAATGGGCCAACTGGGGCTCTCCAGCTGTTGTAAAACGACAATTCCCACAATTTCCTGCTGTAGGCTTATAGCTGTAAGCAGTCTTTGCATGCTGTGAGTTGTAGTTTTGCAACAGCTGGAGAGCCACAGTTTGCCCATCCCTGCCCTATGCCAACAGCCACAGTTTTTGCCATATCCCATCCGTTGGACTTTTGGCCATATGTTCATTGTGTGCAGTTCTGCTCTTTCACCAAAATGTAATTCTAAAAATTGAAGTCTCTATACCAGGCATCAGCAACCTTCGGCTCCCAGCTGTTGTGAAACTACAATTCCCAGCATGTCCTATTCATTTCTATGTAAGTTCTTAGAAGAGCAGAGCAACTATGCATGCTGGGAGTTGTAGTTTCACAACAGCTGGGGGCCAAAGGTTGCCTACCCCTGCTCTATACCATCAGTCAAAGCTTTTGCCTTATCCCATCTGTTTGAATTTTGGCCAGATGTCTGTAGTTGTGCAGTTTATCTCCTTCACCAATATTTGAATGTTTTCAGAAATTGACTTCTGTATGCCATCAGCCTCAGTTTTTGCCATATTCCATCTGTTGGGTTTTTGATTAGGTGTCATTTGTGACGTAGTTCCGCACCTTCCGCAAAATATAATTCCTCTCTAAAATAGTTTTCTTCTATATGCTGTTACTTGCATCCTTTAAAATTGCATTATCATCCACAAAATTAAATTTTTCTGTATGCTATCAGTTGGATTTTTATAGATGCCAGGCAGGTGTCCTTAAAAATTGTCTTGTCATTATAGAAATGTGGCAGTGTTCTGTGCCTTCACCAAAACTTAATCCTGCTGCATGATATTCATACGTTAGCCCAGCTGTTCATTATTTTAAATTAAGGACACAGGACATACCTGTACATCCTGTGTCCGGTCTTTAAAGATGGCGCCCGCTCCTGCTCGATGCGGGCACCTTAGCCGCGGGTGTCCGCATGGTTCCTGTAGCAGACACCCGCGACCGCCAGCGATGCCGATCGTGGACATTTAACCCCTCAGATGCCGTGGTCAATCCTGACCACGGCATCTGAGTGCGCACAAACCGAAAGTTTTACTTTCAGTTTGCGCTCCGGCTCCACGTGTGGCGATCGGATGAGCCGGAGCATGCCAGTAGTAGCCAGGCTGCTGTATAGTATTTCCTATGGAGCCTTGCCTGTAATAGGCTTCATAGGAAATATGCGATTTTTTTCATATATTCCAATGCTATTGCATTGGAATGTATGAAAATCGCAATCAGATGATTGTAAGTTATAGTTCCCTATGGGAACTATTTAAAAGTGTAAAAAAAAAAGTTTAAAAAATAAATAAAGAAAAATCATAAAAGTTCAAATCACCCCCCTTTTGCTAAAATAAAAATTAAAAAACTAAAAAAAAAAATAAAATACACTTCATGGGTGTCGCAATGTGTGAAAACGCCCATAGTATAAAAATATAAAAAAAATATTCCCCATACGTCAAACAGAAAAACGGAGAAAAGCGTCCAAATGTCGGATTCGCCATTTTTGATCGCTTCATTTTCCACCAAAAATTACATAAAAGGTGATCAAAAAGTCATACATACCCCAGTATGGTATCAATAAAAAGATAAGATTATGACGCATAAAATGAGTCCCCATACACTCTGTACATATAATTTCAAAAAAATTATAGGGGTCAAAACATGGTGACAAAAAAGTAAAACTGACTTTTTCTCACTTTTTAATTATTTTTTTTCACTATCAAAACACAAGAAAACCTATACATATAGGGTATCGCCGGATTCGTACTGACCTGTAGAGTAAAAGTAACTGGTCAGTTTCATCGCACATCGAACGTCGGAATTTAAAAAGCCGCAAAACTGTGGTGGAATTGCTTTTTTTTTGCAATTTCACCCTATTTGGAATTTTTTTTCCGCTTCCCACTACATCATATGCAATATTAAATGGTGGCGTTGGAAAGTACAACTTGTCCCGCAAAACAACAAGCCCTCATATGGCTATGTGAACCGAAACATAAGAAAGCTATGGCTATGGGAAGGCAGGGAGCGCAAAACGAAAACCTCCGGTGCTTAAAGGGTTAAAATTGTTTTTATCAAAAAATAAAATGAACAAGGCATGGATTTTCATACTTCTAAAACTGAGACTGATGAATAGATCTGCCATTGCTGACTGTTTCTTATCTGACCACTGCCACTGTTTGTCTGCCTATAATAATGTTCTATACCATATAGCTGCTGCTAATGCCACCATTATGCCACTGCCGTTGTATACCTCCCTACCATCAAAAGGCATAATTTACGGACACTTAGTCCCAACAAGATACTGTTATTTTCCACTGCTGCAACCTGTCAGCCATAATCTTCAGTAAATAGTAAACTTTATTTTAGCAGAGAAAATCCTTTGTGTTAAAACTTAACTTTTAACACTTCAAATGGAAAAATCAAATATAGTAGGTGCTTCTAAAAATCAGAGTCACCAATACTGCATACACTTTTCATTAGTGATGAGCGTCAGGGGCAATATTCGAATTTGCGATATTTTGCGAATATTTGGGCGAATATTCGCCATATATTCGAAAATTTGCATATTCGTAATCTCCAGACATTATTTTCTTGTTTGCGAAAATTCGCATAAAAAATTGCATACATTTGCATAAAAATGTGCATCAATTAGCATAAAAATGTGCATAAACTGGCATTTAAGATACCTTGTAAATATCAGCTTATGCAAATTTTTATGCTAATTTATGCGAATTTTTATGCAAATGTATGCAATTTTTTATGCAAATTTTTGCAAACAAGAAAATAATGACATTATTTTCTTGCTTGTGAAAATGTGCATATAAAAAATTTGCATAAAATGAATATTCGCAATTGCGAATATATTTTGTCATATTCTAAATATTCGCGAATTCTCGAAGTGCTGATATTCGCGATTAAAATTCGCAATTCGAAAATTCGCGATCAACACTACTTTTCATATGACTTTAGAATCAGAGACACAAAGTGTTAGTGTCCCCTATCCAGGACATAGGGTTTGGTGGGTCTCCATGGTGGAGGTTACCCTTTTCTAATGGAAGAGATGCAGAGTGAGAGGGTCCTAGGGTCAGGTGGGTATCTCTCCCTACTTCTGGCCCTATGTAACCTCAGCCCAGGGACGACTCCTGATGGTGGGGTCTCCCTGTTTTCGAACCTCCCCTCAGAAGCCCTTCACTGGCCCTATACTATATTTGATTTATCCATTTGAAGTATTAAAAGTTAAGTTTTAACACAAAGGATTTTCTCTGCTAAAATAAAGTTTACTATTTACACTAATATGAGATCCTAGATATCTTTAAGTATCATAACCCGAGGAACTATTGTTTCATAATCTTCAGTAAGGCTGCTGCTTCCATCATGATGCTGCCTTTCTGCCAACATATACCATATGGCTGCCACTGCAGACACTGCTGCCTCAGCTGCTGGTGAAAGTGATGAGCGGCAGGGGCAATATTCGATATCGTGATATTTCGCAAATATTTGGGCGAATATTCGCCATATATTTGAAAATCCGCAAATTCGTAGTCTCCAGTCATTATTTTATTGATTGCGAAAATTCGCATAAAAATTAGCATAAATTTGCACAAAAATTTGCATAAACTGGTATTTAAAAGGTATCTTTTAAATGCCAGTTTGTGAATTTTTATGAGAATTTTTGCAATCAGAAAATAATGACGTTATTTTCATGTTTGCAAAAATTTGCATATAAAAAATTTGCATAAAAACGAATATTCGCAATTGCGAATATATTTTGCGATAATCTAAATATTCGCGAATTCTCGAAGTGCCAATATTCGCGATTAAAATTCGCAATTCGAAAATTTGTGATCAACACTACTGGTGATCCTCCCTATTAATCCCCTACTGCCACCACCATTAATGCAAAGCATCTACCACCACTATCACTACTACTAATAGTACAACTACTACTACTATTTCCACTACTACCCATAAACATCCTTGTATGTTCCATGCTATACTGTGTCTGCTGCTGCCACTATTGCCGCCGCATGCCACTATATCCATACCGTACCCTTTTCACATCCACACTGCACTGCTGCTGCTCCCAATTACAAGGGATATATATATTTTTTTTTGGGCTCGTTCACAACAAGACATTTTTTATTCTGACAATCAATACTTGTGTGTGGCTTAAGGGCAGGTATTCCAACTCTTTCAAGGCATAATTTTTGGAAACTTGGTCACCAAAGCCCCTTTTTTATATATTTTTTTCCATAACATTGTTTGTGTTTAAACACCATGTGCCCAAATAACATATCATTTTTGGAAGCTTTCTAATATGAAAAAAGCATAACACATTTGATATTGTAGTGTGTTATTAAATACATTGTGGTAGAGTTATCAAAGGAGCTATGAAAAATGAAAGGTGGAATCTGATTAGTTGCTATGGGCAACTAAGCCAGTTCTACTTTATACCTGTTTGATAAATCTCCCCCATTGTTTGCTAACCATGAACCATGCCTTTACCCATAGATGTATATGTCAGTGTCACTCTGACGTTATTTGCTATTGCTGTCATTGTATTCAAGAACTTAAAAGGAGAGAGGGATAAAGAGCAAAAATATGAAAAAGATAACAAAAGGAATTGAAAAACCTAAGTCCTATGAAAACTTAGAGTATTGCATTCCAATTTTCAGTCCAATTGGAGCTTATTTGATTAATGTAGAATAGATTCAGAAACAAATCAAATGTATTGAAAAATTTGACGAATTGGACACAAAACAAATTTCAAGAAATTTGCTCATCTCTAACTTATTTTTAGCCTTCATGTAGCAGGCTTAGATTTAAGTTTCTATATTTAGAACAGTGGGTGACTAACTTAGGGCTTGTTTACATCACTGTTATGGATTCCATCATTGTTTTCCTTTATAACATGCTTATAACGGAAAATAACGGAATCCATAAGATGGAAGTCAAAACGGAAGCCTTTAAGAGGCATTCCGTTTGATCCTTCATAATATAAGTCTATCCGTCCTGGTCCCATTATGCAGGAGTCCAGTCCTGCATAACGGAAACCAGGATGGATCCGTTATGCTGCCCATAGACTTGTATTATGACAGAATGCAAAACGGAAGCCTTTAAAAGGAATTCCATTTTGATTTCTGTCATAATAAGTCTATGGGCAATCATAACAGATCCATCTGGTTTCCATTATGCAGAACGGAAAAAAGTCCTGTCGAAAAGACTTTGTTTTCTGTCTTGCATAATGGGAACCAGACGAATCCGTTATGATTCCCATAGACTTCTATTATGACAGATCAAAATGGAATGCCTCTTGAAGGCTTCCGTTTTGACTTCCATCTTATGGATTCCGTTATTTTATGTTATAAGCATGTTATAACGGAAAACAAAAAACGGAATCCATAATGGTGATGTAAACCCGCCTTTTATTAAGAGGCATACACCTTTAATACATTTGGCATAATGTATCCAACAAAGTTTTTTTATAAATTTTTTTTATATTTTTTTCTTTAGCTGGTATATGAAAAGTCATATCTCATAAGCACACTAACCACTCTGGTATAACTTTATTATTTTTAGTTGTTTTAGACGATTGGAATCGTTAAATTACTAAGTCAAGGCAATACACATTATGATATAAACATTTCTATTGTGCCCACATCTCTTTCTATTATTTATGTTAGCAGAAATGCCTTTTGTTCAAGAGAGAGTGGAAATTAGCCTCAGAGAGTAATTTACATTTTGTTGAGCAAACAACTTGTAAACCTTCTCTTACCCTGAAGCATCTGCAATACTGTACCTTCAACTATAATCTATTCACTAAACAAATATATGTAAACATATTGAACAAAATGCCTAAAGTGTGCCTTAGCCAAGGTCTATTTGCCATTTCTTTATATAATAGCTCTTTGAATGCATACATATTGTATTTCAGTTATTCTTATTTTAGTAGTATTATAGTATTGTTATTATTGTGCATTTTTGTTCATAAAGTTAAAGTTTTATACATTCTACAAATATCACTTCCTTAAGACTTACAACTGGAGAATGAAATCCATGGAGTGAAAGAAAAAACGTATAAATATTTGATTTTCTAATACATTTAGATCAAGTTCAAGGTAATCACCATATGAAAATGGAATTTATAATTTGCTCATAGTGTTCAGCAAGCACTTTTGCATGTACCATATGCTAATTAAACAACCTCCCAGACAAGGTGGTCCTGGGTCATATCATCAATTCTTATGTGCAAAAAGGAGTCACAGCCATGAGGCATTTAACAGCTTGGGAAGTAACATAAGTAGAATATAGCACACTTATGAGCAGTGCTTATGCAAAAGCACCAACTGAACTACAATACTCTGAGCATCTTATTTATTATCATTCACACGTGCAATTTATATACCTTGTTTAGTGGTTTAGTGCAGCTTATTATGCTGTTGTTGTTGTTTTTAATTGAAGCCCAGGACTAAAATGAAGGACAATATATAGGTCTCATATTGTCCTGTTTTTTTTTATCTTCTCTTGAATTTGAGACACATAGAAAGCATCTGACTGAGCATTATGTTTTGTATGTTTTGTACAGTTACACAATTATCCTTTTATAGGTTTAACTGTTAGAATATTTAATTATGTTTGTAATCTTAAGATCATTAGATAGTTGTTCATCTTTTTAAGGCTACTTTCACATTATCGGCAGCCTAGACTTTCGGCGACACATGTGCACTAGCAGCAGCACAGATCCAGCAGGCTGTTCACTAGCCAGGGTAGGCTGCTGCTAATGTGAAAGTAGCCAATTGCACTTTGGATGAAATTTATCTTTTTTTTTTTTTTTAAAGTGGCAAGAAAAGTGAGCAGGATTAACTGTGAGGGGACACAGCAAGCAAATTAAAAGCAGACATCATTATTAAAGAAAAATTTTGAAAATTGCAGCGCAAATACAGACTTGATTATTTTTCTGTCTTTAGAACAGTCCAAGTGGCATAACACTAGAATACGCCACCAAAGTCTGATAGGTGTGGGTCCCACCTTTGGGACCCAAACCTATCTCTAGAATGGAGCCCACAAACTAAAATGGACCGTACATGTGCTGCCACACTCCATTCATTTCTATAGAAGTGCCGAAAATAGCCGAGCTATTTTTGGAAGTCCACCTCTCTATTCACTTCTGTGGGTACTGAATACTGATGGTTAGGCTATTTTCAGCAGTCCTATAGAAATGACTGGAGGGTATCTGTACATGTGTGGTCCACTCTCCTTAACTTTGCAGGCTCTTTTCTAGAGATATGCGCGGGTTTCAGAGGTAGGACCTGCACCTATCAGACATTGGTGGCATATCCTAGCTATATACCACCAATGTGTGAGAGGGACCAGCCCCTTTAAGGAAGCATTTATGCAATTTAAATGGGGAATCAATTTCCTTTATGAAAAGCTTAACCGAATGGAAACAATAAACAATAACCAAAATTGGAATCTGGTACACAAGTTGACAGCTCAGGCACAGACTCCCAGGAAGAAGGTGAGATGAGTTATAATTCAACATTATTTTAATACTTTCTCAAGTAATTAAATTACATTGAATTACATAGATTAAGGTAGAAGCATCTAAGATGGCATGAAACTCTATGAGCTGTCCCAGGTCGAACGTATAGATGTAGAAGAGTAAGGGTCCTGGGACAGGGATATCAAGAAAGAGGGCAATATGAAGAGGCAGCGTGTCAGTAATGGTTATTGAATGTTCAGCTGCTGAGGTATATTATTAGGTGATCTAGGAGAGGACCTGTGATCTCAAGGGCTCAAAGAATCAGTAAGAAGAATAATTGACAATATTGAAGATAATGGACAGGTCTATGTGGAGGTGAACATAATAATATTATTTAGATTTGGCTGTTAATTATTATTTTTGAGTTTGGCAAGAGTGGTTTTAGTACTATTCTGTGGTTGGAAGATAGATTGTACAGAATCTCAGAAAATCAGGCAGAAGAAATGAGCGGGAGAGCAGGTGAGAAGAGTCAGGGCTGTGACTGGTAAAGAAAGCACCATGGCAGTGGGCAGGGGCCGCTGCTATAACAGCGAGAATATCTTCACTAGAACATGCTCAGGAGCGCAACCAGTAAATTGGCCAGCAGAACAGCAATCCAAAAAAGCTCAGGAGCTAAAACCAGGAACACAGGTAGTTAGTCAAAGATTATCACTGGTACTGGTAAATGGCCAGGAAAGGATTTAAATGGAGTGCCAAGCCCTGGATCAGAACCTGATAGGTCCCTGACTCGGCACTCCTTTAGTCTGGAACACTAGCGTACAGTAATAGAGCATCTGAGCAATCAGCCCACTGCTAATCTTCCCCAGCACGCGTCCGCTGTGGGGAGAAATAAAGCATTGCATTCTATTGCTAAGGATGTAGTTGCATTACCAGGGGGCATAGCTCAGCAGTGTGTCTCTTCCGGCATGGCAGTGCCAAGGCTAAGGATCACACTGCTGGACCCCATTCAGGTAGTTTGTTACACTGTGATTGTGGTGTTACACAAAACAGTGGCTGCATCTGCATCATGAAGGGAAGACATGCTGGAGAGAAGCAGGAGAGTCAAAGAGCATGCATATCAAGATGTTTAAGGCAGAGTTTCCCAACCAGTGTGCCTCCAGCTGTTGCAAAACTACAACTCCCAGCATACCTGCACAGCCAAAGGCTGTCTGGGCATGCTGGGAGTTGTAGTTTTGCAACAGCTGGAGGCACACTGGTTGGGAAACACTGGTTTAAGCTTCCTACAAGTTTGCTAAATTATGTCTTGAGGAAAGGGATGAGTATGTAATTACAGTAAATTGCAGTTAGACACGATTACAGGCAATATTCAGGTGAATGTAAGGTTTAGCATGTATCTGATTAGAAGTGAGAAACCTCGTGAGACCAAAAGAGGCTATAAGTTTTGAAGCAGAGGAAGGAGTTTAGTAGCAGCTAAACTAATGTGTCATTAGGGATGCTGAAGTCACCCATGATGATTGTGGGGATGTCAGGTGAAAGAAAATGTAAGATCCAGGTGGTGAAGTGGTTAATAGAAGTGATGGCTGGGCTTGATTGTATATAGAAGTTAGAGAGGTGTAGATGTAGGGAGGATGAAATTAGGTTGAAAGATCAGTTATGTGATAGAAGAAGGCCAACTCCTCCACAATGAATGTTGCCAGGAGAGAAGTGTAAGTATATTAAAGGTCACCAAAAGAGAATACATCAGTGAAAGCTGTGTGAGAAAGTATAAGTAATGTTTCTGTTATTCTCTACTGATATTAATGGCCACCGATATATGCCAACATTTCAACTGTTCAAAACCCTTTTGTTTTGAATATTTATGACATTTTTAATTAAAGTAATACTTTTTTCTCTAATTCGAGGTGTATGCCAAGTGTGCAGCCTTTAACCATATGGTTATGTAACTATACTATTTGTTATTTTGCTGACATGTACATATACTATGCATTCAAAAAAACGTAGGCTACTTTTACATCTGCGTTGTCCCTTCCGGTTTTGAGATCCGGCAAAGGAACAAACTGGAACGTAGTGTACCAGAATGCATTCCGTTCCAGTTTGTTGCATTTGTATGCTGGACACAAAATCGCTGCAAGCAGTGTTTTTGTGTGAGACATAGAAAACTGAACATGCCAAAAACCATGTAAATCAATGGTGCCAAATCCGTTTTTTTCTGACAAACCGGCATGGGATCTCAAAACCACATCAAAACACATCCTTTTGAATAATACAACCAGCTGCATTTGTTCAAAACTGATCAAGTTGTATTATATAAAAATTGATCATGGTGGATCCAGCACTAAAACGATTTTAAGTCAATGGGCACTGGATCCGCCATGTTCATTTTCAATATAATAGAAATCGGATCTGTTTTGAAAGAATTCAGCCAGTTGTATTATTCAAGCGGATATGTTTTGAGATCCCATGCCGGATTTAAAAACTAGAAGCAAAAATGCATATGTGAAAGTAAACTTAAACATTGCAAGGCAAAAGTGTTACAGATATCCAAACAGACTCATAAACTTTATATTTTGAACAGAATAAGAATAACATCTTCTGTTCCGCCACTGTATATAAGGCATATTTTACAGACCCAATTCCAAAAAAGTTGGGATGTTGTGTAAAATGTAAATAAATGTAAATAAAAACAGAATGCAATAATTTGCAAATCTTATAGACCCATATTTTATTCACAACAAAACACTGAACACATGAAATGTTGAAAGTGAGACATTTTACTATTTCATGAAAAAATTGACTCATTTACAACTTACAAAAGTTGGGACAGAGCCATGTTTACCCTTGTGTAGCATCTCCTCTTCTTTTAACAAAAGTCTGTAAATGTCTAGGAAATTAGGACTCCAGTTATTGGTGTTTTGGAAGAGGAATGTTGTTCCATTCTTATCTAATATAAAATTGTAACTTCTCAACAGTTCTGGGTCTTCTTTGCTAGCCTTTTCATTTCATTTAAGGTAAAATAAGGTCTATAGGCTTGGAATGTATAGTTTGTAATTGGATTGAAAACTGGCTAAAGGACCATGTCCAGAGAGGTGTGGTCAATGATTCCTATTCAGAATGGTACTGGGTTATAAGTGGTGAACCCCAAGGTTCAGTACTGGGGTCCTCTATTATTTCATTTATTTATTAATGATATTGAACGATAGGATTAATAGCACCAATTCTATTTTTGCAGATGACACTAAGCTATGTAGCACTGTGCAGTCTATGGAAGATGTATATAAACTACAAGCTGACTTGAACACTGACTTGAGCGATTGGGCATCAACTTGGCAAATTAGGTTTATTGTGAATAAATGTGAAGTTTTGCATCTTGGTAATAATAATCTCTGTGCATCATATGTCCTAGGGGATGTAACACTGGGAAAGTCACTTATAGATAAGAATTTGGTTGTCCTTGTAGATGATGGATTAAATAACAGCATACAATTAGTGTTGAGCGAACAGTTCGAGAATAGTTCGGGTTCGTACCGAATTTTGGGGTGTCCGGGACCCGGACCCGAACCCGGACATTTTCAAAAAAGTTTGGGTTCGGGTTCGGTGTTCGTCGATTACTTCCCGCTTTCTGAAGGGCTGCACAGCAGCCAATCAGCTAGCGTTTTACTTCTTGCCCTAAGAGCCCATCACAGCCATGCCTACTAATGGCATGGCTGTGATTGGCCAGTGCAGCATGTGACCCAGCCTCTATTTAAGCTGGAGTCACGTAGCGCCGCACGTCACACTGCTCTGATTAGTGTAGGAGAGGATGCAGCTTCTGTCAGGGCGAGATTAAGCAGGTTAAAGTCAGCAACAGCACCTAATGAACGGATCAATTTACAGCTGAGAATCATTGAACTTCTGCTAGTTACTTGCTCGCTGGTTTTTAGGCTGCACAGAGCGTTTTTCTGTCACTTATTTTCTGGGTTGATCGGCGGCCATTTTGTGACTTATGGTGCGCCAGAAGAAGCTGCCACCAAGTCCATCAATCCATCAATACTAGTTTTTTTTTTTTTTGCTATATTCTACATCAGGGGCTTGGCTGTGCTAATTGTCACCCCTAGAAACTCAGGAAAGAAATTTCTATATTTTATTAAGGGGTTAAATACAATTGCCCAAATACCAATCCCCTAAATCTGGTGTTCCAGCTTTGGTTAGACAAGTATAATACTGTCTGCTGTCTGGCAAAGGATAGATTATTTTCTGGGGTTAAATTCAATTGCCAAAATAGCAATACCATAAATCTGTGGTTTCAGCTGTGGCTGGCAAAATAGAATAGTGTCCGAGGTAACGCACACACGTACAGACGCACGTACTACGATTCTTGAATAGTTGTATTATCGCGATAATAAAACTAACAGTGTAAAGTTGACTGTATTGCTCTAAGTTATATTCGCGTACGAATGTAACTTCTATTACAGCACACCAATACTAAAACTGACTAAGAGACAGCTTTAAGTTCTATTCGAATGCGATTGCAACTTTGGAACTTAAAGTGGTGTACGATTTTAAAAGTTGAGTACTAAAAGTTGGAATCGCAATGCGATTCTTATGTATTTACTTAATCGCATTGCGATTACAACTTTGAGCTACCGATCACCATGGGAATGCCTCCTCCAGTAGAATGTACTGTCGGATGTGAGAATTAAGTTGAAATCGCAATGCGATTATTATATCTGCTTAATCGCATTGCAGTTTCAACTTAGCATTGCTAATAATTCCATCCATATTCGCTAACTTACTGACTCAGTAAGTTAACGATATGGATGGAATTATTTAGCAATGCTAAGTTGAAATCGCAATGCGATTAAGCAGATATATAAGAATCGCATTGCGATTTCAACTTAATTCTCAGATCCGACAGTACATTCTACTGGAGGAGGCATTCCCATGGTGATCGTTAGCTCAAAGTTGTAATCGCAATGCGTTTATTGCGGTATATTATCCCTCTGGGTGTCTTTTACAGCCTTTTTAGTGCCCAAAAGTTCGGGTCCCCATTGACTTCTATGGGGTTCGGGTTCGGGATGAAGTTCGGGTTGAGTTCGGATCACGAACCCGGACATTTTCCGGAAGTTCGGCCGAACCTCTCGAACCCGAACATCCAGGTGTTCGCTCATCTCTACATACAATGTCAATCAGCTGCTCATAAGGCTACCAGTATATTGTCATGCAATAAACAAGGCATGGACTCACGGGAAAGGGATGTAATACTACCACTACAAAGTGTTTGTGCTGCCTCATCTCCAATATGCAGTTCAGTTCTGGGCACCACTCCATAGAAAGGATGCTTTGGAACTGAAAAAAGTACAAATAAGAGCGACTAAACTGATAAGGGGCGTGGAGGGTCTTAGTCATGAAGAAAGATTAAAAGAAGTACAGTAATTTAGTCTTGATCAGAGACATCTAAGGGGGGACATGATTAACCTATACAAATATATAAATGGGCCATACAAAAACACGGTGAAAAACTGTTCCATGTAAAATGCCCTCAAAAGATAAGGGGACACTGCCTCTGACTGGAGAAGAAAAAGTTCAGTCTCCAGAAGGGTCAAAGCTTCTTTACTGTAAGAACTGTGAATCTGTGGACTAGACTACCTTTGGAACGTGGTCACAGCAGGAACAGTGGACAGTTTCAAAAAGGGTTTAGATGAATCCTTAAAGGTAAATGACATTAATGCTTATAAGAATGTGTAGAAATCTGAGCCTCACTTCCTTCTGGGATTCATGTCCCCACTTTTCCCTTAGTTGAACTTGATGGACTTATGTCTTTTTTCAACCATATTAACTATGTAACTGTGTGACAATGATGTGCCAAATCTTTTCTATAGGTGAAAGGTGTGGACTCCAGATAGGTCAGTTCAACACCCAGACTCTTCCTCTGTGAAGCCATACTGCTGTGATGAATGCAGTAGGTAGTTTAGCATTGTCTTGATGGCATAAACAAAGCCTTCCCGAAAGAGATGTTATCTGGATGAGAGGATATATTGACTTCTATATACTGTTTAGCATTAATAGTGCCTTTTCAGATGTATATGCTGTCCCTGCCATATGCAATAATGCAATTCCATACCATTAGAAATGCAGGCTTTTGAACTGTGCACTAACAAGGTGGATGAATCCACTCCTCTTGAGTATGCAGAACATGGGGTCCATGGTTTCCAAAAGTAATTTCATATTTTGATTCATCTGACCACAGAATAGATTTATATTTTGCCTCAGTCCATTTTCAATGAGCTTTGGCCCAAGAAGACGGTGGCATTTCCGGATCATGTTGACATATGGCTTCTTCTGTGCATGAAACAGCTTTAACTTGCATTTCTGGATTGCAGAGCACACTGTGTTCACAGACAATAGTTTTTGAAAGTGTTCATGAGCTCTTCAAGTGATTCCCAGTATAGAATAATGTCTGTTTTTAATGCAATGCGCCTGAAGGCCCATAGATGATAAGCATTCAATACTGACCATTATATCTGTAAAGAATAAATCAAGGCAACTGGACTTGCTGTAGATTTCTTGAAAACTTTTCACTCGTTCTTCCAACGAGCTTTCTCAATTCTGAGTGACTTGTACAAGGAATAAATATGTATTCCCAGAGAATCCTTGTACAAGTCACTCAGAATTGAGAAAGCTTGCTCGAAGAACGAGTGAAACGTTTTCAAGAAATCTACAGCAAGTCTAGTTGCCTTGATTTATTCTTTACATATATACCATGACCTGGATAAATGAGAGCTTTCACAGACGATACTGACCATTTGCCTTGTCCCTGGAATTCACCAGATTCTATGAATCCTTTGATGATATTATGTACTTTTGATGGGGGTGGTGTGGGTTATTCAAAGTCTTCACGATTTTATGTTGAGGAACATTTTTATGAAATTGTTTTGCAATTTTTAAATGCTTTATTGCAGATTGGTGAACCTATACCCATCTTTGCTTCTGAGATTCTTTACCTCTAATATGCCCTTTTTATACCCAGCAATGTGACTAAGTAGAAAATGGTTGCCTCGACTGTTTTTTATTAGTACCACTTACCTTTTCACTCTTTTGTTGCCCCATCCCAACTTTTTGAGATGCATTGCTGCCTTCAAGTTATAATTTTTTTTTTAAATGAAATGGTAAAATGTCTTACTTTCAACATTTTAAATTTGTTAATGTGTTCTGTAATCTATTGTGAATAAAATATGGGTCTATGACAGTGATGGGCAACGTGCGGCTCTCCAGCTGTTGCAGAACTACAACTCCCAGCATGCAAAGCCTGTTTATAGCTATCAGCCTACTGCAGGGCATGGTGGGAGTTGTAGTTTAGCAACAGCTGGAGAGCCGCACGTTGCCCATCACTGGTCTATGAGATTTGCAAATTATTGAATTCTATATTTATTTACAATGGCTTACATCTTACATGGTGTCCCCATTTTTGGGGAATTGGTCATGCATATATACTACCACGGATGGCTATCAGGACCAAGACATTTTTTGCAATTAATTTTCAGTTACTAATTGGACACAAAGTTATCAGAACAAGGTATACAATGCAATTGGCATTTGCATCATTTGATCATTTTTTGGAGTCTCTTTCTTGCCATTGTGAAACAATTTTTTTAAAATCTATTTTATTTTGATAGCTGGCCTGTGCACTCTTGTTTTTATAGGTAGTAAATATTATAACTCTCTAACTTGTAGGAAAATAAGGTGGTAGAATTTGTTTAAGACATAATGTGGTGCCACAGGAGACCCCACTACTTGCTGTCAGATTCCTTCACAGTATACTACTGATTATTAGATCTTATGATAAGCCTATGACTGACTGACTTATGCAAAAAGGTGCATTGACTATGAGCAGGAACAATCTGATAACAAAGTAGGACTGCAGTGCTACAGAAATCTGAAAATGCTCAAACACTTTAGATAACTGTCAACTAAATGCATGTTTAGCTGGTAGCTATTCCTCCTGACTTGATATGTCATGATGCTGATCAGTTGAATTCCTATCATTCTAGAGGATCAAAAGCAACATTCTGAACAACCTAAGGAGAATAGCTATACTGCCGTTGAATATGACACACATTTTACATACAGTGCTACCTAATTCTGTCATGACCATCAGGCCCAAGATGTTTACTAAAATGAATTTCCAATTTACTAATTGGAAGCAAAGTTATCAGAACATAGTACAGTGCAACTGTCATTAAGACTGTTGATGAATTGTAATATACTGTACATTGATTTAAGAGGAAACCTACCATATATTCTGTGCAGTCTGGGAAAGTGTGTGATCCATACTAATTGAATGATCAGTAGTAACTTGATATTTTGGAGTCACCATTATACCAGACATTGTACTGAATTAAAATGTGTGATCCAGATGTCAGCAGTATACAACAACATATGTGATGCCTTAGGAAGATGCATGGGTATATTACCTAATTATCTAAATCATTCAAGAGTTGTTTGTCAAAAGATGTTTTCACTTATTAAAATGCCAATTATGTATCTGAAATGTGTGCATTGATTTGCACACAATTTTGATGAGAATAAAAGTATAAAATAACATGGTTTCCTTACCTTAACTCTTGAGATATTAATCTGTTTTTCACATTTCACACTGCCCACACTCAGATATTTCATAAAATATGCTTCTAATGCATATTAATTCCAAAAATGCACAGCTAATAAATGAAAATAATTACCTTTTATGTCCAAAGAATTATGATAGGAGGTCCCTTATCTATGAAGAGAATATGCACAGTATATATAGTAATTTAACTGCACATGACTTGTGTTAAATTGGAATAATGTTTTGTTACTTAGTTAAATACGGAAGGTTGAAAAAAAACACATGTCCATCAAGTTTTACCTTTTTTTGGATCACAAAATTAGTTGTTAGATTAATTATAATCATTAATGTTGTTTGCCATTAGAATGGAATCTGCCCCTTCCTAAATGTTGATATAGTATCTGCCACTACCACCTATTGATGTAGGGTAATATATAGTTTGACTACTTTTAACTGTAAAGAACACTTTCCTGTACCGATGGCTAAATTGTCTTTCCTCCACAGTACTGAACAACCCCCAGTCCTTTGGAAAACACTTGGATCAAATTATTATTGCCCCAGTTCTTTGTAGTGACCATTCGTGTACAGTAATTATACATGAAAATTAGATCACCTTTAAAACATCTTTTATCAAAACTGAACAAGCCTGATTTTCAAGCCTTTCATTATAAGAGAGACCTACCATTCCATTTAATAATATGGTTGCCCACCTTTGAATCCAATCCAGCCAATCCATCCTATGTCCTTTATATAATGTAAAGTCCAAAACTGAATCTATTTGTACTTGTACTTCTTGAATAGTTTTGCCCATAAGGATAATAACACATTGCTGCAGAAATTACTCCTGTAGTCATACATTTGATAAAATGTCTGATCTTGTATTTCTTCTAATTAACAGAATTTAACAATCACAGTTTAACAATCACAGTTAGCATATATTGATATGGTTTACAATGTGAGCCTAGGGTTTTTAGTTAAGCACATAGTTGATATATGGGTAATCTGTTCCAAGATTGCTCTGTATTTTTTTACAAGAACATATACAATAAGTGTTTTTTATTAATAACCTGAGTAGAGATGAGCGAATTTCTGAACAATTCGATTCGGCTGGTTCGCCGAATTTGCCGAAAAGATTTGCTTCGATCTGAATTTATTCGCTGAAAATCGCGTTAAAAAACTGCTATTTCCAGGCTACAGAGAGCCATTATAGGGGTGTAGAACACTGTGCTTTGCAGTAACATGCATAGGGAGTCTGCTGTGGTAGTGAAATAATACTGTGAGCCAGTATGACATTCAGATGACAGGCGTTGCTCGAAGAATCACTACACACTTCACTTATTTGGGCAGTCACTGGGCCAAAACTGACTAAATAACTCAACTGTGAACATAGTCTTACAGGTCCATGTTAGCTTCAAGAAGGCTACAGAGTGGCAAAATGACAGTCTGGAGTTGGCAACAGCATCAGGAGGCCACAGAATGGCACAATGACAGAGTCTGGATAAAAGACTGAGGGCACAGATTGTTGAGAAAGATGCAGATGGATAGTTATCTATAGAGCTATGCGATCATAACCCGCAGATTGTCACTTCAATGTAAAATAAAAAAAAAGTCAATAAAAATTTTGAAATATTAAATACTGAGGGCACAGATTGTTGAGAAAGATGCAGAAGGTAAGTTATCTGTAGAGCTGTACAATGGCAACCTGCAGATTAATGCAGTCCTCAAAAGCAAGTTGGGTTTGTCGGTCCCAAAACCCAAATTAAATCGTGGGGTGGGTGATCAGTCCAAGACCTTCAAGCAGCACCATGATACCAATGAGTGGCAATGTGAAATAGTGTGGATATGACAGCAACCGCAGCAGCATGATACCACAGAGTGGCAAGGTGACAGTGTGGAGATGACAGCATCAGAAGGCCACAGAGTGGCATGGTGACATAGTATGGAGATGATCTAATCTGATGTGTCAGGCATCGGTGGGTTAAAATTCTGGCTGATCCATGCCTGATTCGTCTTGACAAAAGTAAGCCTCTCCACATTTTGGTGGGACAAGCAAGTTCTTCTTGACGTAACTATGGCCCCTGCCACACTAAACACCTGCTCTGATGCCACACTACTGGCTGGGCACTACAGCTTTTCCAGGGCAAACTCTGCCAGTTGCGACCAGAAATCCAGTTTTGCTGGCCAGTAGTCCAGCGGATCTTCTTTGACGGCTGGCAGGTTACTGTCCAGGTATGCCACCACCTGCTGGTTCAGTTCCTGCTCCAGGTCTACCTGCTCCTGCTGGTGAGTAGTTTCTTCACTATGCGTGTGAAGAAAGCAGCTTATCAGTGACTCAACTGCTGGTGCTGCTGTCACTTGTGTCAAAATCGAAGATTGAGTCAACCAATCAATAACCGCTGGGTTGCTGGTCAAGGCACAACCGCTAACAGACATGTGGACCTGAGGCCTCGGGAACAAACCCCTGCTGCCACGACCCCTTACTCTGCTGCAACCTGTGCCTGCGCCAGAATCATTTATGCCTCTGCCACTCCCCTGTACAGGGCCTGGCATTTCTCAGTCTGACTAGAGTTGAGCGGACACCTGGATGTTCGGGTTTGATGAGTTCGGCCAAACTTCACAAAACTGTTCGGGTTCGGAATCCGAACTTAACCCGTACTTGACCCCGAACCAGAACCTATTGATGTCAATGGGGACCCAAACTTTTGGGCACTAAAATGGCTTTAAAATAGCCCTGGAAAGTGCTAGTGAGATTCAAAACACAGCAAAATGTAGGTAAATGTCCTGCAAACAAATGTGGCTAGGGAAATGACTTAAAATAAAATAAATAAAAATTAAACACTATTAATTGGCAACTCGGAGGAGGAGGTGGATGTTGAATAGGAGGTTGAGGAGGCGTCAGGTGGGAATGCCATCAGCAGTGCGTCTACCAGCGTGCGTTTGTAATCATGCATCTTTTGATCAGTAACATACATTTTTACAAAATTTGGTTTCCTGCCAGCAATGCACAGCAGGGGCATATCACTGGCAAAACAGGGTTAATGTCACCCACCAATGGAACAGGTGATATTCAGAAATGTAGGTCCCTGGCACCCAGACAGAGGAGAGGTTCATTCATGGCAAAACATGCTTAATGTCATCCACCAATGGAACAGGCGATTGTCACGAATGTAGGGCCCTGGCACCCAGGCAGAGCAGAGTTTCATTCACAGCAAAAAGAGGTTAATGTCATCCACCAATGGAACAGGCGATTTTTAGTAAGTTAGGCCCCTGGAACCAAGACAGAGGAGAGGTTCATTCACGGCAAAAAGAGGTTAATAACACCCACCAATGGAACAGACGATTTATTCATGGCAACACAGGATTCATGTCACCCACCAATGAAGTAAATGTGTACCCGAACTTTTGGGCACAAATATGGCTGTATCAAAGTCCTGGTAAGGACTATAGGGCTGCAAAAGGCAACAACATGTGGGTAAGTGCCCTGCAAACAAATGTGGATAGGGAAATAACCTAAAATAAAATAAAACAAATAATAATTAAGTATTAAGCAAATGTATTTGCTGTGTTTGTGACAGGGGAGGCTGATTACAAGGCTATTTATATGCACCTGTGGGCCTAGCCTGGCTGATTGCTAGGCTATTTATAGGCACCTGTGGGCCCAGGCTGACGTGATTCAGCTGATTTCACTACCTCTGGGTCAGCTCTAGTATACAGCAGCATGGTGTGCAGGCTCCTTACGGCTGGGCGACGGCAGAACCTCTCAGAAAGGCGCTGGTATTCATGGTAGGATCGGAGATGTTTACACGGGACCCGCGCTGTGGTCCGCGACATGTAGCGTTCCGGGTTGAAGCAGAGTTTGGGCGCTAATGCTCGAGCGATGGCGTCAGTATTGTTTGACTGGCTTTTCAGAGGCCTGCAATACAGTTGCATACAGTTATTGGAGTGGCAGGCGCTTGGAGTAGGTTTGGTTGTATGTTTCTGATACCTGGTTCACACGTGAGTACGTGTCTGCAGTTGCTTCAAGCTATGCACGCTGTGTTAAGTGTTGTATATCAATGGTCAATGTAAAAAAAAAAAACGCAGCTGCATCGTGTGCAGGCTCATTCACGCCTGGGCAGCGGCAGAAAGTGCCAGGCGAGTGCTGGCATTCACTGTAGGATCGCACTTGTCGGCACGTGACCCACACTGCGGTATGCGATCCGCAATACTCTGAGACGTAGCAAAGTTGGGCGCTAATGGTCAAGTGACTGTTGTTAGTTTTTCATCTGGCTGTTCAGGGGCTTGTTGGGGGCTATTGCATATAGTTATTGGTGTTGCATGCGCCTAGAGTACGTATGGTCGCATGTTTTCTGATATCTGCTTGATACGGGACGCATGTCTCCAAGCTACGCACACTGTGTTTAAGTGATGGTATTATTTAGTTTATCTCTCTGGAAGGGTCATGTATCAATGACCGTTTAAAAAAAATAAAAAAAAAAAAAAAAATATATATATATATATATAAAAAAATGCATGTTTACTGTCACCTGTTTTGCATGTGGGGTGCAGGTCCGCAGTTAGCGCCAGACATGCAAGGTGTTGGTAAATGTATATCAGTGGTCCATATATGGGGGCACAAGCAGGTTGATCAAGGCGCCTGTATTTGAGTTCTGATGCTCTGGTAAGCGTGTTTAATCTATAAATTGCATATTATGGGCACGCATGTGTCAGCGGTTCCGTGCTGTGTTTATAGGGGCACTATCGTGTTGATTAATTGGCTTTGCATCAGGGTTTATGTTCAACCACGATTATGTTTCTTAGAGAGGAACACGAGGTGGTGTTGTGGTGACCATCTTTTAAAAAAAAAAAAAAAAACTCCTGCAGCTTTATGTGGAGGTCCATTCCCACCTGGGCAATAGCAGAAGGTGCCAGGTGAGTGCTGGCATTCACGTGGGATCGGACTTGGTTACACGGTCCGTGACTTGTAGCTCTCTGGGGCGAAGGGGGTTGGGCGCTAATGGTCGAACGATAATAGCTAGGTTTGTTACCTTCAAAAGCTACGTCCGTGTGTCTGCATTTACATTTTGTCCCATACACCATTCACTACTAGAGCTGCGTTCATACATCTGTTGTTGTATTACATTAATACTCTGCTCACTTTCAGATTGCATTCATATGGCTGCGTTATACCTTGCTCTTCACGCTCCGAGCTAGGCCCATACTGTGTTTTAGGCACCACTCACATCCAGAGCTGCATTCACCCACCTGTTCTTACACCATGTGTTATACTTTGTTTCCACTTATAGCTACATTTTCCTTTGAATTCGACATCATGGTTATTCAGTATTTTCATTAGGGCAGTCAGCACACCGCTCTGACACTGCTCTCCCGGTTAACATAGCTGCTTTCTTTTCAAGCTTGCGTGTTTTTCCTCGTTGGTTTGTTACATTCCAAAGGCCTACTTTTGCGGTCCACTTCAGTAAAAAAAATAAAAAAAAATCTTTTTGGGTGTTTTAGTCCTCGTTTGCATTTACTTAGACTGGTCTCCTTTACTTCTGGTTCATATTCACTCAGATTGGTCTCTTGCCCCAGTTAACCAAATAGCTTCTCAGCGGTCAGTAGGCCAATAGGAGTACGATTCCTACTGTATTTTCACAAATCCTTTGTTTGTCAAGATAAGGGTCTTCTCTTAGCGAACTGTAAGGCCTCTGGCCCTTCTTTTTCTCCCATCTGTTCATTTTCATGGTTCGCGGTTGGTTAATGTTTATTTATGCACATGGTTCGCATCACTAATGGCCATGCATATCCCATCGGGTCTGGCTCATGTTTTGATTACTACTCGTCACTGTAAGGCCATTCAGTTCAGTCTCATGGCTTCGAGGGGTCTTATGGCTTCGGGGGGTCCGATGATCGCTTCGGCCTCATGGCTCCGGGGGGCCCTTTGACCGTTCTTCATGTTGTTCGTTAGGGCTACCATATGGTTGTAGGCTGTTTAGTGTCTTAGGTTCCCTGTCAGAGGGGTTCATGGTTACGCAAGTTCCCAAGTCATACTGGTGCGGTATAAGTGCTTTATTAAAAATAAAAAAAAATCTGCCATTAGAGTCTCGCATGTATGGCTCTGCCATTAGATCCCTCACGCATGGCTTCTCCGATTTAGTGTTACACATATGACTCCGCCATCAGAGTCTCTCACGCATGGCTTCTCCAATTAAGTGTTACACATATGACTTCGCCATTAGTCTCCCAAGCATGGCTTCTCCGATTTAGTGTTACACATATGACTCCGCCATTAGAGTCCCTCACGCATGGCTTCTCCGATTTAGTGTTACGCATATGACTCTGCCATTAGAGTCTCTCACGCATGGCTTCTCCGTTTATGTTTTACACACGTGACTCCGCCATTATAGTCTCTCAAGCAATGCTTCTCCGATTAAGTGTCCGCCATTAGATCCCTCACGCATGGCTTCTCCGATTTAGTGTTACACATATGACTCCGCCATCAGAGTCTCTCACGCATGTCTTCTCCAATTAAGTGTTACACATATGACTTCGCCATTAGTCTCCCAAGCATGGCTTCTCCGATTTAGTGTTACACATATGACTCCGCCATTAGAGGCTCTCACGCATGGCTTCTCCGATTTAGTGTTACGCATATGACTCTGCCATTAGAGTCTCTCACGCATGGCTTCTCCAATTAAGTGTTACACATATGACTTCGCCATTAGAGTCTCTCATGCATGGCTTCTCCGATTAAGAATTTCACATATGACTTCGCCATTAGTCCCCCACGCATGGCTTTTCCGATTAAGTGTCCGCCATTAGAGTCTCTCACGCATGGCTTCTCCGATTAAGTGTTTAACATATTACTTCGCCATTAGTGTCTCTCACGCATGACTTCTCCGATTTAGTGTCCGCCATTAGAGTCTCTCATGCATGGCTTCTCCAATTAAGTGTCTGCCATTTGAGTCTCTCACGCATGGCTTCTATGATTAAGTGCCCATCAGTCTCCCACGCATGGCTTCTCCAATTTAGTGTTACACATATGACTCCGCCATTAGAGGCTCTCACGCATGGTTTCTCTGTTTATGTTTTACACATATGACTCCTGAATTAAAGTCTCTCACGCATGGCTTCTCCAATTAAGTGTTAGACATATGACTTCGCCATTAGAGTCTCTCACGCATGGCTTCTCCGATTAAGCATTTCACATATGACTTTGCCATTAGTCCCCCACGCATGGCTTCTCTGATTTAGTGTTACACATATGACTCTGCCATTAGAGTCTCTCACGCATGGCTTCTCCAATTAAGTGTTACACATATGACTTCGCCATTAGAGTTTCTCACGCATGGCTTCTCCGATTAAGCATTTCACATATGACTTCGCCATTAGTCCCCCACGCATGGCTTCTCTGATTTAGTGTTACACATATGACTCCGAAATATCCTCCCTCAGACAAGATGTTTGGCATGTGGGAGGCAGGGTCGAGGCCCTGGAAAATATACAGGCCGCGATGCTAGATTTCCAAGCAGCCACAGCCATAAGCCTGCAAAAATGCCAGTCTCACCTTAATACAGTATATAATGCCCTGAAGGACCAGGAAAATTGTGGGAGACAAAATAATCTGCGTTTCAGGGGCATCCCAGAGTCAGATTCCTCACAAGACTCCCCTGATATAGTCAAGGCAATATGCACAGAACTACTAGGCCCAGAACGCTCAGAGTCCACCGGGCCCTGCGTCCCTCCTATGGACATTATTTGCCGTTTCCTTCACTTTCAAGACAAAGAGGCGATCCTACTCAAGACCCGAAAACCGGGAGGTGTAAAGTATAATGGATCGACTATAATTGTCTTCCAAGACCTGGCTCCAATTACTCTGCAAAAAAGGAGAATGCTTAACAGATTGGCTCAGAAATAATAAAATCCTATACAGATGGAACTTTCCGTTTGGACTATCCTTCTATTATCAAGGCAAAATGGTCACCATTAAGTCACACTTGGACTTAGGACCAATTTAGGATCTTCTAGATATACCACCTCTAGACATTGATGACTGGAACAACGTCCAGGACTTAGCAACTCTGTCGGAGGTGCCCAAAATCATGCCTTTTGAAACCAGAAGCACCCCCAAAACTCAACGCCAAAAGAAGAAAAACCAATTTTTTACTCCGAAGCGCATTACCACAGATGTCTTTTGAATCAAGATCAAGCTACTTCAACTAAAACTCCTGCAGCCTGGATGGGTAGAATACATCACGTTTGTCTATTCTGCCATCAGTTACTTACTTGTCTCAGGAATTTTTGGGGCGTTTTATTCTAGTTGTACCGTTAGCCATGTTTTACAGTCAGTAGTCTATTGCCTTAAATATGTTATCTCACAGATGGAGTTAGCTATGTTTTAAATTTTCATTATCTCTTCTCCTGAATGTCTCTATTGTCATAGACGCTGAGGATTGTCTATACTTCCTTTCATATATGAGAACAGATGGTTCTATGTCTAACCTGCAGACTTTCCCCTTTTAACCCCTCTCCCTCCGCCTCCTCTACCCCCTAATTTCTTCCCCCACCCCCCACCCCTTTTTCTCTCCTCGTCCCTCTCTTTATGTCCACCTTCCCCCCATTCCTCCTTTCTCTGAAGCTTATTAGAAACAGCCTGATCTGTTCTGCCTATAGATATAAATATATATATATATATATATATATATATATATTACTGCTATCCATTAGCATCAGCCTTTATGCTATTCTACGGTGAAGAGCTGAGGTCCCTAACTGGCATTTGCCATTTCCCCCCACTCATGCAGGTCCATCAGGGCCCTTGTGTTCTATTTGTTAACCCTCTTTAGGCACTTATTGCATGCCTGTTTTTTTTTTTCCCTAGGTCTGATCGCGAGTCACAACGTGCCCATCTGAGGTGGATAATTTCTTCATTCAGCCAGTCTCCGGATCTCCTATCAGTACATCTGAGAGATGAGTACTGCTTTGGGTCCACGCTGGCGATGGGGTCTAATAATGTTCTAAATCAGCATATTGCCTCTCTTCTATATCCCCATGATGGCTATTAAAGTCGCCTCTTACAATGTTAAGGGTTGTAACTCGCCGTCAAAGCGAAGCCAGATCTTTGGGATCCTGAGGAGAGATAAGGTGAATGTGGTTTTCCTGCAAGAAACCCACTTTAAGATTCATCACTTCCCAAATCTGTCTTTTTCTTATTATCCTAATTGGCACCACTGTGGGTCCCCTGCGTCGAACTCTAAGGCAGTGAGTATTGGATTCCACAGCAAAGTTCACTTTCTATTAGAAGATTAGCTTTGTGATCCAGAGGGGCAGTACATAATGATAAAGGGCAAAATAGGCCATCATATATACCCCTTTGTGAATGTGTACTCCCCTAATAACAACCAGATACGTTGGTTGAAATCAGTTCTACAGAAAGTGGAAACCTTTAAAGAGGGCATCACTGTTCTTGGAGGTGATTTTAATTTCGTTCTGAACCCGCTTTTGGACCCATCCTCCCATAAGTCTGCCCAATCCCAAAAGGGTATTTGCTCCCTTTTACAAACTTTAGCTCGGAGTCATCTGCTGGATGTCTGGCCTACTACTCAGCCAGACTCCAAGGATTACACTTTTTACTCACCGATACATAGATCTTACCAGCGCTTAGATTATCTATTTATCTCTAAAGAGCATCTCCAGTTATGTTCCGTGGCTGACGTAGGAGCCATTATATTATCTGGCCATGCCCCTATATATATCCATATAAACTCCCCTCCCGATCACAGATTTACTAGCCACTGGCGAT
Organism: Bufotes viridis; assembly: GCA_033119425.1. Taxonomy (NCBI): domain Eukaryota; kingdom Metazoa; phylum Chordata; class Amphibia; order Anura; family Bufonidae; genus Bufotes; species Bufotes viridis. Next base: position 367,169,342 of record CM065591.1, on the reverse strand, counting down.
TAAATGAACAGCTTCTTAGCTCTCCAGATATTAAACCCCAATTGAAACGTCTGCTCGAAGAATATTTAACCACCAACTGCACATCAGAAGTTACGCCGCAAATGATTTGGGATGCTCACAAGGCGTTCATAAGAGGTAACTGCATCAGCTTAGGAGCCCATCTTAAAAAGGAAAGGAAAAAGCAGATAGATACCTTACATGAAAAGATAAGATCCCTGGAAAGTGTCCATAAAAGATCACTTTTAGAATCTCACTTGAAAGAACTTTCTGCGTGCAGGGCTTCTCTTAAAAAACCTTATGAACGCTGCTTCCACTAAATACTTCCTACATTCCCAGCAGAAAATCTTCGCACATGGGAATAAGGCATCTCGATATATGATGAACAGGCTTAAACGCCGAAAAATGAATAATTTTGTTCACAAATTAAAAACACCAGAGGGCAGTTTGACTTTTGATTCACAAAAGATTGCCTCGCTGTTTAGAGATTATTATGAATCCCTCTATAATCTTGATCTGACACCACAACTCTCAGGAGGCTTAATGGACTCCCCGTCTCATGGATCTTATTTGGACAAGTTAGATCTTCCAAAACTCTCCGACCAAGATAAACTTCAATTATCTACCCCTTTCTCTGCAGATGAACTTTTGGGAGCCATTAAAAGCTCTCCCAAAAGAAAATGTCCGGGTCCGGACGGACTCCCCATCCCTTATTACACTGCCTTTCATGAAGTGCTTATTCCCCATCTCCTTCCGGTCCTTGATGGGGCTCTGCTGGGCGTTCCACTGGTAATCTGGTAATATGACTACAGCCCATATTACGTTAATACCTAAGGATGAAAAAGACCAGTCTCTTTGCCCCAATTTCAGACCCATCTCCCTTCTTAACATAGATCTAAAACTTTTAGCTAAATTGCTGGCCAACCGAATGGCAAAATTTCTCCCTTCCCTGATTCACAGGGACCAGGTGGGCTTTATCAAACAAAGAGAAGGGAAAGATAACACGGCGAGAGTGCTTAATATTTTACATCATGTCAACAAAAAAGGCCTACCACTAGTCCTTCTCAGCACTTACGTTGAGAAGGCGTTTGACAGGGTCAATTGGTCTTTCATGTATTCTGTTTTAAGATCTTGCAATTTTCCAGTCCCTTTTATACAAGCAATTAATGCTATGTACCTAAATGCCTCAGCCTCTGTTAGAGTTAACAATACCCTAATTAATCCTTTCAAAATAAAAAAGGTACTCGTCAGGGATCCCCCCTTTCACCCCTCCTTTTTGTTTTGACTTTAGAACCCCTCCTGCAGACCATTAGGATGGATGGGGACATCCAGGGAATATCCCTAGGTTACCAACAACATAAAATAGCCGCATTTGCGGATGACATACTTCTGATTGTGAGCAACCTGGAAGTAGCTCTCTCAAAAATGTATAGTCATCTTGAAGCCTATGGGATACAATCCAATTTCAAGGTGAATCATAATAAATCACTAATTATCTCTACAGGTCTATCTCAATCACTGAAGAGTCAATTAGAATCACACTCCCCTTTTAATTGGTCCTCTCCCTACCTAACATACCTAGGTGTGAAAATGAGTACTGACCCGAATCACCTTTTCAATTTGAACTATCTCCTGCTTCAGAAAAAAATTACTGAAGACCTGGCCTCCCTGGATGTCCCTATCCTATTGTGGTTTGGAAGGAAAAATATCTCACTCTCCCTAATCATTCCCAAACTTACCTACCTTCAACAGATGCTAGCGATCCCAGTACCTTCATAATACTATTCTAAACTACATTCCCTGTTTAGCTCCTTTATATGGAATAAAAGAAAAGCGAGAATGTCTTATAAGTCTTTGACATACCGAGAGAGAAGGGTGGAATATCTCTGCCAGACCCGAACTGTATTGCAGAGCAGTTCTGCCTACTAGAGTAGTGGACTGGTTAAAGGCCCCCAACATAAGTCCTGGGTCTCAATGGAACAGTCCTTACTCGGACTCCCATTTAAAGCTGCTCTCCTAGGTCGTACATCACCCTTGCCCCCACTTCCTAATATTTCTCCATTTATGAAGGCTACTCTTCGGGCTTGGAGTGCCCTGCAGAGCTCAATCTTGGGAACCCCTCTTCTGTCCCTAATCCTGACAGTAGGAGATATAATCCACTTAGCTCCTCAGGCCTTGAGACACAGCCTTCCCACCAGGGTTATGCTCTCAAGGGTGAGTTTGGTAGACTTATACTGTGACGGACGCCTTATTTCACTGACTGAGATGTATAATCTTTTGGAAATCCCTCCTTTAAGTTTCAATGGGCTACATTTTCTTAGAGCATATATGAACCAACACGCGCAATTAGATACCCTACTACGCCCTGCCACTTGGTTTGAGAGCATTATTTCTCAACAGACTGCTCCCTACAAAATGATCTCTTAATTTTATAATAGACTCAGAACCCCTACTACTGCTATAACCCCTGCCTTTATAAGACTGTGGGAGAAAGATTTAGGAAGATCCCTTCTCCTAGAAGAGATCCTTACTATTCATAGCTCCTCACATCGAATGTCGAGATGTGTGAAAATCCAAGACAACAATTATAAAATTGTTACACGCTGGTAAAAAACCCCTGATAAAATGTTCCTTTACTCTGCCTTTGCATCGGACACGTGCTGGAGATGCTCAGACCACAAAGGGACATTCTTCCATATATATGGTGGACATGCTATAAATTACTGCAGTGGTGGGAGGAAGTCTTTAAAACTGGGAATCGGATCTGCGGGACTACATTCCCTCCATCCCCAGAAATTGCCCTTCTAAATTTAATTCCGCGAGACCCCCGTCCTATCAACCATAAACTTTTTAAGCATTTACTCAGCGCAGCCAAACTGCTCATACCGTTATTCTGGTTGTCATCAGTCATTCCATCTATGGAACATTGGTACCAGAGAATCGACCAGATATACAGGTTGGAGGAGTTGTCTTCAAGGGAATTGATCTGGAGACAGTGGGGTTCCTTCAGAGGTTACTCAGCATGATGTTCTTAAGCCATATTCTAAAGTTTTACCTTTATACTTTACACTCTATTCTTTTCTAATTGACTGCAAGCCAGTGTGGACCCTTAAACCTTATGTGTGGACCCTTAAACCTGATTTTTGGAGATCCATCTTTTATCAGCTTACGCAACATAACGCAAGACATTACATTCTACCTGACCCGCCTCAGATGCATACCGTTAGAACAAATATCGTCTATAAGTGTCTTATCTATGTAACACTGATTTACGTCTAAGTACATAAGCTTTATTACATTACTTGGTTTTGTGACTAGCCAACCTAAACTCTGTTAAATTATTCTTGTGTGTAATGGAGGCCCGTGGTTTTACCTCTATTGCTGCATCTTTATTGTACTTTCTATTTCGCTCAATAAAAAAAAAAAAAAAAAAAAAAAGGAGGAGGATGCTGAGTAGGAGGCAACAGGAGGCAAAGAATAATGCCCTGCGATCCTGGTGGAAGGACATGTTCCAAACCGCTATCCGCCTTGGGACCAGCCGCCACTTCATTTACCCAGTGTGCAGTTAGGGAGATATAGCGGCCCCGGCCGTGCTTACTGGTCCATGTATCTGTTGTTATGTGGACCTTGCCACAGATGGTGTTGCAAAGCGCACACTTGATTTTATTCTCCACTTGGTTGTGCAGGGAAGGGAGGCCTCATTTGGAAAAGTAGGGGCGGCTGGGAACTACGTACTGTGGGACAGCCACCGCCATAGTCAGAAACAGAAACAGTCCGTCTCCACCAGACGGAATGACAGCATTTCAAAGGCCAGTAATTTTGAAATGCTGGCATTCAGGGCCAGGAATCGAGGGTGGGTATGTGGGTATTTCCTCCTTCTCTCCAGTGTTTGGGAGATGGACAGCTGAACGCTCACGTGTGACATGGTGGAGATGCTTGGTGATGGTGACGGAGGTGGTGGTGGTGTTGGTGGCACATCCTCTGTTTGCTGGTTGGCAGGTGCCAGGGTGACGCCAGAGGTCGAGGAAGAGGCAGAGACAGCAGCATCAGAGACAGCAGTATCTGAGGAAAGGGATTTAGGGGTCATTATATCAGATGACCTAAAGGTGGGCAGACAATCTCATAGAGCAGAAAGGTAATTCCAGCAGAATGCTTGGGTGTATCGGGAGAGGCATTAACAGTAGAAAGAGGGAGGTGCTCGTGCCGCTCTACAGAGCACTAGTGAGACCTCATTTGGAGTATTGTGTACAGTACTGAAGACCATATCTGCAGAAGGATATTAAAACTTTGGAGAGAGTTCAGAGAAGAGCTACTAAACTGGTAAATGGATTGCAGGAGAAAACTTACCAAGAAAGGTTAAAGGACCTTAACATGTATAGCTTGGAAGTAAGAAGAGACAGAGGGGATATGATAGAAACTTTTAAACACATAAAGGGAATCAACACGATAAAAGAGGAGAGAATATTTAAAAGAAGAAAAACTGCTACAAGAGGACATAGTTTTAAATTAGAGGGGCAAAGGTTTAAAAGTAATATCAGTAAGTATTACTTTACTGAGAGAGTAGTGGACGCATGGAATAGCCTTCCTGCAGAAGTGGTAGCTGCAAATACAGTGAAGGAGTTTAAGCATGCATGGGATAGGCATAAGGCCATCCTTCATATAAGATAGGGCCAGGGGCTAATTTATAGTATTCAGTATATTGGGCAGACTAGATGGGCCAAATGGTTCTTATCTGCCGACACATTCTATGTTTCTATGTTTCTATAAGAGGAAGCAGGAGGAGCCTGAGACCTTTCTTGGTTTCTAAGGTGTTTACTCCACTGAAGTTAGTGCTTTGCATGTAGATGCCTGGTCATGCAGGTTCTGCTCAGGTTTAGAACGTTTATGCCTCACTTCAGGCTCTGATGGCACAATGTGCAAACCACTCGTGTCTTGTCGTCGGGACATTGTGTGAAGAACTGGCACGCCATTGAACTGCTTGGAGCTGGCCTTGGTGTGCTCGGTCCCTGGGTGCGGTGGGAAGTAGCAGCGTACTGTCTCTGGAACGGCCGCTCCGCTTTTTCACCCTGCTTCCTCTTTTGCTGTGCTGTTGCCTCTGTGTGACCACCACCTTTTCCTCAGAACTGCACACATCACTAGCATGACCTTAAGACCAGTCTGGATCTAGGACCTCATCATCCTCCACATTATCTTCCACCCATTTTTGACCCCTGCCCTTCTCGTCAGTCTGCACATTGCAGAAAGCCACAGCAGTTGGCACCTGTGTTTCATCATCATCAGAGACGTGCTGTGGCGGTCTTCCCATGTCCTCATCCTGCAACATCAGTGGTTGGGCATCAGTGCATTAAAAGTCTTCCACTTCTGGGGCAGGGCTATGTAGATTGGCTGGGGAAACCCAATCAGCAGAGTCATTAAAAATCCTAAGAGTTTGCTCCATGACTTGGAGCTCAGACTGCTTGGCTGATTTGCAAGGGGGTGAGGTGAAAAACTGTTGGGCATGGGCTGCAGGTGCCAACTCTGAGCTTTCTGCAGAGGAATGGGTGTTAGATACTGTGAAGGAACTGGAACCACTTTAAGCCATCCGATCTACTATCACCTTTACTTGTTCTGGCCTCACCATCCGTAGTGCGGCATTTGGGCCTACCAAATAACGCTGCTGGTTCTGTCGCCTACTCGCACCCGAGGAAGGTGTTTCACTTGGACCTGTACTTGGCGCTCAACGGCCAAGTCCTCTCAAAACAACAGGAGCTCCACCAACACCACCACGGCCATGCCCACGTCCCTTATTTGATGTTCATCTCATTATTTGCGTTCACCCATCAAGCTGACAGATGGTTTATCTCTGGTGTCAATTTAACTGCCAATAGTCAACAATTACGTTCACTAACACTAAGGCAGTGCCCGTGTCATAAAAATTCTCTGTGGACCAAGAATACCTTTTTTTCCCCAAAAAATTACACTAAAACAATATTTCACTGCAGGCATGTAAATTAGGTATTTTTTACTCTGTATGCACAACTGCTTTTTGAAGCAAGAATATGGCTTTTTTTTACAAAAATACACTAATGCACTATTTCACAGCAATAATGTAAAATAGGTATTTGGGCGGTGTATTTTAAACTGATTTGTGGACCAGAAATAAGGTTTTTTTTCCCCCAAAATTCACAAATGCACTATTTAACGGCTGAAAATTAAACTTAGGTATTTGTACGCTGTTTGTGAACCAAGAACATGTTTTTTTTTTTTCCATAAAACACACTAATGCACTATTTCAGTGCTGAAATTTAAAAAAGGTATTTGTACGCTGTATGAACAAATGCTTTGTGGACCAGGAACATGGCTTTTTTTCCCCCAAATTCACAAATGCACTATTTAACAGCTTAAAAATAAACGTTGGTATTAGTACGGTGTATGCACAACTGCTTTGTGAACAAAGAACACGGCATTTTCCCCAAAAATTCACAAATGCACTATTTCATGGCTGAAAATTAATCGTAGGTATTTATATGCTGTATGCACAACTGCTTTGTGAACCAAGAACACGCCTTTTTTTCCCTAAAACACAGTAATGCACTATTTCAGTGCTGCAATTTAATATAGGTATTTGTACGCTGTATGAACAACTGCTTTGTGGACCAAGAACACGGCTTATTTCCCAAAAATTCACAAACACACAATTTAAGGGTAGAGATGGCCCGAACTATTCGCCGGCGAACAGTTCCCGGAGAACATAGCCTGTTCGCGTTCGCCACGGCGGGCGAACACATGCGATGTTCGGTCCCCCCCCCCCCCTATACATCATCATTGAGCAAACTTTGACCCTGTACCTCACAGTCAGCAGACACATTCCAGCCAATCAGCAGCATACCCTCCCTCCCAGACCCTCCCATCTCCTGAACAGCATCCATTTTAGATTCATTCGGAATTTGCATTCTTAGTGAGAGGAGGGACAGTGTAGCTGCTGCTGATTTAATTGGGAAATCGATAGCTAGGCTAGTGTATTCAGTGTCCACTCCAGTCCTGAAAGACTCATCTGATCTCTGCTGTAAGGACAGCGTCCTGACAGGACCCAAAAAAGCCCTTTTTAGGGCTGCAACATTAGTTTTTTTTTCTCCATATATATATATTGCAGTTGCCTGGCCTGCCCGTGTGTGAGGAGCTGCAGGCCCACAGACTGTAGTGTGCCCACTGCCAGTGCCCACCACTCATACCGTGTGGCACAGGACTTTGCATCAAAAAAAGGCATTTCATTTTTACACTTTAGTGTAATTTCAGTTGCTAGCCTGCTGCCAGTGTGTGTCAGGCCGACTTCCACAGACTGTAGTGTGCCCAATGCCAGTGCCAACCACTGATATCGGGTGGCACAGTAGCTTGCCGATAAATAAGGCATTTTATTTTTAGACAGTAGTCTAATTTCAGTTGCTTGCCTGCTGCCAGTGTGTGTCAGGCCGACTTCCACAGACTGTAGTGTGCCCACTGCCAGTGCCAACCACTGATACCGGGTGGCACAGTAGCTTGCCGATAAATAAGGCATTTAATTTTTACACATTAGTCTAATTTTAGAATAGAATAGTACTACAGAAAATACCACTGATTTCGGGTGTGACAGTAAATTGCACGGCGCAGACGCAGTGACCGTGGATAAAAACAAAGGGGAGGGAGCCAGCGTTTTTTTATCCATCTCCCCGTTCAAAAAATCAATTCAATAAATAGCCCCCAGATTGGGGGCGTTAGAGGGATTAAACTTATGAGAATAGTACTACAGAAAATACCACTGATATCTGGTGTGACAGTAAATTGCACGGCGCAGACGCAGTGACCGTGGATTAAAACAGAGTGGAGGGAGCCAGCATTTTTTTAACCATCTCCCCATTCGAAAAATCAATTCAATTCACCTTTCGGGGACCCTTGGTGTTGTACGTGGCTGGGTGGAGGAAGAAACCTTAAATGACATCACCGGGACGTGGCTAGCTTGGTATCCAACCCTGTGCAAATGGGGAGTTTGCGGTTGTGCAAATGAACTGTTTGCGGTTGTTTGCAGTGCATTAAAAGGGGAGTTTGGTCTGTCAATGTCTGTGAAGCGGGCGTAACCCTTGTCGATACAACCCCGTAACCCTGATCGATACAACATCATACCTGATTGTATACACACACTAGATGTTTTAAACCACGTTGTTCAAAAAAATTTAGGATTGTTAGGTGATTTATGCCTTTTATGGATTAAAACCCAACTCTGCGTCAACTATGTAATTTTCCATGGGAGTTTTGCCATGGATCCCCCTCCGGCATGCCACAGTCCATGGGATAGTCCCCTTGAAACAACTTTTCCATCACTATTGTGGCCAGAAAGAGTCCCTGTGGGTTTTAAAATTCGCCTGCCTATTGAAGTCTATGACGGTTCGCCCGGTTCGCGAACATTTGCGGAAGTTCGCGTTCGCCGTTCGTGAACGGAAAATTTTATGTTTGCGAGTCGCGACATCACTATTTAAGGGCTGAAAATTAAACGTAGGTATTTGTACGCTGTATGCACAACTGCTTTGTGAACCAAGAACACGCCTTTTTTTCACTAAAACACAGTAATGCACTATTTCACTTCTGCAATTTAGAATAGGTATTTGTACGCTTTATGAACAACTGCTTTGTGGACCAACAACGTGGTTTATTTCCCCAAAATTCACAAATACACTATTTAAGGGCTGAAAATTAAACGTAGGTATTTGTACGCTGTATGCACAACTGCTTTGTGAACCAAGAACACAGCTTTTTTTCCCCAAAATTCACAGATGCACTATTTAACGGCTGAAAATTAAACATAGGTATTTATATGCTGTATGCACAACTGCTTTGTCAACCAAGAACATGGAACTTTTTTTTCTCCCTAAAACATACTAATGCACTATTTCAGTGCGGAAATTTAAAATAGGTATTTGTACGCTGTATGCACAACTGCTTTGTGGACCAAGAACACGGCTTTTACTCTCTAAAAACACAGTAATGCACTATTTCAGTGCTGAAGTTTAAAATTGGTATTTGTACGCTGTATGCACAACTGCTTTGTGAACCAAGAACACGGCTTATTTTCCCAAAATTCACAAACACACTATTTAAGGGCTGAAAATTAAACGTAGGTATTTGTACGCCGTATGCACAACTGCTTTGTGAACTACGAACATGGCTTTTTTTCCCCCTAAAACACAGTAAAGCACTATTTCAGTGCTGAAATTTAAAATAGGTATTTGTACGCTGTATGCACAACTTTTTTGTGGACCAAGAATACAGCTTTTTTTCCAAAAAATACACTAGTGCACTATTTCACTGCTGAAATTGAAAATACATTTTGGTGTGTTGTATGCACAAGTGCTCTATAGCACCACAATACAGATTTTTGCCCCAGACTACAGAAAGGTAATGTAGGGGACTTGAACTTCCAGAAAAAAGGATTTTTTTTTCCTTCACTGAGCTACCAAAAAGGATTAAACTGATGTTTGATGTGGCAGGCTGGCACACATCAAGGTCACATCCAGTTTCAAGGACACTGCAGTGGCTAAAATGGCCACCGACCCCCACCTCAGTATCAGATGGATTTAAAAAAAACACTTTGCAGTATCACTGCGCTCAGGGCTGGGTACAAAAATGTAGGATAGCAGTAGCACCCCCCCCTTAATAATTGCTGTAGCTTGAAGATTTTACACCACCAGATTCAAAAGATGTATTTCCTAATCTCTCCCTTAAAGCACCGGCAGCAACTTTTCCCTATACTAACAGCAGCAGAGTGATGTGAGGCCCTATGTGACTCCAGCTTATAAAGTGGCTGGGTTACATACTGCACTCATTAGTAGGCATGGCTGTAATGGCTTCTTAGGGCAAAGATGTAAAATTCTTGCTGATTGACTGCTCTGCAGCCTTTCAAAAAGCAGGAAGAATTGCCGAACAACGGACCTGAAACCGAACTTTTATTTCTGTGTCCTGAAGATCCTAAAATTCTGTACGAACCATACAGTTCGGGTTCGCTCAACTCTATGTCTGACATACTTTTAGCTGAACTAAATAAATGAAAATCAAATTTAAAACAACCCTAAAAGCGCCAAATATATATTTCTTTTTTTACTGATATAGGCATTAAAGGATTTAAAATTGGCAACGAAACGATTTAAGCGTAAATAACAGAAAAAGAGTAAATTTTTCTCGTATTGTATTGAAATATGACAAAAAACACTTATAGCTCAAATAACACCCAAATGTGAACAGGGTCTATTTAGCACTGGTTGTACTGAACTGGCAATGTACGCTTTTAGCGCAAATAACAACAAATGTGAACATGGTATATTTTTCATGGGTTGTACTGAGCTTGCAATATATACGCTTTTAGCGCAAATAACACCCAAATGTGAACAGGGTATATGAAAAGCAAATTAAAACACCCCTAAAAGCGCCAAATATATATTTATTTTTTTACTGAAATAAGCAACTAAAGGATTTGAAATTGGCAACAAAACAATTTTATCATAAATAACAGCAATAGTGAACTGCGTATATAGTTCTCATATTGGACTAAAATAGGCCACTAAACGATTTCTAAGTAGATAACAGAAAAAGTGAACTGCGTATATTTTTCCCATTTTCTCTACAAATATGACAATAAACGCTTTTAGCGCAAATAACACCAAATGTGAACTGCGTAAATTTTTCTTGTATTGTAGTGAAATATTGCAATAAACACTCTTAGCACAAATAACACCTAAATGTCAACAATGAAAATTTTGCACGGGTTGTACTGTGCTGGCAATATACGCTTTTAGCGCAGAGAACACCCAAATGTGAACAGGGTTTATCTTTCACGGGTTGTACTGAACTGGTAATATACGCTTTTAGTGCAAATAACACCCAAATGTGAACAGGGTATATTTTTCACGGATTGTACTTAACTGGCAATATACGCTTTTAGCGCAAATAACACAAAAGAGTCAACTGTGTGTATTCTTCTATTTTTCTCTAGAAATATGACAAAAAACACTTATAGCACAAATGACACCAAAATATGCTTTTAGCGCAAATAACACCAAAATGTCAACAGGGTATATTTTTCATGGGTTGTATTGAACTGGCAATAGACGCTTTTAGCACAAATAACACCTAAATGTGAACAGGGTATATTTTTCAATGGTTTGTACTGAACTGGTAATATACGCTTTTAGTGCAAATAACACCCAAATGTGAACAGGGTATATTTTTCACGGGTTGTACTGAACTGGTAATATACGCTTTTAGTGCAAATAACACCCAAATGTGAACAGGGTATATTTTTCAAGGGTTGTACTGAACTGGCAATATACACTTTTAGCGCAAATAACACCCAAATGTGAACAGGGTATATTTTTCATGGGTTGAACTGAACTGGCAATATACGCTTTAAGCACAAATAACACCCAAATTTGAACAGGGTATATTTTTCATGGGTTGTACTGAACTGGAAAAATGTGCTTTTAATGCAAATCATCCCCAAATGTCAACAGTGTGTATTTTTCTCTTTTTCTCTAGAAATATGACAAAAAACAATTATAGCGCAAATAACACCAAAATGTCAACAGCATATATTTTTCACAGGTTGTACTGAACTGGCAATATACGCTTTTAGCGCAAATAACACCCAAATGTGTACAGGGTATATTTTTCTCGGGTTGTACTGAACTGGCAATATACGCTTTTAGCACAAATAACACCCATATGTGAACAGGGTATATTGTTCAAGGGTTGTACTGAACTTGCAATATACGCTTTAATCACAAATAACACCAAAATGTGAACAGGGTATATTTTTCATGGGTTGTACTGAACTGGAAAAATACGCTTTTAATGCAAATCATCCCCAAATGTCAACGGTGTGTATTTTTCTCCTTTCCTCTAGAAAAATGACAAAAAACACTTATAGGGCAAATAACACCAAAATGTAAACTAGGTATATTTTTCTCGGGTTGTACTGAACTGGCCAAATACGATTTTAACGCAAATAATACCAAAATTTATACAGGGTATATTTTTCACGGATTGAACTGAACTGGCAATATATGCTTTTAGCGCAAATAACACCCAAATGTCAACAGGGCATATTTTTCACTGGTTGTACTGAACTGGCAATATATGCTTTTAGTGCAAATAATACCAAAATGTCAACAGGGTATTTTTTTCTCGGGTTGTACTGAACTGGCAATATACGCTTTTAGCGCAAATAACACCCAAATGTGAACAGGGTATATTTTTCATGGGTTGTACTGAACTGGAAAAATACGCTTTTAATGCAAATCATCCCCAAATGTCAACGGTGTGTATTTTTCTCTAGAAAAATGCCAAAAGCACTTATAGGGAAAATAACACCAAAATGTAAACAGGGTATATTTTTCTTGGGTTGTACTGAACTGGCAATATACGCTGTTAGCGCAAATAACACCCAAATGTGAACAGGGTATATTTTTCTCGAGTTGTACTGAACTGGCCAAATACGATTGGTGGCCATTTTGTGTCTTGTGGTGCACCAGCCCAAGCTGCCACCAAGTCTATCAATCCATCAATACTATTTTTTTTTTTTTTTTTGCTATATCCTACATCAGGGGCTTGGCTGTGCTTATTTTCACCCCTAGAAACTCAGGATAGAAATTTCTATAATTTATTAAGGGGTTAAATTCAATTGCCAAAATAGCAATCTCCTAAATATGGTGTTCCAGCTGTGGCTAGCCAAGTGTAATACTGTCTGCTGTCTGGCAAAGGATACATTTTTTTCTGTGGTGAAATTCAATTGCCAAAATAGCAATCTCATAAATCTAGTGTCCCAGCAGTGGCTGGAAAAGATTAATAGTGTCCGGCAAAGGATATTTTTTGTTCTGGGGTGAAATTCAATTGCCAAAATAGCAATACCGTAAATCTGGTGTCCCAGCAGTGGCTGGCCAAGTTAAATAGTGTCCGGCAAAGGATAGATAATTTTCTGGGGTGAAATTAAATTGCCAAAATAGCAATACCGCAAATCTGGTGTTCCAGCTGTGACTGGATAAGTTTCATAGTGTCCGTCATAGGATATATTATTTTCTGCGGTGAAATTCAGTTACAAAAATAGAAATACCGTAAATCTGGTATTCCAGCTGTGACTGGATACTTTATTTTTTGATTCAATAGTTTTTATTGAGTTTATCAATATAGAAAAGAAAAAAAAAAAAGAACATAAAGCCTCGGGCATTCCCGATTGGCAAACAATGTTGTAAAACAAAGAAACGTTCTTCAATACGAAGAAACCAGTATTCATTACAGATACTATGAATGCCCGCTGTCAGCGAAAATATTATTGAGTTGAGATAAGTGGCTACCTATGACTGAAGTTCGAAACCAATGGTCAATTGTCCGAGCTCCTATAGTCCGAGCTCCTATATGTCCTCTCCACCTACCAGTATGACACTGTCAGGCAATTTGGATTAAGACCACACCATAGCAAGCCGATGCAATTCCTAAAATTGGGTACTATATGCGGAACCTGACCATAGTCTCCAATTTTGGAGGAACTTATCATACCCTTCCCCTCCCAAAGCTATAATTCTCTCATATGAATATGTATTGTTCAGTGCAGCTATCAAATCAGAGATATTTGGTATATCTTGGGTTTTCCACTTACGCAACAGTAATGGTTTCACTGTTACACAGAAGATACAGTGAATGGCCCTCAGGCGGACAGGTAGGGCCTCTATTCAAATCAATAACAGGATCATTTGTGGCGACCAAGCCACCCCATGAGGTACAATTTTGGCCAATATTTCTTCACAGTTTGACCAATACGATTGTATCTTAGGACATTGTCATAATATATGATACAAGGTACCCCTAACCCCGCATCCCCTCCAACATCTGACAGAGTCATACATAAGTGCCAGTTTATCCGGCGTGTAGTACCTATTTAAAGCGGTTTTAATCACCGATTCTACATGGGATACACACTTCAGATATTTGTGTATCATTCTGAGGGCCTGCAGCCATTCTTTTTCAGAAAAAGACAGATTCATGTCCTTCTCCCACGCCACCATCAAATGTGAGCGTTTAAAGGACACCGGGTGGAGAATGGTGTTGTAAAGGGATTTCAAGTAGAGATCAGCGAACACCTGGAAGTTCGGCCGAACTTCCCGAAAATGTTCGGGTTCGGGATCCCGAACCCGAACCCCATTGAAGTCAATAGGGACCCGAACTTTTAGGCACTAAAAAGGCGGTAAAATAGTCCAGGAACGGGCTAGAGGGCTGCCAAAGGCAGCAAAATGTAGGTAAATCCCCTGCAAACAAATGTGGATAGGGAAATGAATTAAAATAAAATAAGTAAAATTTAACCAATATCAATTGGAGAGAGGTCCCACTGCAAGGAATCATGCGTCATATCACCCAACACTGGAGAAGGCCACTTTCAGTTATTTCAGCCCAGCACCCAGACAGAGGAGAGAGGTCCCACAGCAAGGAATCATGCGTCATATCACCCACCACCGGAGAAGGCCACTCTCAGTTATTTCGGCCCAGCACCCAGACAGAGGCGAGAGGTCCCACAGCAAGGAATCATGCGTCATATCAACCACCACCGGAGAAGGCCACTCTCAGTTATTTCGGCCCAGCACCCAGACAGAGGAGAGAGGTCCCACAGCAAGGAATCATGCGTCATATCAACCACCACCGGAGAAGGCCACTCTCAGTTATTTCGGCCCAGCACCCAGACAGAGGAGAGAGGTCCCACAGCAAGGAATCATGCGTCATATCAACCACCACCGGAGAAGGCCACTCTCAGTTATTTCGGCCCCACCACCCAGACAGAGAAGAGGTTAATTCAACTTTGGGTTGCACCGCAAGATCATAGTAAAGTAAAAAAATGAGGATTCAATAAAGAAGTGCCCCGGAGTACAAGAATGGTTGAGGGGGAGGCAGTTATAAATGTCTATTCTGCACAAGGGAGGCAAAGGTCCTGTGGGATCCATGCCTGGTTCATTTTTATGAGCGTCAGCTTGTCCACATTAGAAGAGTAGAGAGAGTCAGCACTCAATTCTCCAGCAGTGTTGCGCGGGAAGGAGCTCACTCCACGCTGTATTCAAAGAACAATCCCAGTAACTGTCTTCTTTCATGCTGCTCTTTTATTGTTTATATCAAAACATAGGATATCATTATGTTTTGATATAAACAATAAAAGAGCAGCATAAAAGAAGACAGCTTGTCCACGTTGGCTGTGGACAGGCGGCTGCGTTTGTCAGTAATGACGCCCCCTGCCGTGATGAATACACGTTCAGACAAAACGCTGGGCGCCGGGCAGGCCAGCACCTCCAAGGCATAATATGCTAACTCTGACCACGTGGACAATTTGGAGACCCAGAAGTTGAATGGGGCCGAACCATCAGTCAGTACTTGGAGGGGTGTACAGACGTACTGTTCAACCATGTTAGTGAAATTCTTCATCCTGCTAACACGTTCCGTATCAGGTGGTGGTGCAGTTAGCTGTGGCGTGGAGACAAAACTTTTCCACATTTCTGCCATGCTAACCCTGCCCTCAGAGGAGCTGGCCGTGACACAGCTGCGTTGGCGACCTCTTGCTCCTCCTCTGCCTTCGCCTTGGGCTTCCACCTGTTCCCCTGTGACATTTGGGAATGCTCGCAGGAGCGCCTCTACCAGCGTGCGCTTGTACTCGCGCATCTTCCTATCACGCTCCATTGCAGGAAGTAAGGTGGGCACATAGTCTTTGTATCGGGGATCCAGCAGGGTGGCAACCCAGTAGTCCGCACAAGTTAAAATGTGGGCAACTCTGCTGTCGTTGCGCAGGCACTGCAGCATGTAGTCACTCATGTGTGCCAGGCTCCCCAGAAGTAAGGACAAGCTGTCCTCTGTGGGAGGCATATCGTCATCGTCCTCCGTATCCCCCCAGCCACGCACCAGTGATGGGCCTGAGCTGTGTCGGGTGCCACCCCGCTGTGAACCTGCTTCATCCTCATCCTCCTCCACCACCTCCTCATCCTCCTCGTCCTCCAGTAGTGGGCCCTGGCTGGCCACATTTGTACCTGGCCTATGCTGTTGCAAAAAACCTCCCTCTGAGCCACTTCTAACAGACTGGCCTGAAAGTGCTAAAAATGACCCCTCATCCTCCTCCTCCTCCTGGGCCACCTCCTCTTCCATCATCGCCCTAAGCATTTTCTCAAGGAGACATAGAAGTGGTATTGTAACGCTGATAACGGTGTCATCGCCACTGGCCATGTTGGTGGAGTACTCGAAACAGCGCAACAGGGCACACAGGTCTCGCATAGAGGCCCAATCATTGGTGGTGAAGTGGTGCTGTTCCGCAGTGCGACTGACGCGTGCGTGCTGCAGCTGAAACTCCACTATGGCCTGCTGCTGCTCGCACAGTCTCTCCAGCATGTGCAAGGTAGAGTTCCGCCTGGTGGGCACGTCGCATATGAGACGGTGAGCGGGAAGGCCGAAGTTCCACTGTAGCGCAGACAGACGAGCAGCGTCAGGATGTGAACGTCGGAAGCGTGCACAGACGGCCCTCACTTTATGCAGCAGCTCTGACATATCGGGGTAGTTGTGAATGAACTTCTGCACCACCAAATTCAGCACATGCGCCAGGCAAGGGATGTGCGTCAAACCGGATAGTCCCAGAGCTGCGACGAGATGTCGTCCATTATCGCACACCACCAGGCCGGGCTTGAGGCCCACCGGCAGAAACCACTGATCGGTCTGTTGTTCAATACCCCGCCACAACTCCTGCGCGGTGTGGGGCCTGTCCCCCAAACATATGAGTTTCAGAATGGCCTGCTGAAGTTTTCCCCGGGCTGTGCTGAAGTTGGTGGTGAAGGTGTGTGGCTGACTGGATGAGCTGGTGGAAGCAGAGGAGGAGGAAGCCGAGTAGGAGAAGGAGGCTACAGGAGGCAAAGAATTATGCCCTGCGATCCTTGGCGGCGCAAGGATGTGCGCCAAGGAACTCTCCGCCTACGGCCCAGCCGCCACTACATTTACCCAGTGTGCAGTTAGGGAGATATAGCGTCCCTGGCTGTGCTTACTGGTCCACGTATCTGTGGTTAGGTGGACCTTGCCACAGATGGCGTTGCGCAGTGCACACTTGATTTTATCGGATACTTGGTTGTGCAGGGAAGGCACGGCTCTCTTGGAGAAGTAGTGGCGGCTGGGAACAACATACTGTGGGACAGCCATGGACATCAGCTGTTTGAAGCTGTCTGTGTCCACCAGCCTGAATGACAGCATTTCAAAGGCCAGTAGTTTAGAAATGCTGGCATTCAGTCCCAGGGCTCGATGGTGGCTAGGTGGGAATTTACGCTTTCTCTCCAAGGTTTGTGAGATGGAGAGCTGAACGCTGCCGTGTGACATGGTGGAGATGCTTGGTGGCGCAGGTGGTGTTGTCGGTGTCACATCCTCTGTTTGGTGGGCGGCAGGTGCCAACATTCCTCCCGAGGCGGAGGAAGAGGCCGAGGCAGCAGCAGAAGAGGAGCAGGGGAGCCAGAGTGAGTTCCTTGCTTTTAAGGTGTTTACTCCACTGCAGTTCATGCTTTGCATGTAGATGCCTGGTCATGCAGGTTGTGCTAAGGTTCAGAACGTTAATGCCTCGCTTCAGGCTCTGATGGCACAGCGTGCAAACCACTCGGGTCTTGTCGTCAGCACATTGTTTGAAGAAGTGCCATGCCAGTGAATTGTTTGAAGCTGCCTTTGGGGTGCTCGGTCCCTGGTGGCGGTGGCCAGTAGCAGGCAAACTCTCTTGGAGGCGGCTGTTCTGCTTTTGCCCCCTGCTCTCTCTTTTGCTACGCTGTTGGCTCGGTCTCACCACTGCCTCTTCCTCTGAACTATGAAAGTCAGTGGCACGACCTTCATAGCATGTGGGGTCTAGGACCTCCTCGTCCCCTTCATCGTCTTCCACACAGTCTTCCTCCCTGACCTCCTGTTCGGTCTGCACACTGCAGAAAGACGCAGCAGTTGGTACCTGTGTTTCGTCATCATCAGAGACGTGCGGACTCCGATGAGGTGGTATTCCCATGTCCTCATCATCAGGAAACATCAGTGGATGTGCATCAGTGCATTCTATGTCTTCCACAACTGGGGAAGGGCTAGGTGGATTCCCTTGGGAAACCCTGCCAGCAGCGTCTTCAAACAGCATAAGAGACTGCTGCATAACTTGAGGCTCAGACAGTTTCCCTGATATGCATGGGGGTGATGTGACAGACTGATGGACTTGGTTTTCAGGTGCCACCTGTGCGCTTTCTGCAGAAGACTGGATGGGAGATAATGTTGTGAACATGCTGGATCCACTGTCGGCCACCCAATTAACTAGCGCCTGTACCTGCTCAGGCTTTACCATCCTTAGAACGGCATTGGGCCCCACCAAATATCGCTTTAAATTCTGGCGGGTACTGGAACCTGAGGTAGTTGGTTCACTAGGATGTGTGGCTGTGGCAGAATGGCCACGTCCTCTCCCAGCACCATAGGGTACACTAACACCACCACGACCACGTCCGTTACTAGATGTTTTCCTCATTGTTACCGTTCACGAAGCACCACAATAAGAAAAAAAAAATATTTGGCCCAATGTATTGATTTCAAATTCAGGCCCTTTTTTTACAGGCAACACTATCTGCCTATTTATTTATGTAGCGTATTACACTAATTCAGGCACAGCAGTAACCACTGATTTAGGGGAATATATCTTTTAGGGCTAGCATTTAGGCCCTGGATGAAAGGTATCCTTTTATGGACAGATTTACAATTGGCCTGCAACAGCTCGAACACCAGATTCAGGGTATTGCTATTTTGGCAATTGAATTTAACCCCAGAACAAAATATATGTTTTTGGGGACACTATTATCCTTTGCCAGCCACAGCTAAAACCACTAATTTATGGTATTGCTATTTTGGCAATTGAATTTCACCCCAGAACAAAATATATGTTTTGGCTGACACTATGAATCTTGGCCTGCAACAGCTGGGACACCAGATTCAGGGTATTGCTATTTTGGCAAATGAATTTCACCCCAGAACAAAATATATGTTTTGGCTGACACTATGAATCTTGGCCTGCAACAGCTGGGACACCAGATTCAGGGTATTGCTATTTTGGCAATTGAATTTCCCCCCAGAACAAAATATATCTTTTGGGGGACACTATTATACTTTGCCAGCCACAGCTAAAACCACTGATTTATGGTATTGGTATTTTGGCAATTTAATTTCATCCCAGAACAAAATATATGTTTTGGCGGACACTATGAATCTTGGCCTGCAACAGCTGGGACACCAGATTCAGGGTATTGCTATTTTGGCAAATGAATTTAACCCCAGAACAAAATATATGTTTTGGCTGACACTATGAATCTTGGCCTGCAACAGCTAGGACACCAGATTCAGGGTATTGCTATTTTGGCAATTGAATTTCACCCCAGAACAAAATATATGTTTTGGCGGACACTATTATACTTTGCCAGCCACAGCTGAAACCACTGATTTATGGTATTGCTATTTTGGCAATTGAATTTCACCCCAGAACAAAATATATGTTTTGATGGACACTATGAATCTTGGCCTGCAACAGCTGGGACACCAGATTCAGGGTATTGCTATTTTGGCAATTGAATTTCACCCCAGAACAAAATATATGTTTTAGCGGACACTATGAATCTTGGCCTGCAACAGCTGGGACACCAGATTCAGGGTATTGCTATTTTGGCAATTGAATTTCACCCCAGAACAAAATATATGTTTTGGCGGACACTATGAATCTTGGCCTGCAACAGCTGGGACACCAGATTCAGGGTATTGCTATTTTGGCAATTGAATTTCACCCCAGAACAAAATATATGTTTTGGCTGACACTATGAATCTTGGCCTGCAACAGCTGTGAACACCAGATTCAGGGTATTGCTATTTTGGCAATTGAATTTCACCCCAGAACAAAATATATGTTTTGGCGGACACTATTATACTTTGCCAGCCACAGCTGAAACCACTGATTTATGGTATTGCTATTTTGGCAATTGAATTTCACCCCAGAACAAAATATATGTTTTGGCGGACACTATGAATCTTGGCCTGCAACAGCTGGGACACCAGATTCAGGGTATTGCTATTTTGGCAATTGAATTTCACCCCAGAACAAAATATATGTTTTGGCGGACACTATGAATCTTGGCCTGCAACAGCTGGGACACCAGATTCAGGGTATTGCTATTTTGGCAATTGAATTTCACCCCAGAACAAAATATATGTTTTGGCGGACACTATTAATACTTGGCCAGCCACAGCTGGAACACCACTGATTTATGGTATTGCTATTTTGGCAATTGAATTTCACCCCAGAACAAAATATATGTTTTGGCGGACACTATTATATCTTGGCCAGCCACAGCTGG
Organism: Bufotes viridis; assembly: GCA_033119425.1. Classification (NCBI taxonomy): domain Eukaryota; kingdom Metazoa; phylum Chordata; class Amphibia; order Anura; family Bufonidae; genus Bufotes; species Bufotes viridis. Next base: position 367,148,940 of record CM065591.1, on the reverse strand, counting down.
AACACCACTGATTTATGGTATTGCTATTTTGGCAATTGAATTTCACCCCAGAACAAAATATATGTTTTGGCTGACACTATGAATCTTGGCCTGCAACAGCTGGGACACCAGATTCAGGGTATTGCTATTTTGGCAATTGAATTTCACCCCAGAACAAAATATATGTTTTGGCGGACACTATTATACTTTGCCAGCCACAGCTGAAACCACTGATTTATGGTATTGCTATTTTGATAATTGAATTTCACCCCAGAACAAAATATATGTTTTGGCGGACACTATGAATCTTGGCCTGCAACAGCTGGGACACCAGATTCAGGGTATTGCTATTATGGCAAATGAATTTCACCCCAGAACAAAATATATGTTTTGGCTGACACTATGAATCTTGGCCTGCAACAGCTGTGAAACCAGATTCAGGGTATTGCTATTTTGGCAATTGAATTTCACCCCAGAAAAAAATATATGTTTTGGCGGACACTATTATACTTTGCTAGCCACAGCTGAAACCACTGATTTATGGTATTGCTCTTTTGGCAACTGAATTTCACCCCAGAAAATTTTAAATCCTTTGCCGGACACTATTAAACTTGTCCATTCAGAGCTGGAACACCAGATTTATGGTATTTCAATTTTTGCAACTGAATTTCACCGCAGAAAATAATATATCCTTTGCCGGACACTATTAAATTTGTGCAGTCACAGCTGGAACACCAGATTTACGGTATTACTATTTTTGCAACTGAATTTTACCGCAGAAAATAATATATCCTTTGACGGACACTATTAAACTTGTCCAGTCACAGCTGGAACACCAGATTTACTGTATTTCTATTTTTGCTACTGACTTTCACCCAAGAAAATTAAATATCCTTTGACGGACACTAGTGAAATTGTCCAGTCACAGCTGGAACACCAGATTCAGGGTATTGCTATTTTGGCAATTAACCCCTTAAGGACGAAGGGTGTACATGTACGCCCTTGCGTCCTGGTACTTAAGGACCAAGGGCGTACATGTACACCCTGTGTTTAAACTGCTACTGCACCCGATGTGGGCGCAGTAGCAACATGGTTCCTGCTGATGTAGATCAGCAGGAACCATGTTCTAATGCCGAGGGGGGTCATGTGACCCCCCCGTATCGGTGATCGCTGCAAACCGCAGGTCAATTCAGCGGTCTGTGACCGCGGGGATCAGAGAGTTAATTGCCCCAAAGGTAATTATTTTAACCCCCCCTGCATCCCCCGATCTTGTTATGGCGGCGGGGGTGCAGGGGGGGTGGTTGCGGTGGCGGGAGGCGGTGTGGGAGGCGGGCGGTGCGGCAGGCGGGATCGCAATAGCGATCCCCCGCCCGCCTCCCTTGTAATAATTCCCTGGTGTCTAGTGGTTCTATCAGAGTGCCAGCACATTGCTGGCACTCTGATAGAAAAACGGCTGGCATCTGTGCTGCAGATGCCAGCCGTTCAACCCCTTCCTTACCGCGGTCCGGACGGACCGCGGTATGGAAGGTGTTAACAGGGAGGGAGCTCCCTCCCTCTCCCATCGAGGGCTGCTGTGCCTATGCAGCCCCCAGGATGGGATCGCAGAGGGAGGGAGCTCCCCTCCTCCCCATCCATCACCCACTGCTCTCTAATGGCAGTGGGTGATGAGTTACCATGGCAGCAGGACGCTTTCAGAAGCGTCCTGCTTGCCATGGTATAGTAACTCTGGTCAGACTTCTGCTAAAGGCAGAAGTCTGACAAGACTGTGAAAAGTAAAAAATACAGTGCAGTACACTATATAGTGTACTGTACTGTATTATATAGACACCAGATCCACTGGATCTACAAGAACCAAGTGGGTCTGGGGCCAAAAAAAATTTAAAAAAGTGAAAAAAAGTAAAAATAAAAAAAAACATAAATCACTGAATAAAAAGTAAAAAAAATAAAATACACTACACATATTAGATATCGCCGCGTCCGTAAAAAACAGCTCTATAAAAATATCACATGACTGAACCCCTCACGTGAACGCCATAAAAAAAAAAATTGGTGTAAATAAGCCATTTTTTGGCACCTTACATCACTAAAAGTGTAATACAAAGCGATCAAAAAGGCGTATGCCTCCCAAAATAGTACCAATCTAACCGCCATCTCATCCTGCAAAAAATGAGCCCCTTCATAAAACAATTGCCCAAAAAATAAAAAAACTATGCCTCTCAGACTAAAACATGATTTTTTTTGTTTCAAAAATGCTTTTCAGTGTTAAATGTAAAAAAATTAAAAAAAGTAGACATATTGGGTATCTCCACGTCCGTAAGAATCTGCTCTATAAAAATATCACATGACCGAACCCCTCAAGTAAACACTGTAAAAAAATAAAATAAAAACTTTGTCAAAAGCCATTTTTTGTCACCTTACATCACAAAAAGTGTAATAGCAAGCGATCAAAACGTCATATGACCCCCAAATAGTGCCAATCTAACCGCCACCTCATCCCGCAAAAATTATACCCAACCTGAGACAATCGCCTAAAAACTGAAAAAAATATGGCTCTCAGACTATGGAGACACTAAAACATATTTTTTTGTTTCAAAAGGATATTATTGTGTAAAACCAAAATAAATAAAAAAAAGTATACATATTGGGTATCGTCGCGTTCGTAACGACCTGCTCTATAAAAATATAACATGACCTAACCCCTCAGGTGAACGCCGTAAACATAAAAAATAAAAACGTTGTAAAAAAGTCATTTTTGTCACCTTACATCACAAAAAGTGTAATAGCAAGTGATCAAAAAGTCATATGCACCCCGAGATAGTACCATTCAAACCGCCATCTCATCCCGCAAAAAATGAGCCCCTACATAGGACAATTGCCAAAAAAAAAAAAAAAACTATGGCTTTCAGAATGTGGAGACACTAAAAATAATTTTTTCAAAAATGCTTTATTATGTAAAACTGAAACAAAAACCCCAAAAAGTAGACATATTTGGTATTGTCGCGTCCGTAACAACCTGCTCTATAGAAATAGCACACAATCTAACCTGTCAGTTCAATGATGTAAATAACAAAGAATACAAAACTGTCCCAAAACAGCTATTTTTTTTGCAAATTATCCATTTTAATCCATTTTTCCAGTAACAAAGCAAGGGTTAACAGCCAAACAAAACTCAATATTTATTGCCCTGATTCTGTAGTTTTCAGAAACACCCCATATGTGGTTTTAAACTGCTGTATGGCCAAACGGCAGGGCGTAGAAGGAAGGGAACTGGAAATGGATTCAAACGGAAAATTTTCCAAAAAATCGAAATTCTGAAATTTTATCTCCATTTGCCATTAACTCTTGTGGAAAACCTAAAGGGTTAATGACGTTTGTAAAATCAGTTTTGAATACCTTGAGGGGTGTAGTTTCTAGAATGGGGTCATTTTTGGATGGTTTTTATTATGTAAGCCTCACAAAGTGACTTCAGACCTGAACTGGTCCCTAAAAAGTGGGTTTTTGAAAATTTCTGAAAAATTTCAAGATTTGCTTCTAAACTTCTAAGCCTTGTAACGTCCCCAAAAATAAAATGGCATTCCCAAAATGATCGATACATGAAGTAGACATATGGGGAATGTAAATCAATAACTTTTTTGGGCGGTATTACTATGTATTATAGAAGTAGAGAAATTGAAACTTGGAAAATTGCTAATTTTTCAACATTTTTGGTAAATTTGATATTTTTTTATAAATAAAAATGAAATTTTTCGACTTAATTTTACCAGTGTCATGAAGTACAATATGTGACGAAAAAACAATCTCAGAATGGCCTGGATAAGAAAAAGCGTTTTAAAGTTATCACCACATAAAGTGACACTGGTCAGATTTGTAAAAAATGGCCTGGTCCTAAGGTGAAAATGAGCCCAGTCCTTAAGGGGTTAAATTTCACCCCAGAACAAAATCTATCTTTTGACGGATACTATTAAACTTGTCCAGTCACAGCTGGAACAACAGATTCAGGGTATTGCTATTTTGGCAAATAAATTTCACCCCAGAAAAAAATATACCTTTTTACGGACAGATTTAAACTAAGCCTGCTTCAGCTGGAACATCAGATTAATGGTATTGCTATTTTGCCAATTAAATATCACCCCAGAAAAAATATATATTCCCTTTTACGGACAGATTTAAACTAGGCCTGCAACAGCTGGAAAACAAGATTCAGGATATTGCTATTTTGACAATTAAATTTCACCACAGAAAAAAATATACCCGTTTACGGACAGATTTAAACTTAGCCTGCAACAGCTGTAACAACAGATTTACGGTATTTCTATTTTTGCAACTGAATTTCACCGCAGAAAATATCCTATGACGGACACTACTGTTTAATAGTGTCCGGCAAAGGATTTATTATTTTCTGGGGTGAAATTCAATTGCCAAAATAGCAATACCGTAAATCTGGTGTCCCAGCAGTGGCTGGCCAAGTTTAATAGTGTCCAAAGGAGTTATTATTTTCTGCAGTGAAATTCAGTTGCAAAAATAGAAATACAGTAAATCTGTTATTCCAGCTGTTGCATGCTTAGTTTAAATCTGTCCGTAAAAGGGTATATTTTTTTCTGTGATGAAATTAAATTGGCAAAATAGCAATACCCTGAATCAGGTGTTCCAGCTGTGATTGGACAAGTTTAATAGTGTCCGTTGAAGGATAGATTTTGTTCTAGGGTGAAATTTAATTGCCAAAATAGCAATACCGTAAATCTGGTGTCCCATCAGTGGCTGGCAAAGTTTAATAGTGTCTGGCAAAGGTTATATTTTGTTTTGTGGTGAAATTCAATTGCCAAAATAGCAATACCATAAATCAGTGGTTTCAGCTGTGGCTGGCCAAGTTTAATAATGTCCGTCAGAGGATATATTATTTTCTGTGGTAAAATTTAATTGCCAAAATAGAAATACCCTGAATCTGGTGTTCCAGCTGTGGCTAGCCAAGTGTAATACTGTCTGCTGTCTGACAAAGGATAGATTTTTTTCTGTGGTGAAAGCCAATTGCCAAAATAGCAATCCCCTAAATCATTCTTTGCCTCCTGTAGCTTCCTCCTCCTGCTACTCAGCTTCCTCCTCCTGTGCTTCCACCTGCTCATCCAGTCAGCCACATACCTTCACCACCAACTTCAGCACAGCCCGCAGTATTCATCAGCAGGCCGTTCTGAAACCCATATGTTTTGGGGGACAGGCCCCACAGCATGCTGGAGTTGTGGCGGGGTATTGAACAACAGACCGACGAGTGGTTGCTCCCGGTGGGCCTCAAGCACGGCCCGGGGGTGTGCGATAATGGGCAAAATCTCGTTGCAGCTCTGGGACTAGTTGGTTTGACGCACATCCCTTGCCTGGCGCATGTGCTGAATTTGGTGGTGCAGAAGTTCATTCACAACTACCCCGACATGTCAGAGCTGCTGCATAAAGTGCGGGCTGTGTGTGCATGCTTCCGGCGTTCACATCCTGCCGCTGCTCGCCTCTCTGCGCTACAGCATAACTTCGGCCTTCCCGCTCACCGCCTCATATGCGACGTGCCCACCAGGTGTAACTCCACCTTGCACATGCTGGAGAGACTGTGCGGTTTGCAGCGGTTTTAGCTATCTCTGATCTCCGCGGGGATCAGAGAGTTAATTGCGGTAAAGATCTTTATTTTAACCCCCCCTGCAGCCCCCAATCTTGTTATGGCGGCGGGGGTGCAGGGGGGGTGGTTGCGGAGGCGGGCGGTGCGGCAGGCGGGATCGCAATAGCGATCCCCCGCCCGCCTCCCTTGTAATAATTCCCTGGTGTCTAGTGGTTCTATCAGAGTGCCAGCACATTGCTGGCACTCTGATAGAAAAATGGCTGGCATCTGTGCTGCAGATGCCAGCCGTTTAACCCCTTCCTTACCGCGGTCCGGACGGACCGCGGTATGGAAGGTGTTAACAGGGAGGGAGCTCCCTCCCTCTCCCATCGGGGGCTGCTGTGCCTATGCAGCCCCCAGGATGGGATCGCAGAGGGAGGGAGCTCCCTCCCTCCTCATCCATCACCCACTGCTCTCTAATGGCAGTGGGTGATGGTTACCATGGCAGCAGGACGCTTCGAAGCGTCCTGCTTGCCATGGTATAGTAACTCTAGTCAGACTTCTGCTAAAGGCAGAAGTCTGACCAGACTGTTAAAAGTAAAAAGTACAGTGCAGTACACTATATAGTGTACTGTTCTGTATTATATAGACACCAGATCCACTGGATCTACAAGAACCAAGTGGGTCTGGGTCCAAAAATGTAAAAAGTGAAAAAAGTGAAAAAAGTAAAACACAAATCACTGGATAAAAAGTAAAAAAAATAAAATACACTACACATATTAGGTATCGCCGCGTCCGTAAAAAACAGCTCTATAAAAATATCACATGACTGAACCCCTCAGGTGAACGCCATAAAAAAAAATAAAAAATGGTGTAAATAAGCCATTTTTGGGCACCTTACATCACTAAAAGTGTAATACAAAGCGATCAAAAAGGCATATGCCTCCCAAAATAGTACCAATCTAACCGCCATCTCATCCCGCAAAAAATGAGCCCCTTCATAAAACAATTGCCCAAAAAATAAAAAAACTATGCCTCTCAGACTAAAACATGATTTTTTTTGTTTCAAAAATGCTTTTTAGTGTTAAATGTAAAAATTTTTTAAAAAAGTAGACATATTGGGTATCTCCACGTCCGTAAGAATCTGCTCTATAAAAATATCACATGACCTAACCCCTCAAGTAAACACTGTAAAAAAAAAAAAAAAAAACTTTGTCAAAAAGCCATTTTTTTGTCACCTTACATCACAAAAAGTGTAATAGCAAGCGATAAAAAAGTCATATGACCCCTGTGGGGAGTCGCTCTGGTAGACAGCGGTGCGGGTGCAGTACCGAGGCAAAACAAAGAGTCCAGGATGTGCAGTAAACAGTGTTTTATTCACACTGACACAAAAATACACAGCAAACAGTCTTTCGGTGGTAATTCACACATGTCAGAAACAAGGAGGCAAAACAAAACAGGCCAACATAGGTTCAGTCACCTGGGAGGTGTAGGTGCAGGTTCGCACCAGGCTGTCGGCCCAGCCGCAGGAGAATCCACCTTCAGGTAGCCAGGAACAAAAGCCACCTCCTTGCTGAGCTCTTTCCTCCAGGACAGAGAACTCCAGAGCCCTGTTAGCAGGCTCCAGGATAATCACCACCTCAGACACAGCTGCTGGCTGTGTTTTATACCAGCCCAAAACCAGGACTGGATCGTGGGGAGCAGCCACCCACCCTACACTTTAGCTGCTCCCGGTAAGAGCCGGCCCGGATCGGCTTTGCAGCCATGCTATTTAACAGAGTCAAACAGCACTAGCTGCTGCAGACAAAAAAACCCGGCTCTTACCTCACCGAGGCCAGCAACCTCGGTGACACGTACCTGCCATCAAATATGACACCTTGCACCCTCTTACACACCCCTTTGTTCAGCCCTGAGGGGTGAACACACGTGAGGCAGTGGACGCGGGACAGGGCATCTGCGTTACCCTGCAAGCGGCCTGCCCTGTGTTCCACGGAGAATTTGAAATTTTGAAGGGATAGGAACCACCTGGTGACCCGAGCATTCCTCTCCTTGGCCTGACTCATCCACTTGAGAGGGAATGGTCGGTCACCAGACGGAACCTCCTCCTAACAGGTAGTAGCGGAGAGATTCGAGTGCCCACTTGATAGCCAGGCACTCCCTCTCCACTATACTATATCTGGACTCGGCGGGACTGAGCTTACGGCTCAGGAAGACAACGGGATGTTCTTCCCCGTTGACCTCCTGAGACAGTACCGCACCGAGGCCTACCTCCGAGGCATCGGTCTGTACGACAAACTCCTTGTTGAAGTCGGGTGTCACCAAAACCGGGGACCCACACAGGGCCGACTTCAACGCGGAGAAAGCCTCCTCCGCCTTCTCACTCCAGCTAACCCTCCCAGACTTTCGCCCCTTCAACAGGTCTGTCAATGGCGCTGCTATTGTGGCAAAGTGGGGCACAAACCTCATGTAGTATCCTACAATCCCCAGGAACGACTTTACCTGCCTGGTGGTGACCGGTCGGGGCCAGTTACGAATGGCCTCTACCTTAGTTACCTGAGGTTTGATGACTCCCCGCCCGATTACATATCCCAGATATTTGGTCTCTTCCAACCCAATCGCACACTTTTTTGGATTGGCGGTTAGTCAGCTTTCCTCAGGGCATCCACTACCGCCTGCACCTTGGGTAAATGGCTTTCCCAGTCGGTGCTGTGGATGACTACATCATCTAAGTAGGCCGAGGCGTACCGGCGATGTGGTCGCAGCACTATGTCCATTAACCTTTGGAAAGTGGCGGGCGCCATGCAGGCCAAAGGGTAACACCTTGTAGTGATACAGGCCCTGCGGGGTAACAAGCGTGGTTTTCCTTAGCCGACTCCGTTAAGGGTACCTGCCAGTACCCTTTAGTGAGGTCCAGCACAGAAAAATAACGGGCTTGTCCTAAATTTTCAACAAGCTCGTCCACTCGGGGCATGGGATGCGCGTCAAACTTGGATACTTCGTTTAACTTGCGAAAGTCGTTGCAGAACCGCAGCGTCCCATCCGGCTTAGGTATTAGGACTATGGGACTGGCCCACTCACTTTTCGACTCCTCAATGACATCGAGCTTCAACATTAACTGCACTTCCTCCGCGATGGCCCGCCGCCGAGCCTCGGGTACCGGTATGGTTTTAACCGGACCTTGGCCTGAGGCTCAGTGGCGATGTCATGTCGGATGAGAGGCGTGCGGCCAGGGAGGTCTGAGAACACATCCGTGTTCCGACTGAGAACTCCTGACTTCCTGAACTTGTTTGGAAGACAGGCTGTCTGCAATTTTACCGTGGTTACGGCTTCACAGGCCTCGAACTGTGGGGCTGGACCCTTTTCACCTAGAAGCCCTGGTCGGGGCTGTGGTCGTCGGCCGCGTCCTATCTTTCCACGGCTTAAGTAAATTCACGTGGTACACCTGCTCCGGCTTGCGCCGCCTGGCTGGTGTACTTTGTAATTACTTCCCTACCTTCTCGATCACCTCATAGGGGCCCTGCCACCTAGCTAGGAATTTGCTGTCAAGGGTGGGTACCAGAGCCAAAACCCGATCTCCCGGATTGAAGTCCCGTACCCGAGCCTGACGATTGTACACCCTACTCTGGGCCTGTTGCGCTGCCTCCATATGCTCCCGGACCAAAGGCAACACCCTTTCCATCCGTTCCTGCATCTGGGCGACATACTCAATGACACTTTTGTGGGGGACAGGCTGTTGTTCCCATGCTTCCTTGGCGATATCCAACAGGCCCCGAGGGTGTCTGCCATAAAGCAGTTCGAAGGGCGAGAACCCAGTAGAGGCCTGGGGCACCTCTCGCACTGCGAACATGAGATAGGGCAGAAGCAGGTCCCAGTCCTTCCCATCTCTAGACACCACCCTCTTTAGCATATTTTTTAGAGTTTGGTTAAACCTCTCCACAAGACCGTCTGTTTGCGGATGGTAAACGGACGTCCGTAACTGCTTTATACGCAACAACTTACACAGTTCCCTCATTACTTTGGACATAAATGGGGTCCCTTGGTCTGTCAGAACCTCTTTTGGCAGGCCCACACGGGAAAACATCTCCAATAACTCTTTGGCAATGAGCTTAGCTGAGGTATGTCGCAGAGGCACCGCCTCCGGATACCGAGTGGCATAGTCGAGAACTACCAGAATGTGTTGGTGGCCCCTGGCAGACTTTGGTACAGGTCCAATTAAATCCATAGCGATTCGCTCAAACGGTACTTCAATAATTGGCAGAGGTACCAGAGGACTACGGAAATGTGGCTGGGGGCTAGTTATCTGACAGGTTGGACAGGACTTACAATAGTTTTCTACCTCCTTGAACACACTGGGCCAATAAAACCGCTGCAGAATGCGGTCCTGGGTTTTCTGCCACCCCAGGTGTCCCCCAAGAACATGTTGGTGGGCAAGCTCCATGACAAGCTTGCGATGCGCTGTGGGCACCACCAACTGTTCAACAGGTTCACCTCGGATTTGGTTCACCCGATACAACATATCCTGCAGAACAATAAATCGTGGGAACATTAATTCAGCCCCTGGTTTCTGGGGTTTACCATCAATTTCCAGCACATTCTCCCAGGCCCTGGTTAGGGTTTGGTCCCGGTGTTGTGCGGTCCCAAAATTTTCCCGGAGACATTGAGGTCTGCCAACTCAGGTCCGGTGGCAAGTCCTCCGTGTCTCCCACCATTACACTCAGTGGGGTTGTCTCCCCCACTGCCGCTGCAGCAGTGGTCACCCCTACCGCTGGCCCTTCGGACTCGGGCTCCCAGGGCTCTGGCCTCCCACTGGAACCAGGCCACTCTGCTAGGGTTACCCCTGTCTCAGGGTTATTAGACACTTTCACCTCAGGCCACAGTGACAGAAAACCAGGGAAGTCTCTCCCAATTATCAGTTCATAGGGTAGCTTTGTGGAGATCGCCACTTCACAAGTCCAGGTGCCGGCCGCCGTGGACAGAGACATTACAGCAGTGGGATAGTCCTTTAAGTCTCCGTGAATGCACACCACACCCACTTTCCGGCCCGTATACTGGGTGGGCTGTACCAGGGCAGCACTTACCAGGGTTACCAGGCTCCCTGAGTCCAACAGCGCCACTGCCAGGTTATCCCCGACTTGCACCTGGCACAGATGACGATTGTCTATTGTCTCGGGGGTGCCGGTCGCACACAGTCTCCGGGCATACATGGAAGCCCGGTACCCATAATTAGTCTCCATGGGTTCCCCCCGATGGGGACAGTTGGCCCTTATGTGTCCAGGCTCCCGACACTGCCAGCAGACCACTGGGGATGGATCTGCAAGGGGTACATCCCGGGCGGGTTTGGCCGGCCGCCGGGACTGGGGTGGAGATTTCCGGGGTTTGACTGGCCCCCTCCCAAAAGAACCCCCTTGCAGGTTTCTGGTGGCCTCATATCGCTCCACCAGGTCGACCATCTCAAAGGGCATTGGTGGGGGATACCTGGCCGATCCAGTGTTGAAGGGGTAGGCAAGGCCCTCCAGAACATGTCAGCCAGCAGACGGTCCAGCATAGCAGTCGGACTTAGAATGTCAGGCTGCAGCCATTTTGCAACCGTTGCAGCAACTCATAGTACTGCGGCCTGGCGGGTTCAGCCGCTTTAAAGTCCCACTGGTGGACCCGCTGAGCCCGGACCAACACGTTTACCCCCAGTCTGGCCAGGATCTCCCCCTTCACCGTGGAATAGTCAGCAGCCTGGTCATCTGCCAAATCAAAAAAACTTGCTGGGGTCCGGATGCCAGGAGCGGAGCAACCACCTCGGCCCACTGGTCACGGGGTAACTTTTCCCTCACGGCGATCTTCTCAAAGACCGCCAGGTAGGTCTCCACGTCGTCTGCGGGGTCATCTTTGGGATCGCCGCACGGACCGCTTCCGGGCATCATGGACGTGGTGGGACGCTCCTGCCGCTTGTAACGCCATCACATGTTGTAGCAGTAGCTGGTTGGTCTCCTGCTGCTGCACGTTAGCCTCTATGAGAGCCTTCACAGCAGCCTCCATGTTGCCAGAAATTCCTGCTTGCAACTTTGCTGGCTTAATATATATCATGCACTTTAGCAAAAAAACTTGCGCGTTCACGCCAGCCTCACTGCGCATGCCCGCATCCGACACCAAATGTGGGGAGTCGCTCTGGTAGACAGCGGTGCGGGTGCAGTACCGAGGCAAAACAAAGAGTCCAGGATGTGCAATAAACAGTGTTTTATTCACACTGACACAAAATACACAGCAAACAGTCTTTCGGTGGTAATTCACACATGTCAGAAACAAGGAGGCAAAACAAAACAGGCCAACATAGGTTCAGTCACCTGGGAGGTGTAGGTGCAGGTTCGCACCAGGCTGTCGGCCCAGCCGCAGGAGAATCCACCTTCAGGTAGCCAGGAACAAAAGCCACCTCCTTGCTGAGCTCTTTCCTCCAGGACAGAGAACTCCAGAGCCCTGTTAGCAGGCTCCAGGATAATCACCACCTCAGACACAGCTGCTGGCTGTGTTTTATACCCAGCCCAAAACCAGGACTGGATCGTGGGGAGCAGCCACCCACCCTACACTTTAGCTGCTCCCGGTAAGAGCCGGCCCGGATCGGCTTTGCAGCCATGCTATTTAACAGAGTCAAACAGCACTAGCTGCTGCAGACAAAAAAACCCGGCTCTTACCTCACCGAGGCCAGCAACCTCGGTGACACGTACCTGCCATCAAATATGACACCTTGCACCCTCTTACACCCCCCAAATAGTGCCAATCTAACCGCCACCTCATCCCGCAAAAATTATACCCAACCTGAGACGATCGCCTAAAAACTGAAAAAAATATGGCTCTCAGACTATGGAGACACTAAAACATGTTTTTTTTTGTTTCAAAAAGGATATTATTGTGTAAAACCAAAATAAATAAAAAAAAGTATACATATTGGGTATCGTCGCGTTCGTAACGACCTGCTCTATAAAAATATAACATGATCTAACCCCTCAGGTGAACGCTGTAAACATAAAAAATAAAAACGTTGTAAAAAAAGTAATTTTTTTGTCACCTTACATCACAAAAAGTGTAATAGCAAGTGATCAAAAAGTCATATGCACCCCAAGATAGTACCATTCAAACCGCCATCTCATCCCGCAAAAAATGAGCCCCTACATAGGACAATCGCAAAAAAACAAAAAAACTATGGCTTTCAGAATGTGGAGACACTAAAAATCATTTTTTCAAAAATGCTTTATTATGTAAAACTGAAACAAAAACCCCAAAAAGTAGTCATATTTGGTATTGTCGCGTCAGTAACAACCTGCTCTATAGAAATAGCACACAATCTAACCTGTCAGTTCAACGATGTAAATAACAAAAATACAAAACTGTCCCAAAACAGCTATTTTTTGCAAATTATCCATTTTAATCCATTGTTCCAGTAACAAAGCAAGGGTTAACAGCCAAACAAAACTCAATATTTATTGCCCTGATTCTGTAGTTTGCAGAAACACCCCATATGTGGTTGTAAACTGCTGTATGGCCAAACGGCAGGGCACAGAAGGAAGGGAACGCCATATGGTTTTTGGAAGGCGGATTTTGCTGGACTGGTTTTTTGAGACTATGTCCCATTTGAAGCCCCCGATGCACCCCTACAGTAGAAACTCCAAAAAATGACCCCATTTTGGAAACTACGGGATAAGGTGTCAGTTTTGTTGGTACTATTTTAGGGTAAATATGATTTTTGGTTGCTCTATATTACACTTTTTTTGAGGCAAGGTAACAAAAATTGAAATTCAGAAATTTCATCTCCATTTGCCAATAACTCTTGTGGAACACCTAAAGGGTTAACAAAGTTTGTAAAACTGGTTTTGAATACCTTGAGGGTGTAGTTTCTTAGATAGAGTCACTTTTATGGAGTTTCTATTCTAGGGGTGCATCGGGGGCTTCAAATGGGACATGGTGTCAAAAATCCAGTCCAGCAAAATCCGCCTTCCAAAACCATATGGCGTTTCTTTCCTTCTGTGCCCTGCCGTTTGGCCATACAGCAGTTTATGACCACATATGGGGTGTTTCTGCAAACTACAGAATCGGGGCAATAAATATTGAGTTTTGTTTGGCTGTTAACCCTTGCTTTGTTACTGGAAAAATGGATTAAAATGGAAAATTTTCCAAAAATCGAAATTCAGAAATTTTATCTTTATTTGCCATTAACTCTTGTGGAAAACCTAAAGGGTTAATGACGTTTGTAAAATCAGTTTTGAGTACCTTCAGGGGTGTAGTTTCTAGAATGGGGTCATTTTTGGGTGGTTTCTATTATGTAAGCCTCACAAAGTGACTTCAGACCTGAACTGGTCCCTAAAAAGTGGGTTTTTGAAAATTTCTGAAAAATGTCAAGATTTGCTTCTAAACTTCTAAGCCTTGTAACGTCCCCAAAAATGAAATGGCATTCCCAAAATGATCGATACATGAAGTAGACATATGGGGAATGTAAATCAATAACTTTTTTGGCAGTATTACTATGTATTCTAGAAGTAGAGAAATTGAAACTTGGAAAATTGCAAATTTTTCTAAATTTTGGGTAAATTTGGTATTTTTTTATAAATAAAAATGAAATTTTTCGACTTTATTTTGCCACTGTCATTAAATACAATATGTGACGAAAAAACAATCTCAGAATGGCTTGGATAAGTAAAAGCGTTTTAAAGTTATCACCACATAAAGTGACACTAGTCAGATTTTGAAAAAATGGCCGGGTCCTTAGGGTGAAATAGGGCCGTGTCCTTAAGGGGTTAAATAATTGCGTATTGCAATTTTAACTTAAGGCTACTATCCTATTAGTGTGATATCTAGAATTATAGCGAAGATGACGAATATGACGAATTTATTCGTCATATTTAGAGATGGCCCGAACTATTCGCCGGCGAACAGTTCCTGGCGAACATAGCTTGTTCGCGTTCGCCTCTGCCGGGCGAACATATGCGATGTTCGGTCCGCCCCCTATACATCATCATTGAGCAAACTTTGACCCTGTACCTCACAGTCAGCAGACACATTCCAGCCAATCAGCAGCATACCCTCCCTCCCAGACCCTCCCACCTCCTGCACAGCATCCATTTTAGATTCATTCTGAAGCTGCAGTCTTAGTGAGAGGAGGGAGAGTGTAATTGCTGCTGATTTAATTGGGAAATCGATAGCTAGGCTAGTGAATTCAGTGTCCACTCCAGTCCTGAAAGACTCATCTGATCTCTGCTGTAAGGACAGCGTCCTGACAGCACCCCAAAAGCCCTTTTAGGGCTGCAACATTAGTCTGCTTTTTTTCCTTTATATGCATATTGCAGTTGCATGGCCTGCCTGTGTGTGAGGAGCTGCAGGCCCACAGACTGTAGTGTGCCCACTGCCAGTGCCCACCCCTGTCATCCCATGTGGCACAGGACTTTGCATCAAAAAAAGGCATTTAATTTTTACACTTTAATCTAAGTTTAGTTGCCTGCCAGTGTGTGTCAGGCTGACTTCCAGTGACTGTAGTGTGCCCACTGCCAGTGCCCACCCCTATCATCCCATGTGGCACAGGACTTTGCATAAAAAAAGGCATTTAATTTTTACACTTTAATCTAAGTTTAGTTGCCTGCCAGTGTGTGTCAGGCTGACTTCCAGTGACTGTAGTGTGCCCACTGCCAGTGCCCACCCCTATCATCCCATGTGGCACAGGACTTTGCATCAAAAAAAGGCATTTAATTTTACACTTTAATCTAAGTTTAGTTGCCTGCCAGTGTGTGTCAGGCTGACTTCCAGTGACTGTAGTGTGCCCACTGCCAGTGCCCACCACTCATACCGGCTGGCACAGGACATTGCATAAAAAAGGCATTTCATTTTACACTTTAGTGTAATTTCAGCTGCTTGCCTGCTGCTAGTGTGTGTCAGGCCGACTTCCACTGACTGTAGTGTGCCCACTGCCAGTGCCCACCCCTGTCATCCCGTGTGGCACAGGACTTTGCATCAAAAAAGGCATTTCATTTTACACTTTAATCTAAGGTTAGTTGCCTGCCAGTGTGTGTCAGGCTGACTTCCAGTGACTGTAGTGTGCCCACTGCCAGTGCCTACCACTCATACCGGCTGGCAGAGGACTTTGCATCAAAATAGGCATTTAATTTTTACACTTTAGTGTAATTTCAGCTGCTTGCCTGCTGCTAGTGTGTGTCAGGCCGACTTCCACTGACTGTAGTGTGCCCACTGCCAGTGCCCACCCCTGTCATCCCGTGTGGCACAGAACTTTGCATCAAAAAAAGGCATTTCATTTTTACACTTTAATCTAAGGTTAGTTGCCTGCCAGTGTGTGTCAGGCTGACTTCCAGTGACTGTAGTGTGCCCACTGCCAGTGCCTACCACTCATACCGGCTGGCACAGGACTTTGCATAAAAAAAGGCATTTAATTTTTACACATTAGTCTAATTTCAGTTGCTTGCCTGCTGCCAGTGTGTGTCAGGCCCACCTCCACAGACTGTAGTGTGCCCACTGCCAGTGCCAACCACTGATACCGGGTGGCACAGTAGCTTGCACCGATAAATAAGGCATTTCATTTTTACACATTAGTCTAATTTCAGTTGCTTGCCTCCTGCCAGTGTGTGTCAGGCCCACTTCCACAGACTGTAGTGTGCCCACTGCCAGTGCCAACCACTGATACCGGGTGGCACAGTAGCTTGCCGATAAATAAGGCATTTCATTTTACACATTAGTCTAATTTCAGTTGCTTGCCTGCTGCCAGTGTGTGTCAGGCCCACTTCCACAGACTGTAGTGTGCCCACTGCCAGTGCCCACCACTGATACCGGGTGGCACAGTAGCTTGACGATAAATAAAGCATTTCATTTTTACACATTAGTCTAATTTCAGTTGCTTGCCTGCTGCCAGTGTGTGTCAGGCCCACTTCCACAGACTGTAGTGTGCCCACTGCCAGTGCCCACCACTGATACAGGGTGGCACAGTACCACTTATCGAAAAAATGACAGGCAGAGGCAGGCCACCGGGCAGGGGCCGTCGTGGTCGTGGTGCTGTGATTTCCACTGTCCCTGGAATAATGTCTAATGTTCAGAGGCCATGTACCCTGAACCCGAAAAATTCTGAGGACGTAGTTGACTGGCTTAGACAGGACACCCAATCTTCAACAGCTTCCTCTAAGAACCTTGACGCACCATCCTCCTCCAGCTCAGCTTTGGTCACCTGCTCTCAAGTTACCACGCACCCGCTCGCCGCTGATAGGAATAGTACTAGTTAAGACACCACTCATATAGGGTGTCACAGCACATTGCTCTGTGCAGCGCAGTGCCCTAATTTGGGAGTATGAGGACCGACCAAGCTGCTTTTCCATCTCCCGGTTCCTGAAATCAATTCAGTTTGGTGTATGAGAGTTTGGTCTGTCACTGTGAAGGCAGTCGAAGGTACCCGGCCTAAATTTTTTTCACAAAGGCAATCCCTGATATGGGATGTAACAGGGATTAAACTGATGAGAATAGTACTACAGAAAATACCACTCATATCGAGTGTGACAGTAAATTGCACGGCGCAGACGCAGTGACCGTGGTTTAAAACAGAGTGGAGGGAGCCAGCGTTTTTTAACCATCTCCCGTTCGAAAAATCTATTCAATAAATGGCCCCCAGATTGGGGACGTTAGAGGGATTAAACTGATGAGAATAGTACTACAGAAAATACCACTCATATCGGGTGTGACAGTAAATTGCACGGCGCAGACGCAGTGACCGTGGATTAAAACAAAGGGGAGGGAGCCAGCGTTTTTAACCATCTCCCGTTCGAAAAATCAATTCAATTGACCTTTCGGGGACCCTTGGTGTTGTACGTGGCTGGTTGGAGGAAGAAACCTTCAATGACATCACCGGGACGTGGCTAGCTTGGTATCCAACCTTGTGCAAATGGGGAGTTTGCGGTTGTGCAAATGGACTGTTTGCGGTGCATTAAAAGAGGATTTTGGTATGTCAATGTCTGAGAATCGGGCATAACCCTTACACTACCTGATCGATACAACATCATACCTGATCGTATACACACACTGGATGTTTTAAAGCATGTTATTCCAAACAATTTAGGAATGTTACGTGATTTATGCCCTTTATGGATTAAAACCCGACTCTGCGTCCACTACGTAATTTTCCATGGGAGTTTTGCCATGGATCCCCCTCCGGCATGCCACAGTCCATGGGATAGTCCCCTTGAAACAACTTTTCCATCACTATTGTGGCCAGAAAGAGTCCCTTTGGTTTTTAAAATTCGCCTGTCTATTGAAGTCTATGGCAGTTCGCCCGGTTCGCCTGTTCGCGAACATTTGCGGAAGTTCGCGTTCGCTGTTCGCGAACTGAAAATTTTATGTTCGCGACATCACTAGTCATATTCTTCAAAACGAAGATAATGAAGTATTCTCCATCTTCGTTTTAGCAACCATAGTAAAACATGTCTGTTGAAATCGCAATGCGATTACTTCAAGTTATATTAATCGCATTGCGATTTCAACTTAGCACTGCTTTATTCCATATTCGTTAACTTCGTTAATTCTAGCAAGCTGACCCATTATAAACCTAGCTCTAAGTTGAAATCGCAATGCGATTAATATAACTTGAAGTAATCGCATTGCGATTTCTACTTAGCACTGCTGCTATATTCCATATTCGTTAATTCTAGTCTAATATGTAATATAGCAGTGCTAAGTTGTAATCGCAATGCGATTAATATATCTTGAATTAATCGCATTGCGATTTCAACACACATGGTTTACTATGGTTGCTAAAACGAAGATGGAGAATACTTTGTTATCTTCGTTTTGAGGAATAGGACGAATACATTCGTCATATTCGCTAATTCTACGAAAAATTCCACGAGCTGTCACCACGCCACAGCTAACTGCACCACCACCTGATACGGAACGTGTTAGCAGGAGGCAGCATTTCACTAACATGGTGGAACAGTACGTGTGCACACCCCTCCACATACTGACTGATGGTTCGGCCCCATTCAACTTCTGGGTCTCCAAATTGTCCACGTGGCCAAAGCTAGCCTTTTATGCCTTGGAGGCGCTGGCTTGCCCGGCGGCCAGCGTTTTGTCTGAGCGTGCATTCAGCATGGCAGGTGGCGTCATTACTGACAAACGCAGCCGCCTGTCCACAGCCAACGTGGACAAGCTGACGTTCATAAAAATGAACCAGGCATGGATCCATCAGGACCTGTCCATCCCTTGTGCAGAATAGACATTTATAACTACCTCCCCTTAACCATATATTCTTGTATTCCAGGGCACTTCTTTATTAGTGATGAGCGGCAGGTGCCATATTCGATTTCAACGAAATTCGCGAATATTCGAAAGAATATTAGTTTCATATTCGTCGAAATCGAATATTCGTCATTATTCTAGTTATCGTGATTAATATGCGATTTAAATAATCGCGTATTGCGATTTTAACTTAAGGCTACTTTCCTATTGGTTTCATATCTAGAATTATAGCGAAAATGACGAATATGACGAATGTATTCGTCATATTCCTCAAAACGAAGATAACGAAGTATTCTACATCTTCGTTTTAGCAACCTATTCGTCAACTTCGCTAATTCTAGCAATCAAATAGGAAGGTTGACTATATTAATTAATATTAATATTCTATTAAATATTAATATTCTATTAAAAAAAAAAAAAAAAAACGCATGGCGAATTTAACACAGCTGTCTCTATAGTCAACCCTCCTATTTGATTGCTAGAATTAGCGAAGTTGACGAAAAGGTAGCTAAAACGAAGATGTACAATACTTCGTTATCTTCATTTTGAGAAATATAATGAATACATTCGTCATATTCGCTATTCGCTAATTCTACCAAGCCAACCATAAACTTCCATGCTAATGGAGCGTCCCCATTACCATGGGAACGTCTCCATATACTAAAATGTACTGTCGGATTTGAGGAATTACGTTGAAATCGCAATGCGATTAATTCATCGCATTGCGATTTCAACTTAGAGCTGGGTTTATAATGGGTCAGCTTGCTAGAATGAACGAAGTTAACGAATATGGAATATAGAAGCAGTGCTAAGTTGAATTCGCAATGCTATTAATTTAACTTGAAGTAATCGCATTGCGATTTCAACTTAGCACTGCTAGTGCTATATTCCATATTCGTTAATTCTAGCCTTTGTAAGATAGCAGTGCTAAGTTGTAATCGCAATGCGATTAATATAACTTGAATTAATCGCATTGCGATTTCAACGTAATTCCTCAAATCCGACAGTACATTTTAGTATATGGAGACGTTCCCAAGGTTGATGGGGACGCTCCATGGAAACAACGATTCAAGCAGCACTCCACATACCCTTTTATAGGCAACGTTTCTCAGCTAGGTACCGGAGCTTCGGCAAGCAGATAGGGACTCAGACCAAGAACTATAAGAAAGGAAATCTGCAGCACTCCTCAAGTTTCTTATCAATCCAAACGATTTATTTCCAAGCAGCAAATACAGGCGACGTTTCGACCAGCAGGTCTTTATCAAGCCATGGACGCTCCATGAGCACGGAAGTCGGCAGAAGCGGCAACGGGCACTGACTAGAGCAGCCAGGAAGCCAGGAATCCTCAGGACAGGTAAGAACTACTTTTGGGAAGTGGGAAAGAAAAAAATATAACTAAAAAAAAAAAAAACGAATATTTGAAATAGCAAATTTATAGCGCTATATTCGAAATATTCGCGAATTAGCGAAGTGTCGATATTCGCTAAAAAAATTCACTATTCGAATATTCGCGCTCAACACTATTCTTTATTGAATCCTCTTTTTTTAATTTTACCATTATTTTTCGGGGCAACCCAATGTTGAATGAACCTCTCCTCTGTCTGGGTGCCAGGGGCCTAAATATCTGAAAGTGGCCTTCTCCATTGGTTGGTGACATGAAGCCTGATTCTCTGCTTTGGTCCTCTCTCCTCTGTCTGGGTTTTGGGGCCTAAATAACTAAAAGTGGCCTTCTCCGTTCGTGGGTGACATGATGCCTCTTTTGCTGCTATGGTACCTCTCTCCTCTGTCTATGTGTCAGGGGCCTAACTTTCACGTACTTGCTTGCTGTCTTGGTGGCAGACATTTAACACTTTTTACTGTCTAATGACCGCCCCGTTGTCTAGGTGTCAGGGGCCTATATGTCGTTTAATCATTTGTTGTCTTGGTGGGAGATATTAAACTCTTTTTACTGTCATGACCGCCACATTTTCTGGGTGTCAGGGGCCGTAATTTCACGTACTTGCTTCCTGTCTTGGTGGCAGACATTTAACACTGTTTAATGTCTAATGTCTGCCCCATTGTCTGGGTGTCAGGGGCCTATATGTCATTTAATCATTTGTTGTCTTGGTGGGAGATATTAAACTCTTTTTACTGTCATGACCGCCCCATTGTCTGGGTGTCAGGGGCCTAAATTTCACGTACTTGCTTGCTGTCTTGGTGGCAGACATTTAACACTTTTTACTGTCTAATGACCACCCCATTGTCTGGGTGTCAGGGGCCTATATGTCGTTTAATCATTTGTTGTCTTGGTGGGAGATATTAAACTCTTTTTACTGTCATGACCGCCACATTGTCTGGGTGTCAGGGCCTAAATTTCTCGTACTTTCTTGCTGTCTTGGTGGCATACATTTAACACTTTTTAATGTCTAATGACCGCCCCATTGTCTGCTTGTCAGTGGCCTACATTTCGTTTAATTGCTTGCTGTCTGGGTGAGAGACATTAAACTCTTTTTATTGTCAAATTGCCTCTCCTCTGTCTGGGTGTCAGGGGCCTACACAAATGATAATGTCCTGTTCCATTGCAGGTTGACCTGAGGCCTGTGTTGCTGTTACGGGACCGCTCTCCTCTTTGCGGGTGCCATGGCCCAGAGTCTGTGAATGAGGCCTGTGGCACTGCAGGCAGACATGAATCCTTTTTGGCTATGATGAGAACATCAACTCCCATAGCATTCCCACCTGATGCCACCCCAACCTCCTATTCCACCTCCTCCTCCTCCAAGTTGCCAATTGATATTGGTTAATTTTTATTTATTTTATTTTACTTTAAGTTATTTCCCTATCCACATTTGTTTGCAGGGGATTTCCCTACTTTGTACATTTTGCTGCCTTTTGCAGCCCTCTAGCCCTTTCCTGCTCTTTTTTACAACCTTTTTAGTGCCCAAAAGTTTGGGTCCCCATTGACTTCAATAGGGTTCGGGTTCGGGGTGAAGTTCGGGTCGAGTTCGGATCCCGATCCCAAACATTTTCGGGAAGTTCGGCCGAACTTCTCGAACCCGAACATCCAGGTATTCGCTCAACTCTACCTGCAAAGGTACCTGACCACACCACCAGGCACAGGCAATATCGGATTGCATGGGCCATGGAGCATCTACGCTGGATGAGGGACCAGTGGGCCTCAGTGATGTTCACTGATGAAAGCGCTTTGCATTAGCCACTGTTGTCACTAGATAAACTTTTGGTGTTGGTGGTTGTGTTACAGGTGTGTCTAGTCAATACAGAACTGCCCTACTGTCACGGGTAGTATGTGGGAGGAAAGACAACCAAAGGGGACCACAGCAAAACAGCAGACTATGCCCCAAACCTAGGGAACAGAGAGGTCACCACCTAACAATCTCTGATTCTCTGCCTAACTGCTGACCGCATGTGCAAATCTCAATGGTAGAAATGCACATGCGCGGGAACCTAAGACTGCTGAAACACTGCACCAAACCCTCAGTTTAGGGAACAGGGAAAGAGGCAACCAGCTCTTTCCACACTGAAGGAGTTAGTGTCTTTCTGAGGCCTAGTCAAAACAAACACACAAGTAAAAGGGGAAAAAGGACTTAGCTTGAGAAGCAACTGGATCAGTAGAACCACCAAACAAGCAGAGCACTCCATAGAGGAAATATCAGCCGCAGGGTGACAAGTGAGAGGCGGAACATATATAGAGCCTCCCAACTTGATAATGAGCAGCATCTGCGAAGGGGTGGAAAGCTGTCAGCAACAATGAAAATAAGAGAGATCTGTCAGATAGACTCCAGAGCCTTCTCTCTATCTGAACTTCTAAGATCTCTCCTAGGGCCGGTGGTGACAGTACCCCCTTCTACAGGTGACCTCCAGGCACCCAGGACCAACTTTATCAGGGTGATCTCTGTGAAAGGCATTCAGAAGCCGACTGACATTCACATCAGTCGCCGGGACCCACATTCTCTCCTCCGGACCGTAACCCTTCCAATGAACAAGGTACTGAAGCGAACACACACAACACTCACCCTCCCCCTTTCACTCAAACCATTACCAAACTATTTACAAATTTACTTAAAAACATATTAAAATAACTATACTGCAGCTAAACTAACTATATAAACAAACAAAACTATATACACGCCTTATCCTTAACTTAAGGCCAGTGACATCTAAGTGGCTCGGAGGGGGGGGGGGTTCCTGCACCAACATAGGCCCTGGCCTGGAACACAATTGTCCAGCCAGGGCACGGTTCTGGAGGATGAGGAGGATGAGGAGGAGGAACGCTGGGGGATACAGAGAGCACAGACAATATACCTCCCTCAAAGAGGGCAGCTTGTCCTTGCCTCTGAGCCGCCTGGCACACATGAGCGACTACATGCTGCAGTGCATGCGCAGCAACCGCAGAGTTACTGACACATTCTAACTTGTGCTGGTTACTAGGTGGCCACCCTGTTGAATCCCCATTACAAGGAAAACATGCCGTCCTTAATTCCCTCACTGGAGTGTGATAGGAAGATGCGCCCGCCAGTAGACACGCTGCTGATGGCATTCACACCTGACATCAGTGGAAGCACAAGGTGAAGGCAGAGGAGGAGGAGAAAGAAGTCGCCAACGCAGCTGGGTCTCCACTAGTGATGAGCGGCAGGGGCAATATTCGAATTTGTGATATTTCGCAAATATTCATTAGAATATTCATCATATATTAGCGAATATTCCTATTTGAGATTATTCTATTGATTGCGAAAAATCGGCAATGTAATATTCACGTAATGCGAATATTCTGAAACACGAATATATAGCACTATAGAATATTGTGCTATATATTCTTTTTTTAGAATATTCGTCATTTTTTCCAAATTAATCTGAACAGTCATTGGCCCAAAAGCAACTTAAAACAGGGAGGAATCAGGACTTCAGATAGAAAAAATATAACGAATATTCTAAAAAATGAAAATATAGCAGTATATTCTATAGTACTATTTATTCGGGTGTTAGAATATTCGCATTATGCGAACATTACATTACCGATTTTTCGCATAAAAGAAAAAAAAATTAAATAATGAAAAATATTCTCATTCACTACAAACTACAATATTGCAGCCTTCTTACATTGGCCCACAAGCAAGAAGCAGGTAGGTATACTAGGTAATGGCTTCAGATGAAAGAAAAACAAAAACAAATATTCGTTTTTACAAATTTATATCACTATATTCAAAATATTAGCAAATTTTCGAAGTGCCGATATTTGAGGTAAAAATTTGAAATTTGAATATCCGTGCTCAACACTAGTCACCACCAACACCTCAGAAGGCAGGGTTATCATGGGCAAAATGTGGAAAAGCTTTGTCATCACGCCAAAACAACCTGCACCACCAGCAGATATGGAACGTCTTAGTTGGAGGCAGCATTTCAGCAACATGGCGGAACAGTACACGTACTGACTGATGGGTCTGCCCAGGGGCATAGCTACAGGGGAAGCAGGGGAACCTACTGCTTTGGGGCCCTGGCCTAGAAGGTGCCCATTCAGGAGGAGGAGGACTAAAAGACTTTGTCAGGGCCCCCTGAACAGTATTATTCAATGAAATTATATACAGTGACAGTACAGTGTTGAAAGTGGATGGAACAGCTGCTTGGCCTGGTCTGAGAGAGCGATCTTTAGTAGCCTCAGGAATGGCGGCATGAAAGAAAGGGGTTGCGCAAAAATTACTGTGGGAGGGGGGGGGGGCCCAGTCAATTATTTGCTGTGGTGCCCAATCATTTCTAGCTAAGCCACTGGGTCTGCCCCATTCAACTTCTGGGTCTTCAAATTTGGGCACATGTCCTGAGGTTGCCCTTTACACCTTGGAGGCTGGCCTACCCTGCAGCCACTGCATTGTCTGAACGTGTGTTTAGCATGGCTGGGGGTATTATTACAGACAAGCGCAGCCGCCTGTCTGCAGCCAATGTGGGCAAGCTTTTGTTTATTAAAAAGAACCAGGCATGGATCCCACAGGACTTGTTTGTACCTTATGCGGAATAGACATGTATACCGGCCTCACCAAACCATTGTTATACTACCGTGCACTTACACTTTGTTTTATTTTTTTATATTTTCCCAATTTTTGGGGGTCTACAGCAATTTATAAAAAAAAAACATGTTGTTGGCCTCAACCTTTGGCTTCACAGCCGAAAAAGGCTTTATGTCATGCAACTGCCAATTGTAAGTTCCCTGATAGTTAGGCAGTGCAGGGGTTTGTACCTGGCAAAAATTGTAATATTTCACCCAATAATTTAAAAGAAGATTATTCACATTTTCGGTCACCTTCACCTATGCATAGCAGGGTTACTTGACAGCAAATAATTGGAAAATGTCAACCCCTGAACTCCCAGACGGATTAACTATATTATTGTCCCCGCCACATATGCAGCGCAGGCCGCAATGGTAATTCCTGGCCTAAAAAATTATGATTTTATCATCACCCATGGAAAACATGGATTTCAGTGGTATATTTTGGGGCGAAGGACCTCAATGTTCTCAACATCATCTTCCACCCAGTCTTCACCCCTGCCCTCTTTGTCGGACTGCACACCGCAGAAAGCCTCAGCGGTGTGCACCTGTGTTTCGTCATCATCAGAGACATGCTTCCGTGCTCTTCCCCTGTCCCCATCCTCAAACCTAAGTGGTTGGGCATCCGTGCACTCAATCTCTTCCACTTCTGGGGCAGGACTATGGTTATGGCCCTGGGAAACCATGCCAACAGAGTCATAAAGGAGCATAAGAGTCTGCTGCATTTAACTGCCAATAGTCAACAATTAAGTTCACTATACAGTAAGGCAGTGCCCGTGTCATAAACAGAATAAATTTATTTAGATCACACAACAGTGTAACAGAGTAATTCAATACAATTGCTTCACTATCACCAAAAATTAGATTATTCAAACCAACAATGTAAAAACAGAAGTTAACAGTTTCATTTTATTGTCAGAAATGCAGTGTACACCGCAAATGTGTTATCTACCACAAAACCAGTGTGTTTACAACCACCTTTGTAAATGCGGAGTTCAAAAGGTTACTTTAAATTACTGAAATACAGGGTAGGCCTCAGATCTGTTATGTATCAAAAAAACTGTGTTTATTGCAACAAAAAAAACTGCTTTGTGTAACAACAATACGGGTTTATTTCCCACACAATACACTAATGCAGTATTTCACTGCTGAAATTTAAACGTAGGTATTTGTGCGGTTTATTGAAAACTGCTCTGTGGACCAAGAACACATATTTTTTTCTCAAAAAACACCTAATGCGCTATTTCAGTGCTGAAATTTAAAATAGGTATTTGTACGCTGTATGCGCAACTGCTCTGTGAAGCAAGAATTGGGCTTTTTTTCAACAAAACAGAAAAATGCACTATTTCAGTGCTGAAATTTAAAATACGTATTTGGGCGGTGTATTTTAAACTGCTTTGTGGACCAGAAATATTGCTTTTTTCCCCCAAAAAAATACACTGATGCACTATTTCACTGCAGAAATGTAAAATAGGTATTTGGGCGGTGTATTTAAAACTGCCTTGTGGACCAAAAAATACACTGATGCCATATTTCACTGCTAAAATTGAAAATACTTTGCTCTATAGCACCACAATACAGATTTTTGCCCCAGACTACAGAAATGGACTATGTCACCCCTAACTAATACAAAGGTAATGTAGGGGACTTGACCTGCCAGAAAAAAAGGATTTTTCCTTCACTGAGCTACCAAAAAGGATTAGACTGATGTCCCTGGCAGGCTGGCACACATGCAGGTCACATGCAGTTCCAAGGACACTGCAGTGGCTAAAATTGCCGCCGACTCCCACCTCGATAACAGATGGATTAAAAAAAAAAAAAAAAACACTTTGCAGTATCACTGGGATTAGGGCTGGGTACAAAAATGTAGGATTGCAGTAGCACCCTCGCTCAATAATTTCTATAGCTTGAAGATTTCACACCACCAGGTGCAACAGATTTCTTTCCTAATCTCTCCTGGGTGCACCGGCAGCAACCTTTCCCTATACTAACAGCAGCAGAGTGAAGTGCGGCACTATGTGACTCCAGCTCATAATAAGGCTGGGTCACATGCTGCACTCAGCCAATCACAGCCATGCCATTAATAGGCATGGATGTGATGGCTTCTTAGGGCAAAGATGTAAAACGCTTGCTGATTGGCTGCTCTTCAAACAACGGACCCAAACCCGAACTTTTATGAAAATGTTCGGGTTCAGGTCCGTGTCCCGAACATCCTAAAAATTCGGTACGAACCCGAACTATAGAGTTCGGGTTCGCTCGACTCTAGTCATTGTGCCTCTGCATGAACAACACAGACATAATTTCATCTTCATGGACTACAATGTGCCAGCTCATCGATTGGTCGTATCATTAGGGAAAGGCTGCTGGAGACTGGGGTACCTCAAATGGAGTGGCCTGCACTTTCTCCAGACCTGGATCACCATGTAAAGTCTCGTAACTCTGTACCCTAGAACTGCAGTGAGCTTAGGCCCGCCCTTCAAGAAGAGTGGGATGCCAAGCCTCAGCAGACAATAAGTTTCATCCGGCATCCAAACCCAAAGCTTTTCAGGTTTGTTTCAGATGAATCCAGTAAAAATGCACACAACACCATTTTACTGCATGTCAATGAGAAAAAGCATTAGGTCATAAGAACAAGGATGCTCATATGACCTTCAGGGGAGGTTGGATGTGGGCATGCCCTGATTGGCTCAAAGGCCGACTGACAGCTTGGATAAGCCAATCAGTACTGCAGCTGTTGGGTTTGGAATGGGAGTGAATGGGTCTTGCAGTGTTTGACAGAAAGCAAAATTAAGGACAGTGTACAGTAACAATCAAGCTTCTTTTTTTACTGTTAGGGATATTGAAGGGAAAGGTTAGTCAGAAGAATTGTTAATAATAGAGAAAGGCAGGGAAAGCTGTCAGTCAAGGGAGTGAGAGGTAAGGAGCTGAGGATGGGTGTGCCTGGCAGAATGTTCAAGCTGTGATTACTGCCTTATACACAGAAGCAACTATCTGCAAGGACATTTATTTTATTTATTTTTTTGCCATTTTAACAGAAGTACTGTTGTATGTGTGTGTAATGTTATGATTTTTATAATTATAAACCGTATAAACTGTTATATGCTTATTTCATGGGTATAAAACATGGATGTCTACTTGCATTAGTTATAATGGATATTCATTGCCTTTAAGAGCAATGCTTGTTTATACTCATGTCATAGAAGGATTTAATCATGAGCTCAAAGAAGCTAGTGTTTATTGTATTAATCAAAGATACATTTAAACAATGGAAGATACACGACACCTGTGTTTAGTAGAGACCTTATTGTATTCTTTATCTTTGAACATGTATTCCACAGCGTGAGAAGCGTCTCGATGTTCCTCACAGGATACATTTTGTATCAAAGTTTGTTCTTCTGCTCTAAGACAAGGTCTCTAGCTATCAGAAGTGTATAGTGTGAAAATGTTAGGCATGTGTAAGTTAACCCTTAATGGTATTATGCTAACAGCTTATACAATAGTGCCACAGAGGTATGAGTAGATGACACTAAATTAGTAGCCCAAATGCATTTTGGGTAGTGGTATGATGTCACATTCCTTATCAATGTAAACGTCCGTCCAAAAGTGATTGGAAAACTCCAAACAAGTAGGGCGGGGTCTTCTGATAAACTTGTGGTTAAGAAAACACGTACAGAAAAAAAACTACCCAAGGAAAAAAAAAAGAGGCACAACAGACACGTGAGTAGGAGAAGCAAAGCTTTGGATTTTATCCTGGATCACGGGAAACCCTTTTGAGAGCTGATTGTCCTTTGAAGGCTCTGCTCATCATTTGAGCCTTGGTAATGTATATATCGTTTGTTGCCTGTGGTATTGATAAAATACTTAGCCCGGTATATAGCCAAATATCCCCGTATTGTGTGGATACATAGTATCAGACGCCTGGTCAATAATGTTTATTCTCTTGGCAAAGATGCATATTGCAAATAAGATCAGACATTAAGACCCATTCCCTTGGGAGTTTATATTCCTTAGCCTCATACCGAGCTAAATAATTTATAGTTGGTGTAATAGCGCCATATACCGAAAAATTTGGTCATAATTATAGCAGAGCAAAAAGGGTTCATATATAATCGCTTCCTTTATTGATTTTCCGTGCATATATCAATTGCTTGCATAGTTTTCATATTTTGTGAATTACATCTTTGCATAGTTTTCATATTTGGTTTTAAAACTAAAGTGTTGGTAGATTTTTGGTGTGTTGTTTCTAGTGGCAGATTTTGGTATTGCAACACATTTTTTTTTCTACATAGATATGTTTGATGTTATTGCTCTAAAATTATTGTATAATAAAATTATTTATATATTTTGCATAAACGCCTGTCCCTGTTTTGCTGATTGCACAAAATAATTAAGGTTCTCGGTCAAGAACTCAAGGTGTTATGCCCACCTTGCGGATCAATAAATTTAGATTTTTTTTCTTTGATCCATTTTTTTATATAAAGCATTTGGCGCTTTATTACGTACGACAGTAAATAAGCTCAAAACTACAAAAATAGAAAACAGATATCCTATCCGGCGTGTGTAAATTGCATCGGTAACTGTTGCAGAGTAATCTCGAATCTCGAACCTCCATTTGTATACCAAAAGATAAAGAGTAGTTCTGTGCAGTCTTAATTATGGTTAGTTAGTACTTGCATGCAATGTGTAATCCCACAAGCGTCCTTCCTCTTATATGTCTGTGCAAATACACTGTGTTCCTGTAGCCCACAGGGTACTTCAGATCCAAAATGTTAAAAAAAAAAACTTTTTCCTCAATGCCGAGCTCAAAACTGTACACCGTGTATTTACCATCCAGAGATAAAGCATTTGAACTCTCAGTGAAAACACCAGAAATACTAGTCTGAAATCAGTTTCTGGGCATCTCCAGAAAGATAAGTTTAGGAAAATAGCATACTAGTATGTCTTGCAATATACAGGATAGTGAAAGATTATATCTTTGAGTGAAATACTAGACAGAAATCCATGTCGGTGCATCTCCATACAGTTGAAATGTAATTTTTTTCAGCTGAAGTTTGAGAAAATAGCATGTGTCTTACAATACACAGGGTATCTCTGATTACATGAAATACCAGGCCAAAATCTGTGTTGGTGCATCTTTTTTTTTTTTTTCTTTTTTTTTAATCTTTTTCTTTTATATAACAACATATACAAAAACACAAAAATCCAAAGATCCATATTACACAAATCGATAGTACGAATACAACCATACCCCAATACCCACCCCCCACCCTTTGGAGAGAGAGAAAAAGAAAAAAAAAAGTAAAATTATACAACACATCACAATTGGCCTTAGTTCAACCATTTTTTCCATATTTTGTCAATTTTTTCTGCTCTCTCACTATGTCTCTCGGATTTCCCTTCTAATTTAATCAAATTAGCAACTGCTTCTTGCCACGGTCCCACTGTAGGAGGATCTACATTTACCCATTTCCGAAGTATGAGAAGAGATATGGTTGGTTTTAGGCAAAGTACTATTTCAAGCTAGACCTTCTCTCCTTTACATTTTAGGCAATTATCAGAATTTCTCACACCCATTTTCTTTAACACCCAGGAAGATTGGTGTAGCCTATGGACTATAAAAAACTGAGACATCTTGTGTGAGGCCCTTTCCAATACCATAATATAACTTCTGAGAGCGTCATTCCATTTTTCTTCCGTAAGAAACGGGAGGTTTTTTTCCAATTTTCCTCTGGCAAGTATTATACAAACCATTAGAAAACGTGGAGTGTTGTTTAATAAGCAGGATATGCTCAACCCATATGCAGTTGTGCATGTTTATAGGGGAGCACATCCTGCACTTGTAGTCCATTGCTAGGAGCAATGAACAGCAAAAAATGCATACAATGGAAGATGCCAGCAATGGACTATAAGTGCAGGATGTGCTCCCCTATATACGTTACCACAATAACCATCCTACATACGATAACGATAATGTGGATGTGGAGAACTGTTGCTGGCATCTTCCATTGTATGCATTTTTTGCTGTTGATTGCTCCTAGCAACGGACTACAAGTGCAGGATGTGCTCCCCTATATACATGCACAACTGCATATGGGTTGAGCATATCTTGCTTGTTAAACACCACACCACGTTTTCAAATGGTTTGTATAATATGTTTGGAGGTGTATAAACTCCATTTAAATGTGCCTGCTTTTCATCTACAGGCTACATTCAGGTGCACATGGGAGGCTCTGGGCCATATCAGCCAATCTCGGGTGGGGCTCACAGGCACCTCCCACCTCCCATTGCAAGCATTGTTACGTGCTGGAGGTCACTGGTGAGCTGTTTGCGAGTCAGGCCTTACACTCCCGTAATGCCCAACGGCCCCTGGTATCGCCTATACGGCACTGGTAGGTTGAGTGGTAGGGTCTCTGGCTATTTGAGAGACCTTGGCCTGGTGTCCGAGCTTAAGACATGTCCTCCTAGTAGGATGTGTCGAACTAACCTCTCAATTTTAACATCAGTGTGAGGGTTTAGTATTGCCGCAGAGTGCACCTGCCTTTGCTATGGTTATGTCTCTGGCAAGTATTATAATCCGTTTTTTTTTTTTCTTCCATCAACATCCCATATCTTTTTGCCGTTATTCCTCTTTTTTCACTTCCATTGGTGAATTTATCTATTCTTTCTGATTGTTCCTTTCTATATTTATCTAGCTTCGTTGATGTCCTCACTGCATTTTTAAAGGATAACTGTCACATTTAGACCCTAATTTCAGTTTTCATATATGTAGTTACTAATATGATAATATTCCTGAATCAATAACTATTAGACTTACTTACCCCTTATTTAATAAGATTCAGCCCTTAGCAACCAGTCTGCATAAAACTACAACTTCACTATTCTGTTAAAATGGCCGCCCTTAGCCCTGAGGCTAATCCATAGGACACCTGCAGTGAAGTTAGTGAAGACCAGCTCTGTATAGGGGGGTCTTGCAGTTAAATTTTCAGGTCTGGCTGAAGCCTTTAGTCCTCCTAAAAGCTCTCCTCTTGTCAGATAAGGCTTTCATTTATACACTGAGTAGAGGGCAGATCTCCCTGAGCTCTACATTCTCCAGCACTGCTAAGGGAGTGTCTGCCAAGCACAGGCATGTGGAGAAGTTCACACACACAGCCCAGCACTGCTATCTCCTGTCAGGAAGAACCTGGCTTTTTATACATTACCTTACAATGTTGACTCACTATCAGTTCCCAGTGCACGCAGCCAGCGTGCTCCGTCCTCATCTGGTAGACGGAAGGAGCATAGCAACCTGATTTTAATCTCAGGTAAAAATAGCCAATACTGGGGACTTTTAGGTGGCTTTTAGGGGTTATTTATTAAACAATCAGATATTAAAACAAGGCCAACAAGATGATATTAATCACCAAAATCCAATAGTAAAAAAATAAAAAATTTGACAGTTATACTTTAAGCTGAAAATATTTATAAATATCCTTTTGGGGGATCCCAAACTCCTTTACGGAGGTACCAAAATCCTTCAGTTTATCTTCCTCAAATACTTGTCCTAGATATTTCACCCCCTTTTTATCCCAATCTATGTAAGGGCTAATCAAATTCCTTTAAATTAATATTTTTCCAAATAGGTGTATACTGCAAATAACCTTTAACATCTAGTGTTTTTTTTTAACTTCCACCCATATATTTTCCATTGAATTCAATATTATATTTTCTGTGTTCTTTTTCCCCAACATTCCTGACTCCAAAACCTCTAGGTTATTCATTTCCCCACTCCAACCTGTTTTCATTAATTCCTCCCTTCCCACCAACCCATTTAAGCCTCCTTTTATCTGACTATATTGTGTGATTAAATAATAAAAAAACAATTAGGAACTGTTAATCCACCCTCTTTTATTGGGAGCTTAAGCACTTCTATCTTTAACCTAGGAATAGCACCTTTCCAAATAAAATCCCCCATTAAACTATCTAATAGCCTAAATATTTTCTTCGGCAACTTCATTGGAGCGTTTTGTAAGACATACAGTATTTTTGGAAGAAAAATCATTTTTATTAAATTCACCTGTCCCTGAATTGATAGCAGTAGTCTTTTCCAGATATGTATTTTAGTTCTAAGTTCTTTTATTAAGGGGAGTATGTTTAACTTTTTATATTATTCTATATTTCTGGGAATTTGTATACCTAAGTATTTAAAACTCTCGTGTTTCTCAAGCACGTGCACCCTGAATCCTTTCTGTAATTGCCCCTTCCATAATAACATCATATGGGATTTCCCCCAGTTAATGTTTAAGCCTGAAAAAAAAAAAAATCTATTATATCTATTACTCTATTAAATTCATCCCCTGTGTTGTGCATAAATAATAAAATATTATCTGCATACATTGATAGTTTTTAATTTTCTTCCCCATACTGGAAACCTTTAATCTCCCTATCATTTCTTATCATACATGCCAGGGGTTCTATTGCGATGGCAAATAGTAATGGGGAGAGAGGACATCCCTGCCTGGTGCCCCTATAAAGGGCAAAAGGCAGGGACAGGCTCCCCTCCACCATTACCCTAGCCCTCGGGTCACAATATATAAGTTGAATCCATCTTATAAATCCCTCCCCTATGCCTACCCATTTCATAACTGCCCATAGATACTCCCACTCAATACAGTCAAATGCCTTTTGGGCATCTAATGAAAGTATGGCTTTCTGATCAGTTTCTGTTTTATTGGCTTCGATTTTGAGGTACAGCATTCTTATATTTGAATATATCGTTCTTCCGGGTATAAAACCTGTCTGATCTTCATGAATTATATCTTTGATCACCTTAGAAAGCCTACCCACCAAAACCTTTGCAAGTATTTTTATGTCCATATTTAGCAATGATATTGGTCTGTATGAGCCCGGATCTAGTTGTTCTTTACCCTTTTTTGGAATCAAAGTAATGATTGCTTCTTTAATTGAGTCTGGTATGTCGCCTATTTTTTGGGCCTCACACAATGTCACTCTTAATTCTGGTATTAACACCTGCACAAAGGTCTTATATATTTCAAAGGGGAGTCCATCAAACCCTGGTGCTTTTAGTGGTTTCACCGTACTCAAAATCTCTTCTATTTCTGAAATAGATATTTCTTCTTGCAAATATACCTTTTGGGCCTTAGAG
The DNA here is from genome assembly GCA_033119425.1 of Bufotes viridis. Classification (NCBI taxonomy): domain Eukaryota; kingdom Metazoa; phylum Chordata; class Amphibia; order Anura; family Bufonidae; genus Bufotes; species Bufotes viridis. The sequence goes on along the minus strand of CM065591.1, from coordinate 367,114,953 downwards.
ATTTCTCTCGACACAATCTGATCTAAATATTGGTCCAGATCTTTTTTTGTATACTGTGCCTTAGGCCTAGAATTTTTTTCCAATAAGTTACCTTTTTCTTTAGTAATTTTTTTCCAGTAATTCACCTTTTTAAACAGAGATCCTCTTAAATATGCCTTGGTGGTATCCCAAACTATCAATATTTTAGTGTAGTTATTGTTCTCATGAAAGAAATTCTTTAACTCCACCAATATACTTTCTTTATCTGGTATTATCGATAGCCGCTGGGGATTAAATTGGCAACAATGGCAAAGGTTGCTTTCTGTTCAAATCCAATTCCATTACCAGAGCACTATGATTGGATAAGGCCATAGGCAAATACTTTATCTTAATCCTATTTTGGGACATTAACTTTTTACTACCCAAGACCATATCAATTCTTGACCACGTTTGGTATGATTTAGAAAAACAAGAATACATGCTTTCTTCCGGGTTCAAATAGCGCCAGACATCTATCCAGTCAAATTCCAAGGCCAGTTTAAACAAATCTAGATTTTGTATTCTTCCTCCTCTGCTAGACATTCTATCCCTAAGTGGATCCATTACAGCATTATAATATCCTATCTCCTATACAATCTTGTCTGTTCAACATGAATCTATGCAACTCATACAACACATCTGGCTTATATGGCGGAGGGATATATTTGCAATTACCATTTTGACCCCTTCTACGTTACATTGTAAGAAGAGGTACCTGCCACAGTCATCTGCCTCATATGCCACACACTTAAATTTAATCTATTTAATCTTATCATGTACCAAAATTGAGACCCCTCTAGAGTACGTAGTGTATACCGAGTGATACCCTTCCGCTATCCATCTCTTCTCCAGCCACCTTAAAAATTATTTAATTAAGTGTGTCTCTTGGAGGCAGACAATGGCTGGCAAAAACCTCTTCATCCACTCAATGATAGCGTATCTCTTTATCCTTTCTCGCAGACCTCTTACATTTAATGAAAGTAGCTTAGTCATCTAGCAGAGGAGGAAGAGAAAAAAAATAAAAAATCACATCCCTCTCTCTCCAGGGTACCCCCCCCCCACCCACCCTTCTAGATAGCTCCCCCTCTGCTTCTCAGCAGTCAAGGCAGCTCCATTTCTAAGCATAGTGGATCCTTCTCCCCCGTCTTTCCCCTCCTCATCAAAAGCCCATCCTGTCCGCCTATTTATTAGCTTCTATAGGTGTCTGAAAAAATTCAACCTTTCCTTTGTGTTCCACCCTTAGCTTTGCAGGAATGAGTAGACTGTACTTCATGCCTGCCTCCCTTAATCTCTTTTTTATTGTTACGAACTCCTTCCTGCGTGCATTGGTATCTGCTGAGTAATCTGGAAAAAGTCTTATCTTTTCACCATGTATCTGATATTTTTCAGAGGTTCTAGCATCAGACAGTATTGCATCTCGATCCTTAGAAAGTAAACATTTCACTAACATGTAACATAGTACATAAGGCCGAAAAAAACATCTATCCATCCAGTTCGGCCTGTCATCCTGCTAGTTGATACAGAGGAAGGCAAAAAAAAAAAAAAAAACCTGTAAGGTAGAAGCCCATTTTCCCCACTTAAGGGGAGTAAAAAATTCCTTCCCGACTCCATTCAGGCAATCAGAAGTACTCCCTGGATCAACGACCCATCTCTAGTAGCTATTGCCTATAATATTATTACACTCTAGAAATACATCCAGGCCCCTCTTGAATTCCTTTATTATACTCACCATCACCACCTCCTCAGGCAGAGAGTTCCATAGTCTCACTGCTCTTACCGTAAAGAATCCTCTTCTATGTTTGTGTACAAACCTTCTTTCCTCCAGACGCAGATGATGTCCCCTCGCCACAGGGACAGTCCTGGGGATAAAGATATGATGGGAGAGATCTCTGTACTGACCCCTGATATATTTATACATAGTTATTAGATCTCCCCTCAGTCGTCTTTTTTCTAAAGTAAATAACCCTAATTTTGATAACCTTTCAGGGTACTGTAGTTGCCCGATTCCAGTTATTACTTTAGTTGCCCTCCTCTTAAACCTCTCCAGCTCTGCTATGTCCGCCTTGTGTGGTCTGACTAGCGATTTGTAAAGTGGTAGGACTATGTTCTCATCACGGGCGTCTATGCCCCTTTTGATGCAACCCATTATCTTATTGGCCTTGGCGGCAGCTGCCTGACACTGGTTTTTGCAGCTTAGTATGCTGTTTATTAAAATTCCTAGATCCTTTTCCATGTCAGTGTTACCGAGTGTTTTACCATTTAGTATGTGCGGGTGACTTGCATTATTCATTCCCATGTTCATAACTTTTCATTTGTCAGTGTTAAACCTCATCTGCCACTTATCTGCCCAAGCCTCCAATCTATCCAGATCCCTCTGTAGCAGTGTATTGTCCTCTTCAGTGTTAATTACTTTAAACAGTTTAGTGTCATCTGCACAAATTGATATTTTACTATGCAAGCCTTCTACAAGATCATTAATAAATATATTGAAAAGAATAGGACCCAGTACTGACCCCTGAGGTACCCCACTATTGACAGTTGCCCAATCTGAGTGTGTACCGTTAATAACCACCCTCTGTTTTCTGTCACTCAGCCAGTTACTTACCCACTTACAGACATTTTCTCCCAGTCCGAGCAACCTCATTTTATATACTAACCTTTTATGTGGTACAATGTCAAATGCTTTGGAGAAGTCCAGATATACGACATCCATTGATTCACCGCTATCAAGTCTAGAACTTACCTCCTGATTACTGTACATTAGTTTGACATGTCCGATTCCTGATGAAGCCATGTTGATATGGTGTTATTTGCTTATTTTTATTGAGATACTCCAAGATAGCATCCCCTCCTATAGTTTTTGGTTCCTCATGGAAACTGATTAAATTCATTTGGCATGACCGATCCTTCATGAAGCCATGCTGATATGGCGTTATTTGCTTATTTCTGTTGAGATCCTCTAAGATAGCATCTCTCAGAAAACCTTCAAACAGTTTCCCCACAACAGATGTTAAACTTACCGGCCTATAGTTTCCGGGCTCTGTTTTTGGACCCTTTTTGAATATTGGCACCACATTTGCTATGCGCCAATCCTGTGGGACATTCCCTGTCAGTATAGAGTCCGCAAATATCAGAAATAAGGGTCTGGCTATGACATTACTTAATTCCCTTAGGATACGGGGTGTATGCCATCCGGTCCTGGCGATTTGTCTATTTTAATCTTTTTAAGTCGCTGTTATACTTGTTCTTGGGTCAGACAGGACACTTTTAATAGGGGATTTATTTTTACATTCAGCATTTCATCTGACAGTTTATTTTCCTCAGTGAATACATTGGAGAAAAAAATATTTAACAGCTTTGCTTTCTCCTCGTCGCTCTCTGCAACTCCCCCTTCATTACTCTTTAACCACTACAGGACCGCTTAACACACGGATGCGTCCGGCGGGCGGTCCTGTAGTTCTGAGTTGACGCATCGGCGCGTCATCTCGCGAGACTTCCTGTGTGCGCGCGCGTTCACAGTGCCGCATGTCTTAGGAGTTGTACTACAGCCTGCAAGCGATGATCAATAGCTGGCAGTCTGTAGATGCGAAATAAATCGCATCAAACTGGTATATAAGATGCTGTTTTGTTAACAGCGTCTGATATACCTGCTAACTGGTCCTCAGGTGGTCCCATTTGCTGGGATCGACCACCAGAGGACCAGGTAGCTATGTAAAGTTGCACCAAACACTACACTACCCCCCCCCTCACTTATTAACCCCTTATTAACCCCTTGATCACCCCATCTAGATTCCCTGATCACCCCCCTGTCACTGATCACCCCCCTGTCATTGATGACACCCCTTGAAAGGCTCCATTCAGACGTCCATATGTGTTTTGTGGATCCGTGGATCCACGGATCCGCGGGTCTGATCCACGGATCCGCAGATCCGCAGACCCTCAAAACACGTACACCGACAATGTGCTTTCCGCATTTTGCAGATCCGCACATTGCCAGAACTATATTGAAAATGCCTTTTCTTGTCCGCAATTGCGGACAAGAATAGGACATGTTCTATTTTTTTGCGGAACGGAAGTGCAGACCCGGAAGCGCGGATCCGTAATTCCGGATCCGAGCGGGACAAAGTCTGTCCCCATAGAAATGAATGGGTCCGCAATTCCGTTCCGCAAACAGAATTGCAGACTTGTGAATGGGGCATAAGGGTCCCTTATCACCGCCAGTTAGTTAGCTACTTCTTAGGTAGTTAGCGCCCAACACACCGCAGTCACTGATTTTGGCAGAGATTTTTTCAACCACATTGATTGATGCGAATGAAAAAATCTGTGCCGTTCATTTTTTTTTTTTCAGCCCAGAGGCTGAACGGAAAAAAAGAATCTCATTACCCGTCTGCTCAATATAAGGAGAATCGCAGAAACTCCTAATGCTGGCCATACGTGTAATGATTGCGGAGACTCTCAAATGTCAGGGCAGAACAAAAACCTCACCTGTGACCCCATTTTAGATAGAAGACACCCCAAGGTATTCCGTGAGGGGTATGGTGAGTTCATGTAAAATTTTATTTTTTGTCACAAGTTAGTGGAATATGAGACTTTGTAAAAAAATATATATATATTAATTTCCGCTAACTTGTGCCAAAATTATTTTTTTTTCTGTGAACTCGCCATGCCCCTCACAGAATACATTGGGGTGTCTTCTTTCCAAAATGGGGTCACTTGTGGGGAATTTATACTGCCCTGGCATTTTAGGGGTCCTAAAGAGTGAGAATCCAAATGCGTAAAAATGCCCTGTGAAATCCTAAAGGTACTCATGGGAATTAGGGCCCCATGGTGCATCTTGGCTGCAAAAAAGGGGCACACATGTGGTATCCCCGTACTCAGGAGAAGTAGGGCAATGTGTTTTGGGGTGTATTTTTATATATACCCATACTTTGTGTGAGAAATATCGCTGTAAACGACAACTTTTTAGATTTTTTTATACAAAGTTGTCAATTTAAAGAGATATTTCTCTCACCCAACATGGGTATATGTAAAAATACACCCCAAAACACATTGCCCTACTTCTCCTGAGTACGGCGGTACCACATGAGTGACACTTTTTTGCAGCCTGGGTGCGCAAAGGGGCCCAAATTCCAATGAGTACCTTTAGGTTTTACATGGCTGCTCACAATTTAGCCCCACCCAAAATGCCAGAACAGTACAAACACCCCACAAATGACCCCATTTTGGAAAGAAGACACCCCAAGGTATTCGCTGAGGGGCATATTCAGTCCATGAAAAATTGAACTTTTTGTCAAAAGTTAGTGGAAAGGGAAACTTTGTGAGAAAAAACAGCAAAAAATCAATTTCCGCTAACTTGTGCCAAAAAAAAATATCTTCTATGAACTCGCCATGCCCCTCATGGAATACCTTGGGGTGTCTTCTTTCCAAAATAGGCTTAATATTTAAATCAGTAAAACTTCACTTTTATTAGTAGTTCTCTAGAAATGTTTGTGAGTTTTGACACACTTGTTAAAACTACTGCTCGAATTTGCACACTGCTATCGCACAGGTTGCTAGTGGTAACGGAGGGTGTGCACTACCCTCCTAACCTTCCCACAAGTTTGCAATCAGTGTATAACTACCTGCCTGACTAATCCTGCAGGGTACTCGGTGCTGTGAACATACACCCTAAAGTAAATAACTGTTTCCTACTGTTTCCTACTCAGTGTTTAGCAACTCGAGCAGAGCTAAAACCAACAGATTCTGTCCCCCAACATGTTTCACCAGATAAACTGGCATCTTCAGGGGAAAGGACAGACTTGAAACACCATGCTGAACACTCCTATTTATAGTTTGTAATCCTATAATTGGCCAATAGTACCATTGGCATTAGACTGACAGTTTAAAGAGCCAGTGAACTGGTCAGGTTTAAATTTATTGGTTGAATCATTGGATGCCTGCCAGATAACGTGCTGCGCAGACCCAAGCTGCGCAAACACTTATTCCACACTCAAGTTGGATGATTGGTTATTGAGTAACTACCAGATAATGTGCTGCGCAGACCCTTGCTGCGCTAACACTTATTCTGTAGTCAGGTAAAAGCTACTCACTATATATGCCCCTTGTGTCTGATACCTTGGTAATTAAGCCTGTACCTATTAAGGATGATATACTCCGACATTACAATGTTTTGCAACCAGGTCCGGTGCATTTAGTACTATGGACGGGGATATAAAAAATTTATTTTTATTTATTTATTTATTTATATTTTTTTTTTTATATCCTCTACATGCTTTGCCCCTGATTATATGTGTGTAAACAGGGGATCGTCCATGTTGGTAGTATGTAAGAACTAGTGGTATCAGCGCTTGTGTAGTCGCAGTGTGGCAGACTTGGCACGGGCTGCTGGGTGATTCATATATAGTGAGTAGCTTTTACCTGACTACAGAATAAGTGTTAGCGCAGCAAGGGTCTGCGCAGCACATTATCTGGTAGTTACTCAATAACCAGTCATCCAACTTGAGTGTGGAATAAGTGTTTGCGCAGCTTGGGTCTGCGCAGCACGTTATCTGGCAGGCATCCAATGATTCAACCAATAAATTTAAACCTGACCAGTTCACTGGCTCTTTAAACTGTCAGTCTAATGCCAATGGTACTATTGGCCAATTATAGGATTACAAACTATAAATAGGAGTGTTCAGCATGGTGTTTCAAGTCTGTCCTTTCCCTGAAGACGCCAGTTTATCTGGTGAAACATGTTGGGGGACAGAATCTGTTGGTTTTAGCTCTGCTCGAGTTGCTAAACACTGAGTAGGAAACAGTAGGAAACAGTTATTTACTTTAGGGTGTATGTTCACAGCACCGAGTACCCTGCAGGATTAGTCAGGCAGGTAGTTATACACTGATTGCAAACTTGTGGGAAGGTTAGGAGGGTAGTGCACACCCTCCGTTACCACTAGCAACCTGTGCGATAGCAGTGTGCAATTCGAGCAGTAGTTTTAACAAGTGTGTCAAAACTCACAAACATTTTTAGAGAACTACTAATAAAAGTGAAGTTTTACTGATTTAAATATTAAGGGTAAAAGTGGTGAATTGAGCTCAATTGAGCAAAGTTTTTTGTTGCTATGGAACCCTCCCTTAATAGGGTCTCTAGTTTTTTGTATTAGATTAAGTTTGGGGTTTATCGCCCTGTTTGTCTGACCCATATACAGCTATTTTTGTTTAACACCTATTAATTGTTAATCCATGGCAGGTTTTCTCTCTCATAAATTTACTCCCAGCACGTTTACTTCCGAGGCAGAATATGTGTTCTCTAAAGAGAATCTACCTATAAATACTACGGATATTAACTCTGGGTTCAGAGAATTGAATAAGACCTATAAACAGTACTTGAGGTCTGTGTGGGAAGTTGCCAGCCTTGATACGTATATTAAACAGAGACTGGTTTATAGAGGCATGAGAATAAATATTGTCCCTAATTCACACCAAGAAGACCCAGAATTTATAAAAGGGTGGTACCAACTGTTGACTGAGAACTCACTACGTATGTTACAATATCTATCAGACTATGAGAAAGGAGTACTAACAAAAGTGAGTGCACAATTGGAAAAAGAAATTTCCCAGGTTCAGCAATTTAATACCTCTCCAGAGTTTGCTGAATGTGAACAGAAATTGCAAAAAACATTGAACGATTGCAGACAGAGATTAAAGAGAGGAAACATAAAAATATATTCGCGACAGACGTGACTTTGAAACTGGACAAATATATACTGGTAGAAATACTAGTTACTCCAATACTAATAGGAGAAATAGGTATACGAACTCACAGGTGTCTAACACTGATATTTCTGAATCAGATATTTCTGGCTCAGAGGAATCTGTATCTAAATCTTATAATAATAAGTCAGCGGCTGTCAAACGTAAAAATAGATACCGTGCACCCACCCAGCAACGAAGGGCACCAGCACCTCAACAACAATTGCAATCCACAACTGCTCATCAAACATGGACAAATACTTCAGGCTATATAGAGCAAAACCGTGCATTAGAGCCTGTGAAATACAAGCAGACACCAGTAGTAACATCTATGGGTCTTGGAAACATACCTACTCCAAGTATGTCCTGCACATCCTCCTTTTTCTCTGGGCCTCCACAGTCCAGCTTGGATATGGGAGCGAGTGCAGGCAACCCACAGCCTTCTTTTTGGCCCCGGGAGTGACGCTACGGGACAGGGACAAATGGGTTTACAATACGCAGAATTAAATGCAAATGATAATATGCAGGTTATTAATCTGTCAGATTTCCCACTACAAGAGAGACATTATAAACTCCTCAAAAAGGGATTGTCATTTACCCCTACTCCGGGGTTTGATTGTTTTTCCTGGGTCAAGGATGTCAACTGCTTTGCTAGGAAACTAGCACTTCATAAAGTACATAAACAGAAGGAGCGTGATCCTTGTAGACAACAAGAGAATGAAAAAATTGCTTTGCAAATTTTGGAGTCCCTGGATACAAATAACCCTCTAAGTGAGGATATGATGGAACCCCCATTGTCTACACTTAAGCCCAGATCCATGTACACACCTCCGTTTCGCAGTATGCAAATATTGAAACATTTGTGAATTTAGTCACGAGAGATCTTAAAACTATTCGGACACCTAAGACAGTAGTTGACAACCTTGACCCGGATGAGGCAGTGGCTCTGGAGGAGCTGAGAACCAATGATGATTTGGTTTTTAAACCCTCAGATAAGGGGGCAATATTGTGGTGATGAGGAGACGTATGTACGAGGATATGGTCATGCGTCTCCTTAATGATTCGGTAACGTATAAGAAATTGGACAGTAATCCAACAAACCAGTACCTGGGGAACTCAGAGAAATTCTAGCAGAAGCAAAAGGAGATAACCTTATCTCCAAAGAGGAACATAGGTATCTTTTGAACACCAAACCTACAATAGCGACTATCTACGCTATACCGAAAGTACATAAACAAAGAGTGCCAATACCAGGTAGACCGATCATTTCTGGTAATGGAAGTCTGACAGAAAACATCAGCCAATATGTTGATGAGTTTATCTCACCTTTTGTACCTACGTTACCATCTTATATTAGAGACACTAAAGATGCGGTCACCAGACTACAGGAGATACAAGTCACTAAGGGTACGTTTCTTGCCAGTCTGGATATAGAGGCGCTATATACTAATATACAACATGAACTGGGAATACAGGCAGTTCACTCTTACCTCACTACTAAGGGCACTCAATTTCACTTGCACAATCAATTTATTTTGAAACTTTTGCGGTTTCTACTTACTCACAATTATTTTTTATTTAATTCACGTTATTATTTACAGTTAAATGGGACAGCTATGGGAAGTAAATGTGCACCGAATTTTGCAAATCTCTTTTTAGGATGGTGGGAAAACACAATTGTCTTCACTGAGCAATATGAACACTTCACTAATCACGTTTTATTTTGGGGACGTTTTATTGATGATGTTTTGATTTTATGGGATGGCACTGAGACACTATTTCAAGAATTCGTACAGAATCTTAATCAGAATCATATAGGTATGAGCTTCACTTCAGAAATTAATTCTGAAACCCTCACTTTTTGGATCTTAGAATCTCCTTGTCGCCAGGTGGCCGCATCGTCACTGAGGTCTATAGGAAACCTACCTCTACTAATACGCTATTACATTGGCAAAGTTATCACCCACCGCCCCTTAAAAGGGTATTCCGGTAGGCCAATATATTAGGGCGCGCAGAAACTGTTCGGATGACTCTGGGTTCCTCAAGGAATGTGAGACCTTGTATTCGAGGTTCCAAAATAGAGGTTACCCTAAAAAATACTGCATAAGGCCTTTAAAAGGGCTAAAGATACTGATCGAGTTTCATTACTGCAATCGAAACCAATAAAGGAATCCACAACAATCAGATGTATAGGAAACTTTGATAACCGTAACAAACAAGTGTATAATATCCTGCATAAGCATTGGCATGTTCTGCAGGCTGACCCTGATTTTCAAGAGGTATTGGCTAAAAGACCCCAGATTACGTTCAGGAGGGGAAAATTTAAAGGACCATTTGGTCCACAGTTTTTACAATACTAACCCTGCGCCACTTACCTGGTTGAGATCTACAGTTGTGGGAAGTCACCCCTGTGGGAGGTGTAGCTTCTGCCCATACGTCCAAAAAAGAAATTTTTCATCAATCCTAAAGATGAGAGAAAATATGACATAAGAGAGTTCATTAATTGTCAAACTAAAGGAATAATATATATCGCCCAATGTCCGTGCCCTAAATTATATGTAGGCAAGACTATACAGGAATTTCGTAGGAGAATTTGCCAACATGTAAGCAGTATTAACACAAAGGCTGATACAAGCATCTCAAGACATGTTAGAACCTTTCATTCTGGAAATCCATCATGCCTGCAATTCTGGGGATTATGTAAGAGAAACCTAGGACCACGCTGTGGAAATTTGGATAAAATCCTATACCAAGAAGAAGCCAAATGGATATATCGTTTGGAGAGTTTGAGTCCACATGGACTCAATGAGGGATTCACATTTTCGTCGTTTTTGTAATACGATCTAGGTGTATTTTCAATAAATATGATCACACTATTTCAATTGTGAGTAATATAGGCTGAACACTCTGGGATCTTTTGAGCTAGCGTAAACTATAGATTATGACATAATATATATGAGTCACTAAGGCCAACATGGTACCTGTCTAGCAAGGTGGAAGTGTGACACTCTTTGGCTCTGGTGTTTTGGGTATTAATGTATGCATGGGAACAGAGAGAGGGACTCGGAACCCCTTATATACATTACCTGAGGGATCCAAGCGCGTCTGTATACATCGAGGCGCGTTTGTTCAACATGTTACTATCTATATTTTGACACTGCTTATAATTAAGCTTGTGCCCACTATCTGAGGGACCCAGGCGCGTCTTGATGTATCTAGACGCGCTTGGTTATTATGTTGCCCCTTGTGTCTGATACCTTGGTAATTAAGCCTGTACCTATTAAGGATGATATACTCCGACATTACAATGTTTTGCAACCAGGTCCGGTGCATTTAGTACTATGGACGGGGATATAAAAAATTTATTTTTATTTATTTATTTATTTTTTATTTTTTTTTATTTATTTTTTATATCCTCTACATGCTTTGCCCCTGATTATATGTGTGTAAACAGGGGATCGTCCATGTTGGTAGTATGTAAGAACTAGTGGTATCAGCGCTTGTGTAGTCGCAGTGTGGCAGACTTGGCAGGGGCTGCTGGGTGATTCATATATAGTGAGTAGCTTTTACCTGACTACAGAATAAGTGTTAGCGCAGCAAGGGTCTGCGCAGCACATTATCTGGTAGTTACTCAATAACCAGTCATCCAACTTGAGTGTGGAATAAGTGTTTGCGCAGCTTGGGTCTGCGCAGCACGTTATCTGGCAGGCATCCAATGATTCAACCAATAAATTTAAACCTGACCAGTTCACTGGCTCTTTAAACTGTCAGTCTAATGCCAATGGTACTATTGGCCAATTATAGGATTACAAACTATAAATAGGAGTGTTCAGCATGGTGTTTCAAGTCTGTCCTTTCCCCTGAAGACGCCAGTTTATCTGGTGAAACATGTTGGGGGACAGAATCTGTTGGTTTTAGCTCTGCTCGAGTTGCTAAACACTGAGTAGGAAACAGTAGGAAACAGTTATTTACTTTAGGGTGTATGTTCACAGCACCGAGTACCCTGCAGGATTAGTCAGGCAGGTAGTTATACACTGATTGCAAACTTGTGGGAAGGTTAGGAGGGTAGTGCACACCCTCCGTTACCACTAGCAACCTGTGCGATAGCAGTGTGCAAATTCGAGCAGTAGTTTTAACAAGTGTGTCAAAACTCACAAACATTTTTAGAGAACTACTAATAAAAGTGAAGTTTTACTGATTTAAATATTAAGGGTAAAAGTGGTGAATTGAGCTCAATTGAGCAAAGTTTTTTTGTTGCTATGGAACCCTCCCTTAATAGGGTCTCTATTTTTTTTTTTCTTTCCAAAATAGGGCCACATGTGGGGTATTTATACTGCCCTGTCATTTTAGGGGCCCTAAATCGTGAGAAGAAAAATGCGTAAAAATGCCCTCCTAACAGGTACTCTTTGGAATTTGGGCCCCTTTGTGCATCTTGGCTGCAAAAAAGTGTCACACATGTGGTATCGCCGTACTCAGGAGAAGTAGGGCAATGTGCTTTGGGGTATATTTTTACATATACCCATGCCGGGTGAGAGAAATATCTCTGTAAATTGACAACTTTGTATAAAAAAAATTTAAAAAGTTGTCATTTACAGAGATATTTCTCACACACAGTATGGGTATATGTAAAAATACACCCCAAAAAACATTGCCCTTCTTCTTCAGAGTATGGCGATACCACATGAGTGACACTTTTTTGCAGCCAAGATGCGCAAAGGGGCCCTAAAACCAATGAGTACCTTTAGGATTTCACAGAGCATTATTACGCATTTGGATTCTTACGCTTTAGGGCCCCTAAAATGCCAGGACAGTATAAAAACCCCACAAGTGACCCCATTTTGGAAATAAGACACCCCAAGGTATTCCGTGAGGGGCATGTCGAGTTGACATAATTTTTTTTTTTTTGGCACAAGTTAGCGGAAATTGATATATATATTTTTTTTGTTTGTTTTTTACAAAGTCTCATATTCCACTAACTTGTGACAAAAAATAACATTTTACATAAACTCGCCATACCCCTCACGGAATACCTTGGGGTGTCTTCTTTCTAAAATAGGGTCACATGTGGGGTATTTATACTGTCCTGGCATTTTAGGGGCCCCTAAAGCGTGAGAAGTAGAGATGAGCGAACACCTGGAAGTTCGTGTTCGGGAAATTCGGCACTAAAAAAAGGCCCCAGCACCCAGACAGAGGAGAGAGGTCCCACAGCAAGGAATCATGCATCATATCACCCACCACTGGAAAAGGCCACTTTCAGTTATTTAGGCCCCAGCACCCAGACAGAGGAGAGAGGTCCCACAGCAAGAAATATGGCGTCAGATCACCCACCATTGTAACAGGCTACTTTCAGTTATTTAGGCCCCAGCGCCCAGATTGAGGAGAGGTTCATTCAACTTTGGTTTGCACCGCAAGATCATGGTAAAGTTAAAAAAATGAGGATTCAATAAAGAAGTGTCCCGGAGTACAAGAATACATGGTTGAGGGGGAGGCAGTTATAAATGTCTATTCTGCACAAGGGAGGGACAGGTCCTGTGGGATCCATGTCTGGTTCATTTTCATGAATGTCAGCTTGTCCACGTTGGCGTGGACAGGCGGTTGCGTTTGTCAGTAATGACGCCCCCTGACATGCTGAATACACGTTCAGACAAAACGCTGGCCGCCGGGCAGGCCAGCACCTCCAAGGCATAAAATGCTAACTCTGGCCACGTGGACAATTTGGAGACCCAGCAGTTGAATGGGGTCGAACCATCAGTCAGTACGTGGAGGGGTGTGCAGTTCAACCATTTTAGTGAAATGCTGCCTCCTGCTAACGCATTCCGTATCAGGTGGTGGTGCAGTTAGCTGTGGCATGGAGACAAAACTTTTCCACATTTCTGCCATGCTAACCCTGCCCTCAGAGGAGCTGGCCGTGATACAGCTGCATTGGCGACCTCTTGCTCCTCCACTGCCTTCGCCTTGGGGTTCCACCTGTTCCCCTGTGCGTGTGCTTGTACTTGCACATCTTCCTATCACGCTCCAGTGCAGGAAGTAAGGTGGGCACATTGTCTTTGTACCGGGGATCCAGCAGACAGGCAACCCAGTAGTCCGCACACGTTAAAATGTGGACAACTCTGCTGTCGTTGTGCAGGCACTGCAGCATGTAGTCGCTCATGAGTGCCAGGCTCCCCAGAGGTAAGGACAAGCTGTCCTCTGTGGGAGGCGTATCGTCATCGTCCTCCGTATCCCCCCAGCCACGCACCAGTGATGGGCCTGAGCTGTGTCGGGTGCCAGCTCGCTGTGAACCTGCTTCATCCTCCTCCTCCTCCACCTCTTCCTCATCCTCCTTGTCCTCCAGTAGTGGGCCCTGGCTGGCCACATTTGTACCTGGCCTCTGCTGTTGTAAAGAACCTCCCTCTGAGCCACTTCTAACAGACTGGCGTGAAAGTGCAAAAAATGACCCCTCATCCTCCTCCTCCTCCTGGGCCACCTCCTCTTCCATCATCGCCCTAAGCATTTTCTCAAGGAGACATAGAAGTGGTATTGCAACGCTGATAACGGTGTCATCGCCACTGGCCATGTTGGTGGAGTACTCAAAACAGCGCAACAGGGCACACAGGTCTCTCATGGAGGCCCAATTATTGGTGGTGAAGTGGTGCTGTTCCGCAGTGCGACTGACGCGTGCGTGCTGCAGCTGAAACTCTACTATGGCCTGCTGCTGCTCGCACAGTCTCTCCAGCATGTGCAAGGTGGAGTTCCACCTGGAGGGCACGTCACATATGAGGCGGTGAGCGGGAAGGCCGAAGTTCCGCTGTAGCGCAGACAGGCGAGCAGCAGCAGGATGTGAAAGCCGGAAGCGCGCACAGACGGCCCGCACTTTATGCAGCAGCTCTGACATGTCGGAGTAGTTGTGAATGAACTTCTGCACTACCAAATTCAGCACATGTGCCAGGCAAGGGATGTGCGTCAAACCGGCTAGTCCCAGAGCTGCAATGCGATTTCGCCCATTATCGCACACCACTAGGCCTTGCTTGAAGCCCACCGGCAGAAACCACTCATCGGTCTGTTGTTCAATACCCCGCCAGAACTCCTGCGCGGTGTGGGGCCTGTCCCCCAAACATATGAGTTTCAGAATGGCCTGCTGACATTTACCCCGGGCTGTGCTGAAGTTGGTGGTGAAGGTGTGTGGCTGACTGGATGAGCTGGTGGAAGAAGAGGAGGAGGAAGCCGAGTAGGAGGAGGAGGCTACAGGAGGCAAAGAATGATGCCATGCGATCCTTGGCGGCGGAAGGACGTGCGCCAAGGAACTCTCCTCCTGGGGCCCAGCCGCCACTACATTTATCCAGTGTGCAGTTAGGGAGATATAGCGTCCCTGGCCGTGCTTACTGGTCCACGTATCTGTGGATAGGTAGACCTTGTACAGATGGCGTTGCGCAGTGCACACTTGATTTTATCGGATTCTTGGTTGTGCAGGGAAGGCACGGCTGTACTGGAGAAGTAGTTCCGACTGGGAACAACATACTGTGGGACAGCCATGGACATCAGCTATTTGAAACTGTCTGTGTCCACCGGCCTGAATGACAGCATTTCAAAGGCCAGTAGTTTAGAAATGCTGGCATTCAGGCCCAGGGCTCGAGGGTGGCTAGGTGGGAATTTACGCTTTCTCTCCAAGGTTTGTGAGATGGAGAGCTGAACGCTGCCGTGTGACATGGTGGAGATGCTTTGTGACGCAGGTGGTGGTGTCTGTGGCACATTCTCTGTTTGGTGGGCGGCAGGTGCCAACATTCCTCCCGAGGCGGAGGAAGAGGCCGAGGCAGCAGGAGAAGAGGGAGCAGGGGAAGCCAGAGTGAGTTTCTTGCTTTTAAGGTGTTTACTCCACTGCAGTTCATGCTTTGCATGTAGATGCCTGGTCATGCAGGTTGTTCTAAGGTTCAGAACGTTAATGCCACGCTTCAGGCTCTGATGGCACAGCGTGCAAACCACTCGGGTCTTGTCGTCAGCACATTGTTTGAAGAAGTGCCATGCCAGGGAACTCCTTGAAGCTGCCTTTGGGGTGCTCGGTCCCTGGTGGCGGTGGCCAGTAGCAGGCGAACTCTCTTGGCTGCGGTTGTTCTGATTTTGCCCCCTGCTCCCTCTTTTGCTACGCTGTTGGCTCGGTCTCACCACTGCCTCTTCCTCTGAACTATGAAAGTCAGTGGTACAACCTTCATTCCATATGGGGTCTAGGACCTCATCGTTCCCTGCATCCTCTTCCACACAGTCTTCCTCCCTGACCTCCTGTTCGGTCTGCACACTGCAGAAAGATGCAGCAGTTGGCACCTGTGTTTCGTCATCACGTGCAGACTCCGATGAGCTGGTATTCCCATGTCCTCATCATCAGGAAACATCAGTTGTTGTGCATCATTGCATTCTATGTCTCCCACCACTGGGGAAGGTCTAGGTGGATTCCCTGGGGAAACCCTGCCAGCAGAGTCTTCAAACAGCATAAGAGACTGCTGCATAACTTGAGGCTCAGACAGTTTCCCTGATATGCATGGGGGTAATGTGACAGACTGATGAGCTTGGTTTTCAGGCGCCAACTGTGCGCTTTCTGCAGAAGACTGGGTGCTAGATAAGGTTGTGAACGTGCTGGATCCACTGGTGGCCACCCAATTGACTAGCGCTTGTACCTGCTCAGGCCTCACCATCCTTAGAATGTCATTGTGCCCCACCAAATATCGCTGTAAATTCTGGCGGGTACTGGAACCTGAGCTAGTTGGTTCACTAGGACGTGTGGCTGTGGCAGAATGGCCACGTCCTCTCTGAGCACCAGAGGGTCCACTACCACCACCACGACCGCGTCCGCGTCCCTTACTAGATGTTTTCCTTATTGTAGCCGTTGACCAAGCACCACAATAAGAAAATAAATATTTGGCCCAATGTATTGATTTCAAATTCAGGCCTATTTTTACAGGCACCTAACACTATCTGCCAATTTATTTATGTAGTGTATTACACTAATCCAGGCACAACAGTAACCACTGATTTAGTGGAATATCTCTTTTAGGGCTAGTATTTAGGCCCTGGATCAAAGGTATCCTTTTATGAACAGATTTACACTTGGAGATGCACAGTAGCGTGTGAAAAAATATGTAGGATTATGCCTTCAGCAATTGTATTTGAACACTTTGTGTAATATACCCTTTAACGGACAGAAATACAATGGGAGATGCATGGTAGCGTATGAAGTTATTGAGGATGACCCTCTCAGCACTTGTATATACATCTTGAGTGTAATATACCCTTTGACGGACGGATTAAAACTTGGCCTGCACCAGCTGGAACACCAGATTCAGGGTATTGCTATATTACCAAGTGAATTTCACCACAGAACAAAATATGTTTTGGCGGACACTATTATACTTTGCCAGCCAGTGCTGGGACACCAGATTCAGAGTATTGCTATTTTGGCAAATGAATTTCACCCCAGAACAAAATATATGTTTTGGCGGACACTATTATACTTTGCCAGCCAGTTCTTTGACACCAGATTCAGGGTATTGCTATTTTTTCAATTGAATTTCAACCCAGAACAAAATATACCCTATTACAAACAGATTTAAACTAGGCCTGAAACTGCTCGTACACAAGATTTAGGGTATTGCTATTTTGCCAACTGAATTTAACCCCAGAACAAAATATATGTTTTGGCGGACACTATTATACTTTGCCAGCCAGGGCTGGGACACCAGATTCAGGGTATTGCTATTTTGGCAATTGAATTTCACCCCAGAACAAAAAATACCCTGTTACAGACAGATTTAAACTATGCCTGCAACTGCTGGAACATCAGATTCAGGGTATTGCTATTTTGGCAATTGAATTTCACCCCAGAACAAAATATATGTTTTAGCGGACACTATTATACTTTGCCAGCCAGTGCTGGGACACCAGATTCAGGGTATTGCTATTTTGGCAATTAAATTTCACCTCAGAACAAAATATCACCTGTTACAAACAGATATAAACTAGACCTGCAACTGCTCGAACACCAGAATCAGGGTATTGCTATTTTGGCAATTGAATTTCACCCCAGAACAAAATATATGTTTTAGCGGACACTATTATACTTTGCCAGCCAGTGCTGGGACACCAGATTCAGGGTATTGCTATTTTGGCAATTGAATTTCACCCCAGAACAAAATATAACCTGTTACAGACAGATTTAAACTAGGCCGGCAACTGCTAGATCACCAGATTCAGGGTATTGCTATTTTGGCAATTGAATTTCACCCCAGAACAAAATATATGTTTTGGCGGACACTATTATACTTTGCCAGCCAGTGCTGGGACACCAGATTCAGGGTATTGCTATTTTGGCAATTGAATTTCAACACAGAACAAAATATACCCTGTTTCGAACAGATTTACACAAGGCCTGCAACTGCTCGAACACCATATTCAGTGTATTGCTATTTTGGTAATTGAATTTCACCCCAGAACAAAATATCTTTGGCGGACACTAATATACTTTGCCAGCCAGTGCTGGGACACCAGATTCAGGGTATTGCTATTTTTGCAATTTAATTTCACCCCAGAACAAAAAATACCCTGTTACAGACAGATTTAAACTAGGCCTGCAACTGCTGGAACACCAAATTCAGGGTATTGCTATTTTGGCAATTGAATTTCACCCCAGAACAAAATATATGTTTTGGCGGACACTATTATACTTTGCCAGCCAGTGCTGGGACACCAGATTCAGGGTATTGCTATTTTGGCAATTGAATTTCACCCCAGAACAAAATTTATGTTTTGACGGACACTATTATACTTTGCCAGCCAGTGCTGGGACACCAGATTCAGGGTATTGCTATTTTAGCAATTGAATTTCACCCCAGAACAAAATATATGTTTTGTCGGACACTATTATACTTTGCCAGCCAGTTCTTGGACACCAGATTCAGGGTATTGCTATTTTGGCAATTGAATTTCACCCCAGAACAAAATATATGTTTTGGCGGACACTATTATACTTTGCCAGCCACTGCTGGGACACCAGATTCAGGGTATTGCTATTTTGGCAATTGAATTTCACCCCAGAACAAAATTTATGTTTTGACGGACACTATTATACTTTGCCAGCCAGTGCTGGGACACCAGATTCAGGGTATTGCTATTTTGGCAATTGAATTTTACCCCAGAACAAAATATATGTTTTGGCGGACACTATTATACTTTGCCAGCCAGTTCTTGGACACCAGATTCAGGGTATTGCTATTTTGGCAATTGAATTTCACCCCAGAACAAAATATATGTTTTGGCGGACACTATTATACTTTGCCAGCCACTGCTGGGACACCAGATTAAGGGTATTGCTATTTTGGTAATTGAATTTAACCCCAGAACAAAATATCTGTTTTGGCGGACACTATTATACTTTGCCAACCAGTGCTGGGACACCAGATTTAGGGTATTGCTATTTTGGCAATTGAATTTCACCCCAGAACAAAATATATGTTTTGGCGGACACTATTATACTTTGCCAGCCAGTGCTGGGACACCAGATTCAGGGTATTGCTATTTTGGCAATTGAATTTCACCCCAGATCAAAATATATGTTTTGGCGGACACTATTATACTTTGCCAGCCAGTGCAGGGACACCAGATTCAGGGTATTGCTATTTTGGCTATTGAATTTCACCACAGAAAATGATCTATCCTTTGCCAGACAGCAGACAGTATGACCCTTGGCTAGCCAAAGCTGGAACACCAGATTTAGGGGATTGGTTTTTTGTCAATTGAATTTAACCCCTTAATAAAATATAAAAATTGCTATCCTGAGTTTCCAGGGGTGACAATAAGCACAGCCAAGCCTCTGTTGTAGGATATAGCAAAAAAAAACTAGTATTGATGGATTGATGGACTTGGTGGCATCTTGTTCTGGTGCACCACAAGTCACAAAATTGCCGCCGATCACCCCAGAAAAAAGTGACAGAAAAACGCTCTGTGCAGCCTAAAAGCCAGTGAGCAATTCACTAGCAGAAGTTGAATCATTCACAGCTGTAGATCGATCAGTTCATTAGGTGCTGTTGCTGACTTTTCCCTGCCTAATCTTGCCCTCACAGAAGCTGCGTCCTCTCCCTACACTAATCAGAGCAGTGTGACGTGCGGCGCTACGTGACTCCAGCTTAAATAGAGGCTGGGTCACATGCTGCACTTGGCCAATCACAGCCATGCCATTAGTAGGCATGGCTGTGATGGCTTCTTAGGGCAAGAAGAAAAACGCTAGCTGATTGGCTGCTGTGCAGCCCTTCAGAAAGCGGGAAGAAATCGCTGAACAACGAACCCGAACCCGAACTTTTTTGAAAATGTTCGGGTCCGGGTCCCGAACACCCCAAAATTCGGTACGAACCTGAACTATGCTCGAACTGTTCGCTCAACACTACTGATAAGTCAAAGTGCTTTTTGGAGGATCAGGACGGCACTGGGGCACATGGTACCCATGGACCATTTGTATATATCTAGGAAGTGAATGGGATAGATGGTACATCTTCCTCGTATCCCTTGCAGACCGTTGTGTATTTATAATGGAGTCCATATGGCCCAGTATCCTGTACCAGAGTCTCCATGTGCCTCCTATAGTTATCTGACGATCTTCCCCAGTTTTGGCAGTCTTGCCCTTGAATGACTACCTGATCGTTGATATCTTTGAATATCAGATGTTATATTATTTATACCCGTAATTTTGTATCTACCTTCTGATTAACCCGGTTGAAACGCGTTGGGGTTTCTTTTTCTCTAACGTTATTGCATCAGCAGGTGGTTCTTTTACCCGGTGTTCTTTACCAGTAGTATTATTGTAATCATAGGGGTAACCCGCCTGATTATCCTTATTGATAGAGTGGGGTGCCCATCTATATCTGTGTTTTGATTTTATTGTAGCACTCAGACTTTGGTGATGTTGATTTTCCCTCAAAGGTATCAACTTAGGGTGTAATCAGGGCATATAGCCAATGTTCGAGTATAGGGAGTCCCCACCATTAGTGGCCATCTCTGGGCTGAGACTCAGTATAGAGTGAGTACAGGGACATATTCTTCATTGTTGCACCTCCTAATGCCTCAGTATTTGTATTTTCTCAATACCCCTTTAGGGCTGTGCAGGGGCTAGTCTAGCCCTGGTTCGAGGACAGGGAGTCCCCACATTCAGGGGCCTTCCATGGGCTTAGAAGTGGGTGAGAAAAGGGACAGATTCCTCTTCCCCCCCTTTACCCTTTCTGGGTGATCTCACCCCTTATGTCTGGGATATCTAGACCTACTGATCAGCCTGCATTTGTGGGAGGGGCGAAGGCCCCAATAAAACGGAGGCACGGCCTCACCTGCCTTGCCCTTGTTTCTGGTGCCCCACCCACCCTTCCTTCTTCTTTTCATATTTCCCCAGGGTATTTCCCCTTATAGGCCTACCTACGGTATGGCTAAGGGCACTCCACTAGTGTTGAGCGCGAATATTCGAAAAGCGAATTTTTTTAGCGAATATCGGCACTTCGCTAATTCGCGAATATTTCGAATATAGCGCTATAAATTCGCTATTTCGAATATTCGTTTTTTTTTTTTTTTTAGTTATATTTTTTTCTTTCCTACTTCCCAAAAGTAGTTCTTACCTGTCCTGAGGATTCCTGGCTTCCTGGCTGCTCTGGTCAGTGCCCGTTGCCGCTTCTGCCGACTTCCGTGCTCATGTGGAGCGTCCCCATCCATGGGAGAATCTCCATATACTAAAATGTACTGTCGGATTTGAGGAATTACGTTAAAATCGCAATGCGATTAATTCAAGTTATATTAATCGCATTGCGATTACAACTTAGCACTGCTATCTTACATAGGCTAGAATTAACGAATATGGAGTATAGCTATGCACTAGCAGTGCTAAGTTGAAATCGCAATGCGAATACTTTAAGTTAAATTAATCGCATTGCGATTTCAACTTAGCACTGCTGCTATATTCCATATTCGTTAACTCGTTAATTCTAGCAAGCTGACCCATTATAAACCCAGCTCTAAGTTGAAATCGCAATGCGATTAATATAACTTGAATTAATCGCATTGCGATTTCAACGTAATTACTCAAATCTGACAGTACATTTTAGTATATGGAGACGTTCCCATGGTGATGGGGACGCTCCATGAGCACAGAAGTTATGGTTGGCTTGGTAGAATTAGCGAATAGCGAATATGACGAATGTATTCGTCATATTCCTCAAAACGAAGATAACAGTATTCTACATCTTCGTTTTAGCTACCTATTCGTCTCGTCATCGTCAACTTCGCTATTCGCTAATTCTAGCAATCAAATAGGAAGGTTGACTTACCAGACAGCTGTGTTAAATTCAGCTATGCGATTTTTTTTTTTTTTTTTAATACAATAATTATATTACTTGATAAAATTATTATAAGTATTCTATTTATTAAAAAAAAAAATCGCATAGCGAATTTAACACAGCTGTCTCTATAGTCAACCTTCCTATTTGATTGCTAGAATTAGCGAGTTGACGAATAGGTAGCTAAAACGAAGATGTAGAATACTTCGTTATCTTCGTTTTGAGGAATAGACGAATACATTCGTCATATTCGTCATCCTCGCTAATTCTAGATATGAAACCAATAGGAAAGTAGCCTTAAGTACAAATCGCAATATGCGATTATTTAAATCGCATGTTAATCGCGATAACTAGAAAAAATGACGAATATTCGATTTCGACGAATATGAAACGAATATTCATTCGAATATTCGCGAATTTCGTCGAAATCGAATATGGCACCTGCCGCTCATCACTACACTCCACCAGCCAATTAGTCAGACCAGCAAGCCGTTAATTAGGTTAGTCAGTTTAAGTTCTTGTTCAGTGACCCAGGTTCTTTGTCTGTAGCCGTGACCACAAATATAATATAATGTACAATGCCTCAAATCCTCTAATGTAATGTCATAAATTATTAAAGAAGGCTGTATAAAAATGCATATTTGCTACAATTGTAATATGACTTCAGTCAGTTGATAGATTGCAAGCTGCTAGAAACAAATTAGCAAGCCAAGCACTACCCAGAAAACCTGCATAATATTATTGGGTCAATGCTAATAAGATAATGGAGCCTGAAATTATCAAAATTAGATCCATCAACAGCCTGTGTCATGTTACATGAATGTAGGGGTACAGTATATCCACATGGGATAGCAAAGGATAGTATTTTCCCAGACTCACTTATCTCTACCTTCAACATTTCAATTTTGCTAGAAGGCCTTTTTGACAAAGGCTGATCACATATGATCTGAATGCTTGGATCCTTAATGATAAGCTGTAATCTGTGAGGGGGCTGGCCAGATGATTTTTCTGGCCATGCCACCACAGGGAAAATACAGCAATTTGCAGTTTCTATTTAAACCAATAGATTGTCCCAGTAATTCACAGACATGCTGGTTCCCCTAGAGATACTGTAGCTATTTTTTAGATCTGTTCTGCACTGTGGCTTATAGAAAAAAGTTCTTAACCGCTACAGGACCGCCTAACGCAGGGATGCGTCCTGCGTGCGGTCCTGTAGCTCTGAGATGACGCGTCGGCGCGTCATCTCGTGAGAGCCGAGACTTGTGCGTGTTCACAGAGAAGCGCGTCTCGGCTGTTCGGCTACAGCCTGCCAGCGATGATCCATCGCTGGCAGGCTGTAGATGTGAATTAAATCGCATCAAACAGCTATATCAGACGCTGTTTTGTGAACAGCGTCTGATATAGCTGCTACCTGGTCCTCTGGTGGTCCCATTTGCTGGGATCGACCACCAGAGGACCAGGTAACACTGTAAAGTTTAACCAAACACTACACTAACCCCCCACCCCCACCCCTCACCTATTAACCCCTTGATCACCCCATCTAGACCCCCTGATCACCCCCCTGTCATTGATCACACCCCTTGTAAGGCTCCATTCAGACGTCCATATGTGTTTTGCGGATCCGTGGATTCACGGATCCGCGGATCGGATCCGCGGATCCGATCCGCAGATCCGATCCGCAGATCCTAAAAACACGGACACCGGCAATGTGCTTTCCGCATTTTGCAGATTCGCACATTGCCAGAACTATATAGAAAATGCTTTTTCTTGTCCGCAATTGCGGACAAGAATAGGACATGTTCTATATTTTTGCCGAACGGAAGTGCAGACCCGGAAGCGCGGATCTGTAATTCCGGATCCAAGCGGGACAAAGTCTGTCTCCATAGAAATGAATGGGTCCACAATTCCGTTCCGCAAACAGAATTTCGGACGTGTGAATGGGGCATAAGGGTCCCTTATCACCGCCAGTTAGTTAGCTACTTGTTAGGTAGCTAGCGCCCAGCCCACCGCACCGCAGTCACTGATTTTGGCAGAGATTTTTTCATCCACATTGACCGATGCGAATGAAAAAAATCTGTGCCGTTCATTTTTTTTTTTTTCAGCGCAGAGGCTGAAAAATCTCATTACCCGTATACTCAATATAAGGAGAATCGCAGAAACTCCTAATGCTGGCCATACGTGTAATGATTGCGGAGACCCTCAAATGCCCGGACAGTATAAATACCCCACATGTGACCCTATTTTAGAAAGAAGACACCACAAGGTATTCACTGAGGGGTATGGCGAGTTCATGCAAAATTTTATTTTTTGTCACAAGTTAGTGGAATATGAGACTGTAAAAAAAAAATTAAAAAAAATCAATTTCCGCTAACTTGTGCCAAATTTGTTTTTTTTCTGTGAACTCGCCATACCCCTCACAGAATACCTTGGGGTGTCTTCTTTCCACAATGGGGTCACTTGTGGGGTTTTTATACTGCCCTGGCATTTTAGGGGTCCTAAAGCGTGAGAATCCAAATGCGTAAAAATGGCCTGTGAAATCCTAAAGGTACTCATTGGTTTTAGGGCCCCTTTGCGCATCTTGGCTGCAAAAAAGTGTCACTCATGTGGTATTGCCGTACTCAGGAGAAGTAGGGCAATGTGTTTTGGGGTGTATTTTTACATATACCCATACTGTGTGAGAAATATCGCTGCAAACGACAACTTTTTAAATTTTTTTATTCAAAGTTGTCAATTTACAGAGATATTTCTCTCACCCAGCATGGGTATATGTAAAAATACACCCCAAACACATTGCCCTACTTCTCCTGAGTACGGCGATGCCACATGTGTGACATTTTTTTGCAGCCAAGATGCGCAAACGGGCCCAAATTCTAATGAGTACCTTTTAGGAGGGCATTTTTCTTCTCACGCTTTAGGGCCCCTAAAATGCCAGGGCAGTATAAATACCCCACATGTGACCCCATTTTGGAAAGAAGACACCCCAAGGTATTCACTGAGGGGCATAATGAGTCCATGAAAAATTAAACTTTTTGTCAAAAGTTAGCAGAAAGGGAGACTTTGTGAGAAAAAACAATAAAAAATCAATTTCCACTAACTTGTGCCAAAAAAAAAATCTTTTGTGAACTCGCCATGCCCGTCATGGAATACCATGGGCTGTCTTCTTTCCAAAATGGGGTCACATGTGGGGTATTTCTACTGCCCTGGCATTTTAGGGGCCCTAAAGCGTGAGAAGAAAAATGCGTAAAAATGCCCTCCTAAAAGGTACTCATTGGAATTTGGGCCCCTTTGCGCATCTTGGCTGCAAAAAAGTGTCACTCATGTGGTATCGCCGTACTCAGGAGAAGTAGGGCAATGTGTTTTGGTGTGTATTTTTACATATACCGATGCTGGGTGAGAGAAATATCTCTGTAAACTGACAACTTTGAATAAAAAAATGTAAAAAGTTGTCGTTTACAGCGATATTTCTCACACGCAGCATGGGTATATGTAAAAATGCACCCCAAAACACATTGCTCTACTCTCCTGAGTACGGGGATACCACATGAGTGACACTTTTTTGCAGCCTGGGTGCGCAAAGGGGCCCTAAAACCAATGAGTACCTTTAGGTTTTACAGGCCATTTTTATGCATTTGGATTCTCACGCTTTAGGGGCCTAAAATGCCAGGTGAGTATAAATACCCCACATGTGACCCCATTTTGGAAAGAAGACACCCAAGGTATTCCGTGAGGGGCATGGCGAGTCCACAGAATTTTTATTTTTGGCACAAGTTAGCGGAAATTGATATATTTTTTTTAATTTTGTTTTTTACAAAGTCTCATATTCCACTAACTTGTGACAAAAATAAGATTTACATGAACTCACCATACCCCTCACAGAATACCTTGGGGTGTCTTCTTTCCAAAATGGGGTCACATGTGGGGTATTTATACTGTCCTGGCATTTTAGGGGCCCCTAAAGCGTGAGAAGAAGTCTGGAATCCAAATGCGTAAAAATGCCCTGTGAAATCCTAAAGGTACTCATTGGTTTTAGGGCCCATTTGCGCACCCTGGCTGCAAAAAAGTGGCACACATGTGGTATCGCCGTACTCAGGAGAAGTAGGGCAATGTGTTTTGGGGTGTATTTTTATATATATCCATACCTTGTGTGAAATATATCTCTGTAAACGACAACTTTTAAAAATTTGTATACAAAGTTGACAATTTACAGAGATATTTCTCTCACCCAACATGGGTATATGTAAAAATACACCACAAAACACATTGCCCTACTTCTCCTGAGTACGGCGATACCACATAAGTGACACTTTTTTGCAGCCTGGGTGCGCAAAGGAGCCCAAATTCCAACGAGTACCTTTATGTTTTACATGGCGGCTCACAATTTAGCCCCGCCCAAAATTCCAGAACAGTAAACACACCCCACAAATGACCCCATTTCGGAAAGTAGACACCCCAAGGTATTCACTGAGGGGCATAGTGAGTCTGTCTGAATTTTTTTTTTTTGCCAGAAGTTATCAGAAATTGAAACTTTATTTTTTTTTTCTCAGAAAGTGTCATTTTCCGCTAATTTGTGAAAAAAAATGAAATGATACATGAACTCACCATGCCCCTCCTCGAATACTTTGTGGTGTCTTCTATCTAAAATGGTGTGATTTGGGGGTATAAATACCATCCTGACATTCTAGCACCTGAAGAAACATGACAGGCGCTCAGAAAGTCAGAGCTGCTTCAAAATGCCGAAATTCACTTTTTTGCACCATAGTTTGTAAACGCTATAACTTTTACCCAAACCAATAAATATACACTTATTGGACTTTTTTTTATCAAAGACATGTAGAACAATAAATTTAGAGAAAAATTTATATAGAAATGTAGTTTTTTAAAAAAAAATTTACAACAGAAAGTGAAAAATGGCATTTTTTTGCAAAAATTCCGTTAAATTTGTATTAATGGCAAAAAAAGTAAAAATGTCAGCAACAATGATATACCACCAAATGAAAGCTCTATTAGTGAGAAGAAAAGGAGGTAAAATTCATTTGGGTGGTAAGTTGCATGACGGACCAATAAACGGTGAAAGTAGTGTAGTGCGGAATTGTAAAAAGTGGCCTGGTCATTAAGGGTGTTTAAGCTAGGGGGGCTGAAGTGGTTAAATTGGGCATCTTTCTATTCACTTGGACCAGTATCACAGAGAATTGAAGATATACTTTCTACACTTTATAGATGAATGTATATAAAATATCTGGATAGGAAGAAACACCAGAACTCCATGAAGGAAAAGGACCAATGTTTAAAACCTTGCAGATTAATTATGGACCAACAGCATAGAAAGACACTCCCATAATAACACTGCTTACATACTTTGATCTATAAGATATTAATCATGCGATGATTTAAAGTGGTTGTCCCATTACAAAGATTTATCTCCTATGCATAGATCCAACCTCTGGGGCCCTCACGATCACAATAATGGGGGTCCCATGGTGTTGCCCTGTTTAAGTGGTGGTCACACATTCTGCTGCTCCTTTCATGTCTATGGGACTGCTGAAGATAACTGAGTATAAGCACTCAGTTATCTCCAGCAGACCCTTGAAATTGAGACACTTAGGGGCACATTTATTAAGACAGGAATTTTAGAGGTTAGTCTTAATAAAGCCCCATAGCTGGCAGTGATTCTGCTGAAGTTATGAAGAGGCGCCAGTGCATCCAGGGTCAGTTCTAAATATAAGACAGCTTCGGAGCTGTCTTACCTTTACACTGGGTTCAGACCTGGGCGTTCGTGCAGCGCGTTTAATTCACGCGTTTTTAACAGGCAAATTAAATCGCGCTTCACAAAATAGGAATCGCGCATTTAACGCGCGTCCCTATTAAACTCTGTTTATGGGGATGCGCGTTAAACGGGCCAAAAAACGCAAACATACTTGCTTTTGCGTCAGCCGTTTTTACGCGCGTTCGAACGCGCATAAAAACGCGCAAGTGTGAACCAGGCCCATAGGAATGCATGGGTACTGTACAGCTGTGCGTTTTTATGCGCGTTCGAACGCGCGTAAAAACGCTAAAGTGTGAACTGAGGGTTAGACCATTTTCTATGCCTTAAACAGGTGTAAAAAATGATTAAGATTGAAACAGCCCATCCCCTTCCCCGCCCACAATTTAGATCTGGCATGAGCGTGTCAAAGTGGCAGATATCTGCACAACTAACCGTTGCACCGCCATCTGCGCCTGAAATACACCTAATTAAATGACCCTCTTATTCCCTATCTTGTGGTTAGGAGATAAGTCTTTTTTTATGGGACCACCCCTTTAGAGCTTTAGATCGAAATCTATATGGTGGTGGTGTTCTTTGCTGTGGGTCCAAAATGAAGCTGCAAGGTTTTAAAATTGATCTCTTCATTGAATGCTGTTTTTTTTTTTTTTTTTCCTATTCATGTAAATTGATTAATCTCAAGCTGCCTTGCACCAGTGGGGATTACATTTTGCATTCGTGGTGAGCTGGTTGCATGAACACATATAAAATACGGTATCTGATATCTGTTCTATGTGGTCATACAATATATATATCATTGCCCAAATGCTATTACCTAGTTAGTTTTAAATACTGAGAGATGTTCTAAAATATATAACTGCCATTACAGGGAACATTGCGTCTTCAGCTTTTACAAATATTAAAGTAGAATTATTATGCCTGTGCACTTGCTTTGCCCTTTCCAATGTCACGCTTATAAAGAGCAATGTCAATCGAGTGTATTTCAAACAATTTATGGACAGCTTGGCACTACAGTATTTTATTGTGTCATGAAGTAACTTTATATTTGCATTTCTTTCTCACATTAATTTCAGTGTTCCTGTGCATCATGTAATTGAAATATGCTATCTATAAAACAATATTTGTTTAATTTCTGTTTAAGTTAGTTTAGTGCTTATAGAAATATCTCCTTTTACTGTGCATTACATTTTATATTGCTACATTTACATGCCACCTTTAATCACTCAAAGTTTGGTCTGAAGCAACCCCCTGTCACAAAAGGTTTCCGAATGTTTTAAAGACTATGACATGCTATGTAGCTGTGTTACAAAGTAAAATAATTAAAGCTTTATAGCTTATAAGATACATTGTATAATATTTATCTTAAAAAAAAAAAAAAAAATAGTGTAATAATTCTGCAGATTCCAGCTTAAGGCTTGATCAGCGAGCTTTAAGAAATCATTTTTTCAGCTCTTTCTTTTCTTCTTCTATCCTAGCAAAGTAAACATAATTACTTGAATCAATGATCCATGAATTTACATGAAATGACATTGTACAATTAATGGGGAAATGAAATATTTGGGATAGATTTGCTTGAAACAAATCACCAAATCCAAACTTTGCTGGATTTCCAGGTTAATGATCGTTAGAGATTCAGCCATGTTCAAGAGTCTTTTTAGGATTGTTTTGATATGGTGATCAGCAACATCTTGGGCTACTTTTACACTAGCGTTAATATTTTCCGGTATTGAGATCCGTCATAGGGTCTCAATACCTGAAAAAATGCTTCAGTTCTGTTCCCATTCATTGTCAATGGGGAAAAAATGTAACTGAACAGAACAGAATGCTCCAAAATGAATTCTGTTCCGTTCTCATACCAGAGAGCAAACCGCAGCATGCTGCCATTTGCTTCCTGTCCTCTAGTTCAGGATCCGTCTTGTATGTTAAAAATAATACAACTGGATGCGTGCATAACTGATGCAGATGGTTGTATTATCAGTAACAGAGGCGTTTTTGCTGAACCCCACCAGATCCAGCAAAAACGCTAGTGTGAAAGTAGCCTTAGCCAAACTCGAGCTCGTTGTGAATTGCCTTAATTCACCTACAGCTCAGCAAAATACAATTTTGTTTTACTTCAGCATTCTTGCTATTTCAGCAGAAACTGCATGTTTCTGCCCCACTTGAATTGTGAACAAACCTGTAGCACTTAGGCCTCTATCACACGGGCGTCATGTTTGACGCCCGGATTGAATGCGGGTGCGTTGCAGGAATATGCACGATTTTTCCGCGCGTGTGCAAACGTTTGTAATGCGTTTTGCACGCGCGTGTGAAAAATCACCATGTTTGGTACCCAGACCCGAAGCCGGACTTCATCACTGAAGTCCGGTTTCGGGTTGAGTATTCTGGTGAATTTATTATTTTCCCTTATAATATGGTTATAAGGGGAAATAATAGCATTCTTAATAAAGAATGCTGTGTAAAATGAGGATTAAGAGGTTAAAAATAATAAAACTTAACTTACCTTAGCCACTTGATCGCGTAGTTAGCAATGTCTCTTCTCACTTCAAGCTTTAGCTGTATTCTAATAGGACCTGTGATGACGTCACATCACATGGTCCAATAACATGGTCCGTGATGGACCATGTGATGTGACGTCATCACAGGTCCTATTAGAATACAGCTAAAGCTTTAAGTGAGAAGAGAGATCGCTAACTACGCGATCAAGTAGCTAAGGTAAGTTACGTTTTATTATTTTTAACCCCTTCATCCTCATTTTACACAGCATTCTTTATTAAGAATGCTATTATTTTCCCTTATACCCATGTTATAAGGGGAAATAATAAAGATCTGGTCCCGTTGCTAAGCAACAATGCGGGAAAATCGCACTGCATCTGCACTTGCTTGCGGATGCTTGCGATTTTCCCGCAGCCCCATTCACTTCTATGGGGCCTCCGTTGCGTGAAAAACGCAAAATGTAGAGCATGCTGCGATTTTCACGCAACGCAAAAGTGATGCGTGAAAATCACCGCTCATGTGCACAGCCCCATAGAAAAGAATGGGTCAGGATTCAGTGCGGGTGCAATGTGTCCACCTCACGCATTGCACCAGCGCGGAAAACTCGCCCGTGTGAAAGGGGCCTTAATCTTTTCATGAAGTTATTTTGCATATTATTGTGTGCCAAACCATTTATAGCTTGTGGGAAGTTGAAAAGCACTGCAGAAACTTGAGGACTCATGGTACAGAAATCCATGCAACATAGCTGAAAACTCTTTCCATTTCCATTGCAAAATAGTAACTTTTAATAAATATGTTAAAATAGCATTGTAAATAAGTTAGCTCTGGATATTGAACATTGGTAATGTTTCCAAAATTTGCCTTGGGATATATTTTTTATGGTATTTTCACAATAGCGTTATTCTTTTCCGGTATTGAGTTCCGTCCTAGGGGCTCAATACCGGAAAAAAAACTGATCAGTTTAATCCTAATGCATTCTGAATAGAGAGTATCCCATTCAGGTTGCATTAATACAGTCCCTCTTACGATTTTTGGCCGGAGAAAATACAACAGCATGTTGCAGTATTTTCTCCGTCCAAAATTGCCGGAATGCCGGATCCGGAATTAATTTCCATTGAAATGTATTAGTGCCAAAATGGCATTAAAATTACCGTATTGACGGATCCGGTCTTCCTGTCTGCGCATGCGCAAACCTTTAATAATGTGAAAAAGATAAATACGGGATCCGTTTTTCCGGATGACAATCGGAGAGACTGATCCGGTATTGGAATGCATTTGTGAAACAGATCCGCATCCAGATCCGTCTACAAATGCATTCAGATTGCGACAGAACTGCCTGCCAGAATCTAGCAACACAACTGTGAAAGTACCCTTATTTGTTTAATTTAATCTGATTGTGATGAAATCCACACCCATCATTTTTAGGCTTCTTTCACACAGATTGCATGTGTTTTCTTTTTATGGGTGGTGTGTTTTGTTATATTTAATCTTTATTAAGGCCCCTTTTAGACGAGCCAGTGTCACGCTCCAGACTCGCAGCGCAGCACTTGTCCTGAACTTCCAGCACTGCTGGGGTCGCATAGCATTAGATTGATTTATGATGCTATGTAAACTTTAATAATGTATTGTATAACACTGACAGCATTATGCCAATGTTATACAATACATTCCATAAATCAATATAATGCTATGCGATCCCAGCAATACTGGAAGTTCAGGACGGGTACTGCACTGCAAATCTGCAGCATGACACTCGCTCGTCTTTAAGTGGCCTAAGTCATATTAAAAAAAAAAAAAAAACTTATATCACAAGTAGTGTTGAGCGAACAGTTCGAGAATAGTTCGGGTTCGTACCGAACTTTGGGGTGTCCGTGACACGGACCCGAACCCGGACATTTTCAAAAAAGTTCGGGTTCGAGTTCGGAGTTCGGCATGTTCTCTCGGCGCATTTTGAAAGTACTATATAGCAGAATAGTACAGGCTTAAAGCTGAAATCGCATTGCGATTACAACTTTGAGCTACCGATCACCATGGGAACGCCTCCTCCAGTAGAATGTACTGTCGGATCTGAGAATTAAGTTGAAATCGCAATGCGATTCTTAGAACTCAAATAAATCGCATCACACTACACGTTCTAATTGCATTCGATTTTAACTTTACTGTTTGGTTTTGTATCGCGATAATACAAAATTTGAATAATCGTGTGCGTGCTGTTCTAGCACGCAGTGCTATTCGTATCCCACTATTAAGTTCTAATCGCATTCGATGTTAACTTATGCATTTTTTTTTTTTGCCAGGCATCAAATAGAATGCGATGCCTGTCAAAAAAAGCATAAGTTAAAATCGAATGCGATTAGAACTTAAGAGTGGGATACGAATAGCACTAGTGTTGTTGACTGTTGGTTGAGCGCACATTTCGAGAATAGTTCCGGTCTATACAGAATTTTGGGTTGTTCGTGACACGACCCGAACCCGAACATTTTCATAAAAATTCGGGTTCGGTTTTGTAGTTCGTCATTTTTGTGGCGCATTTTGAAAGGCTGCAAAGCAGCCAATCAACATGCATCATACTACTTGCCCTAAGATGCCATCGCAGCCATGCCTACTATTGGCAAGGCTGTGATTGGCCAAGTGCA
Source organism: Bufotes viridis (assembly GCA_033119425.1). Lineage (NCBI taxonomy): Eukaryota > Metazoa > Chordata > Amphibia > Anura > Bufonidae > Bufotes > Bufotes viridis. Next base: position 367,081,981 of record CM065591.1, on the reverse strand, counting down.
GCATGTGACTCAGCCTCTTTATAAGCTTGTGCGCACGTCGGGACGTGCTCACTCCCGATGTGAATAGAACAGGGATAGATGCAGCTGCTGTGAGGGCGAGATAGGCAGGGGAATAATCGAGGAAAAAACCTGAGAAGAAGTGAATGATCTAAACCTGTGCATCAGAACAACTCAGCTGAGCTGTTCACTGAAAGTTTATTTTTTTACACTGGCCAGATCGATTTTTACCGACACATGTAACTGGGCTGACCGGCGGCGGCCATTTTGGGACCTGTGGTGGGCCAGCTCAAGCTGCCACAGAGTCCAAAGAAAAGCTCCAAAGAATTGAAAAATCTACTCCTGTGACACAGAACAACAGCGATTCAGCTGCTCAGTCAAAGTCAATTTTTTTCTGGCTGGGCAGACCATTTTCTGGCACATGTTACTGGGCTGATAGGCGGCGCCATTTTGGGACTTGTGGTGCTACAGCAAAAGCTGCCACAGCGTCCATTAATCTCATGTAATAGTCGATTTTTCATAGATATACTACATCAGGGGTTTGGCTGTGCTTGTGTCACCCCTACCAACTGCCAATATATTTAATATATCAGTGGTGAAACTGAAAGTAACCCACTTGGATAGCAAATCCCATGAATGTGCTGTTCCAGCTAGGCTAGCCAGTGTCACTACAGCCAGGTCCAATACTGTCAGCCAGAAATTAAATTTTTATTTTTTGCCAGAAATATAAATTAAAAAATCTTTCCCTGTAACAAACATAATTCTGGTGTTAGACCAGAAGAAGCACTCCTTCAGTAAATAATACTGTAAAAAGGTTTAGGCAATAATTCTCCCAGTGTGGGCAATTTATGTACCAAAACGAGCATTTTAAAAATTCCGGTGTTCTGAAATACCAGCAGCAGTCCTCTTGTAATTAATACCAGAAAAAGGCATTATAGTGTCCAGTGTTGTCATTTTGGTTTCAAAAAGGCCAATTTAATCAATCTGGTGTTGGTGACACCCGAAATAGTACGCCGCACGTTGTTACTCCTTTGAAAGGAA